>CM045759.1:185381898-186004168 GCA_025200525.1 Camellia lanceoleosa | reverse complement strand
GATTGGTTCAAAGATTGTAATAATTACACTATTGATTACAATAAATTCAAAAGATTGTAATAATTACACTATTGATTACAATAAACACTTAATTTATAATAATTACACTTATTAAATGAATAGCATAATAAATGAAATCCTAATTTCCTTACTTTTTGCATCCCCAAGAGACCCATGTAATTATTATGTAAATGCCTCTTAAATAAATAAATAAATACTTATTAAATTTTTTCAAACTTCTCGGTCAAACCCCATGTATTTAATTTATATATTATGTAATTATTGTGTAAATGCCTCTTAAATAAATAAATAAACACTTATTAAATTATTTCAAACTCCTCAATTAAATCCCATATATTTAATTTATATATTAAAAAAAATAAAAATAAATATAAATATCTATAATTATTCCGTGCATAACACGGGTGATAGGCTAGTATCTATTAACTAGAAGATAAAAGATTCTGAAAAGTTTTCACTAGGTTACGTGTTTAATGTTTAGAATAAAGATTGATAGCTCGAGGATTTAGCCGAATCCTCATAAAGCCCACGACGTCGTTTTGGGCTTTTTTTTCTTTCTTTTTTCCGCCATTTTTGAGCAGAGCAGAGGAAGAGGAGAGAAAGAGGGAGGAGAGGAAAGAAAGAGCTCGTCGCCAGTAGAGCTTTCTGCACCCGTCGCTAAATCCTTTCTTAGTAGTCTCGCCTCGACCATTTTTAGGCCCCTCCGATCCTTCTTCCCCTCCCTCCCCTCTTCGTCTTCTTCTTGCTTCTTCTGTCAGAAAAAAAAAAAAAGGAGGATTCGGGAGTTCGTTTCGAGCTCCTAACACGAATTAATTCATCACAAATTTAACTAGTAAAGCCTATTCACTTAAGACAAGTGAATTGTTGATGGACGTCTTTTGTCTCCGGTTGATGGTATTGCTAATTTCACCATTTTAAAGGATTAATTATTCTACTAATCCGATTCATTTTTACTAATCAAACATGAATATTAAGAGATTAAAAAAAAAAACCATATTTAACTATGATAACAAAATAAATAAATGATTTTTAATTTTGTCAATTTATAGTTTAATCTTTTAATTTATTTTTAATTTAAATTATTTATCTATTTTTGTTAAGTAAAATAAATAGAAAATTTATATTTTAGCTATATTAAATTCAATGTGGATGTATATAAAATGTCTAAAATATCATTTTTCATTGAGTTTAATTTTTATAATATGATTATATCAAATTTAAAATAAATTATATATATTTGTTTGTGTATTAGGAGCCGTTTGGGAATATACTTTCTTAGTCATTTTTTAATATTTTTAATTAAAATATGAGACGAAAAAAGGTAATGCTCCTATTGTAAAATAGAGTGAATGAAAAGAATTTTTTTAAGTGACTTTTGACTTCTTGATATTTATTGATTTATTGATTTTTCTTGGGTGCGATTTTTGACTTCTTCATAGTTTCCAAACCATCCATGGTAATATTAGTTACTTTAAGGCCTCATTTGGAATGTAAGTTTGGGGTTAAAATAGTTAATAAGACAAAATATCTATTTTAAATTATAATTATTTTATTCTTATTTCATAACCATCAAATCAACTATTAAAAAAAATTAAAAATCATCACAAATATAACTTTTTTTAGTTAGATTAAAAGATTTCATCCCAAACAAAGATTAAATTAAATATATAAAATTACATACAAAAGTTTATTATATAAAACGTGAATTATTATTTTCTATCCCATAGAAATGTTAATAATACTATCTTTTAAATAAATTAGAAATTCAATAACATTAGTTTATCTCAATTAAAACGAGAGTTAAATTAAATATATAAAATTATGTAAGAAAATTTATTATATAAAACGTGAAGTTATTATTTACTTAAAATTTCTATCCCATAGAAATGTTAATACTACCTTTTAAATAAATTAGAAGTTCAATATTATTAGTTTATCTCAATTAAAATAAGGGTTTAATTAAATATATAACATTACGTAAAAAATTATTATATAAACAGTGAATTTATTATTTACTTAAATTTTCTAT
Organism: Camellia lanceoleosa; assembly: GCA_025200525.1. Classification (NCBI taxonomy): domain Eukaryota; kingdom Viridiplantae; phylum Streptophyta; class Magnoliopsida; order Ericales; family Theaceae; genus Camellia; species Camellia lanceoleosa. Next base: position 186,002,118 of record CM045759.1, on the reverse strand, counting down.
CCCATAGAAATGTTAATACTACCTTTTAGCAGTTCGATAATATTAGTTTATCTCGATTAAACATAATTTTGATCAGATTCACGAATTTGCAAAGTGTTCTGATGAACAAACATATGGGGATTAGTGTGGTGTACGAGAAATTATTACCCCGGGGCATTACTTTACACAATTTATGTTTCGATAAGTTGTCATTTTTAAATGAGACAAATAAATAGTAAGCTATATTATTTTAACCAATAATATTTACGTTGGGGCACCATTAGAGGGGAGGGAATAAGATCATGCGCCCTCCATTTCTTCTATTCAGATCTGCTTCAGATCTGTACACCTCCATGGATCTTGGTTGCTGCTCTGGTTTTGAGGTTGAGTGTCCCTTTTTTCTTGTTTTTTTGGTTTTTTGGGAGTCTTGTTTGGAGTCTATCGATGCTGTGTAGTGGTGTGGCTTACCCACTCTGTGGCGTAACCTATGTTTATTTCAGCCATGCTCTATGGTCGATTTTGGCCTCTGTTTGCAGTATGAGCACATGCACGAGAGGTGCGGCTGTTACTCTTCATAGGTTTACTCCTGTGTGTTGTTTTGATTATCTCTTCTTTACTTGGTGTAAGCTTTCTGTTTGGATGTACTCTCCTCTGTAAGTGCCGTTTGGCATCTTTAATGGAAATCTCTTTCTGATCCAAAAAAAAAAGGTCATGCCTTTTGACTTTTTTTTATATTTATATTTGATTTGCCTTTTATAAAATTATAATAATGCATCTTCATTAAATCATGTAAAATTCTTTTATATTTTAAATTTTTTAAAAGTGTTTTATTATATTTTTTGTTCATTTTTTATATTTTAAGGGGTTATTTGAGATGTCTTAAATAAGTGTACTTTTTGACTTTTTGACTAAAAAGTTAAGGAAAAAAATATAGTTGTGTGGGTTAACTTTTTTACTTTTTATGAGAAAATGTGTATTAAAAAATTGTATAAATTAGTGTGTAGGGAAAAATTAGGATTGGGAGTTGTGCAACAGTAATTTTTGACTTTTGGTGAATAGTGATAACTTTTTGAGTAACTTTTTGACTTTTTAATTTTTTTTCAACTTGCCAAACTTGACTTAAATTGGAAAGTTAATAGCAAGAATTGAATTAGTGAATACTTCAATCTTATCATGAGACTTGTTTAGTTTATTATTTTATCCATTGTGAGATTTTTTTGTTGAGTTGATACTGTTGAATTTGTTAATCATAAAATTTAGTGCTCGTTTGGGATGTCCCATTGGGGCTAAAATAGTCATATAAGGCAAAATAGATTGTTTTAGTTAAATAAAATAAAATGTCACATCCAACCTATAATCATTTCATGTTTCTCTCACAAAAGTCAAAAAAGTCAAAAAATCTATTCCAAACGAGGCTTTTTAGCCACAAACTAAAATAGTTAAAAAGTCAACCTACATTCCAAACGAACCCTTATTTGGGTTGTTGATTGGGAATTTTTAAGTTATATTGATGTAATTCTCATGATAATTGTAATATTGAATTTTAGTAATGAACTCAAAAAGATATATAAATTTAATAGTATCACGTTGTTGTTTATTGTGAATTTTCTTCTTTTTTTTTTTAATAATGTGAGTAATATGTACCTCCTCTATCAAATTTCTAACTCCACCACTAGACACCACCTAATTTGCCCTGAGGCAGTGAATAATTTCTGGTAGTGTAGTTGGCTTTCCGAGTAAGAAGAAAACTGATTGGGTCTCATTTTCATTGACTTGGACGAAGCTGAAAACTCACTATTCTTTCAGACCTACGTTTGAATTCATCCGGAGATGGTCCTGCGACACAGTTAGCTTTTGAAATATTATATTAAGAGGTATTTTGAGAAGTGGATTAAAAGTTATTTTTTAATTTTTAATTTATTTTTTTTTTACAAAAAAATAAAAATAAAAATGTTAAAAAATTGACTTTTAACTATTTTTTCAAAACGTTCCTAAGTGTATAATTGCTCTCTATGAACACTAATAAGTTTATGGAGATTTTTTTTTAAAGTTTTTGGTATTAAGATTTTATAACATAAAGGACATTTAATATTTTTATAATGTCTAAAGTCCCTCAAATCAAACTAGAGAAAATTTAATCCAAACTAGAGAAATTCTCTCCAAACCAGAGAAATATTCTTTAATTTACTTATAACTTTCTCTGATTTGTTTTCCATTTTCTTTGCCTTTAACAACAACAACTATCTAGCTTTGAATTTCTCTGGTCCAAACTAGAGAAATTTCCCTTGATTTGTTTACCATTTTTCTCTACCTTCAACAACAACCACCATTCGAATAAATCAACCTCAACTGTTGATTAAACAACAGATTTAAGAACATACTCATTAACTGATCCCCTACCTGATGTAGACTTAAATCTGTTGTTTGATCCAATTTCTTACATCAACACTCCAAAACGGGACGAGATGCTCTTGTACTTTGAAGGGTCAATCTGTATATTGCATTTGACCGAGATCAAGAGGAGTAATGACCATGTGAATGAGCCTGGCGAGGATTCCACTGGCGGCTTACAGTAGGCCATTACCTACACTACCACTGCCCTTCCACCACGGCGTAGAGAGAGAGAGAGAGAGAAACAAACTGCTAAAGAGAGAATTGCGGCTCAGATCGAGTGGTTTGATTGCAATGGTCCAGTTTAGATCACAAGAGCCACATTCCGTCTGCGGCTGACGTTACGTACATCGAAGACCTAACGGACAACAACCCGTTAATTTCGCTATCGATTGGTATGTCTGTGTATTGGTGATTCGAGAGAGAGAGAGGAGAGTGTAGAGATCCCAATCGTGAGTAGGCTAGGGTTTGGTTTGGATAGATGAACAGAAGAGAGAAGAGAGAAGAGAGAGAGAGAGAGAGAGCGGGAGTGGACTAGTTCTGGGTTTGTGTGTTGAGTTTGGTAGGTTTCAAACAAATAAAGAGAGATTTGATATGAGAGAATCAAACTTCTCTATATGATATAGGTGTGAGATTGAGGGACCTTAAACATCATAAAATAATATTGTGAATTTCTTCCATTACTAAAAATGAAAGAGGGACCTTAGGCTAATTTTCCCTAAGTTTATTTAGTTTCAGAATTTAGGACTCATTTTTTAAAAAATTAAAATTTTTTATTTTTCGTATTATTTTTATTTTGGCGGATTTTTTTTAAAATTTTAATTATTTTTTTTAATTTTTAGATATACCTAACATAAATATATTTAAAAAGTATAATATTTGTAAAAAATCTCTAAAAATTCACTAAATATCAAAAATATATAAATATATATATATATATATATGAGAATTCAGTTTATTTTATATTCTTATGTATTTATTGATTTTTTAAAATATTTTTTTACAAATATTTTACTTTTTAGATACATTTAAGTAAGGTATATCTAAAAAAGTAAAAAATTAGTTAAAATTTAAAAATATTCACTAAAAGCAAAAAAATATCAAAAATAAAAACTCCATTTCTAAAAAATTAAATTTAAAAATTAAAACCAAATACAATTAATAATTTTTCATCCATCAGACTGCAATATAATCAGAGTGTTAACTTTGCCCTTTTAATGGGGCAGAAGAAAAAAAAAAATACACAAATGTGGAGGGATGTGACATTGGACCTGCACCTGATATCACTTGCACTCTCTGTATGTTTTAATGTTTTTTCTCTGCTTCACTAGATAGTAATTCCTCTTTGGGGATGCACCAATAAATCCCAAATTAATAAATTATATACTGTTTAGTCTTAAAAGTTTTCTTATTGACTGAAAGGTCCCATTACAATGTTAATAACATCATATACAATGTTAATAACATCAGAGTCATGTTACAAACATTAGATTTCAAACATCTAATGTTCATCAAATTTCAATAATGTTTGAAAATATAGGATGAAAAACATCTAATGTTCATCAGATTTCAATAAATTTTGAAATTATAGAATGAAACATCAAATCATTTACATCATTTACATCATACTGATGTAAAAATGGGATTAAATGGAGCATAAGAAAACTTTTAAGACTAAATGATTCAACGTTTCAAAAACTAGGATTTATGAGTAAATTTTCCTTCCTCGTTTTATGAAGCAATCAACTCTCTCTTGTATTTTTTTCGGAGAATTACATTGGCACGGTGTCAACAAAATATATTTATTAAAAAATAAAAAAATATGTTATAAATATTAATAATTAATATTATAACTTTTTATTTATTTACAATTTTTTTCTAATACACTGTCAGGTCCCTATGTTTTTTACCATAGAAATTCTATAAAATTTTTAATTACATAATAAAAAATTTCTAATTACATGACAAATAATTTATTTCACTAATTAACTATTACGTCAATTAATAATTTTTAATAATATCAATAATATATTTTAATTAATAATTTTAAATTTTTCATTGTTGTTTAAGATGATAGTTAGAAATTTTATTTTTTCTATTAACTTTATTAAATGACAAATTTTAAGAAAATTTATCTATAAATCCCATCTCAAGGAATTGTGATCCATTTAGTCTTAAGAATTTTTTTATAGACCAATTAGTCCTATTGATTTTGAAAAGGTAGATTTAATATATTATTTAAAAATTAGATTTACAGTTAAATCCTTATTTCTATTATGTTCCTTCTTTTTTTTATTTGTGTTGGAAAGGCAAGGGACACAATATACGAGAATTAAATTTGGGATGAATTTTTATATAAAAATCATTTTTATTTGGAAAACATTTCAAAATGAACATAAAAATGACTTAAAATATGGGATTCATAAAACAATTTAAAAGGACGATGGATTTTTCAAACAATTCGAAAGGAATATACAAACTACTTGGTAAGTTTTGGCCAAATGTATATTTTTTAAATTGTAATACTCCAATGTAACACTTAGGGGAAAAAAAAATTTAATCCTTAGTGCAATACCCTATGTAACACATAAAAAAACTCTTTACTATACTTTTTTACAAACGTAACACTCCAATATAACACTTTAAAAAAATTCCTTAGTATAATATTTTAATGTAAAACACAAAAAAATTCCTTATTGTAACACTCTAAAGTGAATTTGGAGTGGCTGTTGTGTGGGGTGCACAGTAGCCACTGTCATGCTGCTAAATGAGCCCATTTGGGGGCCCATTTCAATAATCCAAATCGTTCTAATTTTAGAATACATCAAGTAGAATATACCTGCAAAAAATTAAGTTAATCGAATATTGTTTACCGATTCATCCAATCACATTTGTATCTACAAAAATAAATAATAATTGTGATTTAAAGTATTAAAATGAATACAAATATGAGTGGATGAAAGGGTATACAATATCCGATTAACCTGATTTTTATAGGTACATTCTACTTGATGTATTCTAAAATGAACGATTCAGATATCAAAATGAACTCGAAATGGGCCCATTTGATCGCACAACGGTGGCTACCGTGCACCCTCACACAACAACCACTCCAAATCCTCTAATGTAACACACACAAAAAAATTTAGTATATTTTTACCAAACGTAATATTCTAATATAACACTTCAAAAAACTCTTTAGTATAACACTCTAATATAACATACATAAAAACTCTTTAGTGTAACACTCAAATGTAACAGAGAAAAAAAATTCAATATATTTTTCTTAAATGTAACACTCTAATATAATACTTTTAAAAGACTTATTAGTGTAGCATTATAAAGTAAGAAACAAAGAGTGATTAGTGTAACAATCCAATGTATAACCCAAAAAACTCCTTAGCATTCTAATGTGACACATAAAAAAAACTCCTTAATATACTTTTTTTCAAACGTAACACTTTAATCCAAACACTTAAAAAAAATTCTTTAGAGCTTGTTTGGGAAGAAAAAGCCTTGGGCTTTTTGGTTAAAATAGTCACAAAAAAATAAAATAGATTAAAAAGTTAATAAAACAAAATGTCACATCCAAATCATAAGCATTTTATTTTGGGCAAAACACCAATAAATCCTAAATTTTAATTTGTTAAACCATTTGATCTTGCCTTTTATTTTGTAGACTAATAAGTCCTATTTGAATGTTAATTACGTATATACCCATTTGTTTAACACGTAATTTTTTTATAGAGAACAAATGTAAATTTTTACTGATGTTGTAATGACAAAAATACCCAAAAAACTTACTATAGGCCTTTTTTAGATTTTCCTCCTTTCTAAACATCAGTAACATCAACTATATCAACGTCATCAAACATCAACAACATCAACTACACCACCAACATCATTAAAAACATCATAAAAATCAAGAACATCATAAAAACATCATCAACATCATTATCAAACATCATGAACATCATCAAAACAACATCATCATCAAACATCGTGAATATCATCCAAACAACATCATCAAAACATATCATCAACATCGTGAACATTATCAAAACAACATCATCAAAACATCAACTACATCATCAAAAACATCAACTATATCAGCAACACATCAACTACATCATCAATATCAACTACATTATCAACGTCATCAAAACATCATTAAAACATCATCAAACCATCATGAACATCATCAGAACATCGTGAACATCATCAAACATCGTGAACATCATCAACATCATCAGAACATTGTGAACATCATCAACATTTTAATAACTAGAGCAACATTTTTTATGATGGTTTGTGTGGGGAACTATTACGCTATGAGCCCTAGGATCACGATCAGACGCTTCCCGGAGGTCAGATCTGTGGAGCTCAAAGGGAAGCCTCATTTTGCGGACTATAATCTAGTGGCAAAGCGTTGGGGAGGGTATGTGTATCCTTGGATCGTAGCCATGGCTAGGGCTTACCCTTGGTTGGAGGAAATTCGACTCAAACGCATGGTTGTGACTGACGAGTCCTTGGAGTTGATCTCGAAATCGTTCAATAACTTCAAGGTGCTTGTTTTTTCTTCGTGTGAGGGGTTTACTACTGATGGATTGGCCGCCATTGCTGCTAATTGCATGTGAGCTTTGTTTATGTGTATTTTGGCATATGTTTGTTTGGTTGCTAATGATGTTGATGATGTTGTTATGGGTAAAAGTGTAAACTCCATATACAATATATCAAAAACATATATCATACTAAAAATAAAAAGGACTAAATGGTTTAAGAAAAAACACTTAGGACTAATTAGAGCAATATTTATCAAAATGGGATTTATGAGTAATTTTTCCTTTTATTTTTCTTTCACAAAAGTCAAAAAACCAAAAAAATTCATCCCAAACGAGATTTTTTAGTCCTGCATTTAAAATAACCAAAAAGCCAACCCACATCCCAAAGCGAACCATGTAACATTTTAATGTAACACTAAAAAAACTCTTTGATGTACTTTCTCCAAATGTAACGTTCAATATAACACAATAAATAAATAGTGTACTTTTCCTAAATATAGCACTCAATATAACATTGAAAGAAAAATGTGAGATTTTTCAAACCATTCCCAAAGGAGTATAAATATTCCTTAATAAGTTTTGGACAAATGTATAATTTTAAATTATGAGTATTACGTTTGGAAGAAATAAACTAAGGAGTTTTTTTAGTATTTTTGTGTGTTACATAGGAGTATGTTATATTGGAGTGTTATGTTTGAGATTACACTAATTGGAGTGTTATATTTGAAAAAAGTACACTAAGAAATTTTTTTTGTGTGTGTGTTATATTAGAACGTTACGTTTAGAAAAAGTATACAAAAGAGTTTTTTTTTTTTTAGTATTACGTTGTTATGTTTGGAAAAAATATATCAAGAAGTTTTTTAATGTGTTACATTGATGTGTTACGTTATTGGAATATTACATTAAAGTGTTAGATTTTTGTTCGTAATGTGATTTGTTCTAGAATAAGAAAAAATTCAAAACTTCTATAATGCAAATTGTCTAAATATGTAATTTTATGTTTTGAAAAATTCACTTTTATCTTTAAAAAATAAACCAAATATGTAAGTAACGTAATTTTCACTTTAATAGAATCTTTAGGTTTATAAGAAAAAATTAAAGATTAAATTGTTCAAAAGATTACATTTTAAGATTTATTAACATTTTACCCCAAATTTTATGAGAAAGCACTTATAATTTTAAAATCACAAAAATAATCACTATTTTAAATAAATTTTAAAAAAATATATTATAATTTTTTCAAATATTAAAAGCGTATGGGCCTTAAAACCTGTAATATTGTGGACCCCTACACAATTTGACGTATGCTAATATTTGTCATGCACGTGACCCACAACCCACCACATGCTAACATGACAATAGTTTGTCACGAAGCAAAGTGTGCGAGACTGTTCCATCGATTGTTGAGCTGTTTCAAATAGGAATTAGGACCGGGAAAATTACACTCGCATTTTGCGTCAGTCAAACTTTTTTTCAAAAGGTTAAAAATATTAATAATTAATATTATAATTTTTTTTATTAATCAATAATTTTTTCATTGACCCAACTGTGAGGTAATTGTTGGATCAAAAATATTTGGAATCTCTAAATGAGGAATTTTAGGGAGCGCTTTAAAGGTGGAGCAAGGATCTCCTCCTTGTATTATTTTTTATTTGCAGAGTTATTGGGTTTATTTTTACGTCTAATTTTGACAATTCGAACTATTCACATTTTAAGATTTGTTAAATATATCATACCTGTAAAAAAATCAAGTTGATCGGATATCAAAAAGCATGTGTTTGGAAAAATCAAACTAAAAACTATTTTTTTTTAAAATTTAATAAACAGTTTTCCGAACACAAATTTTCTGATATCCGATCAACTTAATTTTTTACAGGTATGATATACTGAATAAATCTTAAAATATGAACGGTTCAGATTATCATAATTAGGCCTAAAATAGGCTAATGACCTGCAAGTAGAAAATGCATAGAAAGTGCAAGGAGGAATCTTGACTCCGAAAGGTGAGCTTCACTTTATGATTTGATATTTTGACTTGTGATATTATATTTTTTTAGAATAATGCTTGAGACCCCCTTTTGAGGGTCACCCCTCACCTCCCCCCTTTGCCACGTGGCGGGTGGTGATTGGAGGAGCAGGAAAAAAAAGAAAAAGAAAAAGAAAATGTAACCAATAAGAGAGAGAGGGGGTCAAAAGGGATGGAGAGAAAAGGGGAGATGAATCATTGCTCATTTTTTTAATGTATTGCCACATCAGTAAAGTTGGCATTAGAGCTTTAACTCTAGTGCTCTCTCATCATTCAATGAAAAAAGTAGATGAAATATGAATAAAATATATATACATTTTAATTAGTTTCATACGCCTTTTTTTTTTCTTCTTTTTTTTAAATTCCTTCCTAAATTCTCAAACCAAATACACCATAAATGTCTAAATTAGCCTTTGTGTTGCCTTTTCAAATCACCGTGAGAATATTGGTGATTTTATCCGAAACGTGGTATTTTTGGTGGCTTTATTTTTTTTTGTTATTTGTTGTTTATAATTCTTGTTTAGGTTGTTTGCATTGTCCTTTAGATCTTATTATTTTTCTTTTCTTGATCTATATAGTATTTGTTTTTTAATATAACTGGTTTAAATATTCTAAAAAAATTTATCAAACTCTTTTTATAAAAGTGAAATCTACAATCCCACATTACAAATAGTGCTATACGACACTGTACATGTTCTAGTTGAATTTGTAGCTTAATAATTTCAATTAAATATATGAACTTACACAGAAATAGATAACATGTCCAAATTCAGACAATCGCCAATATTTTTTAACTTTTGATTGGTTTAATGGACATATATTAAATAACATTTTAATAATTATTTAAACAATTAAAGTTGACCCACCACAACCTAAATGACCGTCCAGCCAATAAAAGCCGTCCCATATTTATTTTCTAGACTTCCCATGTCCTAGCTCAAAGTACTGAGCCTTCTTGATGAAAAAAAGAAAGAAAAAGGAACCGAGTCTTAAAAGAATGACTAGGAACACCATTTTTAATCATGCAGGTGTCCTTAATTAGATTATTAGAGGGTCGAGCTTGCCTCCAATTAAAGATTAAGACTGAATCGTACAATCTGATTTGTGAGCTTATTTTTGGATTACTTTTCTAATAATCTGAATCGTGGAATATGTAGAATTCGTTGAGTATCATATTCTTGTAAAAAAATCAGTTTGATCAGATATCGATAGCTGTTTGATCGGATCAGATTTTTGTCAACCGTTTATTTTTTTATTGTTTCTTTTTTTTTTATACAAAACTGATCTGATCAAATAACTATCGATATCCGAGCAACGTGATTTTTTACGTGAGTATAGTACTTGATGAGTTCTACATATTGACAGTTCAAATTATCAAAATATGACCCAAAAATAGATTCACATATTAGACTTGACAATCCAATCTTAATTTCTAACTAGAGACAAGCTGAACCGAGTATTAGAAGTATTACATTTTTTTTTTTTTTGATCGGCTTAAGAGCATTAAATAAGTAGCAGTTAGGTAATTGACACCCCTAACCTTAGGCAACTACGAGAAATAGTGGGTGAATTTAACAATTAAATTGTATGATCATCAAAACCTAACCCAACCCACCCATTCACACATCATTCAATGAAATAATTGTAGGTAAATAAGGTTGTTATTATATATCCTATCTTAGGCAGAACAAACAATGCCCGCCCTAACATAATTTTAATTCCATGTTATCATACGTAAGTTTCTTCTTCATCTTCTTTCTTTTTTTTCTTTTTTTCCTTTTTTTTTTTTTTTATATATAAAGCTAAATGTTAATAATATGTAAGCTTTGATACATAAGCAGTGATTTTGAGGATCTTAATAGGAAAGGTAAAATGGAGAGAGAGAGAGAGAGAGAGAGAGAGTTTCTATGAAGTGATTTTTCATTTTGTAATTGAAAAGATTTTTACTTTTAATTTGATTTGCAAAAATAACTTAAAGAGATAATTCTTCATATTCGTGTCATGTCATTTTAGATTTGTGTCAGAATTTTTTAACACTTAAGTAGTGTTTGGTAACGTTTATGTTTTTTATTTATGTTTATAAAAATTTTATAAACTGATTTTTGTTTATTTTTAAAAAAATATAAATTACAGGTGCGTTTGGTTTGAATAAAATCTTTGAAAATTTTTAAAAACATAAACTAAAAAATATATTTATTTGGGCTTAAAATATTTATATTTATTTTTTTATATTTATGACAATGGGATCATACACATTATAATTGAAAAAAAAAAAATTATTGAAAAAAAAATTAATTAAAAAAAAAATTGTTAGTTAAATTTTTAAATTTCTGTTTAAAAACCAATGTAAACTTATTTTTTGAGTTTATGTTTTTTTCTTAAATTTATAAACTGAGATAATAATTTCTAAATCAAAAAAATTATCAAAGAAGTTTTTATGATAATTTTTAAAATTTTTGTAAATATAAACTGAAAACGAAATAGTTACCAAACAAGCCCTTAACTTGTTTATTTTTTCATATTATCTTGCGACGTGTTATTTATACAATTTTTATCTTTAGTTAAAAATATCGAATGTATGAAAACTTAAAAAAAAATTATATAAGTTAAATTTTATAAAATTAATCCTTATTAGATGAAATTATTTACAAAATTATTTTAATTTTAATTCAATTCCATTTCTCCATTTTTAAAAAAAACCTAAATTATTTATTTATTATTCATTAGATTTTTTTTTTTTTTTTTGGAGATTTGATCAAAGGTTGCGCTTCCCTCCAGTCCGTGATCGAATTTGAGGGTACTATTGGGCTCGGGGGGCCTACTATGGGTCCTGTTTCTATAATCCAAAAAATTTAATATGTAGAATTTGTTGCGTATTATATACTTGTAAAAAATTACGTTGATCAGATATCGATAGCTATCTCATGGATTAGATTTCACAACCATTTATTTTTTCGCCGTGCATTTTGTTTTTATACAAAACTGATTTGATCATATAGTTATCGATTTCTGATCAACGTGATTTTTTTTATAAACATATATGTAGACACCCCATTTTTGACCGTCCTTAAGACTTGGACACTACTGATGGTTTACTTGGTGGTGAAAGATGTGCAGTGCGACAGGGTCAATTTCTTCGGCGAGAGGAAAGTCAAATCCAAACCTCACACCCCATTTTGGACCAAAGCTATTTTGAATGGTTTTTAGACCTTAAAATCTTCTCTTTCAAAATACTTTTGAAATGAAGTTCCTACAATGTTCCGACGCTCGCATTTTGTCAAATGTTGCGTTTTTCAATAAACTGAGCAAGGACAAAGTGAAAATGAATGAAAGAGATATGAACTCTTTGAAAAATCTTTCAAAACACTTTGTTTAGGGGTTTGGTGTTGAAGAAAAGAGAAGAAAAGGGAAGAAACCAAGTTGGGAAAAAAGATGGGTGTGAACCGTTAAGAGAGAGTCGGGTAACCCTCGCTAAATCGGGCCTATCCTTTTGTATATTTGGATTTAAGCTATGAGGCCACCACCGTTGGAAATCTTACTTCCGGGGCTTCATTTGATCAAAGGTTGCGCTTCCCTCCAGTCCGTGATCGAATTTGAGGGTACTATTGGGCTCGGGGGGCCTACTATGGGTCCTGTTTCTATAATCCAAAAAATTTAATATGTAGAATTTGTTGCGTATTATATACTTGTAAAAAATTACGTTGATCAGATATCGATAGCTATCTTATCGGATTAGATTTCTGTCAACCATTTATTTTTTCACCGTGCATTTTGTTTTTATACAAAACTGATTTGATCATATAGTTATCGATTTCTGATCAACGTGATTTTTTTTATAAACATATATGTAGACACCCCATTTTTGACCGCCCTTAAGACCTGGACGCTACTGATGGTTTACTTGGTGGTGAAAGATGTGCAGTGCAACAGGGTCAATTTCTTCGGCGAGAGGAAAGTCAAATCCAAACCTCACACCCCATTTTGGACCAAAGCTATTTTGAATGGTTTTTAGACCTTAAAATCTTCTCTTTCAAAATACTTTTGAAATGAAGTTCCTACAATGTTCCGACGCTCGCATTTTGTCAAATGTTGCGTTTTTCAATAAACTGAGCAAGGACAAAGTGAAAATGAATGAAAGAGAGATGAACTCTTTGAAAAATCTTTCAAAACACTTTGTTTAGGGGTTTGGTGTTGAAGAAAAGAGAAGAAAAGGGAAGAAACCAAGTTGGGAAAAAAGATGGGTGTGAACCGTTAAGAGAGAGTCGGGTAACCCTCGCTAAATCGGGCCTATCCTTTTGTATATTTGGATTTAAGCTATGAGGCCACCACCGTTGGAAATCTTACTTCCGGGGCTTCATTTTTTACTTAAGAATCTCCTAAAGCCGAGTCCGGACGGGGGAGATATGATTGGCTGAAGTTGGGCATCATTCCGATGGGACCGAAACTAAGCAGCCTTCACTAAAAGATGGATATCTCTTAGCACACTTGGAATTTTGAGGTGAGTCTGCCAAATTTGGAAAAGAAGACTTCCGGGGCTACAGTTTAGGCTCAAGAATGACCTGAAAAGGAGTCTAGATGAAGGAATTAGGTTTGCTTCAAGTCATGGACTAGGGCTGATTTTTTCCATCGGCCTCTATGGAAGTCCATCGGCCACAATTTGACCTCAGCAGCTATAAGTCAGCCAAAAGTGAACCTTATCAGCCAAACGTGATGGCTGGTCGGCACCAAAGATGGTCGGTTGGCCAAAAGTGTCCAGAAAGCCCAGAATTGACAGATATTTCTCCTCCAACTATTCCAGGCTGTCCTAGATATTTCTAAATTGAGATATTTCCAAACCAATGCTCATATATTGCTATATATTGAGCCATATCTCAAGGGTTAAGGGGTTGGCAATTGTGGGACTCTCTCTCTCTAAAAAATCCTCTCTCTCTACAAGACTTTGTGAGCAAAAATATGAGCCTTTCTCCTTAAAAGCTCCTTCTCTTCTTGTTTTGAACCTTAAGCTTAGAATCCTCTACACTTTTGCAAAGAGACCCTTAACCAAACTTAACCACCATTGGGATGAGGTTCTTTGAGGATCATTTGGAGCTCCAAAAGGTTGATTTTGGCTTAGGTTTTGGCTGGTTTTGTTGCTGTTCTTCAAGGTGCTTCAAGGGTAAGCTCTTGTTCCTTTAAACCTCAACTTTGCATGCTTGTTTTACCATCTTTGTAAATTGATTTTGGCTTGGTTTTGAACTGAGAAAATCTCTATTTTTCAGTCCTAAAAGTGTTGGTTTAAGCCTTGTTTGGCTAGGGGGTTGTTTCTCCCTTTTGTTCCTTAGCTTATATAGCTTTTGAGCCATCTTCTAAGGCCTTTCAAAACAACTTTTCATGGCCTTTCAACCACTGAAATCCAGAGGATTTTTAGTGGTAAAAACCCTGTTTTGAGGTCCCAAATGGGTGGGGGTTGTCCCCCCCATTCTTCTCTTATTTACATGTCTTTTTAGCCTATCAAAGGAGCATGTATCTCTATACTTTTGAGGCTTAGTTCAGACACTTTTTTGTGACTTTTAGGACCTGCCTTGACTCTGTCCATGGCTGGTTTGGTCACCCCTTGCATGCATCTTGTATGTGTAGTGTAATCCCATTTGTGACTCATCAAAGTAGCATGTCTTTCTAGCATGTATTGGCTTTATTTTAGTAGGTTTTTGGCCATCATTTGACATGTCATAACTCTGATTTGGGTTGGTTTGGTAGCCTCTTGCATGCTCCATGTACTTATAGTGCAAAACTTGCTTATTAGCCTTGTATGCATGATGTTTTGGTCAAGCATGCTAGCTTATTTTGGCTATACTCCATACATGTTTTAGCATTATTTTTGGCTGTTTTAGAACTGTTTTGGGCTTCCATGGTCATATGACTCATGTTTTGTATAGCTATAGTGTAAATGCCTTGATTAGTTTTAAGTTTTGAGGCCCCTACCATGCTATACTTGTAATGTTTGCATGCCTTGGCATCATTTGGCATTGAATTTCAGAGCTTATATCTGTGCCATACTCCCATGTTTATCACTCTTTAATTGTGTTTAAGAGTTGTGCCTTTATGCCTTGTTTGTGAGCTAATACATGAGCATACCTTTCTTGTCGTCTATGCTGCGAGTCTAGCATGTTTTTACTACTACTTTGACCTGCCTTAGGTCTGTTTTAAATGGTTGAGGCCATTTGAGCATTACTTAGTATGGTTGTAGTGTAAAACCCTTGACTAGCTTTGTGTTTCAAGCTTCTTGGCATGCTTTCTTTGAGCTATTTGCATGATTTAGCATCTTTTGGAATGTAATTTCAGAGCTTGCTTCATTGCTACATTCTCACATTTGTCACCTCTTCATCATGTTTGAGAGTTGTACTATTATGCTTAAGCCATGGGCCAATGCATTAAGCATGCATTTCCTTACTTTTCAAGCCATCATTTCATCATTTTGGCCACTGATTTTGGGTATGGCTGAGGTCTGTCCCTTTTCGGTTTAAGTCCATTGAGTATGTGGTTTGCATGTTGTTGCATGCTTATTGCATTGCAAGTTGTTGCATACTTGATGTTTGCATGTTGTTGCATACTTGGTACATTGCATGTTTGCATGTTTAGGTCGCATAACATTGTTGCATACTAGTTGACATGCTCATGTTACATTAGCTTAGTTTGCATGCTTGTTACATTTCATTTGGCACGCTCATATTGCATTGCATTGCATTTCCATGTTGCATTGTATTTGGTATACTTGTGTTGCATTGTGTTTGGTTTGGGATGTCAAACCAAACACGAGGAACGAGGGACGTTTCATACTTGAAGTGACGAAACGTGCTTCAATCCTCACGCCAGATCTTGATCCAACATGATAGAGTATGAGGCATTTGTGTGTTTTAATGCATTTATTCCATATTGATTTGCATACTTGGCTCCTTTGGCCATCATGTATCGAAATGCGTGATTGATAGCCCGAGGGTCGAGCATTACACTCCTTTGAGCTTTAAACATGATAAGGGGTGTAATTGCAAATATTTTCTTGAAAATGCATTGCCATGCTCTGTTTGTCCTCTACTGCAGCAAAACAGCATTTTGCAGAAAGATATGGCTGGCCGGCCATCTTCAGTACCGATCGACTAAACATTGTTGGCCGAGATCCTCACAAATGGTCGACGACCAATTCAACATGGCCGATGTTCCTATATTTTGGTCGGTGACATCCCACAGTGCTCAAGGAGTGGTTCGGAAGCATCCTTGGGACTTTCACAGTTTTCAGAGGTGTAAAACAGTGCAAACAGAGGCAACATGTGGCATGGCAACGGGTTTTCGAGCAAAGTCGATCGAGCATGCATATGCCCCTCTTCTCGAGGCCGTTTTAACTGCTTTTTACAGTTAGTTAATTTGTAATTAATTAGTTAATGTATTAGCTAATTCATCGTTGTAAATTCTTAATTAGCTTAGCTTAGCTTAGCCAATATTCAATTTGATTATGTAATAATTAGTCTAATTAGATTATTAGATTAGTTAGAATTGCTTAGCGTAGCTAGCTTGTATTATTCATTCGGACCCTTCGTCGAGAGGGTGAATTTTGTAATAAGCATGCGTGTGTGTGATGCATGTCTTCTAACCCCACACCTTTCTCACTTTTACTTACATGCTTTCAATGGTTAGTTTTAGGTCATGTTTCCATTAGCATTCATATGCTCGCATGTTTGCATGCATTCATCTATATTGCGTGCACTAGGCTCGGCGCATCATACTAACTGCATTGTATTTCAATTCTAATTTGAATACATGATTATCAAGTTGCATTCCACATGACATCTTAGAATAGCCGAGCCTATTTCTAGTTGCATTTTGCATGTGTTGCATTAGCCATTTTAACATAGCTAGGATCATGCATTGATTATTAACTAGCTATTGTTTTGGCTCGGAGTACTAGGTAAGCTTTTATGCTTCAGCATCCCTGCATGTGTGTTATTGATTGCCATGATAGCATACTTGCCATGAGGCTAACCGCTTATGTGATATTACTGCTTGAATGCCTGTGGGTGAATGTTGGATTACTTGAATTGGAACAATTCATCGAAATGCGAGTTTTAAGCCCACTTGAGAGTGGCAAAATCATGTTTTCTAAGCCCACTTGAGGGTGGCAAATCCATGTCTTAGCCTACTTGCGAGTAGCACCTTCAAACCATTTTTAAACAGACACGAGATATTTTGTTCCAACTTAGGCGATCTAGTCTATACTTGTGTGTTGTGCGCATCACATAGTAATTTTAGGCTAATAACCGGAATAAGAACGCATGTGTTTTCAAAAACAAGATATCATGTTTAGTACAGGCCGATCTTTGATCGAGCGAGCGGGGGTGCTCATAGATGACCTTCCCCAATCGTACCCAAGTTTCCGAGCCGAGGCAACTTTGGTGATGACGAACACGTGGCCTTAGACACGAGTCAGGGTTTCCTAAATTTCCCCAAAATAAAATATTTAGGTGGCGACTCTGTATCTGGCAAAGCAGTCCATGTTTGACACTTCTTTTTTAAAAATCAATTTTCCAAAATGATTTGCCGGATTTGGACTCTTTGGTAATTTATCGGTCTCGCATTGCACTTTGTGGGATTAGATTCAGAACCGTGACATTTGAGTCCGAATTGTAGTAGCAAAGCCCCTCTGGCATCTACAATATAATATTCAACGAGTTCTACACATTCAACGGTTTAGATTATCGAAATGGAACCTGTGGTAAACCCCTACGGGCCAACAGTATCCGCCAGTCCGATCACGGACAAGACGATCACGGACATAAGAGAAGCCAGTCCCTTTGATCAACATCCCTTCCTAATAAAACTTTAATGCATGAAGAATAAGTGCCGTTTTGGGAACCAAAATAAAAAGCCACGTTTTTTATCTTTGGTCCAAAAACGCAACAAAATTGGTTTGGGAAGTTATAAAAACACAAGTGTGAAATTACAAATTGGGACCTATGACAAAAAAATAAAAAAAATAATTTTTTTATGTTGGGTAAGGGTATTTTGGTCATTTTAATTTGATTTGATACCATAAACAAATATTAAACTAAAAAGTCAAAATTTAACTTTTTACCAACTTCCCAAATCACTTTCCAAAAAGTTAAAAAGCTTGGTAAAAAGCCAGAAGCCAGCTTTTTACCAACTTCTCAAAACACCCCTAAGTATAAAAAGTTTTCCTTGAAAATCCCAACACATACCACTATTATCAAAATGTTAAACTTTAAAATAATATAACTTTTCATGTAAATGTCGATTTTTAATAAAATTAGTATTTTTAGAATCCTCTCATCAAGATCTATCAAATAAGATCGATGTTGACTATGAAATTCTTAAAAAAAAAAATAAATAAATAAATATTATCGTCAAAATTGATGTAAACAGTAACAGTCACATGTTACTCTATTTGACAATTATTCTGTTTGACAGTAATATGTTACTCTGATTTATATTAACATGTTACTCTGATAATATTATCCAAGAAAAAAAGAATATGATATTTTATTTTGTCTTTACTCAATTATATGTTTTCTCCATAGAGGGTTTATGAAGTAAAATAAATTGGATTATCCTTTTTACCAAATAAGGATCCAATGAAGGAGTTTTGAATAAATTTTTCATTTTTTTTGGATAAGTAATTGTTCATTAGATTAACTTCAAAATAGAAAACAAAAAGATCATATAATCTCAAATGAAAAATGAAAAAACTATACTGATCCTGAAATCTTATTTTATATATTTATTTATTCAACTTGATAAGATTATATAAGAAATTTAAAATGTTGTGTCACTTTTTTTAATTAAAAATAACATTGAAATATTATGTCTAGATTGTGTTTTATGAGTTAGACACTAATTCAACCTATTTAATTATGTTATCGTGTCATATAATTATATTTGTGATATAAAAAAATAATTAATCTAACCCGTTAATTTCTTGCATAATTCACGTGGTGTTAAAAATTTCTCACTCGATCGAAGCAGGAGATCAAAAAGGACAAACAACTTTACAAATTGCTGCTTGGACTCCATAAAGCTACATGTATAGCTGTTTTTTGTGTTTTTATTGGTACAAAATATATTGCTGATTTGTTGTGTAGCGAATCATCCTCTATTTCTTTTTTTCTTTTTTTTTTTTTTTTTGGTTGTATTAAAAATTAAGTGGTTACAGTCCAAGGGTACAAGGAACCCAACCCCCCCCCCCCCCCCCCCCCCCCTATTCAAAAATTGAAAAGAAACACAATCTGGAATAGTTTGATAGATAGTGAGGCTTAAGTTTCTGTTGGTGCCTTCATGCACAAGTAGGTCTGTGCATTTGTTTCCTTCTCTAAAAGTGTGATTAACTTGTGTCATCCCTAGCTGGCCCAGTAATGTCCCATAATCGAGCCAAAAATTTGAAGAAAAAAAATAAATTAGAAATACTTAATTTTCTATGCAGTTTTTAAAATATTTTTTCACATGAGTATATAAAGCCCACATGATATGTGTCTGTCACGACCCAAACCCGTCCCTAAGGGTTTATTATTGTAACCGGCTAGTAATCCGATATCACTGAAAGCCTGCTTAACAGTAATACAGTAAAACAAAGTACAGGGGTATGGTGGAAGCCAAAACAATAAATAAACAATGTCCAATGAGCTGTGACAGTCTGTCTGCAAAAAGACTTTTCATACATATATGTAGTCGGTAACAAAACAGTATGTACATATATACAATCATTCAAAATAGGGACTTAATCCCTATTAAACAGTGCAGTAACAGTCTATACAGATACCATACAGTTGCAGAGACAAACGGAGGAGATTAAAACACCCCTAAGCCAAAACTTGAACAGGCTTGAAACCTCGCAGTGAGGCACAATGATTGGCTTGACAAAACTGGAGTTTACCCCGACGCTTCTAACATTGGTCCGGTGCCTGAACACTTACATATATATATATATATATATATGAGCAGTGAGCTAAAGTCCAGTGAATAACATAATGCGTAAAGAGGTTAAGAATGAATGTCGTTACAGTAATGAAAACAGTTCATTAATTCAGTATATCAATCATTCAGTCATATGTGGTATATCCATTAGCATAACAGCACAGTAAACAGTAGGTCTTGAAAGACCGAATAGTAAATGATGGCCATCAATCAGTAAACAATAGTGGTTCCAACAAGGGAACCGACAGAGATCTCTGTAACAGTAACAGTAGTTGCTAAGGATGCCACAATACAGTTGCCACAATACAGTTCAGAATATAGGACACACATTCATTCAGTTAACAATATCAGTTCAGAAAGTAGTACAGTTCAGTTGTTCAGAAGATAATCATTTTGAACATATCTTTACACAGTTGTTACTCACAGAGTTCTGGGCTACGGTAAGCTAGAACGTCCCCTCGGAAAGCCAACCCTACACAGTTTACAGATTGAACACACACTAAGCTACACAGTTGGGAAAGTAATAACTTAATCCTTAAATTGTCTCGGTGTGGTTCTACATCTATATCCTCATTAAGATGCCTTAAACTAAGCCTAAGAATGCCTAGGATGGGATGAGGATGCAAAGATGTATTTAGAAAACATTTTCAGAATTTTCAATGAAACAGGGTCCCGCTCGAGCGCATATTTCCCCGCTCGAGCGGACATGCAGACAACGGTTCCCGCTTGAGCGTCAACTTACCCGCTCGAGCGGACCAAAAAGTACTGGATAAGTGAAATTCACACTCGATCGGGCGCTCGATAGCCGCTCGAGCGTAAGACACAAGGTCCTGCTCGAGCGTCAATCCTTCTGCTCGAGCGGACTTCAACACAGTGCAAAGTACTAGAAGCACGAATTCCCCGCTCGAGCACCACTTCTCCCGCTCGAGCGGAAGACCAAAATCTGGAAAATCCAGATTTGAGCTCCAAGTTCAAAATCAAGTTTTGATGCAAAATTTTCAATTCTCTTGGGCCAATTTTCTGAAAAACTCTTGTAAACTCATAAATGACTTGATACAAAGCCCAATTTGAGAAAACAAAGCCCAGAGGTGGTTTAATTAAACTCATCTTCAAACCAAATTTCATGAACAATATTCAAATGTGATATGCAAGACTTTAAATCAACTCAAAGCTTCAATACATGCTCCAATGAGCTCATACTTTTCAAAATAAGAGGAAATCATGACTTAAACATAAATATGAGCATGCATGTAACCTTTGCCATGAAAACAACTCAAACTCTTCAACATACACATGCATGCATGGAATGAGCTTCAATTCAACATTATTAAACTAAATCATGACTTAGCTCCTCAATTAGACATGAACCATGCATGAATCACTTAAAGACCCAATCAAGGGGATGAAATTCATACCTAGGTTCCTTAATCACTAGTCTTAAGGTTCAATTTGCCAATTTACACTCAAATTCTTCAAGGTTTCAACCAAAATGACAAGATGAACTCAAGTTCTTCTCTCTATCTCTCTCTCCATCGGTTATAACAAGAAGCATGGCTGAACAAGAGATGCATCTATGTATAATAAGGCTCAATATTATAATAAACAAAGGCCCACTCACAATGGCAATTTGGTAGATAAGGCAACTTATGTAATTTAGCTTATTTTAATCTAATTTAATCATACCAAATCGGTTTGAGATAAATATACTATAAAATCACGAAAATTCTAATGATCTTAAAACACTAATCACTTTCTGTTTCAGCTGCCGATAAGGCCTTCAATTAACAGTTTAAACATAAAAACTGAACAGATAACCAAACAGTCAAACAGATAGGAATGCATTTAAACTAACATATACTCAATTAATCAGTTTCAGATTTCAGTCAGTCAATTCAATATTTCGATTACTTCAGTTATCAATCATAATCAGTCTCGATTTAACAGTAATCAGTGGTCATTCGGTAAACAATAGTGAGGGTTATTACAGTGTCTCACATTCAAGTGAGAGTGTAATAAGTAATTATATTTCTACTTTAAAATAGAAAAATAACATTTTTCAATCAAGTAGTTTATTGACACAATCAATTTTATAAAATATAAGGAGCGTAATCTTAGCAAACTTATATTATTTATGATAGGTTTCACTATGTGATATGCATAGTTAAGATTGTTTTATGTGATTAATTTTGTATCTATAGGCTTATTGAAAGCTTGTTTGGTAAGGGTTTTTTTAGCTAAAAAAACATAAAAGACAAAATAAGATAAAATGTCATATCTAAATCATAATTATTTTATTTTTTTTCTCACAAAATTCAAAAACTCAACCCAATCAAACCTTTAATTACAAACTAAAATAGTCAAATGTCAAAAAACCAACTAAATAAGCCAATTACCAAACTACAACTGATTGTTCGACACATTGTCCATGAGATGCCTGTGGCACAGTTGGTTCTTCTGGTTTAACATTTAGTTGATTTGTTTGAACCATTGAAGGCAAAAAGGTTATCGTAAAGGAGGATGCTAAATAAATTACCTACACCAAAATATAAGCAATCAGCCACCTCTAAAGTTATGTTCCCCAAATTTAGTCACCCCTTTCACCATTTTCATCCCAATTCTAATCTCTCTCTCTCTTACAATTTGACAATTTGAGTAAAAGTTAAATATAATGACAATATTAAACTATTTACCAATAGGCAAGAACAGAAGAAAAAACAACCACTAATCAACAATAATTCACATATATAACAGTAAATCCCATTATTCAGATGCAATTATTTAACTTTAACACAATTTATATCACATCTATGTAGTATAATTCAATACACGTACAACATGTAATTTAATATACTTTTTAAAAAATTCTATTTTTTTATTTTCTGTATTTTTTTTTATTATTTTTACTGAATTTTTTAAATATTTTGAGCAATTTTTTTAATTTTTAGACACACCTAACATAAATACACATAAAAAGTATAATTTTTGTGAAATTTTTTTTAAACATTCATTAAATACCAAAAATATAAAAAATATGAGAATTCAGTATATTTTTCATATTTTTATGTATTTATTAATTTTTTAAAATATTTTTTCACAAATCTTTTACTTTTTAGATACGTCTAAGTAAGGTGCATCTAAAAAAGTAAAAAAAAAATGCTTAAAATTTTAAAAATATTTACTAAAAAAAATACGAAAATCAAAAAACTCAATTTTCAAAAAACTTAATTCAAAAAACTCAAACCAAACACACACATTGATTTTTTTCTCCAATAAATCTCTACCTCAGTTATCTGTTTTTCCTTTTTCTTTTTTAATTTTAAGAATGCTTCAATGTAGAAGTCATTACTACATTTTTTTTTTGTTTAATCTAGTTCACAAAAGCATGATTTTTTTTATAACCGACAACTAACCTTCATTATATATTTATTTTTTCTTTTTAAAAAATGTGTGTACATATAAGAACTTTTGATAGTTACATCAATACAAATATAACATCATATATTTGGAGTTAGAAAAAATCTACATGTACAGAAGATTCGACAGAGTAAAACATAAACCCTTTGTTCCACATCTATAACTTATTATGTAATTTTTTTTGGGGGTATTCTTAATATGACTACAACCCATATTAGGGAAAATAGCATAATCCTAAGCAAGTTGCTTAATTAATTTTGTCTGATTAAATCTAACTCAATCCAACCATTGTCGTAATAAATAAATTAAGTAGTATCCAATTAGACTGATGGCCAACCCTAATCCAATTTGTCTCTTATCCTAATAAGAGACAGTGGTATCTAATGATATATTTTGGACAACTAAGAAATTACACATAAGACATTAATAAAATATTTCTACACAGGATTGGGAAAGGATTTACAACAATAGAATGGCCTTCCATGAGAGACAAGTCCACATTGGAGGTTTATATTTATGTGACAACTAACATGGTGTCCATGATTGATGTCTTAAACAAAACTGCAGTCAAACTCTGTGGAATTTTTCCTATGCTTTCGTCTAGTGGGCACAGGACGTTATTCACTTGATTAGTGTAGTGCCACGTGATACAATTTCAATCAATGATTGAACTTGTGTGTGAGATTATTGTCTAGGGCTGGCTTCCCTCTAGTCTATGGATTGGAGGATACTATTAGACTTATGGGGCCTATCACAGGTCCTGTTTCGATAATTCAAATTATTTAAAGTGTAGAACTCGTCGAGTACTGTATGTCTGTAAAATATTTCGTTGATCGGATATCGATAGCTATCTCATCGGATTATATTTTTATCAACCGTTTATCTCAACTGATTTGATCATGTAGTTACTAATATCTTATCAACGTGATTTTTTACAGGCATATATTACTCAATAAGTTCTACACATTGAACGGTTCAGATTATCGAAACAGAACCTGTAGTGACTCCCATGAGCCTAATAATATTTTCTGATTTGATCACATATTAGAAGGAAAGCCCCTATTGTACCTTACAGTTAGGGTTGTAGATAATTTAAGTGGACTTGAGTATTGAGATGTCTGAGTTTAATTTGTTAATAGATCCAATTTAGCTCAAGTTGAACTTAAAAAATTAAACTCAAACTTTAAAATAAAATTAAACTTAAACTAATATATTAAGTTTAAAATAAAATTAAACTTAAACTTAAACTAATCTATATATTAAGCGAAGAAAGAAAATTTTCAGCCCTAAGTGCAAAGAATAATATTCCAGTAGGTACAGTACAGTTGGTAAGCAGTGAGTTTTCATCGTCATCTCTCTTAATATGATGGAATATATAGAAATATTTTTGAAATTTTAAATAATAATAATAAGTATTTAAACTTAAAAAATCACAAAATACAATATTATTCTTACATTAATTTTGTATAATAATTCTATACGTGTGGCATTTATTTAACTCAAAATTTTGAACATCTGCAACCAACTTGAGAGATAAAGACCTAACACAAACCTCAAAAAATTGGCCATTATTGCAATTATATTACAAGGAGAACTGCAAGATGAACAGGGTATTATTTTGAGATACTTCCAATTTCTTAATTCTTTTTTGGTTGTTATTCACTAAAACATCAATATGTATAAACTAATTTTTCTTTCGATAAATTACACTAACTTTCCTTAAGATTTTGAAAAAATACAGTTAATCCTACACTTTTAACATAATTATATTAACTTTTTTTTTTACAAAAAATTATTGGAATAACTGGAACTAATATTTATGGTGGGTAGACACTGAAATAAATAAAAAAAAATATACATTTTAGTAAGAAAGAAATAATAATATTTTTTTTTTATTCATACGACTAAAAAATTACTGATGAAAAATAAGTGTTAAGTAAATTAAAATTTTAAGAAAAGTTAATATAATAATTATGTCAAAAGTATAAACTTAATTATATTTTTTCAAAATTTCAGGAGGGGTGAATGAAATTTATTTTTTATTTTTTATTTTTTTTACTTCTTTTCAAAATTAGAGATCCAAATCCAACTTTAGAAAACTAGTTGGAGAGGAAAATAAGTGTTGGTAATATCTTTCTTCTTTAGCATCTCTTCAACACAACACCAATTAAGGACCCATAATAGTGACAAAAGAGATAAGGCCTTTTCAAAAGTGTTACAGTGTTAAAATCAGAAAGATTTTCCAAAAGATAACAATATAATTGAATGACTTTGGAAAAAGAAAAGGAAAAAGAAAAAGAGATGATTGACAAGATAAAGTCAGGAAATGGAGAAAAGAACAGCCTAAATCTTCCACACTTTCTAGTACTAGAAAAGGCAAATCAAACTCAACTAGGTAATATGCAATAATTATGTGGATTTTTTCAAATTGTTATCTCACTCAACTAAAAATATTATAGGGTTCAAAAAATGACGTCATATATCATTTAGATTATTCTACGACATTCTAGAATAGTTTAGATTTCTTTAAAAGTTTTAGAGTCTTCTAATTTCTCTAATATTATAGAATGATATAAAAAATTGTGTCAAATCTCAACATATATTAATGTTCATTTTTTTAAAAATATTTTTCATATTTTCTAATATTTGGTACTACAAGAAACGAAAGACAACATAAAATATTTTATATAGTCACAGAAAAAGAAATCCATTTGGACAAAATATTCTTTACTTTTAATAGGCAAAAAACATTTTTTTGTTAAATTTTTATTAATGTCATCACACTATCACTACCACAATCATGACCACCATTATCATTGACATGGCAGCTGCCACCACCCCACCACTACCTCCACCTCTATCTTTGTCCCACCACACCACCACCATCAACAAATATAAAAAAAATATTTAAAACAAAAAATTAATTTGTTAAAAAATATTTTTCACCCAGACAAATAGGAGCGCAAGTGACAACTATCAGCCGATTTTTTGGCCGACACATTTCTTGTATTCCACTTGTAAAATATCATGTTTATTAGTTGAGTGTGTGCCCTCAGCATGCACCCAATAATGATCTATCATTCCAAATATTTTTTCCTTTTCTTTTTCTTTTTTTAATTTATTTTTGTTATAGTAAATCAAGAAAGAGGACAATTGAGGTGGGGTTGGAAAAGTAATAGCAGACAAGTGAGCTCTTTCTTCCATCCATGCTTTTAAACTTGTGAAAATTCAACATGAGCAAAGCGGTAGGACACAGCTCAGAGATAAAGAGGGCTATAAAGGCAACAAAAATATAATTTGCCACTAAAGGCATCTCTAATGCTACATTATTTTTTTCATTAAATTTAAGTAAAATTTTTTTTTGATATCGCCTAATAACAAAAGAATTTGGTTTTTTATCAAACTAGGATAGACGATCAAGCGGTCAACCAGTCAATGTAAAATTTTCACAATGGGATAAGGAACAATATCAGTGACCAAAATGATAAGGGGCCATCCGGAGGGTCGATCGGGAAGTCAACCTTCCAGCGTAAAATTTTCACAAAATTTTTCCTTGAGATGGTTATCTGGGAGGACATTCGGGGGACATCCGGTGGTGAAAACACAACGATAATAAACAGTGATTTGATGAAAGGTACAAAACTTCCTCAGTTTGGTAAAATATTTTATATATTCTCAATTTAATATAGGTTTGATGAAACCATTGGAGCAGCAAAAAAAGCAAACTTTTTTTATCAAATTTAAATTTGGTAATGAATTTGGTACAACATTGGAAATGACCTAACTAACTTTAATAATTATAACAAAAAGTAAAACATGTGTTATGAAAAATTACAAATCGGTGGGAGCTGGGGGCAAATAATCAAAAAAAAATTAAAAAAAAAAACATAAATCTTTGTGGGGTGTAATTTTTTTTTTTTTTTTACCATAAAAAAAGACTTGTACCTTATGTATTTATAATTATTGGTAGATGCCAAAGGGTATCCTTGGACATTATATTGAGATTGAGATTGAAGTAAAAAGTGTCTTCTATTGGAACAATCTTCTATGAATAATAAATAAAATCGAAACAAATCAAACAAATAAAATAAATTACGCACCGAATTTATTTTTACCGAATCGAATGAATATTTAAAAGATCAAGTCGAGTGTGTGATACTTTGTTCTTAAGACAGATTCGCCCCGCTACGGTACTTACGGACTAGTGGCGTCTATCTCTCAGAATACAATGATCTTCACAAATTTGTAGTAGCACTCCAAATAAATTTATCCGGCAAATTAGAACCTATGTTCTATACTCTCTAAATTTTTTCCCTAAAAATTATATGAAGAATAATTTATGTAAGAGAGCAAAAGGAAGGCAATAAAAATTAATTTTTGGAATACTAAAATGCTAGGACAGATATGGTATTTATAATCAAAATACACTGTCCGAACAAGTGCAGTAAAGAGTCGAACAGGTATGAACCTGTTTTGAATAGATACTGTTCAAAATTCAAACAGATCTGCAACCAATTTTTTTTGAATCTGTTCGGCAGTTGTGGATCTATAACTGCTGGGTAGTTATTTGGCAGTTTCAAACAGTTAACTTTGTTAGAAATTTCGGATTGAAAGAGGTAAATTTGGACAAAACATTTTAAATTTAATTTTGACACCAAATTTGAATTTAATTTCATTAAGTTTTTCTAGAAAAAATTTAAATGAATTTTGTCAAAAAAATTAATATTAGAATCAACCCGACCCACAACCCACACTCGTGCCTGGCACGGCTCAGCTTGGCCGGTCGAACGGCGGCGGCACGTGCGCGTGTCTGGTGGTTTGAGCTAAGGACCACAACCCACACCCGCACCTGGCACGACTCGGCTTAGCCGGTCCGACGGACGATGGCGGCGGCACGCGCGTATGTGTGGCGATTTGGGCTAAGGTTCAATTTGTTCATAACTCTTCCCTTCTACAAACTTATGATGCCCCTTGAGGCCCAACCCAAGTTAGTACACCAAGAGCTTATATACCCACAAAAGTTCTCTTAAAGTTCATTGTGGGACAACCCACATTTATTTCTTTAATTGTCCATTCCATGAACCTAAAAACAACGTCAGCTTCCTATTCACTCATAAATGGTTTTGACGAACCGTCTTCACCGTGTGACATGACACGTCAGCTTTTCGGACCCACCCCAAAAGACGTTTGAGGCCCACTCAATTTTGGGCTTAAAGTTGGCCCAAAAAAAGCCTTATAAAACCAATTTTTCCAACAACCCCCCACATGAATGGAATTTGTCGGAGAGAAAATGCAACAATATGATCTAGATACAGAGAGTACAGAAATTGGAAATATTCTACAAAGGATAGGTAGCTTTTGGTTTTGAACCTTCCCTTATGAGAGACTATCGAATTTACTAGCTAACCAGTGAACATGATGTCTTGAACTATTAAGCCGTTTGTGTAAACCAAGACAATAAAACTCACATAGTATATTACCAAACACAGTTAGTTCTCACTATTGTGTTCATTTTGGCCCTGAACAACCTGGTCTTTTATGAGTGCTTTAGAGAATTATAGCCCTTCACAAATCTCATAGAACCGGCCCAGTTTACACTCATATAGGTGATTCTTATGAAGAGTATATTGCCAAACTCCACTAAGTATACCTAGATATCATAATCATTAAAAGTACTACTTAACCTAAAACGCCGCAGACATCACTATTTCATCACAGAAATGGGTAGAAGTTTGACTCCCTAGTGATCCTTCTGAGTCATACACAACTCGGTTGTCTATTTGAACCTAGATCTTGGAATCTCCAGTCAACTAGGTTGGGTTGCCATTGTGGTAACTCTTATTTAATAGGCTTAAGTTCCATTCCCCTCGATGAATTTTCAACTAACTCTCTTGCTAACCCTTTGGTTAGTGGATCCGCTATGTTGTCTTTAGACTTCACATATTCAATAGAAATAATTCCATTAGAGAGTAGTTGTCTCACGGTGTTATGTGTGACTTACCATTATACATATGACTCTGTGCTCTACCAATTGCTGATTAACTATCACAATGTATGCATATAGTAGGCACCGATTTTGGCCACATTGGAATATCTTCAAGGAAGTGGCGAAGCTATTCTACCTCTTCCCCAGCTTTATCTAAAGTTATGAATTCTGATTCCATAGTAGACCTAGCAATACAAGTTTGTTCGGAAGATTTCCAAGATACAACCACACCGCCAATAGTAAAGACATACTCACTGGTGGACTTTGAGTCTCTAGTATCCGATATCCGGTTTGCATCACAGTATCCTTTAAGTACTGCTGGATATCTAGTATAATTAAGTCCAATGTTACGAGTAAATTGGAGATATCTTAGAACCCTAACAATTGCTTTCCAGTGTTCTACTCCCGGATTACTCGTATATCTACTTAATTTAGTTACTGCATAAGCTATATTCGAGCGAGTGCAGTTCATCAAGTACATAAGCTTTCAATAATTTGGGCATACTCCATTGAGAAATACTTTCATGTACATTCTTAGAAAGAAACAAATTAACATCCACAGGTGTTCTAGCAAGATGATCATCATCTTTGCTGAATTTGTCAAGTATTTTCTCAATGTAACGAGATTGTGACAAAGCATAACCTCCTGATGTTTTGGTAATTTTCATACCAAAAATTATATCAGCAATCCCCATGTCTTTCATGTCAAAATGTTTATTTAACATTTTCTTGGTAATTTTAATCATGTCATTATTACTACCTATGATGAGCATATCATCTACATAAAGACATACTATAACATAACCTTTGTCTGTGTTTTTAATATAAACACGTTTGTCACATTCATTAATTTTAAATCCATTTGACATAATTGCCTTGTCAAATTTCTCATGCCATTGCTTTGGCGCTTATTTGAAACCATATAATAATTTAACCAATTTACACACTTTCTTTTCTTTTCCTAGAACAAAAAATCCTTCTAGTTGTTTCATGTAAATTTCTTCATCTAACTCACCACTTAAGAAAGCGGTTTTCACATCCATTTGAAGAATTTTTAGATTGTACAAAGATATAATAGTAATTAGCATTCTAATTACTGTTATTCTAGTAATTGATGAGTATGTGTCAAAATAATCAAAACCTTCTTTTTGTCTAAAACCTTTGATCACAAGTCTTGCCTTGTATTTGTCAATGGATCCATCCGCTTTCATTTTCCTTTTGAGAATCCACTTGTACCCAAGAGGTTTACAACCTGGTGGCAAATCCACCAATTCCCAAGTGTGATTTTGCAAGATGGATTAAACTTCACTATTGACAGCTTCTTTCCATAAAAGAGCTTCAGGACTGCACATAGCCTCTTTAAAAGTTAAGGGCTCATTTTTTAACAAAAATGTTAGAAAATCTGGATCAAAAGATTTTGAGGTTCTAGCACATTTATTACGCCTAAGTTCCTCTTTCTCATTTTGATCTATCTCTTGCTTTTGTTCTTGATTATGTTCTTAATCCTGACTAGTAATAGCATCATGAGATCTTTTATTATTACTAGTTTCTTATCCAGTTTTATTTGGAAACACATGTTCAAAGAAAGATACATTCCGAGATTCAATAATAGTATTTACATGCATTTTGGAATGTTACGATTTATGAATCAAAAGCGGATATGCACTACTATTCTTGGCATAACCAATGAAAATGCAATCAACGGTTTTAGGACCTACTTTAGTCTTTTTAGAACTAGGAATAGCCACTTTAACCAAACACTCCACACTTTTAAATATTTGTAGGATGGTATCCTCCCATACCACATTTCATAAGGTGTTTGATTCACTTTTTTTTCGAGATACGTTATTTAAAATATAATTAGCAAAAAGTATTTCTTTCCTGCACAAGTTTTGAAGTAATCCAGAACTTACTAACATGACATTCATCATTTCTTTTAAAGTCCTATTTTTCCTTTCAGCAATTCCATTTTGCTGAGGTGAGTAAGGAGCGGTGGTTTAATGAATTATTTCATGTTCTTTATAAAACTCACCAAAAGGTGATTCATATTCATCACCTCTATCACTTCTAAGTTTTTTGATCTTCTTACTAAGTTGATTTTCGACTTCATTCTTATATTGAATGAAAGTTTCCAAAGTTTCATCATTGGTTCGAATTAAATAAATATAACTATATCTAGTATAGCCATTTATGAAAGTGATAAAATATTTTTTCCCACCTCTAATTTGAATTAATTTAAAATCACAAATGTCACTATGAATTAATTCAAGTGGTTCCGTACTTCTTTCAATTGAATGAAAATGAGTTTTGGATAATTTTGCCTCAACGCAAATTTCACATTTATGATTTGAATTAATGTCAAATTTAGATAAACATTCCATATTAATTAATCTATGCAAAGATCCATAATTAACATGTCCAAGTCTACCATACCATAAATTTAAAGACTCAAGCAAGTAAAAAGAATATGTATTTTTATTAATAACAGAGGGTACAACAGTCATTACATTAATTTTAAAAATGCCATCAGACGTGTAACCTTTTCCTACATACATTCCGTTTTTGGTAAGTACAAACTTGTCACTTTCAAAAACTAGTCTAAATCCATTTTTACTCAACAAAGATCCGAAAACAAGATTCTTGCCAACATTCGGTACATGCAGCACATTGTTGAGAGTGAGTTCCTTTCTAGATGTCATCTTCAAAATAATCTTTCCTTATCCTTCAACTTTAGAAGTCGAAGAGTTGCCCATATAAAGTTGTTCACCGTTGTCCACTATAGAATAAGATGTGAACATCTTTTTGTCGGCATAGATATGGCGAGTAGCACCAGTGTCCACCCACAATTCCTTAGGATTTCCAACAAGATTTGCCTCGAAAACAACTGCAGAAATATTTATGACATCTACACCATTGGAAATTTTTTCCACTTCAGTCATATTGGCTTGAGCAGGCTTCTTGCTTGATCTTTGTTTGCCTTTACGAAAATCAGTTCCTAAGAACTTTTCTGGTTTTTTACTATGATTCACTGGCACAGTCCCAACATAAGGAGGGGTTGGCGCAATGGCAATCACCATACAAATACTGGTTTGAACATTAGTTTGACCAGTTTCTGTAACCATGAATTCTAAATTATACAACAAAATTAGAATTATAATTTAATACTATTCAGAAAATTAAACCATAAATACAGAATTTTAAATTCTGTAAAAATAAAAGAAACAAAAATTGTAACTTTTATTTCCAATTAATTTAAAAATAAAATAAAATTTTATTTAAACAAATTAATTCCACACAGAAAATTAAATTTTGTAAAATAAAAGAAACAAGAATTGTAACTTTTATTTTTTCAATTAATTTGAAAATAAAACAAAAATTTTATTTAACCAAATTAATTCCACACAGAAAATTAAATTTCTATAACACTTCAATAATTAAAATACTGAAACAGAATTTTAATTAATGAACACTCAGAAATAATTTCTAAAAATCAAAATTAATTTCTGACAAAATTCCACAAATAAATATTCTGAATTATTAATAATACTAGTATATTACTACTAGTTGTCAAAGAAAATAGATAGTATATTACTGCTATCTGTCAAATAGTATATCATTACTATTCGTTTTCCAACCAGAATATTATTTTGTAAAATCACAGAAAATAGTTTCTGTAAGAAGAAGAAAGAAGAAAGGAAACAAACAAAAAATTATGTATAAATAGAATAATTCAAATATGTCTTAAGATTATTGGAACAATCTTCTGTGTACAATGAATAAATTGAAACTAAATCAAACAAATCAAATAAATAACGTATCGAATTTATTTTACCGAACCAAATGAATAACAAAAAGATCAAGTTGAATGTATGACACTCTGTCTTTAAGACAAATTTCCCCCGCTTCGGTGCTTACGGACTTGTGACGTCTATCTCCCATGATACAATGATCTTTACAAATTGTAGTAGCACTTCAAACAATTTGTTCGGCGAACAAAAACCTTGTGTTCTATACTCTCTTTAATTTTTCTCTAAAATAATATAAAGAATAATTTATGCAAAGGAGTAAAATGGGACAGCAAGAAATATGAATTTTTCAGACTGTTTTTGGATCACAAACACTACTAGAAATGCTAGAATTTATAGGCCAAAATATTTTTCCGAATAGGTACAGATTTTGAATGAACAAGTATACACTGTTTTGAACAAATACATATTCAAAATTTGAACAGTTCTGTCATTGTTTAATCTGTAAACTGCTGGGAACTACTGGGTAGTTATCTGTTTGTACCTGTTCATTTGATTCCTTAACAGATTAAAATTTTGAACAAATTTAAAATTGTTTTTTGACATGTTTATAACTGCTAGAAACTGCCCACTTGATTCTTGGCTTTTTGGTTTTCGAAGGTTATTTTTGTAATTGTGAGCGTGCCAGCAAGGATCAATCAGTCCTTACAGAAATTTAATTGCTAACTAATTATCAGACGATTTTGTTTTAGTTCTTTCAGCCTCAATGAAGAGGACTTTACTAGTGGTTTTACTTAGGAGGAATAAACTGACAATGATTAAATGAAAAACAATTGCAGTATTTCATTAAGTAAAACGAAAGACTTACAATGATCCAATTCAGCCTCATAGAGGTTTAGAGCAACAATTTACTTGAAACTACTCCTATGAACGAAGTGCAGTGCAGGAATTTTAAAGTACAAAAATACACAGAACAGGGAATGTAAAACTGGAAAGGAAATAAAATAGATAAAACTAATTTTTTGGATCTGAATCTGGGCCTTTTTCTGGGGCCTTCTCTGCTATTTATACTTCTCAAGAATGACCATCGAACTGCACTTCTAACTGTCAAATCGCTCCTCCATGATCGCTGATCATGTTGCCTTATAGTTAGCTCCACTATGCCATTACTTGCAGTTAGGCTTCCTTTCTAATTTTTGAATTTGAATGTGAGTAATCGGTGAAATCACATCTCTTCGCACCTTTTTGCTGATCCAGTGTGACGTAGATCTTGTAAAAACCAATACTAACTGCCACGTGGACGATCACGATCGGAGGTTTGAATTGTCTTCCCATATTACCCTCAACCTACTACGTGTTGAATTGTGATTGGCTTTATACAAAATATGTAGCCAACATTACCTCCTGCACTAATATACCCAATACTTGGTGATATTAATGGATCAACGTATTTTCCCACGTCTTAAAACGTGCATGGCCTTTTGCATTTCTCAGAAATACAACTATCATTCATCACTTGCATTAAATTCTCGTCTAACCCTTGAACACTCCCACTATCTCAGTATTCTAAAAGACTGATACATCTTTTATGGCCAAGCCAATCTTTCCTTCCATTGATCGAGTATACGAGGAGTCCTCTGATGATGCTATTCTTTCTCGAAAGAACCTTCATGCATTGATTAGCTACCTTTACGCACCTTCCTATATTCAAGTCATGGAAGCTTTTGTAAACTATCACCCTTTGGATTACGCACTTGCTACTCATAATTCTCTAACCCAAAATTTTGCAAAAATGGACATTGGAAGCTCTTCTTTTAATTCACAATCTTCTACATGCGATGAGATTGTGACTTCTTCTTCCTCTGGGGCTTCTGGTTGGAGAAGCTGGTCAGAACCTGAGGCACGGGAGTTAAGGGAGCGAGTTAATCATCACTTTGTTGAGTTCACTGATCCTCTAGAATTTCCTTCTGATACTCGAAGTTCGGTGGTTTATCCTTACGTGCCCATCGACCGCCGACGCAGTTTAGAAGACAATTTTCTTGTAGTATGGTACACGTCCTCTCTGCCTACAAAGATAGTACAAGCTACTCGATGCCCAAAAAAGGCACAAGGGTATAACCCATCGTTCTTAGCCCAGAAGGCGAGGCTTTGCTCTTCTGACTGGCTTGATTGTGTTAACACTCCCCAGTTTCCTCATTCTTTCGAAATAGAAGCTTCTATACCTCCTCCTCCGCAAAATCCCCACTGGATAGAGAGACTGAGGCTTACCCTCTCTGTGGACAAGGTTTTTCTCCCCTACAAGACTCCACCTCTCCCTACTCCAGCTCAGCGAAAGCAAGCCCAACTTCTGCTTGCAGCCTTTTTTCACTTGCCTTTCAATGTTCTTGAAGACGATGTTCCTCTCAAGAACCTTCGATGGGATTGTGATGTTATGACTCGGGGTCACGTCCTCAACCCTATTGCCCAAGCAGAACTCCAAATGTTTTTGGACCAACTCCCGTTGCTTCTTCATTGGCACCGAACTTCTGTGGCCACCACTCAATCTTTGGACCAACTTTCATCCCTTCGAGTTCATACTCAGTACAAAGTAGAGAACCTCTTCGAAGAATATAATGACTTCAAGAATAAAGACTTTGCATATTGGGATGACTTGGATATGAATGAGCTGGAACAAGGGTTAAAAGAAACAGTATTTGAAATAAAGGCTGAGGAACTCCTTTATCAAATGAGAGCACATCAACTTCAGCAACCAAGCATAGAGAAAATAGAAGATAGAATAAAAAAAGAACATAAATTTTGACCATAGCTGGACCAAATTTCATGATCTTGTTATTTATTCTATTCCTTACTTTTATGAACTCGAATTTGTACCCAAAGAGGGCCCTTTGATGTAATTGCTTTTGTTTCAATGCAACTAAGACTTTCCTCTTTGTTTGGCATGGTTTGACTTTATCTCCGTTTGTCTTTACAAGCAAATTCTCATCCTTCGAATCTAGATTCAATCATCTCAAATGAAACACTGAAAAACCAACAAGAACTTCTCCAATTCATGGAATACAGTTGACAACTTTTGCTGGTTTCCACTTAGAATCAGTGCTTCGAATTTACCAATCTTACCCCTTAAAGCTTGTTTTAATCAATCTAACATATGGTCATATGGTTAGTACGATCAATTGGTTTTAAATTGATCATTTTTGCTTCGAACAACAATCCCTACTTTCAAAAATATGGAAGCCCCTCTCAAGGTCTGCATTGTTTTAATCTGAAAAGCAATCTCTTCTTATCAAACCAACTATTGGTTTTGATACTTCGAACAACAATTTCCATCCTTAAGGGATCTCAAGTTTTGCTTCGAAAGATTTATTCTCACTAAGAAACCCTAAAACAGGCTTTCAATCTTGTTGAGGTACACAAATACTTGAGCTTTCTTGCATCCTTAGGTATGGGATGTGCTTCGAAGTCGGCTCCTTGCCTTTGAAGCTATTTATTATCGGATCTCAGTGCCAAAATTTGGCTTCGAAGCCAAATGCTGTATTTCGAAGCTAATATCAGCATTTGAGATATGTTTCCCTCTAAAACTATCAACATTGAGGGAAACCTTTCGCATCCGTATTTTTAGTACTTTTTGGAAATTCCGTCCGTGTCACACAACCGGGTATATTTTCAGACACAAAAAGTTTTAAAACCCTTTTATTTCGTGCTCGAAATTTACCTATTTGTCTATCGCACAAACCCTTTATCTCTACCGACCTTCCACTTCTCTCTACTCTCTTTCCAACTTCGTCCTTTGAGAAAGCTTTCTATCAATAGCTTCTTCTTCGTTGAAAATACCAATTGTAGAGTGTGCGAGCCCATCTGTAACCTTGAAAAGGATTATTGCCGAAGAGTGTGAGAAGTATAAGGCTGGTGAGAAAAACACCATTGACGGACGCATCTTCATTCCCCGCCGTCATAAGCAGCAAAAGTATGTGCTTGGGCCCATCTTCAAAGAGATTCCTATTGAACTCCCAGGTTTATATCCACGTCTAGAAGACCATTGTCTCCTTTATGAAGGTGGTCTTGACTGGGAAAACTGGAGAATGAACCGCCCACATCGCTGTTGGCCCACGGTAAGACCAGAGTGGCAAGAATGGTATGATCGGGTTGTCTCTAATAGGACTCTGGACCTTCAAGAGCTCTGCCTTTTCGATCCACTCCAATTCTCTAGGTTCATTATCTCAGAGGACCCTTTCTTAATACCTGCTGCCCTTTGCTTTTGGAATTCTATCTTTAATTTCTTTCAATTCAGATGTGGGATGATGGCCCCTACTGTTCTTGATATCTACCATCTATTAGGATTATCCCCCATTGGAACCCCCTCTGGACCAGATTATCCTGACCCACCAACCCTTTTTTCCCTCCCCTTTCTTAACTCATCCTATAGTGACTTTGTCAAGGCTGAGAATAAAAGGGAGGGCCCTGTGACTGATAGGGAATTCTTTTCTTTCATACTATATTGGCTTTGCAAATTCCTTTTCTGCACCTCTTCTCAAAGAATCATGCCTGAATTCGCCCCTCTTCCCAAAGCCGTTGTTTTACAGAAAAAGGTGGCCTTAGCTCTACACGTTCTAGGTCACGTATATAGAGCATGTTCTCTTTTTTGTGAGAAACCCTTGGATGCCAATCAAGGGGGTTCATTTTGGATACTTCAGCTTTAGCTTTTTGCTTATTTTACTGAGCTACAATCTAAATGCCTTAAATTTTTTGAGCCAAACCCTACTACTCATGGCATAAGGCTAGCCAACGCTTCACTCTATCCTTCTACCTTTGCTTTTTACTTCTCTTTCTTCTACCAACTTCCAGTTTCCCTTCCTTCTTACAACTTTCATCTCTTTGAACCTACTACCATTGGCCCATTTTGGTTGAAAAACTTTCTAAGTGACAGGTTCTGTTCTTTACCTCATCATAAGAACATATGGGCCTCTATTTTGATCCTCAGAGAATTATTCATTGGGACTATGAACCCTAGAGCTTACAAGTGCATTGTTGAGCCTTATTGTCCTGCTCAATTTGCTAGGCAATTTGGTCTCTCACAAAGGGTCCCAATATCTCTTTATAGCCAGACCAATTTAAGTCTTACCAGCAGGGATTTAAAGGTTCGAAGATCCAGACTAGAAAAAGCAACTTCTAAATTTATACAGGACTTGATTGAGTTTGAGTATATCCCATTTATTCCTCAAGGTAACCCATTGAAAAGGTACCAAAAATGGTGAGTGAATAATATGAAGGTATACTTGGCCATTCCTCCTTAAGACCTATTAATGGTGCTGGATGTGCCCCAAGCCAAGCCGAAAGGAGCTGGAGTTGTCACCTCTTCCACTGCTTCTACCACTTCAATTCTTATGCTTGCCACCACACAGTCTATTCCTACTACCTTAACTCCTCCTAGAGTTACTCGAGCTGCCTCGAAGAAAGGTATATACCCTTGTTTCTTTTCTCTTCTTCTTTTTTATAATGCTTTTAGCCTTACCTCTAGTTCTTGTTTTTGAAAGTGGTGCGGGTGCCTCACAGAAAGATTCTCCACAAAAGGTCCAAGCTTTAAACCTTCTCAGGAGCAAACAGTAACAAAAGAAAAGGAAGCTTTTACTTGATCCTGAAGAGGAAGCGTCTGGGGTTTAGGCAGCAGCAGAAGAAGAGGCAGAACAAGAGCAAGAAACACCCTTAAAAAGAAAAAAGAAGATGACTGCCTCTCTTGCTAACTTCACTGGAGATCTTATCCACGAAGCATCTGCTAAAGCAATGCAAGCAGAGCATTCCAAAGAGCTTATTGTATTACAAAGGGCTGAGAAGAGGAAGCAATAACAAATGCTCAGGGATGAAGCCGCCGTCGTCGATGCACTCCAGAAAGAGGTTGCAAGAAAACAGCAAGCTGCTGGACACTATACTCTTCGCAGCTTCCCAATCATAGCCATTACTTCTGAAACCAGTAAGTTCCCTCGTACTTCTATTCATCTTTCTCAAATTCTCAATGTTGAGGCTTAACATTGTTTTGTATTTCTTCTTTTGCAACAACCACTACTTTGCTTATTCTTCCAATAAAGACTCTATCAGTTTCAGTCGAAGTTGAACAACCTCAAGATGTGGAGCCCATTCAAATAATTCTCCCACTTCCTGGCCCTACATCTTCCATACCCTTCTTGAGGCCAAGTATTCATGCTCCTCTTTTTTCTGGCTTAACTCCATATCTCCCTCATTTGTCTTTTGATTTTACTCAATTTGATTCTCTTTCAAGCCTTGTTTCTCCTCCCCCTCCTAAGGAAATTCCAACTGACACTTCATCTTTGATGGTAGTTGATTCCTGTAAAGAAGGTACTGGTAGCTCTCCAACTCATGGTCCATTATCTCTGCCTAGCTACAGTCCTTCTTTTCTTGACCAACTGGTAGCAAAAACCATACAGACTGCTAAGAATACTCCATCTTCTTCTCCGATTCCTATGCAGTCATTTCCTCCTTCTACCAGAGCTCTTTCTGCACCTTCCATGTCAATGGATGAGGTGGAAATTTTTTAGGCTAGACTAGCTGGTTTTTTTGACATACCTTCCACCTCTTCACTGACTAGCAATGAGATTGAGCCATTAGTTCTAGCTGATTCTCTGCTAGAAATTTTTTAAAGATCTTCCTCTAGTGGTAAGACTTCCTTGCCTTCGATAGACTTGGACAGCTGTCCGGAGCTGCTGGCATCTTTTTCGAGGATTCCTTTCGAAGCCTTACAAAGGCCTATAATTAAAGATGGCTTCCTCCAGTGTTGCAAGGTTGTTGAGCAATCCGGCATGGTTGTCTCAAGTTATTTATCTCAGGCAGCAGCCACCATTGATTTTTACATCAACATTTACCATGCTGCCAAGGCTGCAGAGGAGAAATTGGTGAGGGATCAGAGCTTTGTTTCCAAAGTACATACTAATGTATCAGAATTGAAGGAACAATATTCCTCTGTCTCCAAATTTCGAGCTCAACTATTGGAGAAGAAGGCTCAACTTGAGGAAGAATTATCAGCAATTAACCAAGCTTTGGATCGAACTACTACCAAGCTACAAATCACTAATTAGGAGTTAGCTGATCGAAAGCAAGAGATAACTATAGCTATTCATTTGTTTCCATCCCTCAAGAATAAAACATCTATTGTAAAAAAACAATTTAAACACTATACTGACTTTTGGGCCAATCTATGGCTACATGTATTTGACTCTTTATGAAATAAATTCTTATTTTTATTGAAGTGTTCTCATGCTCTTTTATTTAGCACTTATTTTATTATTTGTATTTCCCACATGGTTGGATAGTAAGGCTTCAAATATCTACCATTAATCTTTTTGGGATGTACATATCCATTTAAATTTCTCAAATGGTATGCTCCAAAAGGCAGGACTCTATGAACTTGATATGATCCTTCCCAGTTAGGTGACCATTTGCCAAACTTATGACTTTTAATCCCTATTGGGAGTATTGTCTTCCATACCAAATCACCTTCTTCAAAGCCAATGTATTTTACTTTTTTATTATAGTTTTTGGCTGCTTTCTTCTTTTGGAAAAGAATGCTATTTAATGCCAGAATTCTAGCATCATCTATACTTTTTAACTTCAAGCACATACTCTGATGGTATTGCTCAAGATTTAACTGGTCTTGGCATCTCACCCTCAAGGACTTAACATTAATTTCCAAATGTAGTACTACATCATGCCCATATACTAAGGCATAATGAGTGATTCCTATGCTTGACCTTGGAGAAGTTCTATAAGCCCACAATACATCTAACAATAAGTTATGTCAATCCTTAGGATTGTCTTCTACAACTTTCTGTATTCCTTTTTTCAGAGACTTATTGGATGATTCAGCTTGACCATTGGCTTGTGCATAATAGGGGGTGGAATTAACAAGGCTAATTCCAAACTTTGCCACAAAAGACTTTACCATCTTCCCATCATATACAGTCCCATTATCAACAGTTATAGTCTGTGGGATACCAAATCTATGGATTAATTCCTTAATGAATCCAATGACTTCAGTTTGGTCTACAGCCTTGTATGGCTTAGCTTCGACCCACTTAGTGAAGTAATCAGTGGCCACTAAGATAAAACAATGATGCTTCAAAGAGGGTAGGTGTATTTTCCCCATCATATCCATGGCTCATCCTCTAAATGGCCAAGGCTTCACAACTGCATGCAAGTTAGTTATGGGCACGTGCCTTATTGTGCCATGCTTTTGGCATGCCTGGCAACCTCTTGTATATTCTATACAGTCTTTAAGGATAATTGGCCAATAGTAGGAATGCCTTCGAAGTAGCCATCTCATCTTCACACCGGCTTGATGAGCACCACAGATGCCTTCATGAACCTCAGCCATAGCTGTCAAT
This sequence comes from Camellia lanceoleosa, assembly GCA_025200525.1. NCBI lineage: Eukaryota > Viridiplantae > Streptophyta > Magnoliopsida > Ericales > Theaceae > Camellia > Camellia lanceoleosa. Next base: position 185,960,668 of record CM045759.1, on the reverse strand, counting down.
GCTTCCTTTGGGCCTAAACATTCCACAAACAACCCATCTACCCCCCTTTTGTAGAGAGCATTACCATACATCATGTATTGCATAGACTGTAATTTAATTTTTCTACTGGCCTTCGAAGATGAGCCAGCCAGATACTGCATTATTGGATGCCTCCAATCTTGTTCTTGTAAGTCATTATAATTGACTTTCAGGACCACATTCCTTTTATTTAAAGGTAGTATTAATTTTTGATATGTTGTTTGGCTTATGTCCCTTTGAATATTATCATTTCTCTTGAAATTCGAAGCTTTCTAAGCTACATCATTAGCTTTATTATTCAAGAATCTTGGAACATGAGTTACATTTGCTATCTGAAATTGAGAAAGCAGATGTAATGCAACAATATAGTATAGCAACATGCTTATACTTTGACATTTGAAAATCCTTTTCACTTGGTTAACGGAGAATCTCCAAATATGTCAACTGCATGAGCTTGTAATCCAATAAGTATTTCTAGTCCCATTATTAAGGCTTCATATTCAGCTTGATTATTGGAACAAGTAATTTCATCCTCTCTAAAACCATGCATGGTTTCTACTCCTTGTGGTGACTTAATTACTACACCAATTCCAATTAGACCATTGGCTTTTGATCTATCGAACCACATTTTCCATGGTTCAACACTAACCATACCAAGTTCCATTATCTCTTGGCTTTCTATTTGGCATGGATGGTCTGTCAAAAAATTAGCTAAAACTTGTCCTTTTACTACCTTTTGGAGAACATATTCTAGATGAAATTCTGATAAAGCTAGTATCCGTTTGCCAATTCTTTCCCTCAACATGGGTCTAGATAACATATATTTAACCAAATCTGTGGTTGCAATTACCAAGACAGTTGTAGGCAAAAGATAGTATCTTAATTTCATTGCAGCAAAATACAATGCAAGGCACAACTTTTCTACAGCTGAGTACTTACATTCACAAGAATTTAAAAACGTACTAAGGTAATAAACAGCTTGCTCCTTACCTTTTTCATTGTCTTGGGCTAAGAAAGCTCCCAATAAATCCTCTGCTGCAGCTATGTACAATTTCAAGGGCTCATCACCCTTTGGTGGCATCAGCACTTGAGGGTTGGCCAAGTAGGCTTTGATTCCTTCGAAAGTAATTTGATGCTCTGCTGTCCACACAAACTCCTCTTCATCTTTTAGCCTTAACAAGGAAGAAAATACTTTAGTTTTCCCTGCAGTATTAGAAATGAATCTTCGAAGGAAATTAACCTGTCCAAGGAACTTTTGTAATTCTTTCTTAGTTGATGGAGGTCTAACTTCAATGATAGCTTTGGCTTTATTCTGGTCAATTTGTATTCCCTTTTTGTGTACTACATAGCCCAAGAAATTTCCAGATGATACGCCAAAAAGCATATTTAAGAGGATTGAGTTTCAACTTAAACTTTCTCATTCTTTCGAAAGCTGCTTCTAGGTGAAACAAATGTTCCTCCATGGATTGGGATTTCATTACAATATCATCAATATAACACTCTAAATACCCTCCAATGAGGTCATGAAATATAGTGTTCATAGCCCTCTGATATGTTGCTCCAGCATTCTTCAGGCCAAATGGCATTTTGACCCATTCGAAGGTGCCAATATTCTCAGGACATCTGAATGCTGTCTTGTGGATATCCTCCTCTGCAATACATATTTGGTTATAACCAGAATGCCCATCCATCATTAACAAAACTTGATGCCCTGCTGAACTGTCTACCAACAAATCCACTATAGTCATAGGATACTCATCTTTTGGAGTTGCTAGATTCAAGTTTATGAAATCGATGCATACCCTCATTTTATCATTCTTCTTAACTACAGGCACAATATTGGATAGCCATTCAATGTACCTGGCTGCCCTAATAAAGCCTACCTTGAGGAGTCTAAGAATTTCCTCCTTAACTTTCTAGATCACTTCTGCGCTCATTCTTCTTGATTTTTGCTTGTATGGCTTAAAATTAGGTCTCGTAGGAAGCCTATGTTCCACTAATGATCTATCTAATTCTGGTAGTTCATTATAAGACCATGCAAAACAATCTTTATATTTCTTCAAAACAACTAACAACTGGTCCCTGTCAAGAGCATTCAACCAAGCACTTATATAGGTGGGTTGTTGTATAGAACCTTCTCCTAGATTTACTTCTTCTAAGGGGTCTTGTATCTGAGAACTTATTGATGCTTCTTCTTTGATTCCTTCTAATTTCGAAGCAATCTCCTTATTTTGTTCTGCTCCCAGTTTCTTTGGTTCAACATCCTTACCCTCCTCCTCATAGACAAAGTTTGTCCACAAGGCATCCTCCTCTTGTATCTCTTGGATTTTTATTTCAATATCCAAAGCACAGTATTTATCCAAGGCCAAGCATCTGACCTGTTGCTGTTCCTTCTTACAACCAATCATCATGGCTTCTTTCTCTTGCTCTTGCACTTTCTGGACTATTAATTATACATCCAATGCTGAGAACTTAATTAGAGCCAAAGACCTGGCTTCTTGGGTTTCATCTCTTTGCCTACAACCAAGCATCATTGTCATCCTTAACGACAAACTCTTCATCAGCACTCCCCTAGACCAAGTGCTTTAGATGTGCAAATTCCTCATCAGTCGTCACGTCGGTTGATCCATCAGGTTTTTTCAGTATACTAAGTGGTGCCACTCCTTCAGTATATAATTTGGCCTCTACGAAATCTGCATAAGCTATGAAGGGTTGAGGATCTGCATTGATCTTCTCCATCTCTCCATTGCACAAGGCAATCATGATTTTCTGATGTAAAGAGAAAGGCACACATTTGTTAGTGTGAATCCAATCTCTTCCAAGTAAAGCATTATACTTAGCATTGTTGTCGATAACGAAGAATGCTGTCATGTAGTCCCTAGTTCCCATACTCAGGTTGATGGGCAAAATACCTTGGGCTATTTGTTTGTCCCCAACGAAACCAGCAATGGCTGTACTGGTTGGGATTAGTCTAGGGTTCTTCTTTCCTAGTTTCTTCAACGAAGATTTTGGAAGCAGGTTTACTGCTGCCCCGTTATCCACCAGCACCCGATTCATCTGTATTCCATCGAAGAAGGCCTTGATATACAAGGGTTTGACATGTTGTGTCATAGACGTCATGGGATACTCAAAAGGGTATGAGAGGTTAATACTTACCTCTTTCTTACTCTCGTCTTCAATTTCTATTGGTGTGGCTACTTCGGATTCGTCTTGCACCATACTTACTTGTGAGTCTTCACTGGAGACTAGAATTAGGTCAATTTCCTGACCTTGGTTTTCATCTTCAGCTTGAAACTCCTGTGGTAATATAAGCACCATATTCACTGACACCGGAGAAAACGAGCCAAATTAGATAACTGGTTGTACCTGCTTTCCCTCTTGGTCAACTTGTTCAGTTATTTCAGAAGAGTCCTCTATGCTGTATTCTGGCACTTCTATATTAGTAACTTCCTTCGAATGGTTTGTTTTTGTTGTTTTTTCGACCAAAAATGTATGTTCAGCCATGAAGGCTTCAAACATTTCTTCCTCAACCATCCCCTTTCTTTGGCCTGGGACGACTTCATCTTCTATGTCACTATCACTTTCCATCAAAGCTTTTTCCAATCCTACCAAGCTGGACCTTTCCTTGGCCTTTAATTCGGAATGAACTTTGGCCAACTACTCCTTGCTACAACTCTTTTTGTCTAGAAGAGTCGATTTTAGATTATGGTCTAACTTTGAATCTTCTTCTCCTTCTACCTAGCTCTTTAGCTGAACCAATGAAGAACTTTCTCCACCTTCTTTTAGATCCTTCTGGTACTGAATATACCTTCGTTGGATCTTCCTCCTTTGGGACCTAGAAGTCACTAGGACCATATTTGGTTCTTTTGTTTTCGGGTGCTTAAGCAATACCCAATTGTTTGGAGCCACCAAAAGAGGTTTGACCATCCTACCTTAGTTTCCAACAACATTTCTTTGGGTAGAAATTTTCCTAGGTTTGTTCTGCATGACAAACCAATTTGGAACTCCAGGTACCCACGAACCTACTAACCCAGCTGTTGAATTGTTTCTTTCTTCCTTCGAAGCCATCTTTGAAGCTGGCTGTGAAGGCCACTGCTTGGCCTTGGCTCCCTGCTTTGGGCGTAACTCAGGCCTTTAATGAAGGTGGCCACTTTCCGTCCTACGTGAGGTTGGTCTAGAAGGCCAATCTCTGGCTTTGATCCCATAAACTGAACCCTTCTCTAGTCTCCTTTCAGGATGACCGCTCTCTATTCTGTAATAATTAAGTGGTCTAGACTCATGTAAAGGTCTCTTGCTTTTAGAATGCATTCTAGCGGCTGTTGGCTCAACCATTAATGGTTGCTGCTTGATGCTAGTTGGATATGGCCTTTTGTTATAAGCACTGGTTGGTTTAGGACGCCTTTGCACATCCTTGTAATATTGCTTCCCATCAATTGGAAGCCCTTTCAACCACTTGTAGCTCAACCTGCATCTGAGACACATTCTTTGCATGACAGCTGCTTCTAAAGAGTCGTCATCCAGTGTTTCTTCATCAAAGTCTTCCCTCTGGTGTGAGAAATCTTGTCCAATAGTTGGTAGATTTCCATTGTCTTTCTTGACAATAGTTGGTAGATTTCTATTGTCTTTCTTGACAGTTGTTTGGCTAGCAACATGCATCTGCACATTAACTTCTTCCAATTCTTTCAAGGACAAGTTTTGGAAGTCTGGCATGATAACATTGGCTGCCACTTCTCCAATTTCTGGGAACGGATTAGTGTCAATCCCTATGGCCTTTTCTGTTTTAGCTGGAAATTTTAGACTCTCCTTTCGAATCTGCTCTTGGATCCTGTCTCGAAAAACAATGCAGTTTTTAGTCAAGTGAGACCAAGAATTATGCCATTTATAATACACTTTTCTTTTAAGTTCCTCTGGAGACGGAATTTTGACTCTTTTTGGTAACTTCAGGAAATTTGCAGCAAGCAAACGATCAAAAATGTCATCTGCCTTTGTTAAATCGAAAGAGTATTTCCTATGAAGGTCTTTCTTTTTAAACTACTGGTTAATTGTTGTGTCTTTATGAATTAATGCTTCACAGATCACAAGTTCTTTCCCTACAATCTCTACTGCATCAATCTCATAATTAGGATCCCTATAATACGTCTTGTATGATGCATTACTACGATCTTGTTCTTCTTCTAGTAATGCTTCATACCTAGACACCTTAAAGGTCAATTCCACTAAGTCTCTAAACTCAGTTGAGTCAAACTTCTTTTAAAGCCTAAACTGTAGACCATTTTGAGCCAATCTCACAAATTCAGGCTCTTCTAAGATGATCCTACATTTATTTCGTGCTCTTTTAAATCTGGCAATAAACTAAGTAGCCTTCTCATCAGGCCTTTGACTCAATCTTGCCAAGTCTGCCATGGAAACCTCTAGCTCTGTTTGGAAGAATTGGGCATGAAATACCTCTTCCATTTGTTGCCAAGTTTGGATAGAGTCAGGTGTAAGGTTAATATACCATACAAATGCTGCCCCAGTTAGAGAGTTTGGAAACAATCTTAACTTTATATAGTCATTGTTAGTGAATTCACCACACTGAGCAGCGAACCTAGCAATATGTTCAATCGTTGACTGATTTCCATTCCCATAAAAAGTAGCAAAGTCGGGTATCCTAAACCCCCTTGGGTATTCATGTATCCTATCTACCAATTCTAGATATGGCTTCCTGTACACAGGAGTTTGAACCCCCCGAGCCGTTGGTCCACACATCTCTCTAACAATGTCAACAATTTGGTCCTAATGGACCATATTTTGTACCTGTTGAACCACTATTGGAGGAACAAACATAAGATTTAGTGGACAACCCTGTGCCTGGGGTCCTCTTAGTCCATAGGGTGGTATGTTTGGGACTAGTTGTCCCTATGGTGCCGGCTGCTGTTGAAGGTATGGATGACCTCTTTAAGCTTGTCTTGCAAAAGGACCTGCGAAAGGTGCTGGAACAGGTGTTGTGTCTCTTTTAGTTGCAGGAAAACCTTCCAATCCCCCGGGTATAAATTCGAATAAAGGGTTAGTAAACCCCCTCGTGCCAGGTATGGCTTCGAATATGGGATTTGGAACCATCCTTACATCATTTTTCTTGTACTGGACCAAATCCACCAATTTGTATAGCATCACTGTTAAGTAATGAAGCATTTTAATTTGCCAGAGGCCTCGAAAGAGGCTCATACCAAGACTGAAATGGTGGTCTTTCATGGTTTTGGTTACTAGTTTGACCATTAGTATGCCTATTACTCTGCATAGGCTGTTTATCTCTAGCCAATCTTTGCTGAGGGGCATTTGAATTTTCTTCTATATGCCTTACATTTGTTGGTTGGTGGGCATTCATTCGATCCAAAAAGGATGTTGCCCACATTTTCATTGTGTTCATTAACTACTGTCCCATGGCATCTACTAGGCCACCACATGGATTCATTGGCTGAGTAGATGGAACAGCGGATGGTCCAATTTCTTGGCTTCGTCCAATATTAAGAATATGTGGTATTTGTTTCGAAGTGCTGGTCTATTCGACCATAGGTTCTGATAAAATGGGCGTTTCCACAGGATGTGTTATCACATTATCCTTTGGATTAGATATTTCTACCTCTCCTTCTACACTTTCTTCTAAGCATTTATTTTCTCCTTGTCTCCTACATCTAGCCATTTTAATTAGTCCCACTGGGCATGCCAAAAATATATGTTAGCTTTTTTAGCTTTCGAAGGTTATTTTTGTAATTGTGAGCCTGCCAACAAGGATCAATCAATCCTTACAGAAATTTAATTGCCAACCAATTATCAGACGAGTGTGTTTTAGTTCTTTCATCCTCAATGAAAATGACTTTTACTGGTAACTTTACTTAGGAGGAATAAACTGACAATGATTAAATGAAGAACAATTGCAATATTTCATTAAGTAAAACGAAAGACTTACAATGATCCAATTCAGCCTCATAGAGGTTTAGAGCAACAATTTACTTGAAACTACTCCTATGAACGAAGTGCAGTGCAGGAATTTTAAAGTATAGAAATACAAAGAACAGGAAATGTAAAACTGGAAAGGAAATAAAGTAGATAAAACTGATTTTTTGGATCTGAGTCTGGGCCTTTTTCTGAGGCCTTCTCTGCTATTTATACTTCTTAAGGATGACCATCGAACTGCACTTCTAACCGTCGAATCGCTCCTCCATGATCGCTGATCATATTGCCTTATAGTTAGCTCCACTACGCCATTACTTGCAGTTAGACTTCCATCCTAATTTTTGAATTTGAATGTGAGTAACTGTTGAAGCCACATCTCTTCGCACCTCTTTGCTGATCCAGTGTGACGCAGATCTTGTGAGAACCAATACTAACTGCCACGTGGACAATCACGATCGAAGGTTTGAATTGTCTTCCCATATTATCCTCAACCTACTACGTGTTGAACTGTGATTGGCTTTATACAAAATATGTAGCCAACAAGTTCCCAACAGTTTACAGATTAAACAGTGACAAAACTGTTCAAATTTTGAATCTGTATCTGTTCAAAACAGAGTATACATATTCATTCAAAATCTGTACCTGTTCGGGCAGATCTTTTGGCCTATAAATTCAAGCATTTCCAGCAGTGTTTGTGATCCAAAAACAGTTTGAAAAATTCATATTTCTTGTTGTCCCATTTTGCTCCTTTGCATAAATTATTCTTCATATTATTTTAGGAAAAAATTAAAGAAAGTATAGAACACAAGATTTTTGTTCGTCGAACAAATTATTTGGAGTGCTATTACAATTTGTGAAGATCATTGTATCCTAGGAGATAAACGCCATAAGTCCGTAAGCACTGAAGCAGGGCGAATCTGTCTTAAGGTCATACACTCGACTTGATCTTTTTATTATTCATTCAGTTCGATAAAATAAATTCGGTACGTTATTTATTTTATTTATTTGATTTAGTTTCAATTTATTTATTGTACATAGAAGATTGTTCCAACGTCTTCATATATGAGAAAATATTAAAAAATATATTGATTTCAATTATAAAAAATATTATATTTAGTAAACAATATCTCGAATTTTAAATTTTTTTAATCTTTTTCTTATTCCTTAAAAACATTTCTTAGCAAGAACCATAATTAATTTTGATTAAATACATGATATGCAGCTGTCCCAAAAAATATTAGTAGGTGGGGGCCTAAGTACACTAAAAAATATATGATGAACATGGGCTAGCTCCATCATCGTGTCCATTAAAGGATCCCCAACCTACAATGCTTTGTCCATCAGATTATCTAAAATCTAATGTGTATTAGATGCAATTTTTGATAAATTCAAGGTTAATAATTTACATAGAAATTAATAGCATCTCCCTCTCTAACTTTTAATTAGTTAATTTTTTTTTTCAGTTTTTAATTTGGATCAAAACTATCTCAAGTCTACTTTAGTAGATTGGATCATGTAGTTTAGTCACGAATTCCACTATGATGATTTAAATTATTTATATTATACATCTTTGTATAGATAACATATCATTCATAGAAAAAAAAAAATTGATTCAATAATTTTAATCACCAGTTTGATCATTTTTTTCATCAAAACAATGTATAACAAGTATGATCTTGAAAAAATAAATATATATATATATTTTAAATATATAGATCATCACGTATATATACAATTATTATATCAATTTAATTTTCTTTTATTAATGATATATACACATAAGAAAATTTCATGGTACATATTTTCCAATTACAACTTTTATTATTTTTTGTTATTACCTATTGTGGTGTTAGTTATGACTTGTTTATATACATTGTGGTGTTATAATATTAATTTGATTATAATTTAAAAAGTTTTTGATAATACATTATGTGATATTTGATTATGACTCAAATTCTTTTTTAGTTATAATTGCAGAGGATCTAGTTATAACATTTGTGATAAGCAATATTACAAATGTCATGATAGGGAAAGACTATGGTACGCACTATTCAAAGGATGTGTACTATATGCACTTTATAATTACAAAAGAAAATAACAAAATTTTATATTTTTTGAGTCATAATTATAAAAAATATATTATATATAACCAAATAAAAAAAAATCATAATCAAATATTTTAAAATAATATCATAATTAAATAATAAAATTAGTCATAATTAAATAAAAAATAACACAGCGAAAGGTGTATAGAATATAAAGTTTGTATAATAAAATCCTCCTGATCGATATACATAATTTTTTTGGGGAGTTCTCGTGCACAATAAAGAAACAATTGTACCAACACTCTACTATAAAATTTCAAAACAAGAAACAGCCATAAAATGGAGTAGACAGGGCATTTGTGTAATGCCCAGTGGATGTCATTTTTTTAAGACATAAAAGACAAGTCCACAAAATACCTCAATTATTAAGGGGAGAGAGATATATATATTTGGTGGATGTTGCAATGTTACAGATCCTAAAAAAACATAATTTTTACAACCCTTATTTACTTGTAATTAGTCTAAGAAAATTTTAAAAAATATATATAATTAATTCACATCATTTTAAGGGAGGTCCCCAAACTTTAGAAATTCCTAGCATTTTTGGTGTACGTTGTATGTAAACGTAAGAATAGACAGATTGTGGGGGCGAGAATAGAAGGTGAGGTAGATAGACATAGACAGATATTGAGAGTACATGAGAAAATGAGAGAGAGAGAGAGAGATTGCTGGCTCGGAATGTTTTCGGACTGTAGCCTTTAATCATGAAAATATGTGACGAGGTCTCTTCTTCTTCATCATTATTGGAACCAAAACTTTCCATGCTTTATTCATACATACATACATGCACAAAACTCCCCCCACCCCCACAGTCCAGAGAAGTTATTTGGTGATTGCGAAGTCCACTCACGTGATATTTTAAATATGTTGTGATTTCTAAAGAAGATAAGGCTTTTAATTTTATATTATGTGATTAAAAAACAACAACAAATATGATGATTTGTGATTAGTTAAGAATATAGTCTAGACCACGAAATAATTTTTTCAAAGTATAACGTTTTCTCATTATACATTATGTGTATATAGTGGCGGAGGCACATAGGGCTCAGGGGTTACATGCCCCTTTGGGTTTTGGGTTTTTTTTTTTTTTTTTTTTTCTTTTAAACATAAAGAAAACGTTTTAAATAAAAAATTTATAAAAATATTATTTGTGGAATGTCAATGTCATTTTTAAAATTATGAAAACAATAATAGTTATTTTGATTGAAAATAAAAAGATTATGATAAGTCATATTATTATCTATAAAAATTTCAATATATTGGTGATATCTATCATTATTGACATACAAAACATAATTAATTTCAATGAAGATACGAAATTTATTAGATTGTTAGTTATATTTGACATATGGAGTTTATCCTCATATGTTTCTTTCTATTTATAACTAAAATGACGATTATACAAATTATAATTAAGCAATACATCTTCAATTATAAAAAATTAAAAAAAAAAATTACAAGAGGTCATAACAATGTCTAAGTCATAACTAACTATTACTTGATATATAGTCATAACCAAAACAACCACAAGAAGTTATAACTAACTTATATCTAACACTATAATGTGTTATAACTAAAGATCACGAAAATCATAATTGCGATATATGATACACTTTTTTTGCGATATGTTTTATAGAATTTCTCTACTAAAATATATCATTTCTATCTCAACTTATCTTCTTTTTTAATTTTCCAATTCACCTATAAAATAGTTACTCCCTAATATTTGTATAAAATTTAATCTCAGATCGTTTAATTTAAAATTCACATTTATCCAAATGAACTCTTAATATTTAAGTTTATTAATATCTCATTATTGTTTATTATAAAAAAAAAATTAATGTTGTCATTAATTTGTGCCCATTTCTCACTGAATTCCTGATTACGCCACTATATGTACATATGTTACCAACAAAACATACACAATTTCTCTCACCTAAATTATTTTTTTCTATTTATTTAAATTTTTTTTAGGACCTGTAATTTTCTAACACTGATGCATGAACAAATATTTGAGAGTAATGTCTCAACAAAAAAATTCTAAATGGATTAGGTGGATAACCATTTCTCTTATTGGATAAATTAGATATTGTTTCTTTTACTCCAATAAAATTTCTCATTAATTAGTGTTATCATGTGATATCACCCTTATACATAATATTATTTCTGACTTATCCAATGACCCTCTAGATGGTTAGCAGCAATTTCATATCCATTCAAAAAAAATAAAAAAATAAAAAAATAGCTATTTTTATATTTGTATCAGTGGCTTCTGCATCTGTGACTGGGCTAGGCCACACACCAATTCAACCCATTGAGCCCAACCCAGGGACATATGGGCCATGGACCATAGAGGCTCCGTACATGGTTCCGTGGAATGCAGGCTTGAATCATAACATGATTCAACTTATCACAAACTGTCTTAAAAACAACAGCAATGTTACATACTCTAAAAAAAAACAAACCTTACAAACCTCACTCACCTGTGATTAGTTCAATTTAGGAAGAAAAGAAAAAAAAATTAAAAAAACAAAAACACATAATTGATCCACATCATTTTGGGAGTTATGGGGATCCCTAACTTTGGAGGTCCAAGCATTTTTCTTAAAAACAATTTGAAATGTTTTGTTATAAGCTTGTAAGTGGTCCTTCGCGAGAGCCACTAGGCCTTTTTTTTTTTTTTTCCTATATTAATTTTTTCAATTATAAGTCAACTTTTTTTAAAAAAAAAATTTTAAGTCCATTTAGATTAAACGATCCTAAAAGTAAAAAAATATTTTTTTGGGTTAAAAAATAACTATGAAATGCACCAGATAAGAGTGATGGATCATTAAATTAAAAAAAAAAAAGTCTTTAAAAATTGGGCCGACCCAACTAAAGAAGTTTAGGCATGAGCCCAATTCCTTGAACAAAACTCAATTAAAATGATGCAAAGCCCAAAATGGGAAAGCCAACCACAATAACAAAGCCAAGGAAATGTGCCTAAAATGAGAAAACCAAAAAACCAGATCATCATTTCCCTATGTTTGGGAAATAAAATTGCTTGCATTGTTCCCAAAAACAAAAATACTTGCACATTTATTTTGTTTTTGAATTAGTTTAGAGGACATGTGAAGCTCTTGGTCCCACACCCTGGTTGTAATAGATTTTTAGAGATAAATTTTAGTTGTCTCAAAACAAAAACTTTTTATGATCACATATTTTTGTCTTTAAAAGTCTATTTATACAAATGCAAAATTTTATCTTTAAAAATCAACTTTTAATTTTTCAAACAAATTATTTGGGACAAATTTCACGACAGAGAAAATGAATTGATTAAAAATTTTCTCAACAAATATTATATTTTTAGAGACCGAATAAATTTGTTCCTAAGAAAACTGATTTCTTGTGGTGACATTTTGTCTCCCAACTCTCTTGACAAACATTTTTTCTTCGGATTATCTTTCCTACATCATCCCCCAAAATAAATAAATAAATAAATAAATTTTATTCCATTTTTTATTTCACTCCAGCCAAACAATTCCATGGTATGTATAATTTGAACCAATACTCTCAGGTCATTTTTAGGGGTGAGCATGGTCCGGATTGGACCAGATTGGGGTAAAATCAGGACCAATTCGTTATCTACGATTTCTAAAAAATTGGAACCAATCCAATCCGTTTAAATCATGGAACCAATCCGAACCAATCCATTTAAATACGGATTGAATCGGTTTAGGATCACGGATTCACATAATTAAATAACAAAAGTATATATATAACACTTTAATTTCATAAAAATATAAATATAGCGCTATATTAGTTTCACAATAGCAACATGTTTTTCTATAATAGCGATATACTGTTCTAGAATTTAAACAACCATAAGAAAACTGGTTTCACCATAAATATTTAGACCATTACAAATTAAAACTAAAAACTAACAAACAAAAGTAATAAAAGAAGATATTATACGATTTTATGTTTGAGTTTAGATTTTATATAGAATAAAAGAAGATACTATGGGGGATGATGTATAATAAAAATATAGACTATTTGTATACGGTCCGGATCAGTTCCAATCCGGAACCGTGGGGTTCAATCCGAAACCAAGCCGTGGACTACGGATTTTTAATTCTTCAATCCGAAACCGAACCACAGATTCAAAAAATCAATCCAAACTTAGCGGATTGGACTGGACTGGATCGGATTACGGATTTCACGGATTTCTTGCTCAGCCCTAGTCATTTTGGCTTCGACAAACTAGATTGGAGTCTCTTCGGAGATCTCGTACTGTACTCCGATCGAAACTTAGCCGTGGCTGGGGCAGTTGATGAGTTCCATCGGTGCCTCAGTAGTGGATCTCTTCTTATGGATTGGGTTAAATCAGGCTGGCAACCGGCTATCCCGGGGCCTGGGCCTACGAATGTAGTGATGACACCTCAGAACATCCTTTTTTCATGTTCAAAAAAAAAAAAAAACTAGATTGTAGGAGATTAGCATTTCTAAGATTATTAGTCTTGGGATTATCAATCTATTTGGATTATATATCCTATTTCATGTTTGGATTAGTTTAAAATTATTAGAAAATTAATAAAATATTATCAATTTGTAATTTAACTAATTAGTTTAAATTTTTCATTAGTTCTCTATATTATATACAACTCTATTCTTGGGATTCAATAGTCCCACATATGAGGGATGTCATGTTTGAATGGATTATTAATCCAAATCTTAATTTTTTTAATCCAAACATCAGATTATATATTTTGTTGGATTATTAATCTAATCTCAATGTTATATCTACCCAAATAAACATGATCGTACTGGGGAAAAATATGAGATCGAAGTAATAGGAAGAATTGAATGATAAACCTAATAAAATTCTTTTGTTTTTAGATAGGTAATACAAATCTTATATTAAGAAACATTTGCAAGATGATGAAGATGCATTGTAAATAAAGCTATTTTTTACTGTTATAAGTGAATAGTATATTAGTTTTTGAATTTTCAATCCGTATTTGTTGGTTTTTAGTGAGTTTTTTTTAATATTTTAGTCAATTTTTTTAACTTTTTAAATCTACTTAATCTAGATACATTTAAAAATTATAAAATTTATGAATAAAAAAAAACTTTAAAAAGTTCACTAAATATTTTAAAAAATAGTAAATGTTTGTATATTTTTGTATTTATTGATTTTTTTATAAAAAAAAATCAAAAATATTTTAGTTTTTAAGTATAGGTGCATCTAAATAAAAAAAAAAATTGACTAAGATATATATATATATATATATATAAATCACTAAAAACAACATGACAAGAAAAAATTAAAAAAAAAAACTTGAAAAACAGTTTTTAAAAACTCAAAACCACTTTTCACAAATGAATGATCATTCTATTATTTTTTAAAATTATTTTTTTATTTAACCAAACTTGAAAATAAATATTTTAACCTTCTTTTGAAAAGTGAGTTGATTTTTTGATTTTTTGATTTTTTTTTACTATTAAGGCCTCGTTTGGAAACATTATACTATTTTAATAATTTTTGGACTCTTACAAAAAGATATGCAGAAAAATAGAGAAACCTCGTTTGGGAATATTACTAACTTTTTAGCTTTTTGGTTAAAATATGATGTAAAAATAATTAGTATTTTGGGATGACTTTTTGATTTTTTATAAAAAGATGTGCAAAAAGTAGAAAAAAAAAAATCTTTGACTTTTTAGTATAAATTGTTAACTTTTTGATTTTTTAAGTAACTTTTTGACTTTTAAGTTAAAAAGTAATGTTGCCGAACAAGACCTTATGGTGACTTTTTGATTTTTTGGCTAAAATAGCTACTATTTGGGTTAAAAAGTATCATTTAGGATAAATTTTTTGATTTTTTTAATTTTTGTGAAAAAAAATTAAAATGATTAAGATTTTGATGTGACATTCTACCTTATTAATATTTTAGTCTATTTTATCATTTTGTGACTATTTTAACCCTAACTAAAGATACCTTAGTAAAATCAGATTCCATTACACTCCATTTTAGACCCAACCAAATACACCCTAATCGTGTGGTTGGCTTGTAAACCAAGCTTATCTCAAACAAAAACATGCATATCTAAACTAGGGATGAGACAAATGATGATGTTAGAGGAAGATCTGAATTAGAGTGCCATGAAATTCACGTAAAATTTTGGGATTGGAGGTTGGGGTAGTAGCTAGTAGCTGCATAACCCAAAAAAGGGCTTATATTGGATTAGTTTAAACACATCTTTGTCACCAAACAGTACCAACGTTCTAGAATATGGGGGAATGACGTTAAGTAGTCCTTTGAAATGTTTGAGCAATCATTAACGTTTAAGGCACAACACCATTCTCTCTCCCATTTTTGTCAATAAAGGTGGCTATTTCATTCCTCCCATTACTTGATGTTATATATGAAATTGAAAAAAATAAATAAATAATATTGGAGATTTAGCTTCACCTCGGTTTGTTATTTGAATCGGAAGATGCTGTTAGTCAATTTTAGACTCAACTTGTTAATTCGAATGGTTTAATTTATAATTAAAAAAATTATACATGTAAAAATTTTTGTTAATTGAATATCAATAATTATGATTGAATCACAAAATAATGCAAACATAGATGATAAATATAATTTTAATAATTTTTTTTTTTTGGCAAAATTTTATGATAAGATCAAATGATGATTGAGATTTAATAAACTTAATTTTTAAATAGATGACATTCTCAATAAATTTATTATATAAATTATTTAAATTATCGAGATAATTCTGTTATGGATTCATAAAAAAAACTCACAACACTCTAATTTAAATAATGGATTGAAGTGAAGCTAAACCTATATTGTCACAAAGTTGGTGGGCACCATACCTGCGTATGGTGTGAGATCCATTCTGGACAGTGTTAGACTTTTTTAATATTTAAAAATTATTAGAAATTATCCTTGGTCCAAGTGAGAAACACAGTTCTTCCTACAAGAATGACATAGGTTCGAATCTTAGAAGGTGTGAAAAATGGTTGATTTTCAGCTAGATCTTTGAGTTCTCGCATTGCACTTTGATTGATCTGAGCTCTTCAGTAGCGTGTGGCTGAGTTCCATTAGTACTTCGATGGTGGATCCCTTCCTATGGGTTGAGTTAAATCTAGTAGCGTGTAGCTGAATTCAATTAGTGCTTCGGTAGTGGATCCCTTCCTATAGATTGAATTAAATTTGGCCGACAACTGACTATCCCAGAGCCAGGGCCTACGGATACAGTGATGATACCACAAAATATCCTTTTTCCTTGATAAAACAAAAAAACAAAAAAGTGTGAATTCTATGCACATAACTAATTGCGAAGTTTCTACTAATTTGCAATTCTTAATTTCTATATATATATATATATCTATATCTATCTATATAACCAAATGTAGTGATCTCTTAAAAAACACCAAATTCTCAAACCTAACATCTCATTAAACTCTTTCCTAAGTGGCATAGCTATTCTTCTCTCATTTTATTTTCTTATTTTTTCCCTCTTTTTTAATATATTTTATTTCACTTTTTCATTACTTAGGGCATGGATATATATAATATCATATAGATAGGATTTTTTTTCAAAAATATTTATACATAAAAGATGAGTTTAACTCTAATTCAAATTCCTTCATCAAATTTATATCCTACTCAAAGATATTTCAAAAAAATAAAATAAATTAAACTATAAATCTCAAAACCTTGCTTCCATGACAATATGAAATTGGGCAAAAATATTGGAGAACAAAAGAACTCTGCAGAGAAATTAAACAAGTGATTTAACCAATTTTGTAAGATTTTTCTTATGTGAAAAGAAATATATATTTGAAATCTCATATTATGTTTTTTGTTCTATTTTTTCTTTTGTAGATTTTTTTGTTTGTTTTAGTTTTGGTTTATTTTATATATTTAATTTTTTTTTCTTCATAATCTAAGTTAGTTGTTGAAATTATAATAATGTAGTAGATGCACTTATGCCTCCAAAATTTATTATTCATTTTTTTAAAATTTTACAACTACAACGTGCAGGAAAAAAAGTAACAATGGCAACAAATGACTAAAAGAACAATACAAAGAGTGATGTAGCAATGGCAACAAAAGGCTAAAAGACTAATACAAAGAGTGATGCTTTGTGATGCAGTTGGAGTTCACCCATTTTTTTTTTAAAGAAAAATTGTACCAATCGAGAAGAGTATTTGGAACACATCACTACAACAAAAAGTAGCTACAACCACGTTGGTTAGACAACGTTTTTTGAAAAACACTGTGGTACACTTAAAGTAAAATTAAAATACACGCGTTATCTTCTCTTATAAACACGCGTTCACTTTTTTAACGGTGCTCCGTCTCCTCAGTATCCATTTCTCTTCCATCAATTTGTTTTCTATCTCCGTTTCTTTGTCCTAGATCTAGGGTTTTTTTGTGTCTGTCTCTTATCGTTTTCTCTCACTGCTCTAGATCTAGGGTTTTCTGTGTCTCTCTGCTCATTCTCCTTGAGAGATTCACCAGGTTCGATTTCGATTACTTGTTCAGATCTAATTCTAAATCCATCGATTCTTGAATCGATTTGGTTGAAATTTCTTGACGGTATTTTGTTTTTCTTGATTCTGATTCTAATAATTTTGCAGAGGAAGATGGACCTGTTGAGTGAAGAAGGATCAACATCATCGGGATCGAGATGGGGTTCGGAACCGAGATTGGTCGAGTCGGAGCAAGAGGAGAGGAGATAGGTTGATTTACGGGAGTAATAGAGAAGATGGTGGTAAGCACAGTTCAGAGGAGAAGAGATAGCAAATATCACCAGACTAAGTCAGGTATCCTCCTTTATGTCAACAGTGAGCAAATCAACAGTGTCTATCGTTACAGATGTGATGATGCTCCTCAGGTATCCTCCTTTATGTCATTTTTGCAGAAATATCGTTTGGGTAAGCAATCTTGCAAGGAGTTACCTGACAGCTCTAAAGATGGTATCAACCTTGTGCTCACTATAATGCTTAGTAGTTTGTACATTGCGTTATTGATAAACCATATGAAATTTAGCCCATCTACTACATTTGTATGTTGAATTTAAGGTGATCTTCAAATCAAGCTAATAAAAATAAGTTAGAACTACTTGAAAATTTAAATGCACACAAATGTGACAGCACAGAAATCCACCTAAAATTAAAAAAAAAAAAAAAAAAAGAACCCACAAATCCCACAACTCTTATTCCTAACTATTATATATTAAAAAAAATTTAAAAAAATCAGATAATATCTTTGTGGGTGTCTTTCTAAAATCTCAATCCAAAATTTTTGAATTTTTACATTTTAAAAAAAATTACAAAATGCCATACTCAATTTCTATTGGATCATACCTCATTTAAAAAAAAAAAAGAGGAAGATGAAAAAAGGTCAAAAATAATAAATAAACAACCAGATAAGTGTTAGCATTTATTAGATAAATGTTTGCTTTTTTAAAAAAAATAATAATTGATTTGTATTTTAAAAAAAATGTGATGTTAAAATTTTAAATTTAAATTTTCTATGATATCTTTAGCTCCTTATCTTTATCCAAAAACTAAATTTGAATTCACTACAACAAAAAACACATTTGGCGACCCAAAAATTGGTCGCCAAAAGTACAAATTTTGTCGCCAAAAGAATCGGCGACAAATATACAATTTGTCGCCAAAGGCCTGTCACTAAAAGTATTGGCGACGAAATCAGAAATTGTCACCGTATGTAGACATTTAGCGACAAGAAAAATTGGTCGCCAAAAATCATATATTTTGTCGCTATAAAATTACAATTTGTTGCTAAAAGGTTAAACTTTGGATAGGCCATGTAGTTTTAGCGACAAATAAATGCGTCGCCAAAAGTACTATTTAATGACGAAATTAATTTCGTCGCTAAAAATCTCGTTTTTAGCGACGAGCAAGTTTTGGTTGCTAAAAGTTCTAGAAATAACCACTGACTTTTAGCAACAAAAACAATATGCTGTCGCCAAATATATTAACAGCGACGAAAATACCACATGTCACTAAAAATTCAATACACAGATTTTGATTTTAATAATTTTCCTGTTCAAAATATTCCAAAACACCTGTATTCCTGTGCACAATATATACACAAATGTAATGTAAATAATAATACACCTGTTCAAGACATTCATACTAATTCAAAATTAATAGATATGAAAAATTCACATAAACATAATTACAATTCTCTGACAATCTAAAACATCCATACTAAAGTACTTACAAACTACTAACATCAAACTTATAAATACATTACCAAATGCTATGTCAAAATATTTTCAAAATTACAACCAAATATTTTGATGTTAAACATCTAACCAAAAAGTCATTTACCAAAATCCTATGTCAAAATATTTGCAAAAATACAACACCAAATATTTTGATGCTAAACATTTAATCCATAAATCATTTACCAAAATCCTATGTCAAAATATTTCCAAAAACACAAAATCAAATCTTCTGATGCAGCCCAAACTATTTTCCACCATTGTCAATCTGTCACATGAAAAAACAAAAAACAATATTAGATTGACAAAAAAAAAAAAAACCTCGATATGAACTTCATAATTTTGATTTTAATTTTGTAACGGGAAGTCTAATCGGGAGCTGTTTGCTCATACAAGTCTACTCATGGATATCAAGCAAAGGGGCTGGAAATCTAAATGCAAGTTTTTGTGTAAACATTAGTGTAAAAATAATCCTTTTTGAGCTGTGAAAAGTGACAGTACTTTGTATAGGTGAGTCCATGTATTCAAAGACACTGCAGTTTTTGCTTAGGACAAAGTTTGACACAGCTTAGCCGTGTTTTTGAAGTAAGAGCAATGTTAATAGACTGAAAAAATGTGCATAGAAGAATATTTATTAAAAAAATGAGACATAAAATTATTTTAGGTGAGAGCTTCATATTAAAAGGCAAGAAAGGGGGTGAGAAATGAGACATGTATCTTGACTAAGATAGTAGTAGGGGAGAGGTAGAACAGGACGGAGCATTTGGCGAACCCTTACTTCTAGCCAAATCATATGACTCAAGATATTTTGCAAGAATACAGTTATGATAGAGCTAATGAACCATACAACTCAAGACATTGTGTGCGCATATAGTTTCGCTACAAACATAAAATGAATCATAGAACACATAATGAAACATGCACATATTTCACTTTTTATGAGGCATACATGTAATGTAAGGGTGTGTTTGATTGGACGGACTGGAAAAAGGGGGATTAAAATCCATCGGACTTGAGTCCTGGGATTGGAATCTCCCGGACTATTTGGTTGGATTGGATATGTATCCTGTGTTTGTTTTTTCATGGGATTAGATGTCCGGACTGTGAATCCCCCGGACTATTTTTAGTGAATCCAACGTTTGGTTGGACGAACTGGATAGAATAAATGAACAAATGACTATTTTACCCTTTTTTAATTGTTTACTAAGTAATAGCAATATTAAACATATCTTTAATATTTTAATTATTTTTAGTTAGATTAAATAAAAAAATATTTTATTTTATTTTTTACACAATTAAATAAATTTATTTTTTTTTAAAAAAAAATAAATAAAATATCAATAAAAATATATATTATTTTTTTAATTAAGATTTTAAATAAATTTTAAAAAAATAATAATAATCAAAAAATGAAATTAAATAAAACATCTATTAAATTTAAATAATGAAATTAAATAAAACATAAACAAAATTTTAAAATAAAACATCAATAAAATATCCATAAAAAATTATTTCAAAAAATTAAATAAATAAAACATCAATAAAAAGTTAAATAAAATTATTTTATTTTTAAATTGAGACATTTAAATTTTATTGAATTTTATTAAATATAATACATAATTAAATAGTAGAGGGTCAAAATGGTCATTTCATCATCTAATCCAAACAGTGATTAGTCCCCCATTTTCTGTCCCACACCCCTCCCAGGACAGGATAGTCCCCCATATGGGGGACATGGAGTCCGGCCGGACATGGAGTCCGCCGGACTAAAAAAAAATCAAACGGTGGATAAGGAACACTATTTGGACTCAAGTCCAAATAGTGGATAGTCCCCCCCCAATCCCCCCAATCAAACAAGGCCTAAGTGTATACTCTGGTTCATTCTATGTACTCTAGCCTTGTTTAAACTGCTAATACAAACACCATATACAAGGAGAAATTTTCTTCATCAATGAATAGTTGGCAAGTCAAAGGCCAAAAAATTGCCCAAGAAATCAATGTTGACATCAGTAAGTTTCTTTAACCATAGAAGACATTTCAAGAGATTCAACATCATCAAAATTTTGAATTTGGGACAAAGACTCAAATCATTTTGTCTTTGGATTTCTAAGGGCACTGTTTTGCATAGTGATAGGTAGCATCCATCAGACTTTCTTTTTCCTTGATACTTTTTTTTTTTTTTCTTTCTTAAAATAATGCCATTTTTGGTCTTGATGCTATTTACAGTTTAATAGCCAAAACCCATCTGAAGGACTTTCAACAATATAGATTGGGTTGTAAATAAACATGGCAGTACCTATCAGCCAGAGCATACATAATACCATACCTAAAAGACATTAAGCCTTTGCTCATCTCTACAACATGGATTTCATAAGAGATATTACTATAGCATCCAAACTAATTAACAAGATTTGGTCATTTCTAATCATACGATCCAAAGACAATGTCAGGCTTCCTACTTCTAAAGATGTTCACGGTTTATGGAATCCAACCTTCGATTACATGTATCACGTCTGTGTTCTCTCAAATAGTGACAATTCCCCAATGATATGCAGAAATGCTTTTCATTCCATTGATGCTATATGCAGATATGCTTCTCAATTCTATTTATATTAAGCAAGAAGAGAGTAGATTGTATAGTGGAATCTATAGACCAGGTTTTGTATATGATCATATCTAATAACAAAAGCAGTTCACAATTTAGGCTTGAAAAGGCTGTCTGTGCCAAGTTTTGGTGGTTTCGGTGGTCATTTTGAAATTTCGGCCCCCGAACGGGCCTTTTAAGTCTTGTGTTTCACAATTTTACTTCTAATTTTCTACCGGAGATCCAATCGAGGTCCCGTTTGTTCCTACAAGTCTATTTAGGCTTAAACAAGCTGTCCGTGCCAAGTTTCGGTGGTTTTGGTGGTTATTTCGCAATTTCGGCCCCCGAACGGGCCTTTTAAGTCTTGTGTTTTACAATTTTCCTTCTAATTTTTTAACCGGAGATCCAATTGAGGTCCCGTTTGTTCCTACAAGTCTATTTAGGCTTGAACAAGCTATTCGTGCCAAGTTTCGGTGGTTTCGGTGGTCATTTCAAAATTTTGGCCCCTGAACGGGCCTTTTAAATCTTGTGTTTTATAATTTTTCTTCTAATTTTCTAACCGGAGATCCAATCGAGGTCCCGATTGTGCAACACAAGCAGACATATTAAATGAAATGTTTGTTGTGATTTGAAAAGTAAATTATGAAAAATATACTTACAAAAGTGTTTGTCAATAAAATTCCTCTGATGAATAATCATTTTCATCAACCTGCATGCCTGCCTGATCCTTGGTCATCCTCATAAACTTCTCAATCTCTTCAAATCTTTTGTTTTGCATTTCAATCATTTTAGCTTGCTCTTGTGCTACCAGGTGCTGGGCTGCAATTTGTTCTTGTTGGATCTCGGACAAATTCTTCAATGACTCTAGTTCTTTTTGTAGGCTCGAAACCACCTCAGTATGTGCTTGTGCAGTAACAGAAGATCTGGATGATGATGGTTTTGGACCAACTCCAAAGCCTTTTAAGTATCCCGATTTCTTCCCAAGAATCTCGATTGACAGCTGCTCCTGAGTTAAAGGTATTGCCCCAGGCTCTAAAGACTCTTCATGTCGCTTTCAAAGCTTCCTATCAATTTGTAAACAAGTCCAACAAATACCATCATTTACATAAGTATGTAACCCTATTAATTGGCATACTTACATGTAATTGACCACATATTGGGGCTACCCAATCTAACTTTCTCTTGCTCCAATGGGAATCTATATAGAAGTCTCTGAATTGGTCTTCTCGGTACCCTAATTCCATTTAAAAGTAAGCATACATAATTAATTTCAATCATTATGTTAGATATAATAAATGCATCACCTGTTTATACATTGCAGCTTGAAATGACTTGGAGCCCATTGTATGATTATATGGTAACCTCGCTCGACTATCCCTTGCTTTTTTAGCCAAGTTCTGCAAAATTAATTGATTAGTAAAATTAAATTGAAATTACAACATGATTCTTTAAATTAGGAAATTTTACCTGATAATCGCCATCAAGCCATACATGATCTATCATGTATACCCAAGCCTCAGAATCGACCCCTTTGTATGGTTTACTATACGGGTCAACACCAGCGTCTACCAAGTTCGAGTAATGAGTCTTCATCTTGTTACGCCAACTTCTGTAAAGAGTTTTACACTTTTTATTGACTCCTTTCCGTACCTCTTCATCCTCATCATAATCAACAATCTCAAATTTATCCTACAAATATAATGAATGTTTTTATTAATATCAAAATGCAAGTAATGGTGATAATCTAATTATCTGAAAAGTAGCAAATACATGTACCCGAACTGCTTGAATGATTGGGGCTTTATGAATCTCATCAATCTTGTCCCACTTTTTTATACCAATGATTGGAGCAGCCATCCTTATCTGTAAGCCAAGTTCATTTGCAAATGGAGTGGCATAAGGCCCTACTGGCACCTTTGCATCTGCAGGGATCCAAACAGGAAGTTTTTTACCACCATTGTTAGCTATGAGACGTGCTATGCTCTTCCCTCGAGTCTGACCCCTGACTTGTCTAGAACGAGTACGCAAACTAGTGGTAGATGGCACATCATGGGTAGTAGTTGCATTTGTAGATGGTGCAGCCTGAGTAGTAGTTACATTTGTAGATGGTGTAGCCTGGGTTGTAGTTGCATTTGCAGATGGTGCAACCTGGGTAGTAGTTGCATTTGTCGGTGGTGCAGGCTGGATACTTAGAGCATTTGTAGATGGTACACTCTGAGTAGATGGGGTTAAAATAGGTGGTACATGCTGAGTAGGGACAGCAATTGTAGTTGCAGCTTGTTGGGAAGGTAGAGGAACTTTGGATGATGCTGCACGTCGAACTTTACCAGGGCCTGCCATCTAGCACAACAACTCAACAATTACATGTGTGAAGCATATGTAAAATAAGCAATTACATTAATATCAATGGCTATATAATAGAATCAATATCAGAACATAAGTGATAACTAAACAATAACATAACATAAGAAACAAAAAAAATAAAATAAGATAAAGAGAGAGATAGATAGGGACACACACAAACACACATATACAAAACAACAGTGTCATAAAAACATAAAAACAAAAAACAAAAAATCTTTTTGAATTGTCATTGTACTCAAACTCAAAGGCACTTAAACAACAGTGTCATAAAAACATAAAAATGACACAACAATTATAGTTCTATGTCAAAATCTATATTACAATCAAAATGATTATGTAGCTCATCTTCTCGGATAGTCAATGCTCGTAGTAATCATCTTCATTATCGCACCCCTCTTCCTCATCAACACCATCGTTGTGTGCTCGACTAACTGATTGTAAAACCACCTCACTTGGGATAATTTGAGGATCAATGTCATTCCTATGAAGTGAGATTGTCACGGGGTCTTCAACGCTCACTGGGACAGCATCAGTTGTTTCATTTTGTTGCAATACATTATCAGGTTCAAAGCCATCTTGTTCTGGTACATCCCATATTCCTCGATGTTCTAGTCTTTCTACGACTTTCCAATGTCCGCCTAACTTTGTATCATCAACGTAGAAAACTTGTTTCACATGACTTGGTAAGACAAATGGATCATCTTTATACCATCGACTTCTAACATCAATACTTGTGCAATGTGTATCGGTATGTAACGTTCTATTGCTACCGGTATTGAACCATTCGCACTAGAATAAAACAACTCGATGTCCAAATATGTAATGCATCTCCCACACTCTATTCAAGTACCCATAAAAGTTAATTGTTTGTCTCTCGTGCTCCCCTTCCACAACTAACCCACTATTTTGGCATTTATGACTACTATCACGATCCTTACTATGAAATCGAACACCATTGGAAATGCAAGCTGAATACAAATTAACATTCACACTAGGACCATTTGCTAATGACCACAAATCATCAGTTGCTTCTGGTAATCCTTGAGCTCGTAATTGGTTCATCTACATAACGACATCAATTTCAATCATTATGTTAGTATTCATATAAGTGTAGCTGAATAAAGTTTGGTATTATATCTTACATGCTCTTTGAACCACTTGGAATTCCTTTTTACATGCTTGTGATGTTACGTTCACCTTCATTTTCTAAAAGATTCTTGTGTTGCCTACTTACAAACATATGATTCATAAGTAACATATTATATTGAAAACATAATTCTACAAAAAAAAAACAATATTAAGAACGTACTCTAGATAATGGTCAAGCTCGAGGCTATTATTCAAGACAAACCAATGAGCCATTTTACGTTCTTTTTGAGACACGTTAGAAACCCTTGTAATTAGCCCAAAAGGACGAACATTTTGCGCGAAGACCTCTAACCCCGACTCATGTACACTAACATCGACATTCCGTTCCTCTCGATTAAATACAGTTTCAATCCCACCCAGATACATTGAGCAAAATGTGAGACACTCCTTGACAACATAAGCTTCTGTGATCGAACCTTCTGGACGAGCTCGATTTGCAACATATCCTTTTAAAGTTCCAAGTAGCCTATGAAACAAACAATAGAATAATCTTATTACACACTCACATTTTTATAAATATATATACAGGTTGTGCTACAATTTAAGTATTCTACTGTTTTAATAAGTTAGTAAGTACCTTTCAATGGGATACATCCACCGATATTGCACAGGCCCACCAAGAATGGCTTCACGCGGCAAATGAATCGCCAAATGGACCATCACATCAAAACACGCTGGTGGAAAAAGTTTTTCCAACTTGCATAGTATGAATATTATGCGATCTTCTAATATTTCCAAATTTTTCATCTTCAATGTCTTCGAGCAAAGCTCTTGGAAGAAATTTCCCAACTCAAATAATGCGACACAAATATCATTGTGAAGATATCCACGCATTCCAATGGGAAGAAGTCATTTGTATGAGGACATGACAATCATGACTTTTTAGGCCTGTTAACTTATCACCTTTTGTGTTCACACACCTTGAGATGTTTGCTGCATAACCATCAGGATACTTAATTGACTTTAAAAACTCACAAAAACCATATCTTTCATTTGAGGACAAAGTGTACAATGCTGGGGGCTTTTCAAAAGATCTATCGGCACGCCTTTTTAAGTGCAACTCCTTCCTTATTTTCATATCTTCCAAATCCATGCGTGCTTTTTCTGTGTCTTTGTTCTTCCCATCTATACTCAGTAATGTTCCAAGCAAACTATCACATATATTCTTCTCTATGTGCATAACATCGAGGTTGTGTCGGAGTTTAAGTGTTTTCCAATATGGCAACTCAAAGAGGATGCTTTTTTTTGTCCAGTTCAATACTGGATTTTCCCTTTTTCTTTTCTTATTGGTTGGATGCTTTCCAAATGGTTTGAATGTCCCTGAATCCAATTGTTCTAAGATTTCTTCCCCGATAATCGTAAAGGTCTTGACAGAACTCGGTCTTACCATTATAAAGTCGACTCCTTCGCCAATGGTGGTCATCGGTAGGTAACGACGGCGCTGTGTACCTATCTTACCTCTCAACCGTTGTGAGGAAGCATTTTTATTCTGTGGGACAAGCCAAATACCCTTCGTACTCCATCGACAAGTTTCCATATGCGAAAGTCATTAATTGTCCACATAACAAATGCATGCATTTGAAAACTTAATTCATTGAGGCATCATAAGTAAGCACACCATCTTCCCACAACTCCTTCAACTCATCAATTAATGGTCGCATGTAAACATCGATATCTCTCCACAGTGCTTGTGGTCGAGGATAAGCAATGACAACATACTAAATGATTGTTTCATACATTTCCAAGGAGGCAAGTTGTAAGGCATAACAATCACAAAGCCACATCTTTGTCTGAGTTGCTCATGTTTCCAAAAGGATTGAAACCATCAGTGGCCAACCCTAACCTCACATTTCGACTCTCTTGGGAAAACAAAGGATGTTGCCTATCAAAATCCTTCCATGCCTCACCATCAGCCGGGTGCCTCAATATCCCATCATCTACTCGTTTCTCTTTATGCCATCTCATATCAATTGCTGTTTTTCTCGACATATATAATCTCTGCAACCTTGATGTCAACGGGAAGTATCGTAAGGTCTTGTGAGGAATTTTTTTACGTTTTCCATAATTCGACTTATATCTAGACTCTTGACAAATCAGACAATTCTCTAAATTTGCATTCTCTTTCCAGAAAAGTGCACAATCATACTTGCATGTATGAATCGACACATATCCTAAGCCTAAGGCACATAAGAATTTTTTGGCTTCATAAAGGGTCCATGGAATCACTTGATCACTTACCGGTAGAAGGTCCTTTAATATCCCCAACAACATGTTGAAAGACTTATTGCTCCACTTGTTCAACACCTTCAAATGAAGCATCTTAACAACAAATGATAAAAGAGAAAACTTACGACACCCAGGGTACAACTCTCTTTGAGCATCACTCAACAATTTGTTAAAGTTGGGCACGCCCTCTTTTTCAACATTGTTAGCCACCTCATCGTCATTGTCATTGTCATTGTCATTGTCACCGTCCTCCTCATCCTCTTCATTTTCATCATCATTTATGGTAGTCCCCATGTAAACGTCCTCTAACAAATTTAGGATTTCATCTTCATCTTCGCCTATCTCCGCTTCCATTCTATCCCCAACACTTCCAAAGTCATTGTGGTTGTCATCATTCAATGCATGAGATTGATTCACGGGAACAGATTCCCCGTGATGCACCCAAGTCTTATAAGAAGGAGGCATCCCTTTCACAACTAAATGATACTCCACAATTTTACAAGTATGTCGTTCACAATTCAAACAGTCCATACATGGGCAATGAATCTTATCATTTGGCCCTACATTCATCATTGCAAATTGAACAAAAGCCTTCACCCCATCTCGATACTGGGAACTCATCCTATCCTTAAGTAACATCCAACTCTTGTCCATATTTAGTCACCTACAAAGCCATGGTTATGTGAAATTCCTTTGAATTAGAGAATTAATAAAAAATAATATTTTCTCTTAGAAAAGCCAAACCTTGAACAAATATGGTGAAATTAAAGAACAAAACAGCTCACAAATAGGGCCTACAAGGGTAGAATCATGAAATTCAGATTATGTTCCTGTGTGTACTTCTCTATGATGAGTATGTATATGTATTTTAATTATTTGTTTAATGAAAGTTGAAGTTTTTATAATTATTGTAATACATTTTTTTAATTTAACATTTAATTTAAAGATGTTGCATGTACACATGATCACATTGTATAGAATAAGAAACTATAAGTCAAATTATATGGTTATCTTCCACAAAGGAAAAAAAAAATTCTCTATTTTTACTCATGTATTGTAAATTACAATGGATGTAGAAGTAATTGTTTGGTAGAGAGATATATGCAGAGATATGGATACCAACATCCTATTGGCCTTGATGGCTGTTTTTCATTTTGCTATTGCTTTTGTTTTAAAAAGTATTTAAAATAAAATTATTTAAAGTGAAACTAAACAAAACCATTCTTAATGTTAGAGTTTAAATTTCCTTATTTTAAACTAAAAATCATACTTAACTACAAAAAGATACCCTTTTACAGCATCACCACTAACATAGTATGCTTTCGAAATACACAATTATTATCTCTACGAATAGAACTAATCAAAAAAGTGGATTTAAACTCTTTTATATACATAAAATTTGATCACAGAATAAGGCACAACTCACATATGGGGTGAGAGTTACACATTTGATAGGTCTCACTGTGCACTTTGAATTTTTTATTAAAATTTAAATGGACAGTGTTTAGTTAAAATATATATAGTGTTTGGTGCAAGTTATTGCATACTAAAAATAAAAACAAAAGTCAAAACGGCTTTCCTAAACTTTGAGATAATCAATTTTTGTTTCAACTTATTTAAACTATGAATAATTCTACCTATACTACAAACTTACTAAAAATCTTACCAAAAATATAATAGGCCAAATGTGATTGGTTGTTAAAAAATTGATGATATTAATCATCCAATGATATTTGAACATATATGTTTTTAGTAATATTGTTAGCAAGACTTTAAATAGATGTAGCATTGCTCTTAAACTATTCTTACCTAATAAACTATAAACAGAAACTACACAAAACAGTTTAAATTGACTCTGAAAATAATAAATAACTATAAACAACTCATATAAACCATACAAAACAGTCCCATAATGTGGCATGAACCAAACTCATATAAACAACTCACATGGCAGCACCAAACCAAGACCCTGTTGGTGAGAAACCAACAGAGACAGCACCCAACAAACAGCAATACAGCAAACTACAGATACAACAACCCACAGATACAGCAATACAGCAACTACAAACCAAAACAGAGGCATGCAACCTAATCCAAAGACAAACAAAACAAAAAGAGGCATGGAACCAGTACTAGCATAGGCCAAAAACAGCAACAGACACACATCAGATTAGCAGATTAGCATCAGGTTATCACCCAATGTGAACCGGGCACACAAGCGCAGAGAACCAGTTAACAAAAATCAGATTATCACCCAGATCTGAGTAGCAGATTAGCCTCGAATCTGAGTAGCAGACCACCACACAAAGTAGAAAAATATATTAACAGATAATCAGATTATCACCCAATAGTCCCACAAACAACCCTCATATTATCAGACCATACACCCCAAAAACCAGATTGATCAAAATCCATGGCCCTCTTCAAATGCATTCCCTAATCTAAGCCCAATTGATGATTAAATCCAAGACAAAGTGCATGATCCTTTTTACAGAAGCTTTAACCCATAAAGCAAATCTAATCTTTATCAGCTCACCTAACTCAGATGCACAAGGTTGCACTCCATTAAACAAACATTCATTCCTTAACTTCCAAATGGACCAAAGTATAATACAGGGCAAGGCTCTCCACAATCTCCTAGCTAATTTCATATTTCATGTTTTTCTCAATTTATTCCAAAAGGTAATTCATGTCCAAAATTAGATAGAAAATGACATATTAACAATCACATGACATAAAAATATTTTATCACATATAACTCACACCTTTGACATAAACTCAAACCCATATAATAATATATTTTTTACTCAAACCCATATAATTATATATTTTTTATAGGTAACATGCATTTTCTATCTAATTTTGAACAAAAGTTAGTTTTAGGAGTAAATTAGAAAGAAACTTGAAACATGAATGATCAAAATAAAAAAAAATAAAAAAATGACTAAAAATAAAGGGGCAGAGTGCAATTTATCCTAAAAGAATTGGATCCAAATATATATTGAGTAGGTATCTATATTACTGGTTTGAAATATAGAGAGGTCCTACATAATATCCTTGTGATCCATATCTCAATCAAGAACTTTGAACAAAGTTGCAACTAAGATTCTCTTTATTACCTTATGGGATTGTTTATGGACTTCCTTTTATCAAAGTGTGTGATTTTAACTTTGTTGTCACACACTCACACAGAGACTTTACAAAAACATAACTGATTATTTCTCTTTTCTTTTTAGGCCTGTTTGGGACTTATATTTTGGCTAAATAGTCAATAGAAAAAAATAGTTAATAAAACAAAATGTCATGTCCTATACATTAATCAACAACTTTTTCTTTTACAATTATCTATTCACCTACAAAAAAAAAAAAAATCCAGAAATCATCCAAAACATAATTCTTTTTCATTTCATAAAAAAAATTAAAAAATCAACTAAAATAGTCAAAGTTGCTAAATGACGTATCTAGTCCCATTTTTTTGACAACTAGACTTATTAAATTTAATAAGGTTATATAGTTTCAAGATCATTGGTGTAGAAACTAAAATGACTAACTTGATAAATAAATTAAAAATGCCCTAAAATATAATCAAAGCTTACTTGATGTAGTAATTGCCCCCAACGAATGATTGCAGCTTGTTTATCTCTTTGCATTAGCCAATAACCTATAACATTTGAATTGTAAATCAAAGTTTAAATTAAAATCGCACTATACATGAAATTAATGGAGAGTGGAGATGAAATGAATGTTATATGACGAAATTATTAAAAGGGTCACCGATACACAAAATATCTACAATTTTATTACGAGCTTTAGAATAAGAGGGTTGGTCGGATTAATTTGTCCAATTCGTATCAAATTTAACCCCAAAGACTAAAACTTGCACATTTGAGTTATTTTAAATGCCCAACTCATTTTAACCCATCAGAACTCATACATTAGCACCTTTAATCTGTCAAACTTGCTAATTTCAAATTACACACTTCATCTTACCAATGCCTTTGTCATGTTCACACAGAAAATGAACTGATAAAATAACAATGAGGAATGAGCTGATAAAAAAAGGCATGCCCCTAAATACCAAGTTAATTCCTCATCATAAAAGATAAAACAATGAAAAAACACATGGAACAAGAGCAAATCATGTCCATCAATCACACAATAATCATAGAAAATAGAAATTTCTACAAAGTTTTAACAGACTTTGGCATTAAAAAATCTTTCAAAAACTGAAAATTATGGAAAATTTTAAATCAAGATGCACACAGTTTTTTTTTTTTTTGAACAAAGATGCACACGGTTTGATTATCAAGATTTTGCCACATAATATGCAGGACGTTTTCTTTTGCTTCCCCTCCAAGAAGAGGCTTAAATACAAATGGAAAGTCTTTTTCAATTCTTTTGTTTTCTATGTCATACTACTTTTTTTATTCCAACAGATATATCCATGAAGATTGAAAGCAGTCAAGGTCAAACTTTGAACAGACTCACAAGGCTTATCACATAGTATGCAAATCCTACAATGAGCTTGGGTGAGGCCTTGATGCTATCACCATATCAGGAAGTCCAAATGCAACTCTTTCCTAGCTTGGGCTTCAATGAGGATTGGATCCACTATGTCCAGTCAGGTGTGGATCCCAAGCCGATACTCTTTCCACTAACAAATTTTTGGCTGTCAATGCAAAACAGAAAACTGGGTAGCTGATAAAAATGTCAATTGTAGTCCAATGAAACAACAACTAAAGGCACCAAATATATATTCAGTTCAAAAAAATAAAACAGACTAGAATAGAATAGAATACAACAAAGGAAACTCATTCTACGCTTTTACACAGACTACAAAAAAATAACAGCAATTTTAGATTCAAACTGCACAACAAAAAAATAAGCTTTTACACAGACTACACTCATTCTAACAGCAATTTAGTCTAGTAGTATAAATAACAGAATATTAAGCATGAATAGTATAATAGAAAATGTGAAATAAACAGAATTAAAATAAAGTTGAGAAATATATAGTGTGTGAGACTCTATAAATTATATTGTCACAGTTTTAAAATTACTTTTTCTTCTTTCATGAGAGTCCTAACAGAAGTTGCTAATCGCTTGTTCGATGTTCAAAACCACCCAGAAGCTTTAACTAAGTCATGAAACAAATTGTCCAAGAAATATAAAATTGAAGATTTTCTCAATTAGAAAGGGGCATAGAGAGAGAATATAACTTTCGTTTTTTGTGGAAATTTCTTAGTCTCCAAACAAGACAAATTGTAAGAGAGAGAGAGAGAGATCAAATAGACTTAGAATTTACATCATATTAAACTCAAATTAATAAGGATTTGAATGACCATAAAGTTGTATACTAAAAGGAAATTAAATACACCATTAGTAGTGATTAAAGTATACAATAATTTTAGAAGCCAGAGACTTTTCAGAGTTACAAACTATAGAAATAAATGTATTGTTATTAAAATATTCTAACAGTATCCACCAACCTTCCTAATATCTGCATTGGTAGCTAAAAATAACATTTGACAATTAAAAATATTCAATAAAAAAACATTTGAGACAGAAATAACACAATTTTCGTGCTATGCTATGCCTAATAATATTGGTTCAAAATTTCACTCAAAAAGCGAAATCCGGTCATGTTCGGGATTCAGAGACAAGTTGAATCAGATATTTGCAACTCATAATCGAGACTATTATTCAAAACATGGGTACTGTTACTATCAAATGTATCAAAATATAAAGTCAAGAAATTGCCTAACAACATTCTCAATACAGGGTCATTAACTTGAGCATTGGCTATAATACAAAATTATGTGATAAACTAAAGTTCTACATCAGAAAGTCCAAATAATCCATACCCAAAACCAAATGATCCATACCCAAAATTATAATCAGTCCCCAAAAAATACAAAATCAGTTCCAAAATCAGTCCGAAATTCAGAATATACCAGTCCCGAAAATCAGTTCCAAAATCAGTCCAAAAATTAGAATATATCAGTCCCAAAAATGACAATATCAGTCCGAAAATCACAATCAGTCCGAAAAATCAGAATATCAGTCCGAAAAATTAGATTGATGACAAAGAAGAAAAAGAGGAAGATGAGAGAGTGTGAGAGAGTGAGGGAAAAATCAGTCACATTGATTGTGTTGTGTTCTGCAATGCCGAACAAGAGAATGAAATTGATGCCGAACAAGAAAGAGAGGAAGATGAGACAGTGTGAGAGAGTGAGAGTGAGAGTGAGAGGGAGAAGGAGAGGGAGAGGGAAAGAAAGACGAAGAAGAGGGAGAGAAGACATACCTATTTCTCTTCTGTTGCGCCGCTTCAGCTCATGGAATGAGAAGACGAAGAAGCCTTAGGTCAATCTGGTTTATTGAGCTAAAGGTCATTAAAAAAAAAAAAAAAAAGGCAGTTTCAAAACGACGCCGTTTGGAGAAGAATTTTATTGGCGACGAAGATAATTACGTTGCCGTAAATATCATTCAACCTTCAGCGACTTGTTTAATTCCGTCGCCAAAAATTCCCAAATTGGCGACAAACCGTTTCGTCGCCATATATTAATTTCGTCGCCAAAACGTTTTTAGCGCTCCCGCCCAAAAAAATAAATTGGCGCCAACCATTTTTTGCGACGAATTGAAATATTTGTTGCTAATGGTCTATTTTTTGGCGACCAACATGTATATTGTCGCCAAAAACATACAATTGGCAACGAAATTAAATTTGGTTGCTAAAAAACGTCGCAAAAAATGCTTTTTGTTGTAGTGATTTAAACACTAAACCTCCAAAATACATTATCTTTAAATTAAGTTTCCATATAAATTTTAATATCCACCAACAAAACCCAACATTGGAAACAAACCCCCCAACAGCATCTTTTTTTTTTTCTTTTTTCTTCTCTTCCTCATAACGCAGTGGTGATCATAAAAATTTTCTTTACGGTATTAATATTTTTTAATGATAGATCTTTTTAAGCAACATGTTCAAATTCATATTAATTTACATATGCTCTATATAGTTTTAGATCATTTAGTTTTACATAAAATCTACTTAGGGTTATAAACTTTTTCATGCAATTGCTCTAGATTTATAGATCTTTGCATGTAATTTGTGATAGTACTTGAAAAGAATTTTTATTGAATAATTCATGCATATTACAATTATCAATCACTTCATTTTAACTCACTATAATATATATATATATATATATATCATATTTCTCAAATATATCATTTGTCCTATAATATTTGGTATAACCACTCCTTTCCGATGTATCCAAAAAAAAAAGTATAACCACTACTATACATTTTTAGTCTCTATTGATCTAATTATTAGTTATATATGATATCTTAAAAATTCATTTCAATGATTGATTGCAATTATTACACTGATATATGTTTTTTCTATTCTTTTATTTATTTTGTATTGTTTTTATTCTCACTTTTGTCTATTCTATTGTTTATGTGAGAACTTTATTAATAAATTGTGTGGTGTAAAAATTATCAATATTTAGTTTTAATAATTATTCATATATATATATATATATATATTTGGATCGGTGAAAGTCAATTGTTAGATACTATTTCATATTGCTTAGCTTAAGTATGAGATATTATGGCTCTTTTTATTAAATGATTAGTTTTATATTAAGATATTTTTCTTAATCTTATTTTCTTTCCAAAAAAAAAAAAAAAAACTTGAGACTCCTTATGAGAAAAAACTGATTAACTAATAGTATCAATTTGGTTTTTATTGAATCATCCTTTAATCATGTTTGCTAAATTAAAAAACTAAAAACAACTATCCTGTTGATATAAGTAACACAATTTAATGGGATTAGACATGACTACAATTCAATTATATCTATCGGCCAAATTTAAAAAAATAAAATTAAAAACATCTATTACATGGAGCATAATCCAGTTGGGTTAAACATTTTGACGGTAACTTAATCATAACTATTTATTAAACTTAAAAAAAAAATTCAACATTAAAAATACTAAGCTTGCTTGGTTTTATTTTTTCAAAAATACTTTTCAGAAAATTCTACTTTCTTATTTTTCATTTTTTTTTTTGTTTTTATTGAATTTTTAAAAATATTTTAAGCAATTTTTTTTACTTTTTAGACACACCTAACATAAATACACCTAAAAAGTAAAAAAATTGTAAAATTTTTTTAAAAAAATTCACTAAATACCAAAAATACAAAAAAAATAAAAAAATACAAGAATTCAATACATTTTTTTGTATTTATTAATTTTTTAAAATATTTTTTTACAGTTTTTTTACTTTTTAGATACATCTAAATAAGGTGCATCTAAAAAAATAAAAAAAAATGTTTAAAATTTTAAAAATATTCACTAAAAACAAAAAAAATACAAAAACCAAAAAACTCAATTTTCAAAAAATTTAATCCAGAAGACTCAAACCAAACACATTGTATCTTATTCTACTACAAATAAAAATAAATAAAAACACCTAATTTTTTTTAGATGGTGAAAACTCTTAAGTATTTAATTGGCATATGTGGTCATGATCAATTGGGTCACATATTTGACTATATTTCAATCATAACTATTTGATTATAAAAATGTAATAAGTATAAAAAAAAATTCATAATCATTAGACTATTTTCCATGTCTCCCAATGTTCAGTATAAAAATTAAAAAAAAAAATCTTATTGCATAAAGATTCAAAATTTAGAACACCCAACAAAATAAGACATAATTTTGATGTATATTTTACTATTAAAAATTATCACATTAAATCTCTATCATAATCAAAATCTACTAACTCCACCTTAGATTCATACCACAACAAAAATCACATCTCTTTTTCTCTTTCAAATTCAAATATTTTTAATAAAATATTAAAAATAAAGAGAAATATAAATCAAAACTGTGCAATATATATATATATATACTTTGAACGGCTTTATTATTTTTAATTTATAAATAAAATTTTGACTCTCTTGTGCATAGCACATGTTTTGTAAAAGAATATAAAAAGGTGAAATGTGCAATTAAAGTTTTAACTTTCTTAATATTATTTAATTTTTAATGGTGGTCGGACCCTTAAATAACATCATTTCCCTCAAAATTTTCTTTGCATGGCGTGAATTATTTTTTATTTCAACTTTTAATATTTGTATGAGATATTACTTTTATTTTTTTGGCTAAGTACTTTTTCATGAAATTTTGTTTCTGCTTTCCATTAAAAATAAAAAATACTAATAATAAAAAAACTCACACTAAAAAATTATGACATCATTTAGTGTATTTGGTTTTAGTTTTTTGAAAATTGAGTTTTTTATTTTTTGTGTTTTTATATTTTTAGTTAATATTTTTAAAATTTTAAGCAATTTTTTTACTTTTTTAGAAGTACCTTACTTAAATGTATCTAAGTAGTAAAATATTTGTGAAAAAATAGTTTAAAAAACTAATAAATACACAAAAATATGAAAAATGTACTGAATTTTTATTTTTATTTTTTTTTGTATTTTTCGTATTTAGTGAATTTTTTTAAAAAAAATTCACAAATATTATACTTTTTAAGTCTATTTATGTTAGGTATGTCTAAAAATTAAATGTATTTGGTTAAAATATTAATAAAAATTCATTGAAAAAAAAATACGATAAAATAAAAAAATAAATTTTTTTGAAAAGTGTTTTTTTATAAACCAAAACCAAACAAAGTATTGTAATCTAGGATAATGATCCATTCCTAATCTTTCCCAGAAAAAATTACTATTATATTATTTTGCTCATAAATTATGTATAAAAAAATTATAAAAAGAATAATATTTTCTAATCAAATATCATGTCTAAACGATAATAACAATCATGTAACCTAGGATGGGTGTGGAAGAGTAGGGTTAAGCTGGCCCCAGCATTTGTTTTTCAATAGCTATAGGTAGTCACATTCTTAATTAATAAAACTTATTTTCTATGTTTTTAAGCTTTTTTTATTTATTAATATAAAGAAATGAAATTAATATAGTCATATGCGGAGGAAGCCGGCATCCTCCTCCTGTTAAACAACACTAGTAAAGATGAAACATTTTGGCTTTTCTTTTCTTTAAAAATTCCCTTTTCGCTTTGGCAAAATGTCTTTTTATTTTATTTTTATTTTTAAATTTTTTTTTGCATGTTATGACACCATATTGATCCTAATCCAATTGATTGTACTTTTGTTGTCTTATATTCCATTTGTTTCAAAAACTATTTTCACATGACAGTAATTAGTTTTTTAACGACTTTTGTAATTTGTGTAAAGTTTTTTATTTGGCTCTCTAAGGATATTCTTTTCATTTATTTATTTAATTCTGCTCTGTATGTTGTTTACTTTATTTTAAAATATTGAGGTACAATTTTTTTTTTTATTTTACTTTATTTTAAAAAAAAAATCCTTTTCTTATATTCCATTTTGGGAAGCTGGTAAAAAGCCAGCTTCCAACTTTTTACCAATTTTGAGTCACATCACCTCTCACAAAACTTTTCCACAAAAAACAAAACAGTCACATCACCTCTCACAAAACTTTCTCACAAAAAGACAAAATAAGCTAAAAAAGTCAAAAAATCAATTTTTTACCAACTTCCCAAAACAGTAACCTTAGAAGGTGGTGATTATGGCAATGGGCAGTAATGATGGAGATTATGGTGGTTGGTGGAAGTATGGTGACATTCATTAAATAAATAAATTATAATTTGAAAAAATATTTTTGTAATTTTTAAAAGTAAAATTGTTGATCCTTAACAAATGTTTTTCACTTTGTCTATTAATTACGAAAAACTTTTTCTTTTAACATTCATCTTTTTATTATATTAAACACTAAAAAAACAAAAATAAAAAAAATTTATTAAAAAAACAAAACAAAACAAACAGAATAGTCATCATAATGGACGGATTGTGCTCATAATTGTTCCCAAAAAAAAAAAAAAAAAAAAGAGCAAGCAAATCTTAGAATTAACAATTTTTTTAATTATTATTTTTTTAGGACACTGTCTTGATAGATTGGCGTCACGTATTTGACATTCCGGCTATAACAAGTTGGCACATAATACAAGAGACAGTGTTACTTGTTTGTTTTTATTACTATTCTTTTTCCTTTTTTTTTGATTCATAGTTTTTATTACCATTCGATACGTCAAGATCAAGACTATGACACTTTAAAATACATCATCTTGTTTATCTACATGGATCTGACGTTATTATTCATTGGGATGTTTTTGGAAAATTGATAAAAAGTTATTTTTTGATTTTTTAATTTTTTTTGAGTAAAAAAGTTAATTTTTTTGACTAAAAAAAAGTTAAAAAGTTAAAAAACTAACCCCCTTTTTTTTTTTTTTTTAACTTATTGGCAAATTGAGCTATTGTTATAAAGTCTCAAAATATTTATATTATCAGATTCTCGGCACCAAACCATCGATTCGCTGCACTATTTGTTTTCTTATATTTATAGTTGCATCTATAAAATTTAGGATAAATTACACTAATGGTCATTATAGTTTGGGACATATGTCATTTTGATTCTTAATTTTTTAATTGTAACACATTTGATCTTAAATTTTGAATCTTGTTTCAAATAAGGACAATTGAAAATACCATTGTTCAATTTCAATGGCAAAATCGTCAATTTGATAAAATATAAATTAATTTGATAAAAATAAATGTCAAAGATATTTTTTAATTTTAAAAATTATTTCTAATCACCAAAGATAAAATGTAAAATTAATAAATCTTTTACACATTTATTTATTTTACCAAAATTAATTTTTATTATGTGCTTTGTTTTTATTTTCATTAAATTAGTTTCTAGTTTTCCAAAAGTCAAATATGGCAACAATTTGATATTAATATTAAACCAATCCATTAAATCAAAAAATCCAACACTAAAAATATTTCATATATTAAATATGTCAATTATACATTAAAAACCTAACAGCCATCCATTACATGATTATCATCCAAATACATAATAAAAATTAATTTGATAAAATAAATAAATAAATGTGTAAAAGATTTATCAATTTTACATAATTTTATCTTTAGTGTGTAGAAATAATTTTTTTAAATTTAAAATATTTTTTTGACATTTATTTTTGTCAAATTAGTTTATATTTTATCAAATTAACGATTTTGCCCCTTGAAATTGAGATAATATCTTCAATTGTCCTTATTTGAAACAAGATTCAAAATTCAGGGTCAAATGTGTCGCAATTGAAAAGTCAAGGACTAAAGTGACATGAGCTCCAAACTGTAGAGACTGTTAGTGTAATTCGCTCTAAAATTTAATGCATTAAAGCATTTTCAATCCTTTATTTTTTAGTAATATTAGAGATCTCAAAAATTCTATCAAAATTTTTACCAAATATCTCACATGAGTGTAGGATTTACATTATTTTAGTAGAACGTTTGGAGTCCCTAGCATTTTTGTTTACTTTTTCTTTTCTTTTTTTAAAAAAAAAAATCAAATTTTGAATGAAAAAATGGTTAAAAACTTGACTTAATATTAGAATGATCGAATAGTTTTTCATCAAATTTAATTAAAAGCTAGGCAAATTGCAATAGTTAATCCTTATATTTTGATTCTTGTGTCATTTTAGTTCCTATAATTTCAATTGACTTAATTTTGACCATGAATTTATGGTTGTGTTTTAATTTGGTACAATTGGTTACAATTTTTAGCATTTTTGTATGAAAAATATACATATAAATGTCATGTGTCATATTTTTTAAAGTAAAATTATAAATTTATTAACTTTAGTAAGTTAACCTTAATTAATTCAGTGACTATTTTCAATTAAAAATACTAACAACATTATTAATTGGATCAAATTGACATAAATTTTAAAATAAATGATTAAAATTATGTCCATTAAAAATATAAAAACCAAAATGATATAAATGACAAAATATAAGAACCACCAGCTTAATTTACCCTTGAAAGTTTGATTTGGTGAAAATTTGAATGCTCCCATCCTCACTAACTTAAAAGTTTCGTCAAATCATTTTTGGAAATTCCAAACTTATCCCTAAAAACTTTTTCATTAAATTTAATGTAAATTTTACTTTTGTCTTGATTTGATTAAAAATTTGATGAAAACCTAATTTTATACAAATTTGATAAAATGATTAGAGATCATTTTCACTAAATTCTTATATCAAATTTAAATTAGATAAAAAAATTTGATGAACAATTAAAACACTTTGCTATGATCTTTAACTTAGTTATTTGTTGTTATGTATAAATGGTGAATTTTGGGATGTTTGGAGAAAACCTAGGGTTTGAAATCAAACTGAAAAGACGGATTTCTATGTTGTGGTCAATAAATGAATATGGGTTTTGAATATTGGATTATCTAGGGTTAGAATGGTAAATTTTAACCTTGGACAAATTACACTAACAGTCCCTATAATTTGAGACACGTGTGTGACAATCCTCACCTCTGATTAGTGCTAGACTGTGATTGAGCATAATAAGTAATTGATTAAGCTGAAATTATGAACTGATTGTATGAACATGTTGCTTTAATTGCATTTCTATCTGTCTGTCATTAAATGATCTATTCATATTTTAATTTCGAATTGCAAATTGAAGGTCTTATTGGTGACCAAATCAGAAACTGATTAGTGTTATATGCTAATTATGATTTATGTGATTTTATGATAACTTTAATTAAAATTCAATTTGGAATGATTAAATTAGATTAAATACTACTAAATCACAATAGTGCAAGTAAATTACACTTTTGCCACTTAGTGGCCTAATTCTAGACCAACACTCCTTACACCTTACATATGTTGATGCACCACTTTTATTCATCTTCTTGACCCAAAAACCGTGAAAGAGAGGGAGATAGGAAAAGTTTGGTTTCAACAAGAAATTGGCTTGGAAAATTATAGGAATTGAAGGAGCATTGCAAAATTAAGCTTCTACATTTGGGATTCTTGACCTAAGGTAGGGAATTCATCCTCTTAATTATGAATTTAAGTTGTATCTTGCATGGTTCAAGGAAATATTGGAGATTAGAGTCAAGTTTTAGCTCAAAGTGTTGATTTATGAGGCATTGTGTACATGCATGTCCATATCATAGTGTTTTGAAGTCATTTTCATGAAATTCCCACATGCATGTTCCTATCTTAGTTTCGGTCCATGAATTCACCATGATTTTGAGCTCAATCTTGCATTTGATCTTGTGTTGGCACACTAGAGTTCATGGGAACTCATGCATGTATGATTTTGCATTGTTCTACATGTTTACATTTAATTTGGTGTTCAATTGGCTTACTTTTGGGCTTGATTTCATAATTGATCTTTGAAACATGTTGTAGTATGAGTTTTCAAGTGTTTTCCGGAAAATTAGTCCAAAAGAATCGAGTTTAAAGCTTTTAAGGTTGAGTTTTTGTGCTTGGGGATCAATTTGGAAATTCCAGATTTTTGATCCATGCTCGAGCGGGGGACTTCACGCTCGAGCGTATAAAGTAACGCTCGAGCGTGAAATGCATATGTCTAGAAGTTCATGTGTTTTACAATCTGCTCGAGCGAGAGAATTCACGCTCGAGCAAGGACTTGAGTCTCACGTTCAAGCGGAGGTCGAGCGTCTGTCGAGAGTGAATATCATGCAACCAGTACTTTTCATGAGTTTGCATCCCACTCGAGCGAAGGAAGTCGCGCTCGAGCGGAGCTTCATTGTCTGCATGTCCGCTCAAGCGTAGAAAGCCACGCTCAAGCGTGGACCCCTGTTTCAGCAAATTTTGAAAAGTGTTTTAAAGTACATCTTTGCATCCTCATTTCATCCTAAGCATTCCTAGGTCAAGTTTAAGGCATCTTAATGAGGATAATGTTATAGAACCACACCAAGTCAAGTTTAGGGGCTAAGCTATTAATCCCAAGTGTGTAACTTAGGTTGTGTTCATTATGCAATTGTGTAGGGTTGGCATCCAAGGACGCTCATTAGCTCGTCTATAGCCCAGTACTCTGTGAGTAACGATGTTGTAAAGATATGTTCAATTATGATTATTTTCTGAATGATCAACTGTACTGCTTCCTAAAATGACATTGTTTACTGAATGAATGTTTGTCCTATTTGTAAACTGTACTCGTGGCATCCTTAATAACTTACTGTTACTGTTACTGCTACTGTTACAGAAATCTCTGTTGGCTCCAATGTTTGGAACCACTATTGTTTACTGTTTGATGGCCATCAACTGACTATTCGGTCTGTTAAGACCTACTGTACTGTTTTGTTATTGGATGTACCACATATGACTATTATGTTTTCTAAATAACTGTTATGACATGAACTATGAGCCACTGATTGAACAACTGATTTATTGATACAATTGACTGTTTTAATTACTGAAAGGACATTCATTTTTAACCCCTTTACGGATATGTTATTCACTGCGCTTTAGCTCACTGTTTATATTTATATGTAAATGTCCAGGCACCGGACCGAAGCTAGGAGCGTCAAGTTAAGCTCCCGTTTTGTCAAGCCAACCTTTGTGCCTCACTTCGAGGTTCCAAGTCCGTTCAAGCTAAGGTTGTTTTGGGGTGCCTCAATTTCACCCTTTTGTCTCTGATCTGTAATAAATGTTTAGGGCTTGACTGTACAGTTATGGTGTAGAGATTTGGTCCCTAACCTAGATGTTGTGTATGTTGTAAATATACATGTTTTGATTATGAATGTGGCTTGTTCATAAAAATCTTTTTGCATTCAGATTGTCACAGCTCATTGGATATCTCTTTTATTACTGTTTGGCTTCCGACCCTTACTACATATTCTTGTCATTCTTTATTAGCGGGCCTTCGGTAATCTCGAATTACTGGCCGGTTGCGATGCTAAACCCATAGGGACGGGTTTGGGTCGTGACAACGTGTCACTTTGGTCCCTAACTATTCAATTTAGATACATTTGATCCTGAATTTTGAATCTTGTTCCAAATAAGGACAATTGAAGATACCATTATTTAATTTGAAGGGCAAAATCGTTAATTTATAAAAATATAAACTAATTAGATAAAAATAAATGTTAAAAAAATATTTTAAATTTTTCAAAAATTATTTTTATCCACCAATGATAAAATTATGTAAAATTGATAAATGTAACACCCTCAAAATAAACCCACAATATACATAATACGGACATGCATTGATATAAGAAAACAAAACATTATTCCATTCATCAGAGTATTCTTATTGAAAGACATTACATGTAACGTTGAAAATAAATGCCCTACGGGCTTACAGCTTTCCAAACCAACGCTTGGACACAAAATTCTGAGTACTAACTCAATTACACATTAAGCCATTGGCTTGAGTTTACATGTAATATCAAATAACAACTAACTAAAAACAGGTCTTTAAATCCAAATCCTTCCAAGCTAAGTCCTTGGAGGTAGCATATCACCTGGACCTGAAAATGATGTTCCCGTATAGGGTGAGCCACAGCCCAGCAGAAATATATTAAACCAAATATAAGAATTGACTAAAGCAATAGCATTCGATAGATGGTTAACACTATTAAATCCATTATACCACTATACAGTTTCATGACGATAATGTCCATGACATGTTTCACTTTACGTTATTAATCAACTTTCCAATTATACACACATGGCTCAGAACCTGGCCAAACTATAAAATGAGACTACTTCTCACATCAATATTACTTCCAATATCAACAATTCAAATGAGACTAAGGCTCATATTAAAGCACTTCCATAAATCAATAAGTACACATATTTGCTGTACTAAAACACTTTCATAAATCAATAAGTACACATACTTGCTGTACCAATGGAGTCCATCCCCTTTCTCCTCCCAAATTGGTTTGAGAGTTCATCCCATATCT
This sequence comes from Camellia lanceoleosa, assembly GCA_025200525.1. Classification (NCBI taxonomy): domain Eukaryota; kingdom Viridiplantae; phylum Streptophyta; class Magnoliopsida; order Ericales; family Theaceae; genus Camellia; species Camellia lanceoleosa. The sequence goes on along the minus strand of CM045759.1, from coordinate 185,916,178 downwards.
TCCCTCAAAGCATGGAGTACATCCTCTATCTCTTCACAAACAATATGCATATTCAATGTATTTAACACATGACATATACCATATTTAATCAATACACGTATTTACTGTATTAATTCAACCGTCATATTTAATGACTTATTCACTGTGATTAGTTTCAGTTTTCCCTAATCAATATGCAATGTCTACAACACTCACGACTATCCTCCACCGATAGCCCAAAACAGTTATTTTTAAACAGGAAATAAATGTATCAACAAATATAAACTCAACATTTTCATAGGTGAGTGATTAAATTATCCAACTACACCATTTAACCAATAATTTTCCAATTTTATGGATTTCAACTAAATCCCATATTTTTCCCTAAATTAATTATACCAATTAATTTATTACAACAATTAGGGCATTTTTTTCCCTTTCATCAACAATCAACCCTAAGGTCCAATTTTCTCAATTTGACACCATAAATGCCATTTTTCAAGTCTTACAAATACATGGAGTTTAATATATTAAAAAACCCCCTTTAGCTCAACTTACAAATCAAACCCTAGCTTTTTCCAAAATTACCCAATAATACCAACATATCAAAATGACCAAAACTCATGTCAAAACCTATAAGATGGAATAGGGTATCCCTACCTCGAAGTGAAGAACTCAAATGGAGAAGATGGCGAAAACCCAATGTGCTCCAAATCCCAAGATTCTTGGATCAAAAGATAGCCCTCGACGATCAACAACTTTTTTGTAAAGGCCAAAGGTTAGGAAAACACCCTAGCTAGATCAAACCCTAAAGAGAAGTTAGGTTTCTAGAGAGAGAAGCTCTCAAAATATCTTTTTAGAAAGTAAGGGAGAAAGAGAATGCAAAAAGTGATTAAAAAATGCCTAACTGTTATTTGATATACGACAGGTCCGCTCGAGCGTAAAACACAACGCTCGAGCGTCAAGAACAAAAAGTTGGGTCCACTCGAGCGCCAAGACATAAGAGTGAAACACATCCGCTTGAGCGTGAAAAACCAATCCGCTCGAGCATGGATTATCCCATCCCAGAACTTTCACCAAGAATGTATTACCCGCTCGAGCGCCGACAAGCCCGCTCGAGCGTAGGAAATCATACCTGCAGAAGTTTTGCAAGGACACAAAATGCTGGTAGGGTGTAAACCCCGCTCGAGCGCAAGAAGACCCGCTCGAGCGGAACGACCAAAAACTGGGCAACAAGAAATTAGACCAAAGCTCAACCCACCTGCTCGAAACATGCCAAACACATCCTAAAACTCAATCAAATGGGATTAAAGGATGACAACAAGATATATAACTATCAACTCTACGGAACCAAAGTCCGGATACAACAAATAAAAAAAGGAAAACCGGGATCGCTATAACAAAACTTAATAAAAATTACATGATTAAATTTTAAAAATTAATTCTACATGATCATTATCTAAACACATAATAAAAATTAATTTGGTAAAAAAATAAATAAATATCTAAAAAATTTATCAATTTTACATAATTTTATTTTTAGTAGGTAGAAATAATTTTTAAAAATTTAAAAATATTTGTTTGACATTTATTTTTGTCAAATTAGTTTATATTTTATCAAATTGACAATTTTACCCTTGAAAAATCTAATGATATCTTCAATTGTCCTTATTTGGAATAAGATTTAAAATTCAGAGTCAAATGTGTCACAATTGAAAAGTCAGGGATCAAAGTGATACAAGCCCCAAACTATAGGGACAATTAGTGCAATTCACCCTTTAACCTTTGGATTGATTATTGGAAAAGGGCAAAATTTGCCCTAATATGTGTTAAATAATTATTTTGTATAAATAATGGAATTGGTAAAAAGAATGTGAAATTGGGAGGATGTATGAATGAGTGGTGTAGTTGGATCTGTTAAATCACTCACTCATGGAAAATTGATGAATCATCTGTTATGAAGATTGTATATCTGTTTAGAAATATCTATGTTGGGCTATCGGAGGAGGATAACTATGATTATTGTAGAAATTACATGAGGATTAGGTAAATTGAAACTAATCGTTTAATTATGTCATTGAACATGACGGTATGATTAAGGCATTGATTATATGTTGTAGATAGTCATTGTATATGACGATATTCTTAAATACATTGTATATGTATAACGTTTTGAGAGAAGAAATGGGATGTACTCCATTGTTTTGGGAGGAGATAGGGGATGAACTCCATTGAGAATTAAGTTGGCCGGAGTGTCTAGGGTGAAGGTCCTAAAATCTTATGTATATATGGGTGCCTATCCCGCAGACGAAATTTCTGTAAAATGGCATGATTGAAGTATTTGTATGAGAATTATGTTAATTGAGAACCACTGAGTTGTAACCTCAGTTGGATATTTAAAAAATTTATATATATACTTGTCATATAGCTTGAAATGAATAAATGGAAATGGATTGGGATGTGAATGCCAGTATTGAATGGTCATGGAAAAAATGTAAGTTGGTCAGGAACATTGAACGTTTATCTGACACTTATAGCTTAGTTAAACCTCATATATTGTGATAGACTGTTTTTACTGAGTTTTGGTTCACCCTACTTAGGAAACCACTTTTAGGTACTGGTGACATGCTTTATCCAAGGGCATAGCTAGGGAGGACCTTGGAGCTGGAGGCTCTATTTTGTTTTGTAAATGCTTAAATGTTTATTCAAGCCAAGGGCTTTACATGTATTGAGCTTATGATCCTTTTTGGTTGTAGCCAAGTAATGTATTGGAAAGATGTAAGCTTGTAGGACATTAATTTTGTTGTTATTAGTTAGTGTTACATGCTGTAGATTCAGGATGAATATTTATGAATGTATAATGCATGTAATATCTTTTGTAATACGAAATCTGATATATGAAAATATACGAATTTTATTATATTCATTTCTCTTATGAGTTGGGTTATTTGTATTATTTTTAGGGGCGTGACAATTATAATTTTTAAATTTTTTTCTTCAGAAAACAAATTTGAAATTGTTTTCCTTTATTTAACTTCCATTTTTAATTTTGACCATTTTTTAATTCATTCTATAAAAACGCAAGTTAATTCAAGAAACTACTGATACCTTAATGCTCCATTTGGAAGTTGAATAAAAATAAAAATGAAAGTTGAATAAAAATCATGACCATTCTTTTTTATTTAACGCTCTGTTTTCAAATTATTTCATAAAAATAAAAATGAAAATTTAAATAAAAATAAAAATGTTAAGGTTTAATAAAAAAAAAAATCAACTTGAATTTTTTGAGTGTAAAACAAATGGTCATGTTATGAAAATTATAATTATTTTAGGGTAAATTATATTGACACCCCATGAGATTTATGTTTATTACAGTTCCCACTTCACCTTTTGAAAATTACATCATCTTCCCTGAGGTTTAAAGTTTCATTACAGATTGTCCCGTGAGGTTTAAAATTTCATAACAGTTCCCTCCCTCACCGTAATAATCATTATACATAAAATTAAATTAACAGGGGGTCAGTGTAATTTTCCAAATGTAAAGGGAGAACTGTAATAAACATAAACCTCAGGGGGTGTTAGTGTAATTTACCCATTTTTTTATTAGGAAGTGTAATGGAAGTTAAATTTACTCAGAAAAATGGAACTTGATTCAAGAAATCACTGATAAAAATTTAGTTTACCGAATAAAAATAAACTTGCGTTTTTATAAATTACCTTAACGCTCTAAATTAGTGAGTGTTTGGATAAAATTTGTTCTTTTGACTTTTTTTATTTATAGAAGTTAAATAAAAATAAAAATGAAAGTTGAATAATTTTTAATTTTTAGAAATGGAAGTTTGATTTTTATTCATAAAAATGAATGTTTTTTGAAGAAAAAAATATTCTTCAAAAAACAGATGAAGAATATTTTAAAATAGTTGAATAAAAATGGAAATGGAAGTTGAATAAAAACGCAAGTTGAATAAAAATGAAAATATTAAAAAAATTTATTTACACTAATTTAGAGAGTAGTGTAGAAAAATTAATGTTGTGTTTTACTAAAAAAATAAAAAAAGTCAAAATAATAAATTTTCCCAAACACTCACTAATTGAGAGAGTAAGTGTAGTAAAAATGAATGTTGAGTTTTCTAGACACGTGTTTTTTTTATTCAAGAAATGGTCAAACTAAAATCAACTTGCGTTTTTGTCCAATTAATTTTCATTTTATCAAAACAATTTCAAAAAAAATAAAAATAAAAATCAAACTAAACATGATCATTTTTTAATTTACTTTTGTAAAACTCAACATTTCTTGAATTCATTCTTTTGACTAGTGAGTGTTTGGGTAAAATTTATTCTTTTGACTTTTTATTCAACTTCTATTTTTGTTCAATTTCCATTCTTTTGAAAATTTGAAATTGTTATTTATTTTTTTTAAACATGTTTTCCTAATAAATAAAAAAGTCAAAAGAATGAATTTTATCCAAACACTCACTAATTTAGAGAGTAAGTGTAGTAAAAATGAATGTTGAGTTTTTGAAAAATAAATTAAAAAATGGTCACGTGTAGAGATTAAGTTTTTTTTGAAATTGTTTTGATAAAATGAAAATTAATTTGACAAAAATAAATATTAAAAAAATAATTTGTTATAATTAAACTAATTTGACAATTTACAAGTTGATTCAAGAAATTTTAGTCATGTTTACAATTAATTTGAGTGTAAATCTATTTTCCTTTATTCAACTTCCAAATAGAATGTTAAGGTATCAGTGATTTCTTGAACAACTAGTGTTTTTATTAAATTTTTATTTTTATTTTTATTCAACTTCCATTTTTATTCAACATCCAAATAGAGTGTTAAGGTATCAGTTAAAAAGTAAGTGTAGTAAAAATGAATGTTGAGTTTTACAAAAATAATTTAAAAAATGGTCATGTTTAGTTTTATTTTTAATATTTTTTGAAATTGTTTTGATAAAATGAAAATTAATTTGACAAAAATAAATATTAAAAAAATAATTTTTAATTTTTTTACACTCACTCTCTAAATTAGTTTTAAAATGGTCATTTTTTAATTTATTTTTAGTTTGAAGTTGAATAAAAATAAAAATAGAAGTTGAAATTAAATGAAAGTGAGTTTTTATTCAACTGAGTGTTTGAATAAAAATGGAAATTTAATAAAAACACAATTTAGAGAGTAAGTGTAGTAAAAATGAATGTTGAGTTTTATAAAAATAAATTAAAAAATGGTCATGTTTAGTTTGATTTTTAATTTTTTTTAAATTGTTTTGATAAAATGAAAATTAATTTGACAAAAATAAAATGAAAATGGAAGTTATTTAACTTTCATTTTTACTTTTATTTACACGTGTTTTCCTAATAAAAAAAAAATTCAACTTGCGTTTTTATTAAACTTCTATTTTTATATTTATTCAACTTCCATTTTTATTTTTGTTTAAACGTTTTTTCCTAATAAATAAAAAAGTCAAAAGATTAAATTTTACACAAACACTCACTAATTTAGAGAGTAAGTGTTGTAAAAATGAATGTTAAGTTTTACAAAAATAAATTAAAAAATGGTTATGTTTAGTTTGATTTTTAATTTTTTTTTTTGAAATTTTTTTGATAAAATGAAAATTAATTTGACAAAAATAAATATTAAAAAAAATAATTTTTAATTTTTTTACACTCAAAAAATATTTTTTTTTACCTAATTATAATTATTAAATTTTATTTGAAAGTTAAATAAAAATAGAAGTTAAATAAAAATAAAAGTTACTTTTTCCTTTAATTGGAAGTGGAGAAAGAGGTAGTGGTGTTAGTGACGGTAGAGGTGGCGGTGGTGGTGGTGATGATGATAGTTGAAGTAGTATAGTGATATTAGTAAGATTTTAGTTTGAAAAAAATTACCTCAAAAGTGGAAAAATCATTTTTTTCTTGATAAATTTATTTTTCGTTAATTATGAAAAAATATTTTTCATTAAATTCTATTTTTTATTATATTAAATGCTAGAAAAAGAGGACAAATATTTTTTTAAATAAAATAGAGTATCAAACGGGAAACAAACGGAATGTCAAAAAAAAATGGAGTATTTCAGTATCATGTCATGTTTTAGTTTACGTACTAGAATAATGTTTGGGATCCCTTTTGGAGAGATTTCCACCACTCCCACAGTAATATAGACGAATGATGTGTTTGTATTATTTTTTATTTTTATTTTTATTTTTTTATTTGGACCAATCACAAATGAGTGAAAATTATAAAGGTGATATTTTGTGGAAGTATGAAATCATTACTATTTTAGTTGGCTTTTCCCTCCTATCTTCAACCTTGTTTATATTTAAGTGAAACATGCATGGAATGATGGAACTAGAGATGATAAGGAGATTATTTTTCTATTAATAAATTTAAAATTATTCAAAAAATATAATAATTTATAAATTAATAGTTTAACATTTGAAACAAGACCTTTTATTTTTATTTTAGATAAATTATAAATGCATCATTTGAAATTTGTTTAAACTACAAATTATTCTATATAATTTTAAAAATTACAAATACTCTCTTATTATAATTTTTTAAAATTAATTACACTCGACTCCCTTATGATTTGGTTCAAAAACAAATAAACTCCTTGATTGAGAAATATTCACATAACCTCCACGTCATTTGGACTGAAGTGTAATTTCACACTCCGTTAACTTCTTTTTTTTTATTAAAAGTCCATATTATCCTAGCTTTTGAATTCATTTTTCTTCCCGAAAATGATTGAGGAGTTTAATAAGAAGCTTTAAAGAGAGTGAATTGCATTATGATGGGATATTTTGACTTTAATTTTATTTTTTAAATTTTTTTATTCTCTATCATATCATTAAAACTCAATTAAAATTTCTATTATATCATTAAAATTCAATTAAAATTTTAAAATTTAAAAAATGTATCATTGCTGTTTTCATCCCTAGCCCACTGTGTTCCTCTCTCTAAAAAGAAAGGCGTCCGGATCCTCTAGGGTGATTCCCTAAAGTGATCCTCTAGAGTGATAATTTATGATGCGACACGTGTCCAATTAATGAAATCAATGGTTGAGGTGTTCCCTCTCCAAAATGACGTCGTTTTAGTTTCGATTTTTTTTTTTTTTTTTTTGCAGATCAGGAAGGAGGAAGGGATGGGTTAGAGAGAGAAGCTCCTCTTTCTCTCTAGAACCGTGGAATCAATCTCCTCCATCTTTTCTCTGCAATTTTTTTGCTGTGTTTGCTTCAAGGACATATAGAGATTGGACAAAGATGATCAAATGCATTTGTCTCGTCTAGCACCATTTGTCTCGTCTTGTACATCTCTGGCCTTTTGATGCTCTGTGAAGAACAACGCAAATTTGTTTTTTTTTTTTTAAAACTGAACTTGAGTTTCAACTTCTTCTGGGTTTCAATTATTTCTCTCTGGTCGTTCCATTTTTTATTTTTATTTTTAAAGATTCTCATGTTCTTTTGTTACTCTGAATCTTTGAGTGATGTCTCTATATGAATTGATTTTTGTTGCAATTGATTGATTTTGTTGAGTTGGGTATCTATTTTTCTTGATGGGTACTGCTGCTGCTCAGTGCCCATTTAGTATCAGTGCCCATTTCCATGGAAATTCTAGGGTTTTGCTTCCCAAAGTGGACTTCTCAAGCTTTAATTTTTCTTCCAATGGGGAAATTTCAAGATTGAACTTGTACCCAAGTTCTGCTTCCTCCGGCACTTCCAAGGAACTCAAATACTAGCATTTCTGTACCCTTGATGAGATATGTTTTGATTGACTCTTGGTTGTCTCTGACTTAGTTCTTGTAAAAGCTTTCATTTGTATTGTAATATATTGAGGATTCATTCTGAATATTTGTTCTCTCTTTGCAAATTGAATTACTTCATCTGTTGGAAATTGTGAGATCTGAGTCTGGTTCTAGAGAGCAGGAGGAGCTTCTCTCTCTAACCCATCCCTTCCTCCTTCCCGATCTGCAAAATAAAATAAAATAAAATAAAATTTTAAAACCAAAACGACGTCGTTTTAGAGAGGAAACATCTCAACCATTGATTTCATTAATTGGACACGTGTCGCATCATAAATTATCACTCTAGAGGATCACTTCAGGGAATCACCCTAGAGGATCCGGACGCGAATGAATGACCTACCCTCTTATTTCTCTCTCTACTCTACCACCAATACTCCCCATTCTAGAAACCTCTCTCTTATTATAATTCCTCTTACATATTTATGTGTATATATAAGCTCATAAAATGCTCCATGTTAAAGGCATATATATTGAACAATGTAAGGTACTTACGAGCCTTTGATGATGCCTTCAAAACTAGTGTTTGTTCTCTTTTGAGCTAGCCATGTTAGTTTGATTTGGCATGGGTTACTTTGGGTGTACTATATGTGGATCTCCATGTAACAATGGTTGGTTTAAATGGTTTGCAAAGCTGGATGTAAAGTTGGTGAACGCTGGTTTGTGGTGGGGATTGGCCATGTCCTTGGAAAATTGATGCTTGGTGATTGCAGGTGGGTTGTTACTGGAGTATGAAACGAAGAAGGAAAAAGAGAATAGAAATGGACGAGAAATAAGAAAAAGGGAAGAAATTTACATGTACGTATATATAGGGGTGTGCATAATATCGTCGAAATCGTTAAAATCGCACCGAGTCATACCGTCAAGGCAAATTTGTTATTATTTGCCAATCGAATCCCTGGTTTTTGGTAAGAAAATGGCAAATTCTAGTAACACTTTTATCAATCCGCCGATTTTTATTTTTCTTCTAAACCGCACTGACCCGCACCGATATTAAATCATGTTTTATAAGATTCTAAAAATTCTTTTTTACTTAAATTTGCTTGTTGTTCTATACCTTAGAATATAGTATTACATTACTGGTCGAGGGGAATTCAAGATGTCAATAATCCAAAATAAAGTTGGATTCCAATTCACTTTTTAATCTTTTTTTTTTTTTTTTTTTTTTTCTGGCCATGTTACAAACTTGCATCAACTCACTTTTCAATCTAAATACTTTTCAACAGTAAACATTTTCAATATATTGTAAACCCTGAATGATATTAATTTTATGTATTGTATTTGATCATTGTAACTTCCACAGATGCTTGTAATGAACTCATGGCATAGTCGTTGATATTATCATATTGTTGCTACACTTGCTGCATCAGAAGAAAGCTTCGCAAGATGCTTAAAATCACGGTATCTCTCGTCTTTTTTTTACTCTTTGATTTAAGTTTTATAATTTGAATTATATTTTTTATAAACTATCAATCCGCCCGAACCGCCAAGGTAAATCCGTCATTATTTACCAACCGAACCGCTAAGGTAAATCCGTCATTATTTACCAACCGAACCGTCGGTTTTTAATAAAGAAAATGGCAAATTCTAGTGATACTTTTATCAATCTGCCACCTGCTATACGGTTTCTATTTTTCTCTCAAACCATACCGACCCACACCGCACACACCTTTACGTATAGAGTTGAAGAAGATGAAAGAAAAAGTAAAAAGAGTAACAAAGGGAGATAACGAAGTCAATGAGGAAGATGAAAGAAAAACGCCTTGTTTGGGGTTTTAAAAGTTAAAAAGTCAAAAAATTAAAAAATTTATTATATTATTTAAGGCACATTATCTTATTTAAATTACATTATTTTTTTATCATATTACTTCAAACTCAATTCATACTTAACCCATATTTTATAAAAAGTCAAAAAGTACACTTATTTAGATTATCACAAACCACCTCAAAGTAAAAAATTTAAATAAGGATACTATGGTAATTTTAGGTCTTATTTATTATAACTTAAAAAAGTCAAAAGTTAAAAAGTTACTATCTTATTTAAGTTACATCATCTTATTTAAGTCACATCATATCTCTACCACATCATTTCAAACTCAACTCATATTCATACTTCATAAAAAAATCAAAAAATACACTTATTTAGATCACCCCAAACCACCTATTCTTATCAGAATTCATTAAAACAAAATTACCATGCTCGTCAATAACAATTGACCCACAGACACTGTTATCTTTTAACAGATTCTGTCAATTTTGCAATTCTGTTCAAATCATAGGTATTTATGTGTACATTTCTAAACCATGAGCGTTTTATGTGTTTTTGAGTTAAATTAAAAAGGGGTAAAGTGTAATTAGTTTAATTTTTTATTTAATAGAATTAATTAAAAAAATAAAATTTATAATTATTTTTTTATATAATAATAAAATTACTTAAATTATGATTTAATTACCTGAAAGTTTTATTTACAAATGTTATGGTAGCTCAGGTCTTATCTAAGATTTTTTAAACCAATAAGTCCTACTTAGGCCTCGTTTGGGAACCCTCTCTTTTAGCTAAAAAGTCAAAAAGTTATTAAATTATCCAAAAAGCCAACAATCCATACAAAAGTCAAAAATTCTCTTTTCTCTCTACTTTTTGCACATCTTTTCGTAAAAAGCCAAAAAGTCATTCCAAACATATTATTTTTTTTAGCTCATATTTTAACCAAATAGCCAAAAAGTTACTAAATTAGCTTGTTCCCAAATGGGGCCGTAAAACTGAGAATATTATCAGTTTTTCTTAATTTTTAAAAACTAAGAATATCATCAATTTTGTATAGTAATATTTTAGGTAATTATTTCACTAACTAATGAAAAACAGAGCATGAGATCAAACGTTTTTGCCTTTCTGCTTATTGGTTTGATTCAACTATTTAATAAAACCAAGAACATTATCAGTTTTTTTTTCCAGTTTCAAAATTAAGAACATTATTAGTTTTTTCATTTTTAATTTTTTTTGCACATCAATGTTCCATCATCATGTTCCTTTATAGATACAAAATTTTTAATTTTATACAAAAAAAACAATTCAATTTTTTAAATTTTTAAAAAAAAAAATTAGTTTTTTTTTTTTTTTTTTTTTTAATAGTTTTTACAATTTGAAAGTTGATATTTTAAAGTTTTGAAAATTAAAATAAATGTCAAATCATTATATTCCTTTGTAGATAATCATAAATGCTGAATAATCATTGCTTGAAAGGCAATTCAGACTATTAAAAATTTAATGAGATTTGAAAATCTAAAAAATCTTAATTAAAACTTAATGGAGTATGAGTTTATAAAGTAGGATTTGTGTGTAAATGTCTCAAAAAATAAATGCTAGAGATCTCAAAAATTATACCAAAAATTCTACAAAATGTCTCACATGAGTATGAGACTCACATGAGACCCACATTGTGTGAGTCTCACACCCATGTGAGACATTTGGTAGAACTTTTAATAGCATTTTTGAGATCTCTAACATTACTCTTCAAAAATTAGTAATTAAAATATATTTTTAATATTATTAAAAATTATTAAATAACTTAATAATTTATTAATAAAAATAATGATTTATTATGAAATTAAAACTTTCAGAGGGTGGACTATAATTTCTAAAATCACAGAAACGAGTCATATTTTAGTCAAAATTCAAGAAATATATTTATAATTCATTCATTTTCGGTGCACCCCACCAAACCTTTATCGGGTTGAGAAAAAACCTGCCCCGAGTGGAATGGAACAGCTACTTCTGGCCGAAATTCCCATTCACGCTCTATTTGCTACAAATTATTTTTTTTAAGTTAAAAATTAATATTAATCCATTTTAAAAAAAAACAATAAATTTTATAATTTTGGATATAATTTTATTAAATTTTAATTCACATAATGCATAATTTCTTTTTCATTAGTAATTTATTATTCATACTGATAAAAAAAAAATTGTTAGTTTTTTATATTAAAATATATATTTTATCTTCTATATTTATATTTTTATACCATCTATATTAGTTTCAATCTCTTTAGACTTATTAAAAACAAAATCGATATAATTTTATCAAAACTACAAGTGTTACCGTATTTTTTCTAATATTCAAGAGAGATAAATGTAATTTACTCCAATGGTTATGCAAAATTTAAAAATCACTCTTCCTCAACTTTAGAATAATCAATTTTAAAATTTCTATAATTTGTTTTACAACATAAATTACAAAATGATAAATTACCCTAACCATTTTTAAGATATTGAAAAATTAGATTGAGAATCACGAATTTAAAAAAATTACACTAGGCATTCTTAAAGTTTTAATTCATATAATTTTTAAGCCCATTTTCATTACTAATGCGTTAGTGTTATGAATGAAAAAACAATATGATCATCACTTTATACTGAAAATGTGTATTACACGCTTATTTATTTCTATGTCTACAAACCATCTACATTTGTTTAAGTCGCTCTAATCTTACTGAAAAGTAAATGTGTATAATTATGCCAAATTTGTAAAAAAAAAAATTATTGTCAGTAAACCCTAATAGTGGTCAATGTAATTTACCTATACAAAATTTATAACAAATAATTTGATAAGAAAACCTTTAAAATAAAATCTTATGTAAAACAAGAATAAATCTAAAAGTACTAAACGAATAACGGAATTGAACATACAATTATATGAATGGTTAAGACTTTTTAAATATAGATATAAGTAACAAATTTTATTCATTCATGAATTTTTATAGTTGAATATTTAATTCATTATTAAAAGTTCAATTAAAAAAATGATATATAAATTTATTTTTTAAACTCAATGATATATAAGTAATATAATTGATTGATAATTTAAAAAAAATATAAAAGGGAGTATTACTTTTAACATTCTAATTGATTGTCACGTTACTGAATTTTAAAATTAAATATAATTTTTTTTGTGTTAAATAACAATGATCAAAAAAAAAAAAATTCAATAGGAAAGTTGGTTGTCTAACCAGTGAAACGGACCAAAGGGAAAGTTGAAAGGCCACTTTCACCGGCACTTGTCAACAACGTCTAACGCCTCGAGTAGACTATATTCATCAACTCGCTTACTACTACCAACACCTGGCATAACTACCACAAAAATGCCAAAACTTAGACACGTTTCTTCCATATATAGCGAGTATATGACCTTATTAACATAAGCGAGTAAAGAGTTAAACTCTCCCCCGGCTTAAATCCCAAACACAAAGCGTGTCAAAACAACTCGCACGGACAAAAATCCTCCTTCCTCTTCCGGCTGGGCCCCAGCCCCCTTCTTTATATATTTATTCACCCATCCCCTCCCCCCTGTCTCTCTGTTCCCCCCCTCCCTCTCTCTCCTCTCTTTCTCTCTCTCTCTCTAGATCTATATATATGTATGCAAGGCATAGAGATGGAGCAGAGATGGTAGTGGTGGGGGTTGGAAAATGGCACTTGGGTCAAAAGCAATGTACAAGCACAAGCACTTGCTCTTTTTTGTGGACCAGTACTCATCAATTCCTTTCATAATGACCAAACTGGCCTTGTCTACAAAGGTACCACTTGGGAACATTCTTTGAAGATGAAAGGTCACTGTCTTTCTATCTCAAGGTGAAGAAACAACAATGTAGAGCTCTTATTATCATCTCATCTCTCACCACAACACACAAAACCAAAACAAAAAAAAAATATGGGGCAGACAGAATGGAGCCAGGCATACACTAAATTTAGAGATTTTCAAAACATCTCTGTTTTTTTTTTATTAAAAGATTTCGCTTTCTTTTTTTTTTTTTTTAAAAAAGAGAAAGAAGGCGGACGACGAAGTAGTCTCATCGTCCGTATCCCCATTGACTGGGTCATGGGTTGCTGTCTTCGTCGGTCGATACTCCTCGAAAACTGCATGCACTGAATATCAAGAATCTCTATTTTATTATTATACTTTCGGTAATATTTACACTCTACTGTTTTTTTTTTTTTTAATTTACGAAAACAAGTTAATAATGTTTAAAGTTATATAAACTGTTTTTTCCCGGTGATTTTATTGTAATTGAGATTATGGTGGTCGATGATATGTCGCCCCCACTGTTTTATTTATTTCTTTATAGAAATATAGATGTTCTGTTTATGATTTGCTCTCTATTTTCAGTTCTTTTAATGATTTGTTTATATTGTTCTTGAGTTGTCATTCTAGTATTGATTGAATTAGATAGGATCAGTGATTGCCAAGAACTTGCGATTTCGATCAAATTTTATGATTTGATAACATAACTTATGTGTAGAATCATTAGATGTTAAGAACCGAACTATCAGTCTTTAACATCAAGATTATACTTTGAGACTTCTCTTCTATATTGTAGTCCTGATGTTCTTGAATTTTCCCAACAATTAAGAGTTGAACCCTATCAAAAATTTCAATTTAAGACTAATAAATTGAAATTTTTTAAGTTATTGCTGGTACTCTATATCCAAAATCCTCCATGTACTGCAAAACATGTGTTATGAATGAATTAACTGTTCATTGCATGTACATAATGTGTTGGTATAGAATTAGTTAATTGTTGATTTCATATAATGCTCATGTTACTGGCGTCATATTGTGAATTTTATTTTATTCTATTCATTATTTTTAAACATTTGATTATATTTTTCTTGATTTGAGCTGGATGACTTATCAGTTTTGAAGATTTAGAGTCTAGGTGTATGCTTGATTTGAATAGAATGACAGCGTAAATTTAGGTTTAAACACAATTTGAATAGCATGAACAATAATAAAACATATATAAATAATTGTAATAGTTTGGTTTTGATGGTCTATGTTTGATGCTTGTTTCAATGTTTTCAATTGTTGCGCGATGCTATCTCGGTTGAATTCAAACCGCCAAATGTAATACTTCTACAGTTCGTTCGGAAGCCATCTTTTTGACTCTCGAGTATCCTTAAATATCCCTCATTGTAAACAAGGTTTCTCTTATACTGTCTTTGGTTGAAAGATTTGGAGAGAGATTTGAAAATAGAAAAGAAAAAAGCGTGTGAAATTAGGTGCAATGTAAATATATTTTATTCTTATTTCACCTATCTTTTCTCTTTCCCGTATCAAATTCCTTCTAAAATCTCCCAACCAAACACAGCGTTATGTTCTCTACCATTTCTATGATTGTAGTTCCATTATCCCAATATTTCTCTTTTTCCAAACACTATTACATTTCATACACAAGACTTCCCATATGTTGCTAGTAAAAAGCACAATCAATGAGCTAAGTGGTTATATTCTTGGATAGGCAACCTGCAAAATAATCAACTGATAGAAGAAATTGTTCCATAAGAAATGAGTTTTCCTTATGTACTCATTTGTTCTTGAATCGCCATGGAATCCGAAGGTTTAAATCATTGTGAGGCACATGTTTTAGCACAATGCCTAACTAGTCACGCTACACATACATGATCTTCAAAAAAATTTACCCAAAAACATTCTTCAATAGTCAATGTTCATGGTTTCAAAGCTTTACTGACAAAATAATGGATAAAAAGTTTGAGGGTATTGCTTTTGTCTAAGTACCATAAATTTGACATAATTTGCATATGGTCATTTGCACCTATTTTCATGAATGATGTTAGCCACCACCACCGTAGCTTCTCTTCCATGAATGATGTTAGCCCCGTTTGTTTGGGATTATAGAAAAGGGATTGAGATTGATAGTGAGGTAGAATTCATTATCTTTGTATTTATTTTGAGAGATAAAGAGAGGATTCGTAATCCCCTCAGAATTATGAATTCCTTTGGGGAGGGGATTCGGATGGGCCTCCAACATTTGGTATTAGAAAAATAGTCTGTCGGACTATTTTTATTTTATTTTATTTTATATCTTTTACACGTTGGGCATTTTTTTTTTTTTGAACATTAATGTTTAATTTTTGTATTTTTTGTTAAGTAAAAATCATTGTTTTATTTGTTTTATTTTTTTTATTTTTTACATGCTGGGCATTTTTTTTTTGTTGAACATTAATGTTTAATGTTTTTGTATTTTTTTGTATTTGAATCCCTAAACTAACAACTATCATCAAAATAAACACAATTTACTTAATCCCCTCACTATCAATCCTCTCACTAATAATTTCCTCACTATTAATCTCTCACTATGAATCCCTTCCATTTTGCATCTGAAAACAAACAGAACCTTATATAGATAACACTTTCTCCTTTTTTGAGAATTGCTATGGGCCTCAACCAAACCAACTATCAAACCCACAATCACTTGTCTTCTTATATGAGGCCCAAATGTATCCATCTATTTAAAGAAGTTTCCTCCAAGCCCATGAACACTCCCTGGGTTGTATTAACATTTCCAAGAGATTTCCTTTTGGGAAGTGAGATCGACTCACTTTTTATTTGAATGACAACAATTTTATAAGAGTATGATAATGATTCCTGATTATATACTTATAAGTAATTTTAGTATCTGAAATAGTTTGGAATGAAAAGTGATTCCTGGATATGTATTTCAGAAAAAAAAAATTACGGTCTCAAAAAACGTAAAATAATTCTTTTCCCCTATTTATTCATGAAAATTTCATATTTTTTAAAAGAATGTTAATATATATATATATATAATTGGGCTTTACAAATTTTAATTTTATTATTTTTCATTTGAAGAATGCTAACGAAACTAAGAAAAATATATAATGTAATGGTGATACCATTCTCCGTCGAATAAAAAATTATTAAGGGACTAAGTGAACAATTATTGTCTGACACTAACTCAAAGTTATTATGGATTCTACTGCAAATCAATTTTACTAATTAGATGGTGATACTGTCATGTAATACTACCTTTATATCCAATATTTATTCGAAACTACACGATTGAATAGTATCCACACAAGAATTTTATTACAAATAATGAGATTTCTATTCTCCCCAAATATTCCTGTCATTCAAACATGAATAATCTTTAGTTCATAAAGAACATCCTTGGTATGAGAAAGCTACAAATTCCATTTTCCTAAAGTTGTTTCAGGTTACAACCCACTTATTAAGTTGAAAAGTTTTTAATTGGGTTGGGAGTGCTTAGCCAGGCAGTTTTCCTAGAAAAACAAAACAAAAAAAAATGATCCAGACCCTTTTTTCCCCCACCCCTTTGACCCTCTCTCTCTCATTGGTTAGGTTTTTTTTTTTTTTTTTCCTTCTCCTCCAATCACCAGCCGCCACATGTGTGTGGGGTGGTGATTGGAGGGGGTCTCAATCAAAACCCCCAAAACAAAAGGAAAATTTTAGAAACTGTCTTACGAAACAAAATACAGTGGAGGAGAAAATTTTCTTTATTCCCCCCGAAGGAATCTACACATTTTCAACAAAGAACTTGTATTCAGAAAGAAGTTTCGAATTTGAGCTTCTAGAACCATTTTGCAGAATTTAGAAACTTTAATCCGAGCTTGTGTAGAACCCAAAGATTCAGATTTGATTCTTCGAAGTTTTTGGGTGAGTAGTTTTACAATTATGGAATTAGATTCTCTCAAAGTTGGATTTGAGAGAACATTTCGATTTATCGGCTTATTTTGGCACCGATCTCTTGAATTCAATTTTAAGATTTATGAAATAAAATATTTATGTAAAAAAATTAAAATGATTAAACATAAATAGTCATATATTTAAATCTATTCTACCTTTTCCCCCCTTGTTTATATAGTGTCATTAATCACTCTATCAAAGTTATTGAAATGTGGTCAATATATATTATAGTCAGAAGAAACATCAATTTATTGGTTTTGAAAAATAATTATATATTAATAAAAAAATTATAAATATAAAAACATAATTTTTTTTTTATCAATGTATAAATATTTTCTGAAAACACTACTTATGTGTAATTTTCCTTTATATTGGATGGTGTGTGTGCGCGAATGGATAGAGGGAGAGAGTTTCAGCCAATAAAGCCTAAAGCAAAGCCCTCTTTTTTTTTTTTCTTTTTGTCAACGTAACCTGAATCTAGGGGATACAAAGCGACTTTATTTTTTAATGGGCGATTCTATTTATACTTAAAAAATATTAAGTATTCTTAAATTTTAAATACATCTTATTTAATTATTTAAAATTGGAGAATTGATCAGTAAATCCCCTATTTCAATCTTATAGATCATATAATCCTAATTGTTTTTTTAAAAACCATTTAGTCCTATTGAGGGTTTGTTTACCAATTTGCCATTAAGAGTGGAATTAGGGGATGAATTTGTGGAGCGCGCGTTTGTGGGAGTTCGGTGCGATTGTGTCGCACGTCCCAAATAAAAAGGTACTAGTAGGTTTTTTTGTGGATGTGGGTAAATGGGTTGTCGGGTTTGCGTGTTATTTGTGTTGCGTTTTATTGATGGACTTCGTGCAGCCCGACCCACAGAACAAGTTCGTAGATGGAATTTGGGGACGTGGTTCTGGATTGTTCTACTTTGTGTTGTGATTGCGATGTGAACTGAAGAGTTTGTTAAGATTTGTTCCTTTTATTTGATTTGAATTTCGAATTGCAGTGATTGCGGTACCCCACTTCACAGATTTAGGCAAGTTTGACACAATATATATGTGCGTATAAGAAGCGTTAGGGTTGGAAATCATTTACTCGCGGTGGCGTAGAACCCTAATATTTTCGTTGAGGCTCTGTGAACAGTCCAGATTTCACTGAAGTTTTCATTTGCGGTGGATACGGAAAAAGTATTCAGATGTCTGGTACAGGTGAGTTGTTAATTGTTTTGGTTAGTATCTAACTTTTAATGGTTCGATATGACGTGGTTAGGGTTTTGGTGTTGGGGGTTTGTTGGATTGTGTTTTTGGGGGTTTGTTGGATTGTGTTTATATGCATATCAAATACGATATGAATATATACGGTTTTTGATGTATTTTGTTATATACCGTGTCGTGTTTCTGAATATGTAAGTGTTTGTTTTGTTTCTGAGATGTTTGGTTTTGTAATGTGTATGTTGTTATACTGGACATGTAGGGCCAGAATAGTGTATGATGTCGGGTGATGTGGATTGTGCTATGAATTCCTCTGATTCTGCTACTTGCTTCGTACACACCTTTTGTTGCGGGGTACGTTTGCGAAAAAGATAGGTTGTAGGGTGGTGGGTTATAATGTCGAGTGATTAGGGTTTTGTGTGGGGGGACCGCATGTACCTGGGTGTGGAATGGCTGACTAAATGGTAGGGGAAAGGTGTGGGGACGGTCAGTTTTAAGCATTCTTTTTTATTATTTAAGTGATGTGGTTGGTTGAGGGGTTGGTATTGTGTGTGGGCTGATTTGTCTGTTTGTGTTGTTGTGTAGTTGTTGTTAGAATGAGTTATTTAAGTAACTGTATTTTATCATGTTATTAATATGGGTTTGTTATTGTTTGGGTTGCAAATTCTTTAATTTGACTTGCCTTTCTGATGTTGTGAGTATATTTGTTTGAAATTGTGGAACTGCAGGGGCTAGTTCTGGGGGGAGCCGATGGAAGCGTTCTCGTGAACGTAAAGCAAGAGGCTTTAGCCATGTCGACCGAAGAAAAAAGTGGTGTGAACATGGCCGGGCAATCTTGTTCAAGCCAAGTGTTGTCGCCAGTCCCTAGGAAGGCAAAAAAACAAGGTTGAATTTCCGCTCTAACATAGCCGATAATTAAACCGGTTTACTGTGATGAAGTTGAGGAAGTACACCTGGCCTACTTGAGGACAACACCGTTTTGGATAATGTTTGACGCTATATTAGTGAACCAACTCGATCACACAGAGTTCCGAAAAGGTGATGATCTAATTGTGCGCATCGAGAAGGCATACAACGTTCGTGAAGGGAAGTTTGTGCTTGGTGGGCGTGGAGTTGACTTGACGGTGGGCGATGTGAAGGCTGGGTTGCAAGGTGGCAGTGCTTTCCTTGACATGACGCCACGACCAAGACCTGCATCTGATTTTGTCCAGCGAAGGTGTCCGGGTACTAGTAGGATTACTGCAAAACTTGTGAAGGATTTGCTGATGGAGGCATCTGTTGGGGACACGCCACGTGATCATGAAGATCTGACCAAGTTCACGTGTATGCAGTATGTTTGTGGGAAGTTGTTTTTCAGCGTCAGGAGACTATTAGTTGGACTTTGATACGGTATGTGGACAACTTTGACGGCATGAAATTGTATGATTGGAGTGCAGCTGTACGTAACATGTTAATGTGTTCGGTGAGGGACTTTCATCGGAAACCGGAGAAAGTTACTGGATGTGTTGTTGCGCTAACGGTAAGTGAACTGTTTGTATGTTGGTTGTTTGGTTTGTTGATAACAGAATTTTTTGTTTTGCTGGAAAGGCTTATGGTGGTTGCAACTGAAATCTTTTTTTGGTTTCATGTTTGGTTGTGATGCAGTATTGGTTGTGTGAACACACGAATATTGTGAATGCCAAACATGGGGCAATTTCAATTCCTGCGATGGGGGGTAGGTGAGGTGATTTCAAGATGTCAAAATTTGAAACTATCGGATCCAAATAAGTTTGAGGTAAGCGTTCTTGATTTGTTGTGGGTTTTTGTAAGTTTATTGTTTTCATATTTATGTTGTTGTTATTATATGTGGTTGCTGTAACGTTGGTTTGTTATTGCTGCTGTTTGACTAGGTCATCACGGACGAGTTGGTTATCTGAGCCCGACAAGATGGCGATTTTGGAAGGAGGTGTTTGATTGGGGATGTGAAAGTCGGTTTGTTTGAAGACGATGGTGTTAAAGAGACTGAAGTTGACGGTAGTGGTTTTGCACGAGTTAATTTAGAGGGAAGGAGCTACGATGGCGAGTGTGAATGCGAAAAGGATTCATGGGATGCTGCGTATGTTATGAGATATTCTGAGCGTGGCGGTGTATCCGGTGAGGGCGTGGAAGAAGGTGATGGTGAGTGTGGACGCTCAGATAGTAGTCCGAAGAGGAATAACAGTTCTCAGTTTGTTAGTCCAGGTAGTCCTCATATGCGTAAATGTGACGCAGGGGACAGCAAAATTGTAATGGAATTAAAGCAAGAAGTTGAAAGGTTGAAGAAGGAGATTGAGATGCAATCAATTAATCTGGTACAAGGGTTCGAGAGTATTTTTAAGGTGAAAGATGAAGAATGCAAAAGCGGTAGCCGAGAATCTGCGAGTTGAAACGGAATCTTCGCGGTTGAGGAGCAAATTCTTTGAAGCGGTATTGTAATGTGACGCAACATTTATTTGGTGTCAATGTCACAAATTCTCGTGTGGACGAATATGGTATCGGGGATACGGTTGGCGGTGACAATGGACGGGAGAAGCCTTGTTATTGAAGGTGGTATATTGGTGGGCGCCTCTCCGTCGCATATGTCCCATTGGTTGAAAGCAATGAAAATGCGTGCCAATCAAAGCCGATGGCGTTGTTGGTGTGAGTCCTATGTTGACGGAAGGTTGCAGTGTTGTTGATGGTGTGAATTCTTTTGTACGAAACATTAAAGGTAAGGTTAGAAAAAATCTAAAATTATCAGGGTATGAGTACCCGGAGTTGAGGCGTAGGGGAAGGATGATGAGCAATGAAGTTAGTCTTTCGAAGCGTGGGGGGGTTGGATATAGTGTTAATGTGATGCAGCATGAAGGCGTGGTTGATGCGGAGAATGTTGGTGATGCGAAGAAAATTTTTTCAGGTTTTGGAATCACAAATCGTAACACAGTGTGGAAGATGATGTCAGAAAGGGAGAAAGATGTAATAAGGACTGCGTATGAGAGATATGGTGATAGGTGAGTAATGTGTATGTTTGTGGGTATCATGTTAGTGGTGTTGAGTATTCATTGCAGTGGTATTTATATAGTAATGTATTACACGTTAATGCTGTGATAATTTTAATTGTAACGTTATATGCTTTACACATTCGCAGGGCCGTGATGTGGGTTGGTCGAGATGATGGGAATGCAGTATATTTTTCAGATGTTAGATCACTGGTGAGGCAATTAGGTGTCAGGGGAAATGTAAGTCTACCAAGTTGGAGTGTTGGTCGTATTGGTTAAATGAAATATAAATTATGTGAAGTTTTGTGAATGTGGGAAATGCCATCCTAATTTGTTTTGTTGCAATGTTTGTGTCAGGTTATTGATGCCTTTGCAGAGCTGCTGTCGGATGACCAAAAACGCTTGAATGCGGGAAAAGATTTTCCGGAGAACTCCTATTTCTTCAGCAGCCTGTGCTGGGTATGATTTTGTTGGGTCATGTTGTTGTGTATATGTTTATAATGTAGTGGACTGATTTAGAATCTTCAACGTGTTCAGGACGTGCTGAAAGGTGACAATGTGGAGGCCAAATTGAACTATGTGAAAAGCAATCTGCATGCTGCTATGGGGGCACGTTACATGCATTTTCCCCTTTGCCACCTTGGACATTGGACGTTATTGGTTTATGACACCGAGGACGGGAGCTGGAAGCATTACAATTCGATGCGTAGTAGGTCCGGTACCGGAGGTGTGCACTACGCAGAAGCCGTTAAACTGGTGAGTTGATTTGATTATTGTTAAAATTAAGCACTTTGGAATGGTAATGGAATTAGAACTTATTTATTTTAATTGGTTGTTATGTGATTGCGTAGAAAAACATTGTGACAGACATTCAATCAGCGATGGCGTGACAGGTTGGATCGGTGGTTGGTACTCAGGATTTTGACATGATGGTGGAATCAGTTGCTGAATACCCTCAGCAACGGGTGGAAACGTAAGCTTATTTTCTTTTATTTTTCGTAAAAGTTTGTTGGTGCGCTATATGTCACATGTGACTCGTTGACGTTCTGTTTGTTATTTGTTTTTTATGCAGCATGGACTGCGCGATTATTGTGTGCACAGTAATGAGGCAGTATGTGAATCATCTTAAGCGTGGCTCGTTCGTTGGAAGGAGGAAGCTGCGACGTCTTGTGTGCGGACATGGTCAGGAAAATTATAGGAGATCCTGTACGTGGTGTGATGAGCAACATGGGACCAATGGTGGGTTGATGGAAGTTCAAGTTCTGTTACGTTAGTTCTAGAGAAAGGTTTTTTGAATATTATTACCTAGATAGTACGTTGCAAATGGTTTTTTTGGTTGGCCCATATAATGGTAACTTGTTTATAGTTATGTTTTTGTTATATGTTTTTGGTTGTCATCTGGTGGTTGGTATTGCGTTGGTCATGGATAGTTTGGGTCAGCTGCCAAATGGAAAATGTGCATCCTGCTTCTAGTACATTATGCTTCTATTACAATAATAAGTTTTGAAATTATTATGTTAGTTCGTTTTGCAAATGTTTTGGATTTCTGTCTTGAAGTAGCATATTTTAAAACATGGTGTGAGGTTGGCAGTTTCGGAATAAATTGTGTCTTGTTTTATCTGATGGTTATGTGGGTTTAGTGTTTGTAGATAGTTGTGTGTTGTTGAAATGTGATTTACACTCTCTTGACAGATTGTTGTTTGTTTTGTAATAGAGTGAGTGGGAACAATGTTAGTATTTGTTGTATGGTGAAATTGTTTATTGGTAGGGTGGTGTATGTGTTACAAGTTGAGAATATGTAGTTTTGTTGGGATTGTTAACTCAGTGACAGTTAGACTTTGTTTTATGGCTTTATTGGAATGTGTGGTGTCAATGTGTATGTGTATATGAATTCAAGACATTGTAAATGTGTACGTATTGTCTGTAATTTATATGTGTTTGTTATTTTTTGTATGTGTGAGTGTCTGCGCTAAAGTCAAACTGTAGGTGCTGTGCTTGTGTTTGTACCCTGGGGTTTGAATCTGAAATGGTGGTTAATGGGAATGTAGTGAGGCACTGAAATTCGCACCGCAAGTTCGAATTAACGTCGTCAAGTGGGAAGTTGTGAATTTGTAGTTGAGTTGGTATTGAAAGCTCTGGTACAGTTCATTGTTGTCTTATGTTCTGATTGAATTGTATGATGTGAATGTGTAGGGGTAATGTATGTTAGGACACAGTGTTGGTTAGCGTCGTATAAGTGTACATACTGTGTGGGTTTTGTTAATAGTGTTTGCGTCAGCGACTGTTTTGTAGAAGTGCAATATTGTCTAGCGTGTAGTTTATGATTAATCGTGTGTTATTTGCGTGGTAGTAATGTGAAAGAAGTAATAATGTGTTTGAAATGCAGGCAGTGGTTAATGTGTATTTTTGATGCAATGAAATGTGAAACGCAGGTGAGGGGTAAGAGTGGTCGTATGCTGGTAATTGATGTAAACTAGTAGATCGACGGATATATGACTGCGTTGCTGTCAAGATCACAATAATGTGCTTGTGTTTGTACTCTAGGGGTTGAAAATGAAATGGTGTGTAATGTGAATGTATTGATGCGTCCATATGTGTACCGCGGGTGCGGATTAATGTAGTCAATTGGGAAGTTGTGAATATGTAGTTAAGTTGGTATTGATAGCTCTGTTTGTTAGATATGTTATATTGTTGCAACGTATAATTGAACGGAATCGTGGCTGTGTTATTCGCGTTACTTTGTAATGTGAATGAGGTGTTTCTGGCTGTTCGAAATGCAGCTCGTGGATAATTTTTATTTTTGATGCACTGAAATGTGAAAACGCAGAGTCAGGTTAACGTCGTGCGGGACATACATTGCTGATATAAGCAATGCATTGTTTGTGTTGGTAAGTTGGGTTTTGAAACACAGTTTATGGTTTATGGCAATGCGTTGGTCCGATTTGTATTGAACTGCAGTGACGAAAATGTGGTTTACCAGAATGTATTGCGTGGGTGGTTTGTGATGTTTGTTTGTTACGTGCAATGTAATTTTGATTTTTTGCTGAGATCCTTGTCAATGTAAAGTTGAATGATTGAATGGCAGTAACATGAAAGAATTCATGGCAGCGTCACATGCTACATTTAATGGCAGCGTTTTTCCCTGGATGTTGCATAACTGTTTCTCTTTATGCCGTATTGGTACCGACAATGAAGATGAACATCATGGTTCATACAACGAAATCTGCTGTGGTTAAAACATGTATGTAAATAACTGAATGGTAGCTGTAATTACTAAATGAGTGTGGCAATGTTAGTAAATTGGCTATGACATAGTAGTGTGGCGTCGCACACGATTATTGTCAACGAAACTTTTGGAAAAGAAAATATAGTGCATCACGGAAACAACTTTAAAAGAAAATAATTTTGAGCAACAAAAGTAGATAATAATTTGGAGCTGATATGTGTGGGTAGAAGGTTCTGGTTAAATGGGTTCGTTGCATGTCTTCCTGTTATGATTTCCCATGCGCCCACATCTGCTGCATCTGATTTGCTGCACATGTTTCCCTTTCGACGGTATTCTCTTCTTCTTTGGTCGACCAGGTGGTCGTTTCACGGCAGGGGGCTTGATGAAAAAATCTTTTGGGTTGAAAGGGGGTTGCTCGACAGTGGGAATTGGGAAAATGCTTGCTGCATATGTTGCACGATATTCGGATACGTGGAAGAATGGTTCCACTAATGTGTTCAAATCTCGACCACTTTTACGGACTGCAACCATTGCGTGTGAGCAAGGGAAGCCGTTAAGTTGCCACTTGAAACATGAGCAAGTGCGTTGTCTAATGTCAACGGTGACCGAAGGGAAAGAGTGCACTTCGTAAACATCAGCGTTTGATTGGCTCACTTTCTATGATCTGCCTTCGTTAAATGCCTTTTCTAGCCGGGACTCCATTGTGGGGCATATGGTGCCGGTCCATGTTTGGGAATCGTCTCTACGTTTTGCCATTTGACGCATCAATTTGGTGCGGATGCTGTCAACCATTCTTGTGATTGGGAGGTTTCGCGCTTCCCGGACCCATGAATTGAACGATTCTGCAGCATTTGAGCACATTTCACCGTAACGCTGCCCCCTGGAAAAATGAATACAACATGTATGACAACAAAATATAAACGTTGCGTGAAAATGTTTTATGAATGTTTTGGAAGAGGTTGTGGGTCAGACCTGAAAAATGCATTTGCCCAATGTTGTGGATGTGCATTTGCTAGGAATTCGGATGCAACAGCTCGCCCAGATTTGTGGAATTGTTCAACTTTGTGGTTAAAAGCGGTAACAGTTGGTGCGTATGCACAATGTCGTAATTTGCTAACCAAACCGGCCGGTGCATCTTGTTTATGTATGACCTATCCCTCAAGTTCCTTTGCAAATGTTGTAGACAAAATGCATGTTCTGCATCCGGGAATACGGTTGGCATTGCTTCTAGCAAGCCGAGGTTCCGATCGGAAACAAAGGTTAGAGGTCTGTCCCCCTGCACCACATGCGCTAGATGCTGAAGAAACCAAGACCAGTTTGCAGTGTTTTCGGAGTCCACCACTGCATACGACAAAGGGAACAAACCTGCGGGATTGGGAAATGTTGTCTAAGTAATTATGTGTTGTGTTTAATCTGTGTGGCATAAATATGGGACGAGTGCGTATTTGGCATAAATCAAATTTATGAATCTGGTATGGGTGCTTTTCATTGAAATCGTGTAGTGCATCAAGTAAAAATTTAAAGAACTGACCTTGATTTCCGTCTTTGGCAGTGGCGGCAAGTAGAAAACCTTTGAAGCGCCCTTTGAGGAATGTGGCGTCTAAGAAAAGTAGGAGGCGGCAATGTTTGAACCCGTCGATACATGCTTTAAATGAAATAAAGAAGCGTGTGAACTGTTGGGTGTGTTTATCATATTCGATGTTAACGTAAGTACCGGGGTTGTGTTCCTTTACTACGTCACTATACCAACGCAACTGGTCGAACGAAATTGAATGTGCCCCGAATAGTTCTCCCCTCGCTTTTTCGACACCAAGCCACGCCACTCGGTAAGAGATATCGAGGCCGTAATCTTGCTTTAAGTCCAATATCACTTCGGTAGGACGGGTTAGGGGCCTATCCGCTGCGTTCGGACACAATGTTGGCCACAAGATCAGATCCAACAAGTGGGTGTGTGGATGTGCGCACAGCCACGCCACATATGTGCTCACTGTTCCACTTACGTAGGTAGAAAAAACCATTAGCCTCTAATTTCCGTCCGTGCACAGCCCAGGTGCAAGACTTTGATTCATGCATAGCACAAATAGCCATCTTACGGAGTCGTTCTTAACAAATTTGATCTGGAACCCACATTCGACGTATTTTCGTAACGCTCGAAATTGAAGCCCCCTTCAAATCTTGGCGATGTGGGTAAAACCAGTTGTCCATGTAGCAGAAAGAAAGACTTTCTCCTTGTGTGGACAAAATGATTGCAACAGGTCGACCTCGTCATCCATCCCCAAATCGTTTAATGCCGTAACCACCGTGGTGCCATTGGCGTGGATTGTTGAAGAATCAATGAGAGGAGTGTGGTTATCCAGACGGGGATGGTCCTCAACGACCACGTCAATTAACTGCAAGTGGAAGGAGCGTGCAAGACAAATCATATTCCGCATGTCGACATCATTCTGCAAGGAGAAGTTGTTATATCCGGGTATCTTATAGAACAGCAGAATGTTTCCCGGCAATAGTTCGGCAAACTTCGAGCAAACATAATTGACCAACTCTGCAAAAGTGTTCGATGGTTGCAGACTATATGCGATGTTCGTAGACCGGTAACAACAGAGAAGCATCATGAAGGCGTCCATCTACAAATAAAAAAACCAACGTACCCCCGTCAAGCCAGAAAATACATAAAATACGATGGACGTATAGGTACAATGGGAAGTGTTCGTCGGTGCGAATGTGTCACAACGAATGCGTAACAGTTGGTAAACTTGGTGTAAACGCAGATTTGAATGTGATGGTGTAAACGCAGATTTCAATTTGTTGGTTGTTCATATGTGTGACAGACGGTGTAGCAGACAGTGAGTCATGTAATTGGGTGTTGTATTTGTGAAAACGAATCAATAAAGCTGCGAAGTGAGGAGAATGCATAGAGTACATTACGGAAGACGGTGTGAATGTATGCCGAGAAGATACACGCCGCACAGACCAGCTTCAATACGTAATGTAAACCCTAAATATAATGCTGCGTCAATTAATTATGACCCATGTCTCGCCCATGATTGTTGGGATTGCACAAACGAAAAAGGAAAAAAATAACATCCCATACAAATGGCGAGGGTATATGCGTCCAACCCACACCAATGAGATTCAAAACAGGACTTCTGGGTAAGGCATCCCACCTAATATGGACTTGGCAAACAAACAAAAAATCAGTAGGACCAAATGGAGTATCTTTCATCCAAAAAGGATTTTCTAATAAATTTCCCTTTAAAATTTTATATTACTCTCAATACACGTTATAATCTTTCTCAAATTACTTTGGAGTAAATCCAAATAATAAACAGTAAACATATTAAAAAATTAAATTATTTCAAAGACCTTTCAAACTGATACAGGAGGCACGGGCCAAAAAAAGAAGAAAAAAAAGGACAAATAGAAGCTCTACATAAAAAGGGAGAGAAAGCCTAATAGTGGGATAAAATTGCCGATGAATGACAATCGAGTGACTGATAGACGGTAGATAATAAGGCATATAAGGGCTCGTTTGGAACAGATTATTTTAGTAATTTTTTAATTTTTTGATTAAAATATAAGAAAAAAAAATTAATAAAAAAAAAAATTAATATGTTTGGGATGATTTTTTTATTTTTTACGAAAAGATGTGTAAAAAATAAAGAGAAAATGAAATCTTTAACTTTTTGGTGTAAATTGTTGACTTTTTAATTTTTTAAATAACTTTTTAACTTTTAAACTAAAACAGTTACTTGCCAAACAAGGCCTAAATCCTAAAATGTCAGACCAAAAAAAAAAAATGCTTTCTTATATAATAATAATTTACAAAGAACTGGCGAGAATGGGAGTCAAGGGTTTGAGTCTCACTTCCCTATCTACAATCTCTAATGTACCAAAAAAAATATTATAAAGAACCCAGGTATAAAAAAAAAATACACTAGTAAAACCTATAAACAATACACGCAATCAAAAAAATGCATATGCTATTGCCAGATAAAGAAGTTTTTATGAAGTACTCTACAAAAGCATTGCCCACCTGGAATTGGATAAGAATTGATTTTGTAGTAAAGAAACAAAAGAGAGCTATAAAAATTAATAATTGTATTTTGAAATTTCTATTGTGAATGTTTATCTCTTTTTTTATGCGTTGCTTTAAAAAATTATTTTGATTATCACTCTCATGTATTGTTTAATTTTGTTCAAACTTTTTTCTAGAATTTAGGATTTCAAAATAGTAAAAAGCAATGATATTGATGATAATTGTGAGTTTTGATAGAGTGGATTGAAGTTTTGAAGTGAGAAAGAAGAAGAAGAAGAAGAGAAAATAACTTTGATCTCTTGAAAAAAAGATTCAGATATTTGAATAGGGATAATTGATTAGGGTATACCATGAGGAAAAAAAAAATATTTTAGGATTTAATATGTGTTATCCTTATTAGTAAATTCACATTAGAATATAATAGGAATTAAAATTTATGAATATAATTGGGGGAAATTCTATTTTCACACACCTAATTAACTCAAGGCATATACTTAATGAAATTTTAATTTAATAACAAATGTATCCTAAATTAAAATGATCATAATAGACATCCAACAACACTCATAATATTATATGAAAAAAATTTCTGTATACATCTTTTAAGAATAAAAAAAATCTCAATGTACACCTTTTAAGTTAAAAAAAAAATAAATTCTAATTTTTCCATTGTGGATTATCAACTGCAGAATTATTATTCTGGGTTATGTAAACCCACCGCTGAAACTCCAGGTCTCATCGAACTCCTCAAATACTGCCCTCTAATAAGCAAGAACTAAAGCTACATTATTTGTCCATTCAACATTTCTTTGCACATCATCCTGAGGCATCAATGCCAATTGTTTCACGAAAGAAAGTGTCCTAGATGGCTGGAAAGCATCTCTAGCCCTTTCGATCTTCAGCAGTTAAAAATTCTGTTAGTCTGCTTTGATTTCTCTATATGGTGAAAATCAAAAGGAATGAGTCTATTTCAAACCATCCATAGTGCCATCACCATAAAATGCAACCAATATTCGACCCTCTTCAAGGGTCTTCACCTGGGTGGCTTTGTAAATGTAGAAGTTGGGTAAATCAAAAGGGTGCGGAAAGGAGGGTTAAGTCATATGTGTACAATAATTATGAGTGAAGGATATAATTGTAATTTTTAGTGTGTAGATTGAGAAAATTAATCAATAAATAAATTAATAGGTGTGTGATTGAGAAAAGATGTGTACTGAGCTAATCAATTGTGTGAAAATAAAATTTTCCTGAATTAGGCGTGCTGAGATAATTTTTGAATTCAAATAGAATGCCCCTTTTTCAATCTAGCTTAGCCCAGGTGTAAATTAAGAAACAAGAGCCTAAATGAAAGAAACAATATAATTTTAAAAATGGAAAGAGAAAATCAGTAACAAATTCATGAGTAATTATTTATCTCAGAGAAGAGAATAATAATTTATTTTAAAGAATAACGATATAGAAACATAATTTTCTATACATAATTGTGTAATTTCTGGTAATATTTTCATTTTAAATCAAAATATTCATCATTATTTTCACAATTTCAAAAATATCATTAACATATTATTTTAAATGTATTTTTATATAATTTTTAGATATACAAATCATTTTTCCTGAAGCCAAATACCCATGCCAGTTCAATGTTAGGAGTTACTCATAAGAGATAATTAGATTTGAACTCATTGACTGAAGAGTCAAACCTAAGGATTAGCCTAATATATATAATGAAAAAGCAATTCAAAGCACATAGATAATATAAATTGTGAAATGGTTGGAATTTGTTGTTTGTCGTTGAATTGTGTTTCTTTAGTGATTATTAGGGATGGCGTGTGTAATTTAAATAAATAAGAATAAAATTGAAATTATAATGTGTAAATTAGTTTAAATGGTATAAATTTTTTTATCTTAAACTCATAGACATGGGTTCAACTCTTGTTCACCTCTTTATATAAATTGTTTTTATAATAAAAAAGGCGACTACACCAATTGAGACCTTCATTTAATAACAGTATTGTTAGATGATGATGAGAAAGACTATGGTAGACACTTCTCAAATGGTGTGTACCACATGTATTCTATAATTATAAAAAAAAAAAAATAGCATAATTATATATTTTTTGAGTCATAACTAAAAAAAAAATCATAATCAATCACAGAAAAGTCATAACTAAATATTTTAAAATAATATTATAATTAAAGAAGAAAATTATTTATAATTAAAAATAATAATATAATTAAAAATACATATCATATAAAATATGTATAATAAAATTCTCTTATAATGATATATGAAATTAGCCAATGTATCCTTTGTTATATCTTTCACTTTTTGACTTGCGACAAAAAGATAAAGAGACTCAAGTGTTAGCCCAATGTATCCGTTGTTATATCGTTCACTTTTGACTTGTGAAAAAAGATAAAAAGATTTGAGTGTTAGCCAAAAGGGACCATGGTTTAGGTCAACTAACATCGGCTTTTTCTTCTTAGAAATCACTTATAAATTAGTGGTTGGGTTACAAGTGTGGATGGGACTATGATGACAACGCCCCACTACCATTTCGTTTGTGCAGTTCTCAATAAAGAAGTTTGTTGTATATAGGTCTAATCACATAGACTTAAATACTGATGGAGCAGCAAAGGGTAATCTGGGAGTGGTTTCTGTGGGTGGCCTAATCAGAAATTCTATGGGCAATTGGGTATGTGGTTTCAACAGGAACATTGGTTTAACTAACAGTGTGGTTGTTGAGTTGTAGGGATTAAGAGATCTGTCTTCAATTAGTTCTAGATAATAATTTGCAAAATATTGACGTGGAGATTGATATCTTAATAGTTCAACAACTCATAAATAAGTTAGTTCAACACTATCAATTTAGCAATTAATTTCTGACTGCAGGTACCTCATGGAATAGTTAGGGGTGAAGGAGGTGAAGCACATTTTCCGTCAACAGGTCCGATTATGAGATTTTAGGGACTTAAAGTTGATAATTAATTAATAAATATTATTAAATCATTTGAGATTTTTTATATATTTTTTTTTCATTCAACAAAAAATTTAGCACAAGTAGCAAAAGATTAATTCTTCTTGATGATACAGATTTGTATAAATACCAATATTATAATAGCAATTGAGCAAAAGATAAGACAAATATTTAATTAATTGAATAGAAAAAAAAGACCTACCTGTGTTGTGTTGTTCTGAATTCTTGAGAAATTTGTTAGTGCTCTATTGGGCCAATTCTCTCAAATTTTTAAGAAAATTGAATTAAGAGTTAGGGTTAAGAATTAGATATGGAGAGAGAATGAACCTTTTTAATTTTCAATGAACCTTTTAATTTTTTAATGGACCAATTTATTTTAAATTAGTTTGGGTTTTATTTAATTTTTTTTGAACTTAAAATATACCTAATATATTATACTAAATTATAATAGAAGAGGTCCCATTTTTTTAGTTTATTTTAAGGGGCCCTAAGCTATGACTCAGTGGACCTATACCGAGGACCGGCTCTCTCCTTGAACCAAATGGTTGCGCCGACCGCTTGGCCTAGGAAGGAAGCTCAATCAATGAAATAATCATTATCTATGCTAATTTGCTTGGTTTTATTAATGATAAATTATGTAATGATGCTTTAGGGACATTGTATCTCAAACTTGTTTTGGACGATGTTTAAGTTTTCTATAATATCAGTCTTATTACTAAAAATATATATATATAAGCTGTGGAGAGATAAAAATTAACCTATGTGACGTTGGCCCACCCAATGCCTACATAAATAAGGAATGAGGTAATAAAATAAGCAACTTGCAATGTAATTTGTTAACTTGCCAAGTTGTTCTGACATACATATATTAGACAAGTTTTATGCTATACAAATAGCTCATTTTCATTGGACTTGCCAAGTTGTTCTGACATACATGTATTAGACAAGTTTTGGGCTATACAAGTAGCTCATTTTCATTAGACAAAATGAGTGACAAATTAGCCTATATAAAAGGATGTAATCTACAACTCGATTGGGGAGGTATACCTAAACTTTTACTGCTTACTTATTAGGTTTTCATTTAGATATATGTTATCTAACTTGATCGTCGAGTGCTCTCCGTTACGGCAAATCGATCGAGGAGACACTAAGCATTTATTTTTTTTGCAGATTCGAAATGGTACAGCTCAATTCTTCGTTAATCTCTTGATTAATATATGTGTGATAATTTCTGCTTCCACATAGGTCTATTTTGGAAAAAAA
This sequence comes from Camellia lanceoleosa, assembly GCA_025200525.1. Classification (NCBI taxonomy): domain Eukaryota; kingdom Viridiplantae; phylum Streptophyta; class Magnoliopsida; order Ericales; family Theaceae; genus Camellia; species Camellia lanceoleosa. The sequence goes on along the minus strand of CM045759.1, from coordinate 185,883,168 downwards.
AAGTTAAAAGTTAACTTTTTATTTATTTTTTTTAAAAATTATACAAAAAAAATAAAAATAAAAAGATGATGTGACATAAAAAAATTAAAAATTCAAAGTTAGCTTTTAACCTAATTGCCAAAATAGGCCATAGTCATTAACTTTTTTTACCCGGCAAGCCTATGGTGTTGTTTAGTGTAATTTATTATAAGTTAAAAAATAATAATTTAAATGTAAAAATTAAAAATATTTTTTACTTAGTTTTTAGAAATTAAAATTTTTAATTTATTAAAAATTATATCTATTTATTAAATTATAAATAGAAATTGAATCAAACAGTTTGATATAAATTCTCATAATAACAAAAGTTATAAACAATTCATATAACGAATTGTTTGCCATAACTTAAAAAAGTCAAAAAGTCATTATCCTATTTAAATCACATTATCTTATTTAAGTCACATTACTTCTCTATCACATCATTTCAAACCCCAACTCATATCCAACCCATATTTCATAAAAGAAATATGATTTTCCCCCCGAATTTTTCTTCCCCGAATCCCCCGATTGCCCAAAACGACGTCATTTTGGGTAGTTTCTTTTTTTTTTTTCTTTTTTCTTCCCTCCTTCATGTCTGAAACGTAGAAAGGAAGAGGAAGAGGGAGAGAAAGAGGGAGAGGGAGAGAGAGAGAGAGAGAGAAGAGAGGGGAAGAGAGAATAGAGAGAGAGAGGGGGTCGAGGCCGTCGCCGATCGCCACCGCCGCCTCCACCTCCGCCGATTGAGGGTCAAGGCCGTCGCAACCTAGCCCGATTTTTTTTGTTTTTTTTGTTTTCTAGATCTGAATGAAGGGAAAAAAATAAAAATGTTGATGATGGTGATGTTGATGATGAAGATGAATGGTTGAATTTTTTTTTTTTTTCTAGATCTGTTTTTTTATTTTGGATCTGATGATGATGTTGATGATGAAGATGGATGGTTGATGTTGGTCTCGGTCTCTCTCTCTCTTCTTCTTCTTTTTCTTCTTCTTCCTTCTTCTTTTTTGATTTTCTTCATCTCAAAAAAAAAAAAAAAAATCGAAACGAGGTCGTTTTGATTTCGGAAGGATTCGGGGAAGGGCAGATTCGAGCTACATAGCATTACTGTCCATAAAAAATCAAAAAATACACTTATTTAGATCATATTAAACCACCCCTAAAGTATATAAAACAACTCCTAAGATTATCTTTGATTGTTGAATCAGGTTAATTAGAAATTTGATTTGATAATCGTAATTATATTATTTTATTTTGTACTATATTTTTAAAAATATAAATGCTTTCAATTTATTTGTTGAAAAATCATATGACTACTATGATTTAAGATAAATTCAAAAAAAAAAAAAAAAAATTGGACGAACAAATGAAACAGCCTGAATGATAAAGATAAATCATGTCATGAGTCTAAATGGACCAACGGTGTTGTCCAAGTCACTAGGTAGACAATAGGAGACAATCATATCAAAACTTATCCTATTATTAAAGAAAATGTTGGGAATTACACATTTTCACTATAACATATAAGAGGATCTATAGTGAAGTGATTAAAAAAGTATGTTAAGGTATATATTATATGACAAAAAATGAGTTTAAAAATATATATTAAGATGTGTTAAGAATTTGTTAGTTTTAGAGAGTGAGTAGCGATACAATAAATGTGTTAAGAGGTATGTGTTAAGAATATATATATATATCATAAATAATAAAATAAATAAATAAATAATTTAATTTAATGAAAAATTCCAAGCCCAAAATTAAATTTCAAGCCAAAAAAAAAATCTCAACAAGTAAAAAAAAAAATTCAATTAACCACCGGTTGATTGCCCGGACGTTCAGCCGATCAACCGGTCAGACCCAAATTATTATTTTATTTTTTATTTTTTTTCCTTTTCTTAAAGGGTCTAGACGTCCAGGGTGGACTTCTGGCGAGACGTCTAGGGAAACTTCTGACCAGACATCCAGGAGGACTTCCCCAAGCACACATCTCTCTCTTCCTTCGTTAGCTAAAATGCTAGCTACAGTTAACACACAAGTTAACAGCTGGCACTAATACACAACACTAACACACCCATTGCAACACCCAACGGTGTTTTTGGTTGCCCAAAAACTAACACGTGATACTAATACACTCACTAACGTATCCATTGTGAATGCTCTAAGAAATTAGAAAATGTCATAGGTCTCAAATTTTCTACCAAACAAATAGCTAAATGTCTCACATGGGTGTGGGGTCCACAATAATGTCATAGGTCCTAAATTTTCTACCAAACACATGGCTAAATGTCTCATATGGATATGGGGTCCATAAAATTGCGGACCTCATACATTTGGTCATTTGTTTGGTAGAAAATTTGGTATCCCTAATATTACTCTAAGAGATTTAGAAATTAAATTTTTTGGTTTCTGCAAGTGAAAATTTGGTTACAAAAAGTATTTTGCGATCAATTTCTATCATCGTGAGAATAGTCGTTAAAACGTCGTCAAGAAAAATAAAAAAACAAGACTTTTAGTAATAAAATTTTGAAAATGTCACTAATAGATACACTTAAAAAAAATAATTTGGTCTAAAAAAGGTTTATTTTTTAAGATAAAATTTTTGGTCCTAAACAGATAATAATTCATCACTAATGTCAAATTTTTTTTTTGTTAAAAATATAATAACGACACTTTTTGTAATAAAAATATTTAATTTCTAAAAAATAATTTTATCCCTAAATTTTGGCTTTTAAAACTTCAATTTTTTATTTTTTTTTGGGTAGTGTTTCTATTCTAAAACCATGTGTTCGGAAATGGTTTCCACTATGATGTGTATTTTGACGATTGCCAATTTGCTCCAACGCCATGAGAATAAGGCTTGTTAGATTATCAATTTGACGTCACCTTTATTTTCCTAGAATCCATTACATTAAAAAAAATGATGGAAAAAATTAAAAAAAAAATTCAAAATTTGAGTATTGTAATAAAATAAATTCTAAATTTTTAATTTTACCAATTTAAATTTTAATCTTGTAATTTTTTTAAATATAACCCATCTGCTTATTTGTGATAAGTAAAATTGATAGAAAAATAATATTTTAATTATTAAATTCAATATATGTGTATGAAAATATCTAAAATAATTTTTTTATTAAATTTAATAACTAAAATATTTTTTTTCTCATATTTACTTAACAAAAATAGATACATGATTTAGATTAAAAATAAATTAAAAAATTAGTATTCAAATTGACAAACTTAAAAATAAAATAAAGTTAGATTTTATTATTATTTTCAAATATATAGAAATATTCATCTTAATCAATATATATAAATATACTATATATAAATGTAAGAGTATTTGAATACCGTTGGAGGAAGCTCTATTTACGGAAATAAATACATTTATCCATGGTGGTTCAACTAGGGGTGGGCGCGGGTCGGTTGCGGCCATGGAACTTCCAATCCGCCATCCGTCCGTCAGATTGGCGGATTGAAGAAAATCAATCCGCATCCGTCCGCCAATCCGGCGGATGTGGATTGAGCGGATTGGCGGTTTGGCGGATGGATGCGAATCGGTTTGGCGGTTTAAAATTTTATAAATTTTCAACATAATTCAACTTGTACACTTCCTCAAAAAAAAAAGAAAAAAAAGAAAAGAAAGTATTACAGTCAATGACTTAAAAAAGTATTACAATCACTATATGCCTTATCTAAAAAAAGAAAGTTTGAAATTTTAGAATATCACGATCACTGTATGCCTCATCCACATATTACAATCACAGCATGATTCATCCACATAAAGTATTACAATCTGTGATTATTAAAATATAATAATAATTCAAACCACCAAAATCATAAACAGAGCAATAGTAGAGATTGTATGTTTCTATATAGTTACATCTACATATGTTTTTTAAAACAAAAACCAACTAGCATATATCATATTTTCTATTTATTATTTTTAGAGCTAGATTTAAAAACCAAAAAATATAGATAAATAATATATTTATTTTTTTCAATTCAAAAAATATATTCAAGTTGAAAACTTTTTTTCAACAGAATATTTAAACTCTTTTTCAATTGAAAACACAAACATAATATTTAAACAAATTGAAAATACAAAGTCGTATAAATTACTAGGGGTGCTCGCGATTTGGCGGTTTGGCGGTTCGGTTGCGGCCAAAGAAATCTCAAATCCGCCATCCGTCCGCCAAATTGGCGGATTGGAGAAAATCAATCCGCAACCGTCCGCTCGTCATCACGCATCCGTCCAAAATGCGGCGGATCGGTTTGGTTCGGTCGGTTTTGGCGGATCGGTATATCCGCTGCTCACCCCTAGGTTCAACCATTTGTAATAAGTAAAATTGATAAAAAAAAAATAATATTTTAGTTATTAAATTCTTTATATGTGTATGAAAATATCTAAAATAATTTTTTTATTAAATTTAATAACTAAAATATCTTTTTTCTCATATTTACTTAACAAAAATAGATACATGATTGGGATATTTACTAATAAATCTCATCCCACAAACAATTGCACCATTTGGTTCCAACGTTGTGTCTGTTGCTCTGATTGGTCCTATCAGTGAGTAAATATAGTTCTGTTGATTCCTTTTTCTTTGTTTGGTAATATGTATTGGTCATTTATACCTTTTTTGTTCTCGTAGGTTTTTTTTTTTTTTTTTTTTTGGGCTTTGTTGTGTATATGAAAGTATAATATGTTCCCTTCATTGTGTTAGGGTTTTTTCTGGCTGATGTGATGGTGTGTTGTGATCGTTGGTGTGTTTGTGGACAGACGTTGATTCAAGTTTCGCCGACAGTAGTGCTCGTGTGTTGGAGGTATTGTTTTGTTTCGGGTGTTTTCGTGTGCGTTGTATCTATAGGTTAATTGCATGGTGTGCCATACAATGTTCATATTGTAATCGTTGTTTCCCATTCATATGGGGTTGGGCACATTCGTATTCAATATGGTAACGGCTTTCGACCATATACGTCGTTCTCCAGATGACATATTGGTGTCGAGTATTGGTGTTTTGGGTGTTATAAGTTTCTCTTACTGTGTAATTTATACGATTTTTACACTCAATATATGTTGATACACATTGCTGATTTGATGTGTATTTGATACACATGTCTGATGTGATGGTGTGTTGTGGTCATTGGTGTGTTTGTGGACAAACGGTGATTCGAGTTTCACCGGCAGTAGTGTTGGTGTGTTCGATGTATTGTTTTGTTTCTGGTGTTTTCGTGTGTGGTGTGTGTCTAGGTTAATTGCATGGTGTGCCATATAATGTTCCTATTATAATCGTTGTGGGTTGGGCACGTTCGTCTTCAATATGTTAACGGCTTCCGGCCTATACGTCGTTCTCCATATGACACATTGGTGTCGAGTATTGGCGTTTTGGGTGTTATAGGTTTCTCTTACTATGTAATTTATAAGATTTTTACACTCAATATGTGTTGATACACATTGCTGATTTTATGTGTATTTGACACACATGCCGGGTTTTGTGTAGAGCACTGGGGGTGGGGGGGTTGTCCACACATATTCATATGTTACAGTCTGCTGCGTTGCATTGATTGTAATCTGAAACCATTTTGTTACATTGGTTGCATATTATAGGGATGGACGCTCATGTTATGTTGGTGTGTTCTTAACGTGACACGAACGCCGCCATGAAGTTGCAATTTCCATTTTGATTTGATGAGTTGGTTAATTACATCTGTCAAAATTTTAATTGTCCCACACATGATGATATGTTTATTTTTCAAGATTCCGGGATACAACAGTTTCAAATTACAAAATGATATCGATATGGAAAACATGGTATCCCTTGCACAGTCTTTCCGTTTAGGACATATTGACGTCGTCGTTGAAACTCAATGCACGCTAAGTTCAAACGGTTTTGGTGATGCAAATCGGAAACCATGTGATGTTACATTCAGTTCGCCGAGGGAAGGATATGAGTTGGACGATGACGATGACGATGAACAAGATGATTTACTCTCTAAATTTTGTCCTCATGTTGACAAAGTTTACATGTCCACTCCATGGGCTAATGGTATCACACATGTGGGTCAAAGTTTTGAAGGCGGGGCTGCTGAATTCCATAATGTTCTTCGTAAGTATGCAATTGAATGTGAATTCCGGTTCAAGTATCTGAAGAATGACTCCTTTCGGATTACAGCTGTGTGCACAATGAGGGAATCAAAAGGATGTATGTGGTCTATACAAGCAAGAGTCCTTCATGCTGATGAGTTCTTTTACATTCATAAGTGGAACGCAGAGCACATTTGCGGTGTTGCCATTCGAACACCAAAAAACCCGAGGGCAAGGTCGATTTAGTGTCGGCGTTATCTCGAGCAGTACATGACAAACCGCCCACGACCCTCGATGTTGTGTATGACTTGAAGAAAGATTATGGATTAGAGATAAGCTCTTGAGTAGCATGGTTGGAAGTTGAGAAAGCAAGGGCGACATGTTGATTGCACATTCCATTTCGCTCGATCGATTCACGGTGGTATAGTAATCTTTGTTATGGAAAACAATCCGGCAATTACATTAACATTGACTATGATGACCAAAACCACCGGTTTGTATAATATTTCATATCATTCAAAGCATGCATCGATGGGTTCAATCATTGTCGCCCTTTACTATTCCTCGACGGTACCTTTTTAAAGGAAAAATTCAAAGGCAACTTGCTAGTTGCAACTGCAAAGGATGGCAATCAAGGTTATGCTCATTTGTAACACACACACTGTCATTGGCATGATTTTTAATTTTTTTAAAACGCACTTATGTTTGTGTCATACCGATTTACTCAACCCACTATTAATTTTGCACATAGGTTTATTCCCATTGGCAATTTCAATTGTCAACTCGGAGAACACAACTAATTGGGCTTGATTTTTGGAACACCTCGCGAACGTTGTCAAAACGGACAGGACGATCACATTTATTTCAAACCGACACACAGGTTTATTCGAATCTATTCTGATCACACTTCCATCCGCCCACCACATGTTTTGCTTGCAACACTTGCAACACTTGCAACGGAACTTGCAAGACAAGATGCGATACACTAACAAGATGCATTGTGTCGGATTGTTAAGAAAATTTTGTGAATGCGCTTACGCACTGACCGTATCAACATTCAATTCCAGCTTAGAAAGGTTTAAGACATCGGGGCGACAAGTGGCAACGGGTTTTCTGAAAGATTTACCTCCGGCGTATTAGGCAAATGCCTACTTTTAGTACACATCTGATCATGAAAATATTGCACCAAATTAATTTCGTACATTGTTCGGCTTAATGCGTTTTTTCCTTCATAATTACATGAAACTATTTTTTACATTTTCATCTTGGTGTGTGTAGGGGTGACTGGTATGGCAAGATGTGTTCCAACACCGCTGAGTCATTTAACTCATGGATCCGTGAGGCACGACACCTCCCAATCACGAAGATGGTTGACAGCATTAGGACTAAAATTATGGACCAAATGTCAAAACGCCGACGTAAGACAGCCTCGTGGCCTGGAGTTCTTTGCCCCAAAATCGAGTCCCAGTTGGTAAAAGCATACAACAAAGACAGGGCGTAGCTTGTAAGCCAATTAAATGACGATGTGTACGAGGTCCATTCATACTCATCAGTACTTGTGGATGTTGGCAGGTGGATGTGTTCGTGCTTTCAGTGGCAGATTAAACGAATTCCATGTGCACACACGATGGTTGCAATCCGCAACAGCGGATGAGATTTGTATGACTTGGTTGAACCATATTACCATTTATCCGAATATCGTTCCACATACGCTTCAAGCATAACTCCAATACCAACTGTTGAGAAACCTCCGTTCAACACCGAAGATTTCATCATATACCCACTAGTTGTGAAATGACCACCGAGGAGGCCAAAAAAAAAAACGAATTCTGTCTCGGGGGGAAAAAACACAGCAAATTCGATGCGGACGGTGTCAACGCATGGGGCACCATAAAGAACTAATTTAGCCGTCACTGCATGCAACATCATGTTTACTGTTTTCGTTCATAAGTTTGTCATTGTGATCTTCTTTTTCCCTTTTTAAATAAGTGTGTATGAATACACCAGACATACCATACTGTTATCGTTTTCATTATTATGTCGTCTTCATTATGTATTTCGATCAAATAATTTGGGTCAGACATAATCCCAAATGTAACAGTGTACCCAACTATTTTCCTACTACTGCGCTGTTTAACATTTTTTAAAATATTTTCCAAATAGTATTATGTATCGTTTTCTTTTCCAGAACATGGTATGTTAACAACGTCACACATGCATCATGACACGCATTCATCAATCTATAATACACACTTCAAAAGCTACAACACCACAATTAGCTTCTCACTTTCTCAACGCACGATCGTCACAATCCGTAACATACCATACACAACACATAACATGGTTCACCCATGCCCCAGCATAAACATTTTACCTAACCACCCTATACGTGGAACAACACCTACCTACAAAATTTTGGTTTGCCACACAGACTTCTGTTGTTCAACATAGCAAACCACATTACTATGCTCTATACAAACCCACTGTCAAACATGGTCACCAACCAATATCATGTACATTTCATTCACAACTACATTTTTTCCAATACCAACCTTGTATAAACACAGTACGCATACAAGTATCACATTTCACCAAAAAAAAAAAACACAACACAATTAACGAAACCCCACATCATGTTTATTACCAAATTAATATTGTCAAGGTACATTCACAAAAATAAAAAATCCATGCATGTACCACTTGCTAATCAAAAATATATAACTGTACGATATTGTCTTCATATGTATTTAAAAATAAACATTCAGGTGGAATGTTTAAGACCCCTGCTAATGTCATTCACAAATCCCTTAACCATGTTTGCTCTCAACACGATGCCATTAGTACCTTGCAACGAATGCGCTACATTAACATGGTGCACGTACTGCCTCATCACCGCTGTACGGGAAAGAAATAAACCTTCTCGTATAATCCTGTTGATCAAATCTGCGCTCCTCCAAACGTCGTCGATTTACTCCCTGAAAACACAAACGTGAGCTAACCGACGGGTGTGTGCCGGATACCTTTCCGATGCCTAAGTCAGCAAAATAGACAAATAGACAAAAGCTCTGTGTATTCAAGAATCAAAGTTGTGTTACCTCTTCATAGGTGATGTTGTGAGCTTTTATAGGTTCCGTGTGGCACATTCCTAGTAGGACTCTTATTTTTACATGCAGAGTCCTCTTAGGAATTATTCTCCTAAAAGATAATACTTATCCTTCAACACCCCCCTCACTGCTTAAACCAAGTGAGATGGTCCTAGCTCGGTGGTATGTCCAAACGATCGAGCTAGCATTGCCATGGCACAATGATAATGTAACCGAGCTAACAATACTCATGTTACATTTATCCCGGCGCTTTATGTGTAACATGTACCTCGGCTTCGCCTGTAGACCGTGCTACCCATAGTGTACTTAGACCGAGCTACTCAACAGCAAGGTCCTGAGTAGAAGCTAAAAATACCTCGGCTCAAGATGGTTTGACCAAGCTAACTGTCACCGTGCCGACCGAGGTGACCGAGCTAACCACCAAGCCCTTTCGGACCGGGCTATCTGCAAGGCTCCTCTGGACCGGACTAATTACAAGGCCCTTTTACTCAGCCCTTCTTACTGTGGCCCACAGAATGGCCCATTACCCAACTCGGCCCAATTTGCATATAAATTACCCTCTCAATTGCCCCTTAATTCTATCTGCGCAGCATAATAGGGATTATCTTTTTCCAGCCAAGCTAAAAACTTTAGCTTTTCAACCGAGTTAAACCCACACTAGGCTACCCATCCATCCGGTCAAAACGTCTCTTCAGTTGCTGTAACTGAATCGCTTCTCATTCCAAGAACACGTGGCATACTCTCATTGGCCCAATGCAGCTGTCACGCCGTCTTTGTACTTCGCGTATTTTAAACAGTCCCGCCCAATTTCTCCTTCTTTACACAAAAACTACTCATTTTGAATCTATCACGTCTACTATTCATCATTTTCTCTCTCTTTGAGCTTCTTCTCCTTCACTCTCTTGCAACTGTGGAGCTTGTGTTCTTGTTGGGATCTTTTTCACCTTCAGTTTCTCCATTTTGAACTGGTATGTGACTCAAATCTCTTTCCTTTCCATTGATTTCATTCTTGTTTTGCAATGTATAGCATGCATTTTTGTATGATTTTCAAAACACCTATTCCACTTTTGCTTCCATTTTTCTGAAAAAAAACCTTTGTAACATAACCACTGTCTATATGAATAACCTGGGAAATGGTAGCTTTGATCCAAAATCACACTCCAACTGAACTAGGATTCTGTTTGTATTAGGTACAAGCTTAACCAAACTGATCAACCGAACTAAAACTTCACATCATACTTGTAGTTTCAATAAGTCTTAGTACCATTTGCTCATCTTAGCCGAGCTAGCGAACCGTACTAGGTTTGTGCAATGTCGCACTAGAACACCTTCATCATTGACCGAGCTACAACTTAGGGCTAAACCAGCTCTCTTAGTTAAAACCGAACTAAGAATGCTACCCAAAAGTTCAACCGGGCTAAAGGCCCTTGCTCAAACCAAGCTAAGAATGGATAATGGCCCACATAGCCGAGCTAGGACTTCATTTATCTTTGCCTTTGTTTCTTTTAGCACGGTCCAACGAGCTGTGCTTAACACGTTTTTTTTTTCACTTTGCAGACTTAGGTTGCCAGGCACTCCCTTGAACGCTCAACCGAGCTACTCAGCATCATTTTATGACCGAGCTAATACCTAAATTTATTCATAATTTAATAATAAATGGGTAAATATAGGATTTTAGTAAACTCACCAGGCCATTCTTGAGTTCAAGGACTACTATATCTCTGATGACATCCATCTTACCTTAGCCAAACTAGATACCACACCCTGGGAAAACCCTGGCTTTGTTCCTTTTACCCTTCTTTCCATTGTAGAAACCAGACTAAGATTCCCTGTACAGCCTCTTCTTTGCGAGTTCCTCAGACAAACCAACTTTTTCCCTCCCCAGCTTTCCACCAACTCTTACCGCATAATAAATGGTATCGCTGAGCTAAACCGTCGGGCTGGCCTTAATCTCAGTTTAGCCGAGCTCTTCCACCAATATTCCATAGGATCAAATGAAGATGGCTGGGTTTACTATCTTAGAATAAGGCGCCGGCGTGAAAAGATAATAAAGAATACCCCGGAGAAGGATGTAAATGATGATGATTTCTTCTGGGTCTCTGGGAACTTCGAAGACCACGAAGCCCAGATCCCGGGCGACCGAATTAATTGGAATAAAGGAGTCGCTGGTATAACTATCTCAGCCCAATTTCATGTTCTTTCTCTTACTTCGATTCTTACTTTTGACCGTACTAACTGTTGTCTCCTTTCTTCATGCAGATTTGAATTTTCTTAAGTCCCAGTACAGCTACCCCAACTTGAACACACTTCGCGCCGCATTGCGATATCCTAATAGAAGTTGGGCCGAGCTACTTAATTTTGAACCGACGTACAGATACAGCAGCAGACGAAAGAACAAGGTGACTGACTTTTTGTTAGAAGCCTCTCCTGAATCGGACCTAACCTTGCCTCAAATCAACCTGATCCCACTAACTGCTGAACAAGAAATGGCCAAAAAAAAAAGCCGTAAGAGCCCTTCTGACCGAGACAAACCAGCCCGAGGTACCACCAGCCGGTCAAACACAAGAGACCGTGATAGCCCTACCATCCCACCAGCCTTCATCATCTCGGTCTCACAAGCGTACTCGGTCTTCTCCCACTGGGCCATGCCTTGTCGATGAAGACGAAACTGTGCTTCCTCCAACCGCAGTACCAAGCCCGCAACCTGAGAGCTCAGACTGAGCTAACTCTTCTGATTGGGCACCGAGATTATCTAACCAGAACCGAGCCATTCGGGACACAGACTTAGTGATGGCAGATAAAGATCACATGCTGGTCTTCAATCTGGCTAAGAACGTGTGTCTGCCCCCTGATATGGATCATCATGCCCACCTTACTGAGCTAAAAGCTATCCGCTCGGCCACTAAATCAATGGTGCTGGTGAGTATTCTCTCATTTGTTTTTTCATTTTGTGCATCTGTTAGCTCGGTTCTTACTTAAAAAATTACTTACCACCCTTATGCAGGCCATGCAAAAGAACCAGATTGCTTATAAGCGTGTAATGAAGCTGCGAAAAACAGCAAGGCAGGCTGTGGTTAAGGCTGACAAGAAGACGGCCGAGCTAAAAGTGGCACACCAAAAAATGGCCGAGCTACAATCTGAGGTCGCTCGCCTTACTGGTGTAGTTGACTCAGCCGAAGTGGAGAAACAAAAAGCTTTGACTGAGTTGAAAGACTACTACCTACGTGAGCTCGTCGCAATTGAGGAGAAGAAGAAGGCCGAGATAATTGAGTTGGAGAAGTAGATTGAAGACGCAGAAGACCGTGGTCACAAAGAAGGCGAAGCAACCTACATCCTGCAGTGTGAAGCTGGCAAGGACTTATTCTTCAAGTGTGGGTGGAAAGCGGTGGTGGTACAGCTCGGTCACGGTCCTGCCACCGAGGTCTTCCTGAACCCTCATCTGCACTTTATACAGAGCTACATGGTAGAGTATGCTCAAGCCATTCAACAAAAATTTCTTCAAACTGAGGATGATGAAGAAGAAACTAAGCCTAACAATACCCCGGTCGTCAATGATCCCACTGTTTAGTCAGCTTGAGTGGAGCCACCGGTAGAAGACTTAACGATCGAAATTTGCCCTAAAAACCGGGTTCCGAGTTGAACTGGATGCAGATCTTGATGACCTCTTTGCCTAGTCTTGCGCTTTCTGTTTTTTGCTTTTGGAAAGAAACTGATAACTGTAACCGGGCTGAGCCCCATCCTTTGTACTTGATCTGAATTTTCAATGAAACCCGCTTTTTTTCCAACTATTGTTTCAGTTTACTCTTATGCTTATATTTACTTGCCAAATGTAATCTGAATGTATTGTAACACTTTCCGATTGAGATAACTATCTCGGTTTTAACCTTGAAATCTCTGGTCATACCTGTTAACCTCTTCAGTCTAGGTTTTTACCTCGGCTGAAGATCGCAATAAGTTGTATTCCAGCCAAACACTCTTCAGCCTTGATCTTTATCTCGGTTGAAGAGTACTACCAAGTGTTGGTTTTTCCGGCCAACCTCTTCAGCCTAGATCCTTATCTCGGCTGAAGAACAATAAGTGTTGGTTTTTCCAGCCAACCACTCTTCAGCCTTGATCCTTATCTCGGCTGAGGAGCGCTAAGTGTTGGTTTTTCTAGCCAACCTCTTCAGCCTAGGTCCTTATCTCGGGTAAAAAACAATAAGTGTTGGTTTTTCCAGCCAACCACTCTTCAACCTTGATCTTTATCTCGGTTGAAGAGTACTAAGTGTTAGTTTTTCCAGCCAACCTCTAAGTTGGTTATTTCTGCCAACCTAGAGTAAAGTGTTTGGTTATTCCGACCAAACGTCCTGGAGGGGTGTTGGTTATTCCAGCCAACCTCTAAGTTGGTTATTCATGCCAACCTAGAGTAAAGTGTTTGGTTATTCCGGCCAAACGTCCTTGTAACAACCCTCACCACTGCTTACCGATTAATTACTGATTACCGCTAAACTGAGACTGATTATGATAAGTAATTGAACTGATTGAAATACTGAACAGACTAACTGAAATCTGGAACTGAATTGATTGAGTATATCTGTTTGAATTGCATTCTATCTGTTTAATTGTTTGATTATATGTTCATGTTTTTGTGTTAAACTGCAAATTGAAGGTCTTATCGGCGGCCGAATCTGAAATTGATTGATGATTTGTGTTTATTGGAATTCATATGATTTTATGGCATATTTATCTAAAATGTGATTTGGTATGATTAAATTAGATTAATTGGTAAAGAATTATAAGAGTTGGACTTATTTACATTAGTGCCACTTAGTGGCCCATTTCATACCATATTTGAGGCTTGAATTATATCCTTAGGCACACTATTTCATCAACCATTCCCTTATCATTGCCAACCAAGAGGGAGAGAGGGAGAGAAATGAGTGTTCTTGAGAGTTAGCTTAGAAAACTTGAAGAATTGAATGACAATTGCCTAATTAAGCTTCTAGTCTTGTGATTGAAGACCTAGGTGAGGAGACTCAACCTCTCATTGTTGTGTTTAAGTTGATTCTTGCATGGTTCATGTCTAATTGAGGAGCCAAGTCATGATTTAGTTCTAACATGTTGAATTATAACTTAATTCATGCATGCATGTTTGTATTGTTGGCATTGGAGTTGATTTCATGGAAAATTGTTACATGCATATCCAAGTTCTAGCTAAGGTCCATGAAACCATCTTGTTTTTGAAAAGTTTGGCTCATTAGAGCATGAAATTGAAGTTTTGAATTGAGTTAAACTCATGCATGTTATGTTGGAATCATATTCATGAAAATTGATTTGAAATTGGATTTAATTGAAACACCCTTGGGCCTTGATTTTACAAATTGATTATTCTATGTATTTACAAGTGTTTTTCAGAAATTAGGCCCAAGAGGTCGAGTTTTGTGTTGTTAAAACTTGGTTTTGAACTTGGGACTCAAATCTGGATTCCAGATTTTGGACTCCCGCTCGAGCGGGGAAATTGGCGCTCGAGCGAGGAATTCGAGCTCCCAGCATCTTGCATGGTTTTGCAATCCGCTCGATCGGATGAATGCACGCTCGAGCGAGAACATGAGTCACACGCTCGAGCGGAGGTCGAGCGCCCGTCGAGCCTGAAATTCGAGCATCTAGTACTTTTGCCATATTTTGCAGTCCGTTCGAGCGGGGAACCTTTGTCTGCATGTCCGCTCGAGCGGGGAAATCTACGCTCGAGCGGGACTTTATTTTTCTGAAAATTCTAAAGATGTTTTCTGAATACATCTTTGCATCCTCATTCCATCCTAGGCATTCTTAGGCCTAGTTTAAGACATCTTAATGAGGTTATAGATATAGAACCACACCGAGGCAATTTAGGGATTAAGTTATTATCTTTCCCAACTGTGTAGCTTAGAGTGTGTTCGTCCTGTAAACTGTGTAGGGTTGGCGATTGGGGACGCGCTCTAGCTTACTATAGCCCAGAACTCTATGAGTAACAATTGTGTAAAGATATGTTCAACTGTGAATATTTCTGACTGTTTAACTGAACTGTTTTCTAAACTGATACTATTAATCGAGTGAATGTATGTCCTATATTCTGAACTGTACTGTGGCATCCTTAGCAACTACTGTTTACTGTTATTGTCACAAAGATCTCTGTCGGTTCCCTTGTTGGAACCACTACTGTTTACTGATTGATGGCCATCACTGACTGTTCGGTCTTTTAAGACCTACTGTTTACTGTATTGTTATGCTAATGGATGTACCACATATGACTGTACTGACTGAACGACTGAAATACCAATTTAATGAACTGTTTTTCATTACTGTAAGGACATTCATTCTTAACCTCTTTACGCATTATGTTATTCACTGGGCTTTAGCTCACTGTTTATATATATATATATGTAGGTGTTCAAGCACTGCATCGGAGTTAGGGCGTGGGTTAGACTCCCTTTTGTCAAGCCAACTCAGGCCTCACTGCGAGGTTCCGAGCCTGCCAAGCTATGGCTTAGGGGTGTTTTAGTTCCCTGCTCTCAGATTTGTTTTGTATAATCAGATAGACTGATAGTACTGTACTGTACTGTTTAACAGGGATTTGGTCCCTGTTCTGAATGATTGTAAATACTATGCATACTGTTCTGTACTGAGTATATATATGTATGAAAAATCTTTTTGCATACAGACTATCACAGCTCATTGGATATTATTTATTTACTGTTTTGGCTTCCGCCATGCCCCTGATCAGACATCTTGTCTTCATGTGCCTTCGATAATCTCGGATTACTGGCCAATTACGGTACTAAACCCATAGGGGCAGGTTTGGGTCGTGACAGTTCTGCAGCTTGTATCCTTATCCTGGGCTTAGGAGGGGTGTTGGTTTTTCCAGCTAACTCCTTCAGTACTGATCCTAATCTTGGCTGAAGAGAGTGCAAAGTTGGTAATTCCGGCCAACTATGCTTTCAGTGCACCTAACTCACTAAAACAATCTTTTACAGAAAGAAACAACTATACTGAAAAGAAACTACTTGTTTTATTAAGAAAGAAAAAAATACAAATACTTGAAAGAAAAGCTAAAAATAAAATAGTTTGAGATTGGCAGTGTTTCATGGCCTGGGAATGGTTTTGCTGTCTTCATCTTCCAAGTGGTATGCCCCTTTTCCTGCTAATCCAACCACCTTGTAAGGTCCTTCCCAATTAGGCCCTAACTTGCCATCTCCGAGTACCAAGGTGTTTCCCATCACTTTGCGTAGTACCCAGTCTCTGATTTTGAATTGTCTCGAATGTACTGTTTTGTTATACTTTCTAGACAACTCTTGCTGGTACGAGGCAATGTGAACCAGTGCTTTTTCTTTTTTTTCTTCTACAAGGTCGAGTTCCAATGCTATGGCTTCTCCATTTAAGTCTGGATCAAAATTTTCACTTTTAATTATGGGAAGGCCAACTTCCAATAAGATTACCACTTCCATGCCATAGGCCAAGGAAAAAGGTGTTTCGCCAGTAGACCGTCGAGGTGTGGTACGGTAAGCCCATAAAACGTGGGGAAGCTCCTCAGCCCACTTGCCCTTTGTTTTCTCTAACCTTTTCTTCAATCCATCCAAGACGACTTTGTTTGATGCTTCCGCTTGGCCATTTGCTTGGGGGTATACCGGTGTAGAGTTGTAAAATTCTATCTTGTATTCTTCACAAAAGCCTCTAAAAATTTTGCCGTCGAACTGAGTGCTTTTATCTGATATTAGAGCTTTTGGTATGCCGAACCGAGTGATAATATTCTGCCAGACAAACTTCTTCACATCTTTCTCTTTTATTGATGCTAGTGCTTCTACCTCCACCCACTTTGTGAAGTAGTCTGTTGTTGCAAGAAAGAACTTTCTGTTGCCAGGTGCTGTTGGAAGTGGTCTTACTACGTCCAAGCCCCACATTGCGAAGGGCTATGGGCTAGTTAAGGGTAGAAGCTCTCTGGCTGGTTAATGTATTTGGTGTGCGAACTTCTGGCATTTCTCGCACTTCTTAACGTATTTCTCTGAATCTGCTTACATGTATGGCCACCAATATCTCTGCGAAATGACTCTGTAAGCTAATGATCTTCCTTCTTGATGACTTCCGCATACGCCTTCGTGTATCTCGAACAAGAATGCTTCAACTTAGTTGGGGTGGACACACTTTAGGTAAGGTCTTGTGAAGAATTTCTTGTACAAGGCCATTGATAGGGAGAGCCAAAATCGCTGTGACTTTGCTCTTATTTTGTTGGCCTCTTTCTTTTCTTCCGGTAAGACGCCGTCTTTTAAGAAGGTTATAATGGGACCCATCCATGAAGGGCCTAGTTCGGCACAACATACCTCTTCTACTTTAGATTCTTCAATGCTTGGTCTTGGTAGGTAGTCAATTAGTAATGGATGAGGGATGGATATATCTGCCATTGAAGCAAAACCTGCTAGTTCGTCCGCTCTACTGTTTTCTTCCTTGCCGATCTGCTCTATTCACACTACTTCAAATTTCTTGATCTCTTTTCTAACTAACTCTTGGTACTTAGCCATCCTGTTATCTTTTGCCTCGTAGTCATCTGAAACTCGGTTTACCACCAGCTGTGAGTCACTGTAAACCATTAGCTCGGTGGCCTTTATGTAGAATGCTGATTTTAGGCCTGCCAGAAGCGCTTCATACTCCGCTTCGTTGTTTGATACTGGAAAGCCAAGGTTGACTGCTTGCTCTACTATTAGGCCATCTAGCGAAATGAGGACTATGCCCAGTCCTGCTCCATGCCTGTTGGACGCTCCATCCACAAAGAGCTTCCACATCTCTCCAATGAACAGTTTCCAGCAAGTGGAGGGATCAGATAATGTCTTAGGGTCATGAGTGTTGCTGGTGTTTTCTTCAAAGTCCATACTTGCTGTTTGCCCCTCATTATCTGATTGTACTAAGTCTTTATTTGTTGATGAGTCTTTGCTTGGTGTAGCATGGTTTACTTCTTCCTCCCTTTGCTCACTCTGGTCTGCCTTAGGATCTGATTGGGTATCCTGTACCAAGGGTTGCGCTATTCTGGTGTCAATTTCCATCCCCTTGGTTATATCAGTCAAGTCCACTAGACAGATGTGATGACTTCCTGGAGTGAATTCTGCGACAAAGTCTACCAAAGCTTGGGCTTTTATCGCGGTTCTGGGTTGAAACTTGATGTCGAACTGTCCCAACTCTACTGCCCATTTCAAGATTTGCCCAGAAAAGTTCGCTCTCTCAAACAAAGTTTTTAATGGAAAGGCTGTGAGAACGATTATGGTGTGGGCGTAAAAGTAATGCGACAACTTCCTTAAGGCCATTATTCAAGGCTAAGGCCAATTTTTCCAATGGTAAGTACCTGGTTTCTGTGCCCAGCAATGTCTTGCTGACATAAAAGATGGGCAGATGTTGGATTCCTTCTGCTCGGACCAACACTGCGCTAATTGCGTGCTGTGAAACTGCCAGGTATAGAAATAGTTCTTCTCCAGGTATTGGGGTCACTAGCAATGGTGGAGAAGACATGTATTCTTTTAAGCTTTCTAGGGCGTGGTCGCATTCTTCATCCCACTCAAACTTGGCCTTTAATGCTTGAAAAAATGGTCGACATCTGTCTGACGACCGACTTATAAACCGATTGAGCGCAGCTGCCATGCCGGTGAGATGCTGCACTTCTTTTACTGAGTTGGGCCTCTCTAGATCTTGGATTGCTTTGATCTGAGAGGGGTTTGCTTCTATACCTCGGTTGGTCACCAGGAAGCCTAGGAATTTGCCAGATCCTACGCCGAATGCACAATTGGATGCATTAAGGCGTAGCTTGTGCTTCTTCAGGATCTAAAACATCTCGCATAGGTCCCTGAGATGTTCATTCTTATCCTTGCTCTTGACCACCATGTCGTCGATGTAGGCTTCCATTGTTCTGCCTAACAATGGTTCGAACATCTTGGTGACTATTCGTTGGAATGTTGCCCCTGCGTTCTTAAGGCCAAAAGGCATGACCTTGTAACAATACAGTCCTCTTGGTGTCATAAAAAGTGTGACCTCCTGGTCTAGCTCATACATAGCGATCTGATAGTAACCTCGGTACGCATCAAGAAAGCTAAGACGGTTATGTCATGCCGTCAGATCTACCAGTTGGTCTATCCATGATAGATGAAAGCTGTCCTTTGGGCATGCCTTGTTGATTGTTTTGTAGTCCATGCAAACACGCCATTTTCCATTCTTCTCTAGCACCACTATTGTATTGGAGATCCATCTGAGGTAGTGCACCTCTCTGATAGCTCCTACTTCTAGCAGGTTTTCTACTTCTTCCGCCACTATCTCGGCGTGGTGGAGTGCTAATTTGTGAGTGCGCTGTATAATTGGTCTAGCAGTTTGGTGGACGTTCAATTGGTGACATATGAAGTTTAGGTCAATGCCAGGCATGTCATACGGCATCCAGGCAAACACTTCAATGTTAGAGGTCAAGAATTCCATGACCTCTATCCTCACAGTGCTGGACATAGATGAGCCAAGCAAAAAGAACTTTTTCGGGTTCTTTTCATCTATTCTTACCTGTACCAAGTCTTCCACTGCCTTCTATTCAGCGACTTTGCCAACATCCGTAAACAATTCATTGCTCTCAGGTTCTTCCACCATCTGAACAAACCCTTTGGCAGCGTGGCTGCCGTTTACGGTGACGAAGCATTGTTTGGACATGATCTGATCTCCAAAGACCTCTTCAATTACTCCGGCTTCGTTGGGGAACCGCATTACTTGATGGTAGGTTGACCCTACCGATCGCATGGCATGTAGCCATGTCCTTCCTAAGATTATGTTGTAAGTGGAGGGCACTTTCAATACCTAGAATTCCACTTGTTTAGTCATGCTTCCTGCTTTGACTGGGAGGATTATCTTACCGACTGGCCACTCTGGCATTGAGTTGAACCCGATCAGGGGAGATACGGCAGGTGCCAAGTCTTTGTCTTTCAGTTTCAATTGTTTGAAGGTTTCGTAATACATTATCTCGCACGAGCTTCCTTGGTCAATCAAAATCCGTTTGATGTCGTAATCCATAATGCGGAGTGTGACGAACAGTGCATCATTGTGAGGGCAATATATCCTTGCCAAGTCTCTGTTTGAGAAGGATATGACGTTCGTGGCTTCTGTTCTCTCCTTTTTGATGGTAGGTTACGCACTTAATACCTCCCTTAAGCGCTCAGCCTTCTTGATCGTTCCCCAGAGCTCACATACCCGCTCAGGTTCGAATACCCCATGTATCACGTTAATCACGCCTTGAGGTGGGGCGTCGATCGGCATTCCGTCTGGGTTGTTGTGGTTTTGGGGGGTTGGCTATCTCCCTCCTTCTATGTTCTAGTCTAGGTGACCAGCTGCCACTAACTCCTCCAGATGTTGTCTCAACGGCGTGCAATTTTCAGTGCGATGCCCCTTTTCTTTATGGAAGGTGCACCGGAATCTTTCGTCGTAGTTCTTTTGCTCTTCTCCCAACTTAGCTGGCCATCTGACGAAAGGTTCATCACGTATCTCACTGAGGATCCGATAGATCGATTTTTTGAACACTGTGGTAATGGCTGTGCGGACTCTCAACCACCTTTTATCTTGGTCCTCTCCGTTGTCCCGCCTACCTCACCCGTTTCTGCTTAGACGTTCTACCGTATTGACTTTTGTCGTAGTCTTCTTATCTGGCGCTGCTGCTGCACCAAATTTTGCCTTATTAAGGGGGCCATCCTCCTCCACCTGAATATGTTGGTGCAATCTCTCCATCAGGGCTTCCATCGTAAAGGGTGGCGTCATGGTGATTGAGTCTCTCAGCCTGTTACTGACTGGAAGACCTCTTTTGTACTGTGCGATGGCGAGATTGGTGGGGCAGTCCCCTATCTGGTTGAACGTCTCCCAGTAATGACTGTTGTAAGATCTCAATGTTTCCTTGTCGCCCATGTCAATGAAAAGTAGCTGATCGATTTCCACTGGGGTCTTGGTGTTTGTTCTGAACCTTGTCACGAATGCCTCTGCCAATTGTGCCCAGGAGGCTATGCTGCCTTCTGGTAGCCTTTCGAACCAGGTTAAACCTAGGTTGCCAAGGCTTGATGGGAATAAGATGCACATCAAAGCCTCGTTTCGCCGATATACTGCCATGACCTGGCAAAAGTGGCTTAAGTGCGAGTAGGGGTCTGTCTTCTCCTCATATGTGGTAAATTTGGGCTGAAGGAAGTCGGAAGGTAGGGGCGCGATCTCAATTGCCGGAACGAACGGCGAGGTCTGTAGTCTTACTAAGGCTTTGTCTGTCAGTTCCTAAGCAGGGCGTGCTATTGGCATTCCTACCTCGACGCTTCCATGCGTCCAAGGAGCCAACCGCTGAAGGGCTGAGACTCTGCGTGGGTCGCGCGTCCTGGAATTCTCTTTCCATCGTGCCTTTTCTTCTAGCACAGTTCATAAGTCGGACGATCTAGGCAATTCCGTCTGCCTGGATGATGTCTGGTGCATGCGCGAGGGCCGATATGTGATACCCCTGTTCTGTATTACGTTAATTGGTCCCTAATACGTATGTGATTATATGTTTTGATATGATTTTGTGTGTCATTATGTGGATATGTGTGATTTTGGAACTTTATCTGTTCACCGTAGGAATATCTGTTTGAGTCATCCGCCTTGGAAATTAAATTGAGGGCCTTATCGGCCACAGAACCCAAAATTGATTAAGCCATTGTGATTGGCATAATTTTTAGAGCTTACGGTGAAATTTAATTGAAAAATTAATTCGGGTCAGATTAAGTCGATTTAATTGATAAATTAAAGCCCAACTACTTTATTATTTTAATATTGGCCTTAGTGGGTTTTGTTATAAGCCTCTACACTTCCTAGTCTCTAGAATTCACTTCATTTTGGCTGATCAAAAACTCAAAGGGAAAAGAGAGGGTCGGCTAGTGAGGGAGGGAGTGAGGGAAATTGGGATTTTGGCCTCAAAGCTTGATAATTTGAAGATCAACTCAAGAATTAAGCTTAAGTTGGAAGGTTAAAGCTTCCAGGTGAGTAATCAACCCTTAACTCATAAGTTTAAGTTGTGTTCTAATGAATTAAAGACTTAATGGTGAGTTTGATCATAAGTTGTGTTGAATTTAATGAGATATGCACATGCATGTACAGAATTGTTATGAATTGTCATAAGTTGCATACTCTAGCATATATCATGTTAATTAAGCAAGATTTGAAGTTTGATTATGCATACAAGCTTCATTTGCTGAGCTTTGGCACCATTTGCATCTTCTGAAATGGGAATGAGGTCAAGATGGCCATGCATATTTGAATAATTGAGGATGGGAGCTTGAAATGCATGAATATACATGATAGAGTCGAATGTGGTGTCAATTTGAGACATGCAAGTATGTAATCCTTGAAATTGAGCTTCTTAACCAGGTGTTTTGGTGTTTGTACCTTGTTAGTATGATTGCATGTGAACTTTAAGCCTTAGAATGCATGAAAATTGGCTGGAAAATCGAGTTGGAACTCAAGAACATAACTCGAATTTCTGGGAATTTGACGCCCGCGGAAGTGGAGTGCCGCTCGACCAGAGAATTCGAGCTCCCAGCATTTTTGCAGACATGGCTCCCACTCGAGCGAGGTAGTTGACGCCGAGGGAGCTATGTAGAGACATCACCGGCGAGAGAGTTCACGCTCGAGCGGAAATTTGAGGTAACCAGCACTTTTGTAGGATGAAGGGTCCGCTCGAGCGGGGAAGTCCATGCTCGAGCGGGGACCCTGTTTTCCGAAATTCTAAAGATGCATTCTGTGTTGTATTTTTCCGTTCTCTTTCACTTATAAGCACTCTTAGGCATATGTTAAGCATTGTAAATGAGCTAATAAGATAAGAATAAAGCCTAATGAGGAGTGTGTGAATTAAAGAACGGATTGAACTGTTAGTGACCCTTTTGTGTTCATGAAATATGTAGGGTCAAGCTCCAGGGCGAATCCACAAGCCGATCACTGTGAGTAATATCGATATGTGAATGCTTGCGAATGTCCAATTGTTTATTCCCTTATAAGCTTTATGAATTGCTAATTGGGATTGTGGACGTAATCTGACATGGATAAACATGAATGGACCAAAGGTCGTTTTGATAAACATAAATGGACCCAAGGTCGTTTTGATATGAATGAGTGGGCCGAAGGCCGTTTTGAAATGAATGAATGGGCCGAAGGCCATTCTGACATAAATGAATGGGCCGAAGGCCGTTCTAACATAAATGAATGAAAGAAAGGCGTTTGACATATAAATGAATGGGCCAAAGGTTTTTGATCTTAATGAATGGGCCAAAGGCCGCTTTTGATATTTAATGTATTGGCGAAGGCGTTTTGATATTTAATGTACGGGCCGAAGGCCGTTTTGACATAATCGAATAGACCAAAGGCCAGAACATTTGGAATTACTATCACTTGATTTGTATTTCGTATAGTTACATATATCTGTTAAATAGAAATGTGAATTGGGCCCAAGGCCGTTCGGAACATGTTGTTCTACATTGTTTAGTGATTTCTGTGTTTGATATTATTCACTGGGCTATCGCTCACGCTCATTCATGTGTTTGTAGGTGAGCCAAGAGAAGCACAAACCCAGCCCCAGTGAAGCCTGTCAAGAAGAACGTGAGTTTTGGAGAGTCAGCCTTGTGTCTCACGCACGAGACCCAACCTTGCCATTTTGTTACGTATTTACATTCTGTCTTGTTGGCAAGGACTTTGTGTATATCTGTATATAGTTTTGATATGGTTGACTCATTTTAGATGATCCTGTCTGTAAGGAATTTTATGGCGCTGTATTTTGTTGTGAGTTTTTAACGTATATGCACATGGTTGTTTAAAAGTGCATATAAGCACGGCTCTATGGACAGAGTTTTTAATCATTGCTTCCGTTTGGCCCCTTCACTCTGTTGAGTTACGTCTAGATTGGTTTGAGGCCGTAGGTAATCTCAGGATTACCGGCCTGTTACGTCCTTAACCCATAGGGGCGGGTTTGGGTCGTGACAGAGTGGTATCAGAGCACGAGTTAATAACTCATACATTTGTCCAAAAAGGGCAATAAGCGTCTAGACAAGATCTAGGATGCATTCATGTGATAAATATGAAGTTGGAAACATTGATTATGTGCTTACACGTTTTGATATGAGCAATGGTATGTTGTAAGTTGTGAACTACTTGCATTGCAAATTATTTGGAGATATGTGCTTGTTAGTGTATACATACTTGTGTACCTTTTGTATGAAATATAATGCAAGTTTAATCAGATGGTGAGAACCAGAGGTGATGAAATAGAGGAATCTTCTACTGCCAAACTGGACAGAATGGAAAGAATGATCCAAGAAATGACAGAAGCTTTAAGACAGCAACAGGAGTGGCAGCAACAGTGGCAGCAACCACACCCGCCACCTCCACCTCCACCTCCAGTGCCACCTATGCCAGATAATCAAAATGATGATCGAATAATAGCTCTTACCAAGGAATTCAAGAAAATGAAACCACCACAGTTCCACGGGGGATTAGATCCGTTGAAAGCCGAAGCGTGGGGCCTCGGCATTGAGAAATTATTTGAAGTGTTCCCCCGTTCAGAGACTCAAAAAGTGCTTCTAGCTACCTTTATGCTAGAAGATGAAGCAAGGAGATGGTGGATGTTAATGCGAGAAAATCATAAAGATGTTAACTGGGTAAGGTTTCTGGAAATATTCTATGACAAATACTTTCCACAATGTGTGCGGGATAGGAAGGTAGCAGAGTTCATGGAGTTAAAGCAAGATAGCATGACAGTGGCAGAGTATGAGGCCAAGTTCACAGAGTTGGCCAGGTTTGCACCACATATAATTGACACTGACTATAAGAAGGCAAGACATTTTGAAGGTGGACTCCGAAGTGACATCCTAGAGAGAGTGAATGTCCTAAAGTTAGAGACCTATATTGGGGTGCTTGACAGGGCCATCATATCAGAGGCTAATATAGCTAGACAAGCTAAGCCAGTAACAGAATGGAAAGATAACAAAAGACAGGGCTTCTTTTCGAAGAAGAAATTTCTGAAGAAGCAAAACACGGGCTCCTCCAATACTTCGAGTTCTTCCCGAGACATAGCTCCTATGTGCAACATCTGTAGTAGAAGGCACCGCGGTGTCTGTTACCGTGCATCAGGAGCCTGTTTCAATTGTGGAAAGCAAGGGCATATAGCCCGAGAGTGTAACCAAAACAGTGGAAAACTAGCAGCTAGCTCCACTGCATCAGTTCCGAAGCCGGGAAATACTTTGAGATCTGCTACTACTGGGGATACAGTGAGGCAGGGGAGAGTTTTTGCACTTGTTCTGGGTGATACACGGAATGCCAATGCTGTTGTCTCAGGTACTATTTCAATATGTAATCAGGATGCCTTTGTATTAATTTATTCTTGATCAACGCACTCATTTGTGACATATACATTTGCATCTAGACTGAATAGACCCCTAGAGTTATTGCCATATTTGTTATGTGTGTATGCTTCATTGGGGGAATCTGTGTTATGTGACTATATATATCGGTTTTGTGACATGCGTATTGAGGAGGCTATCCTATATGTAGATTTGTTACCCTTGAACTTTAGACACTTTGATGTAATCTTGGGCATGGACTGGTTGACCAAGTATTGTGCCACCATAGATTGTGTGACAAAAAGGGTTGTATTTAAACCACCAGAGCAAAAAGAAATTGTATTTGTGGGTAATGGGGTAATGCCTCCACCTTATTTGATATCTGCAATGAAAGCATGTAAATTGATCAGGAAAGGGTGCCAGGGTTATCTGTGCTATGTGTTGACTGAACAACTTGTGAATGTTGAATTAAATGATATTCCCATTGTTAGAAAATTCCCGGATGTGTTCCCAAATGAATTACCAGGGGAATTAGTAGACAGGGAGATAGAGTTTACTATTGAGACTGTGCCAGGCACCTAGCCTATTTCTAAGACTCCCTACAGGATGGCTACTGCTAAAATGAAAGAATTGAAAGAACAATTACAAGACCTCCTTGACAAGGGGTTTATCCGACCTAGCACTTCGCCTTGGGGTGCACCGGTGCTGTTTGTGAAAAAGAAGGATGGTACTTTGCGCCTGTGCATCGACTACCGGGAATTGAACAAGGTAACGGTAAAGAACAAATACCCCCTACCCCGTATTGATGATTTATTTGACCAGTTGCAGGGATCACAGGTGTTTTCTAAGATTGATTTGAGATCCGGGTATCATCAGCTGAAAGTTAAGGCAGAGGATGTTGAGAAAACAGCATTCAGAATGAGGTATGGTCATTTTGAGTTTCTTGTTATGCCATTTGGGGTGACTAATGCTCCGGCAGCATTTATGGACCTCATGAATAGAATTTTTAAAACCTACCTTGATGAGTTTGTTGTAGTCTTCATTGATGATATTTTGATATACTCTAAGGATAGACTTGAACATGAACACCATTTGAGGACTGTTTTACAAATACTTCGGGAAAGGAAATTATTTGCTAAACTAAAGAAATGTGAGTTTTGGTTGGATGAAGTTATTTTGTTAGGGCATGTGATCAATAAGGAAGGAATTTCAGTGGACCCACAGAAAATCGAGGCAATTGTGAAATGGCCTACACCAACCAACGTGACAGAAGTTCGCAGTTTCATAGGCTTAGCTGGGTACTACAGGAGGTTTGTGAAGGACTTTTCGAAATTAGCAGTACCTCTTACCCAATTGACACGCAAAGGGCAACCATTTGAGTGGAACAGTGAAAGAGAATCAGCCTTTCATGAATTGAAGACGAGATTGACTACTGCACCAATTTTGACATTACCTTCAGGTACGAAAAATTTTGTAATTTTCAGTGATGCGTCTTATAAGGGTTTGGGTTGTGTCTTAATGCAGAATGGAAAGGTTATTGCTTACGCCTCTCGACAATTGAGGCCACACGAGAAGAATTATCCAACACATGACCTAGAATTGGCCGCAGTTGTTTTTGCTTTAAAAATCTGGCGGCACTATTTGTACGGGGCAAAGTGTGAAGTCTACACAGATCATAAGAGCCTAAAATACTTCTTCACGCAGAAGGAGTTGAATATGCGACAGAGAAGATGGCTGGAGTTGATAAAAGATTACGACATAGAAATTCAGTATCACCTCGGGAGAGCTAACACAGTCGCTGACGCCTTGAGCAGAAAGTCAACAGGGAGTATGGCTTGTTTGCTTATTAAACAAAGGGAAATTTTGCAAGACTTTGAGAAGTCTGAAATTGAGGTGGTAATGTGTGAACGGGGCGGATTAATAGCCGCTATTATAGCCGAGCCAGCGATCATTGATGAAATCAAACAGAAACAGAAAGAGGATGAGTTCCTCAGGAAAGTAATTGACGAATTCGAGGCAAGCCCGAAAGCAGAATTCAGTATTTAGAATGAAATGTTGAAATTCTGAAACAGAATATGTGTCCCAGATGACCCAGAACTAAAGAAGAGAGTCTTAAATGAAGCCCACAAATCGGCATTTGCTATGCATCCGGGTAACAACAAAATGTATCGGGATTTGAAACAAACCTATTGGTGGCCTAAAATGAAGAAAGAGATTGCAGAATATGTGTCCAAGTGCCTTCAGTGTCAGCAAGTTAAGGCTGAACATCAGAAGCCAGGCAGTCTACTTCAACCTCTCCCTATTTCTGAATGGAAGTGGGAACACGTGACTATGGATTTCGTTGTTGGCCTACCTCGGACTTCTCGAGGTATGGATTCTGTTTGGTTTGTAGTTGATAGGCTGACTAAATCTGCGCATTTTTTGCCTGTCAAAACTACATTTACTGCTTATAGATTGGCTACTATTTATGTTGATGAGATTGTCCGTTTACACGGAGTTCCGGTATCCATTGTATCGGATAGAGATCCGAAATTTGTGTCTAGATTGTGGAAAAGTTTGCAGGAAGCTATGGGAACAAAACTAAGGTTCAGTACTGCATTCCACCCACAGACGGACGGGCAGTCAGAACAAACGATACAAACTTTGGAGGACATGCTTCGCATGTGTGCTTTGGATTTTCAGGGGAGTTGGGAAGATTATTTGCCACTTGCAGAATTTGCTTATAATAACAGCTTCCACTCCAGCATCGGTATGGCACCATACGAGGCTTTGTATGGTAGAAAGTGCAGATCACCTATTTGTTGGACAGAGGTCGGGGACAGAGCTTTGCTTGGGCCAGAAATTGTGCAAGACACTTCTGAGAAAATCAAAATTATCCATCAAAGGCTCAAAACAGCTCAGGACCGACAAAAGAGTTATGCAGATGTTCGGAGAAGACCTCTTAAGTATGAGGTTGGTGACCATGTGTTCATCCACGTATCTCCGATGAAAGGCCAAGTCAGATTTGGGAAAAAGGGCAAGTTGTCGCCCCGCTACATTGGGTCATTCCAGATTTTGGAGAGACTTGGTCCAGTTGCTTATAGAGTTGCCTTGCCGCCGGGATTCGAGCAAATCCATAATGTGTTTCATGTGTCGATGTTGAGGGGTTACCTCCGAGACCTGTTTCATTTAATTGATTATCACCGGGTTGCTATTGATGAAAATATGGAATATGCTGAATGGCCAGAGAGAATTGTGGACCGACAAGTGAAAGAATTGAGAAACAAATCCATCCCAATGGTGAAAGTAGAATGGAAAGAACACTATGGGACGGATGCTACATGGGAAAAAGATGAGGAAATGCGTCTACGCTATCCACATTTGTTTCCCGATGAAGGTAACTTAAGTTTGGAGGACCAAACTTCCTAAAGGGGGGGAGACTGTGATACCCCTGTTTTGTATTACGTTAATTGGTCCCTAATACGTATGTGATTATATGTTTTGATATGATTTTGTGTGTCATTATGTGGATATGTGTGATTTTGGAACTTTATCTATTCACCGTAGGAATATCTGTTTGAGTCATCCGCCTTGGAAATTAAATTGAGGGCCTTATCGGCTACAAAACCCAAAATTGATTACGCCATTGTAATTGGCATAATTTTTAGAGCTTACGGTGAAATTTAATTGAAAAATTGATTCGGGTCAGATTAAGTCGATTTAATTGATAAATTAAAGCCCAACTACTTTATTATTTTAATATTGGCCTTAGTGGGTTTTGTTATAAGCCTCTACACTCCCTAGTCTCTATAATTCACTTCATTTTGGCTGATCAAAAACTCAAAGGGAAAAGAGAGGGTCGGCTAGTGAGAGAGGGAGTGAGGGAAATTGGGATTTTGGCCTCAAAGCTTGATAATTTGAAGATCAACTCAAGAATTAAGCTTAAGTTGGAAGGTTAAAGCTCCCAGGTGAGTAATCAACCCTTAACTCATAAGTTTAAGTTGTGTTCTAATGAATTAAAGACTTAATGGTGAGTTTGATCATAAGTTGTGTTGAATTTAATGAGATATGCACATGCATGTACAGAATTGTTATGAATTGTCATAAGTTGCATACACTAGCATGTATCATGTCAATTAAGCAAGATTTGAAGTTTGATTATGCATACAAGCTTCATTGGCTGAGCTTTGGCACCATTTGCATCTTCTGAAATGGGAATGAGGTCAAGATGGCCATGCATGTTTGAATAATTGAGGATGGGAGCTTGAAATGCATGAATATACATGATAGAGTCGAATGTGGTGTCAATTTGAGACATGCAAGTATGTAATCCTTGAAATTGAGCTTCTTAACCAGGTGTTTTGGTGTTTGTACCTTGTTAGTATGATTGCATGTGAACTTTAAGCCTTAGAATGCATGAAAATTGGCTGGAAAATCGAGTTGGAACTCAAGAACATAACCTGGGAATTTCCAGAATTTTGACGTCCGCTCGAGCGGGGGGAAGTGCCGCTCGAGCGGAGAATTCGAGCTCCCAGCATTTTTGCAGACATGGCTCCCACTCGAGCGAGGTAGTTGACGCTCGAGCGGGGAGCTATGTAGGCAGACAGTCCGCTCGAGCAGTAGAGTTCACGCTCGAGCGAAAATTTGAGGTAACCAGCACTTTTGCAGGATGAAGGGTTCGCTCGAGCGGGGAAGTCCACGCTCGAGCGGGGACCCTGTTTTCTGAAATTCTAAAGATGCATTCTGTGTTGTATTTTTCCGTTCTTTTTCACTTGTAAGCACTCTTAGGCATATGTTAAGCATTGTAAATGAGCTAATAAGATAAGAATAAAGCCTAATGAGGAATGTGTGAATTAAAGAACGGATTGAACTGTTAGTGACCCTTTTGTGTTCATGAAATATGTAGGGTCAAGCTCCAGGGTGAATTCACAAGCCGATCACTGTGAGTAATATCGATATGTGAATGCTTGCGAATGTCCAATTGTTTATTCCCTTATAAGCTTTATGAATTGCTAATTGGGATTGTGGACGTAATCTGACATGGATAAACATGAATGGACCAAAGGTCGTTTTGATAAATATAAATGGACCCCAGGTCGTTTTGACATGAATGAGTGGGCCGAAGGTCGTTTTGAAATGAATGAATGGGCCGAAGGCCGTTTTGACATAAATGAATGAGCCGAAGGCCGTTCTGACATAAATGAATGGGCCGAAGGCCGTTTTGACATAAATGAATGGGCCAAAGGCCGTTTGATACGAATGAATGGGCCGAAGGCCGTTTTGATACGAATGTATGGGCCGAAGGCCGTTTTGATACGAATGTATGAGCGAAGGCCGTTTTGACATAAATGGATGGGCCGAAGGCCGTTTTGACATAATCGAATGGACCAAAGGCCAGAACGTTTGGAATTACTATAACTTGATTTGTATTTCGTATAGTTACATATATCTGTTAAATAGAAATATGAATTGGGCCCAAGGCCGTTCGGAACATGTTGTTCTACATTGTTAAGTGATTTCTGTGTTTGATATTATTCACTGGGCTATCGCTCACGCTCATTCATGTGTTTGTAGGTGAGCCAAGAGAAGCACAAACCCAGCCCCAGTGAAGCCTGTCAAGAAAAACATGAGTTTTGGAGAGTCAGCCTTGTGTCTCACGCACGAGACCCAACCTTGCCATTTTGTTACATATTTACATTTTGTCTTGTTGGCAAGGACTTTGTGTATATCTGTATATAGTTTTGATATAGTTGACTCATTTTAGATGATCCTGTCTGTAAGGAATTTTATGGCGCTGTATTTTGTTGTGAGTTATTAACGTATATGCGCATGGTTGTTTAAAAGTGCATATAAGCACGGCTCTATGGACAGAGTTTTTAATCATTGCTTCCGTTTGGCCCCTTCACTCTGTTGAGTTACGTCTAGATTGGTTTGAGGCCATAGGTAATCTCAGGATTACCGGCCGGTTACGTCCTTAACCCATAGGGGCGGATTTGGGTTGTGACACGATAGGTGCTTCCCTCAGTGTATGACCTCTCAATTCTCGTTCTCTCAGACCTGGAGTAACGAGTCCTGGAAGTTCTAGATTGAGTATCGCTTGTTCTGAGGCTTCTACTCTCTGCTTGTGACGGTGTGGTATTCCTACCACGATCCTCTGAGTAGCGAGGGGGCGTGTTGCCTTTGCACCCCTCTCCTATCGCCACCAATTTTCCCTTGATCTAGCGCTTCATGGCCTTCATGTCTGCCGCCATCTTCCTTATTAGTTCATTCTGCTCTTTTACGCAATCCTCCAGAGTTTGAGGATCGATTCTTCGCCTCTGCCTTTCAGGACTTTGTGAGCGAGAGCGATAGGGGCTGTTGTTCCGCCTCCCCCTTGCATCCCTCCGGGGGTTCTGTCGCTGGGGCTCTAAGTCTGCCATGGAAGGGATAGAAGGCAAACATTCGCGTCTCCCACCCCTCTCTGGGGTTTGTCCGTCGATGGTGGACTGCGGTAAATCTTCGTTGTGCGCCATTGCTCCCAATTAGCGAGGGAAACTTGATCAAGAGGTTTTATTCTTTGTCTGACCTTCCCACAGACGACACCAATTGTATGAGAAAGAAATAAACATTCTCATATAATCCTGTTGATCAAGTCTGCGCTCCTCCAAACGTCGTCGCTTTACTCCCTGAAAACACAAACGTGAGCTAGCCGACGGGTGTGTGCCAGATACCTCTCCGATGCCTTAGTCAAAAAAATAGACAAATAGACAAAAGCTCTGTGTATTCGGGAATCAAAGTTGTGTTACCTCTTCATAGGTGATGTTGTGAGCTTTTATAGGTTTCGTGTGGCACAATCCTAGTAGGACTCTTATTTCTACATGCAGAGTCCTCTTAGGAATTACTCTCCTAAAAGATAATACTTATCCTTCAACACCTCCCTCACTGCTTAAACCAAATGAGATGGTCCTAGCTTGGTGGTATGTCCAAACGACCGAGCTAGCATTGCCATGGCACAATGATAATGTAATCGAGCTAACAATACTCATGTTACATTTATCCCGGCACTTTATGTGTAACATGTACCTCGGCTTCGCTTGTAGACCGTGCTACCCATAGCGTACTTGGACCGAGCTACTCAACAGTAAGGTCTTGAATAGAAGCTAAAAATACCTCGGCTCAAGATGGTTTGACCGAGCTAACTGTCACCGTGCCGACCGAGGTGACCGAGCTAACCACCAAGCTATTTCGGACCGGGCTATCTGCAAGGCTCCTCTGGACCGGACTAATTACAAGGCCCTTTTACTCTTCTTCTTCAGGGCCCACAAAATGACTCATTACCCAGCTCGACCCAATTTACATATAAATTACCCTTTCAACCGCGCAAACAATAACAACACAATCCAGCCTGCGTTAAGAAAACCCAAAAAATAAGTGTTCAATTACATTGCACAATCACTTTCGTAAACAACGGAAAAACGTTACGGTTCCAACAACAGTTCACTTACGAGTCGGGTTTTTGCTGGGGAAGGTCTTCAACAGCCTCGAGGAAATGGTTGAAAGTCTCAGTGATGCTAACCTCATCTATTCCATCTGCTCACAACGACTGCTTCATTATAATCGACACACGTTCCTTCTATCACACACAAAACAACCTCCATAATTAAATTCAAACTCATAATACATCCATGAACTGATTTAACACAACAATTACATGTGTTCCTTACCAGGACAAGTAGTTCACTATAGTGCACGTCTGTTAATTACATTTATTATTTATATATAATAAATAAAATAAATAAATAATTTAATTTAATAAAAAATTTCAAGCCCAAAATTACATTTCAAAAAAAAAAATCCCAACAAGTAAAAAAAAAATTCAGTTGACCACTGGTTGATCGCCTTGACGCTCACCGATCAACCTCGACCTAAATTATAATTATTTTTTATTTATTTATTTATTTTTTCCTTTTCTTGAAGGGTCTAGACGTCCGGGGTGGACTTCTGGCGAGACGTCTGGGGAACTTCGACCGACATCCGGAGGACTTCCCAGCACACATCTCTCTCTTCCTTCGTTAGCTAAAATGCTAGTTACAATTAACACATAAGTTAACAGCTGGTACTAATATACAACACTAACACACTTATTGCAGCACTCAACAGTGTTTTTGGCTATCCAAAAACTAACACGTGATACTAACACACTCACTAACGCATCCATTGTGGATGCTCTAAGAGATTGGAAAATGTCATAGGTCTCAAATTTTCTACCAAACAAATGGTCAAATGTCTTACATGAGTGTGGGGTCCACAAAATTGCAGACCTCACACCCATGTAAGACATTTGGTCATTTGTTTGGTAGAAAATTTGGTATCCCTAGCATTACCCTAAGAGATTAGAAATTAAATTTGTTGGTTTCTATAAGTAAAAATTTTGTTACAAAAGATATTTTGCGATCAATTTCTATCATTATGAGAATAGTCGTTAAAAAGTCATCAAGAAAAATAAAAAAAACAAGGCTTTTAGTAATAAAATTTTGAAAATGTCACTAATAGATACATTTTAACAAAATAATTTGGTCTAAAAAAGGTTTACTTTTTAAGATAAAATTTTTGAGCAAGAATCT
The DNA here is from genome assembly GCA_025200525.1 of Camellia lanceoleosa. Classification (NCBI taxonomy): domain Eukaryota; kingdom Viridiplantae; phylum Streptophyta; class Magnoliopsida; order Ericales; family Theaceae; genus Camellia; species Camellia lanceoleosa. The sequence continues at coordinate 185,849,030 of CM045759.1, read as the reverse complement.
TCTAGAGTTTTTTTTTTCCCTAAAGTTTCCTAGAGTGGTGCGTTGTATGGTTGAGATTTAATGACAAGTCACATCAATTTTTCAGCATTAAATCTCAACCACACAATACACCACTTTAAGAAACTTTAGAAAAAAAACACTCTAGAGGATCCTTGGTGAAAATTTTTGGTCCCAAACAGATAATAATTCATCACTAATATCTAATTTTTTTTTTGTTAAAAATATAATAACGACACTTTTTGCAATAAGAATATTTGATTTTTAAAAAATAATTATATCCCTAAATTTTGGCTTTTAAAACGTCAATTTTTTTTTGGGTAGTGTTTCTATTCTAAAACCATGTGTTCGGAAATGGTTTCCACTATGATGTGTATTTTGACGATTGCCAATTTGCTACAACGCCATGAGAATAAGGCTTGTTATATTATCAATTTGACGTCACCTTTATTTTCCTAGAATCCATTACATTAAAAAAAATGATGGAAAAAATTAAAAAAAAAATTCAAAATTTGAGTATTGTAATAAAATTAATTTTTAATTTTTAATTTTACCAATTTAAATTTTAATCTTGTCATTTTTTTAAATATAACCTATCTGCTTATTTGTGATAAGTAAAATTGATAGAAAAATAATATTTTAGTTATTAAATTCAATATATGTGTATGAAAATATCTAAAATATTTTTTTTATTAAATTTAATAACTAAAATATATTTTTTCTCATATTTACTTAACAAAAATAGATAAATGATTTAGATTAAAAATAAATTAAAAAATTAGTGTTCAAATTGACAAAATTAAAAATAAAATAAAGTAAGATTTTATTATTATTTTCAAATATATAGAAATATTCATCTTAATCAATATATATAAATATACTATATATAAATGTAAGAGTATTTTTTTTTTTTAGGTCTAAACCACCGGTATCCGGAAGTCCACAGAACCTTGACTAATCTGGTTCGAGCCGGGTAGGACCACAAAGCTCTCCCAACAAGTTTTTAACACAGCTGCGTTCCCAAGTCTTGAACCCGAGATCTTGGTTAAGCTAGTATAGCCCCTTACCAGCTAACCTACGTGCATGTTGGTAAATGTAAGAGTATTTAAATACCGTTGGAGGAACCGCTATTTATGGAAATAAATACATTTATCCATGCTGGTTCAACCATTTGTGATAAGTAAAATTGATAGAAAAATAATATTTTAATTATTAAATTCAATGTATGTGTATGAAAATATCTAAAATAATTTTTTTATTAAATTTAATAACTAAAATATGTTTTTTCTCATATTTACTTAACAAAAATAGATTAATGATTTAGATTAAAAATAAATTAAAAAATTAGTGTTCAAATTGACAAAATTAAAAATAAAATAAAGTTAGATTTTATTATTATTTTCAAATATATAGAAATATTCATCTTAATCAATATATATAAATATACTATATATAAATGTAAGAGTATTTGAATACTGTTGGAGGAACCTCTATATTTATGGAAATAAATACATTTATCCATGCTGGTTCAACCATTTGTGATAAGTAAAATTGATAGAAAAATAATATTTTAGTTATTAAATTCAATATATGTGTATGAAAATATCTAAAATGATTTTTTATTAAATTTAATAACTAAAATATCTTTTTTCTCATATTTACTTAATAAAAATAGATAAATGATTTAGATTAAAAATAAATTAAAAAATTAGTGTTCAAATTGATAAAATTAAAAATAAAATAAAGTTAGATTTTATTATTATTTTCAAATATATAGAAATATTCATCTTAATCAATATATATAAATATATACTATATATAAATGTAAGAGTATTTGAATACCGTTGGAGGAACCTCTATTTATGGAAATAAATACATTTATCCATGCTGGTTCAACCATGAGTGACAGGGGAGCACATCCCACTTGCACAGCCTCGATTGCAAACAACTGATTCTTCACGGCGACGCCCAGTTTCTATGTATTGTCTGCTTTCGTCTATTTCCCGAGTTGCTAAACTCTCTCTCTCTCTCTCTCTCTCTCTCTCTCTCCCCAATTAAATATCCTAATGCTGACAATCTTCTTTGGAGCTCAGAGTCCCAATCTTCCTCTTAATAATGTTTGAATTATGGATTTTGATAGAGATTATTATGTTTGGATTGAGTGATTTGGAAAAAAATAAAAATGAAATGAAAATATGTGTATTTTTTTATTTATTTGGATAACTTAAGTGGATAAAAATAAAAAGAAATTGATAGAAATAGAGAGAAACTCATTTATTTTATAATCTTCATTTTCAATCTTTTCAAAAGTGGAGAGATTGGGAGATAAAATAAATCAATAGATTCTTATATTTTCATAATATCAATTTTGTCTTTGTAAAAATAAAAGAAATAAAATGATTGACAAAATATAAAAATGTTTTTTTGGTAATATAATGTAAAATAGTTTCTTTTCTTTTTTTCTCTTATGAAATCTAACCAAACAAAAAAGAGAGAAATTACAATCATTTCATTTCTTTCATTTCTTACTTATTCAAACAAACGAAGATAAATCACAATTATTTCATTTTATTTCTTTTTTTCTTATAACTTAAATAATCATTTCATTTCTTTTCTCTCCTAAGTTCCCAAACATGGAAAGTGAAATATGAAAGTTGAGTGAAGTGTGACTGAAATATTATTAAATTTTATATACCTTTCACACATTTTTTTCTTTTTCTTTTTCTTTTTGTGAATTCATACCAAAATTCATGATCCAAATACATACTAACAAAATTCTAAACTCAAATATCTTACGATATGGTAGAAAGACATTGTTGATTCCACTCGATATTTGATCAGTTTAGTCTCCTTTTTCTTTGGTTAAAAGTTTATAACTAGAAAGTAAAAGTTATAAGAGAAATCCTAAAGGGATGTGTATCATATGTACCCTATCATAAAACTATATAATTTTATTATAAAATTTCTTAACATCAATCATAAAATGAATAATCTCATTATAAATTGACGTAACAAAATATCTAAAATTTTGTGATTGATGTTGAAAAAATTTATGACTTAGTTATGATATTTTTTGCTACGCTAATTTATAGTAAGATACGCATATTAATATTACAAAATTTTATGATAATATTACACATTTTGTGATAGGGTACATATGATATGCATTTCTAAAGGAATACACATAATAACATTTCCAAGTCATAAATCTATCTTCCTCAATTTTTTAATTTATTAAGTTATGTCCGTCTTATAAACTATATAAGCAAAAACTATGGTAAACACTTTGATTCCCAAAATTTAAAAAATAGTAATAATTTATGAACATGAACTTGTATCTTTTTGACAAAAATAGTAATAATAAGTTTTGTCCCTCTCAGTTCCCATGAGTGAAACCCGTGAAGCTTGCAAATAAAAAGGAAATGGGAGAGGTGTTGTGAGTTGAATTATTTTGGTTATAATGCTAAAAGCTAGAAGAGAGAGTTCGAAAAGGTGAATCAATGAATATCAACCGAAAAAGATTTTGTACCCCATTTGATTGATTAAAAAGCCGTTCAAGAAAACTGCTCTACATTAACCTCTCATCTACCTGTCAAATTCATATCAATTCAAGCCAAAGTTGGAATGAGATTCCCACTTGAAAATATATCTGTATCCATTAATAGTAGAGCAAAATGCTAAAAACAAATAAATAAATAAATAATCGATTATACATAATTCTAAAAAATTATAAAAATCGCAAAGGTTAATATTTGACTTTGGATGGATTCTAAAACTTTTAAATATGTTTATTTGATTTTAGCATTTTCAATCTTGTAACTACGTTGATTATATATAATTTTAAAAATTATAAAAACCGCAAAGGTTAGGATTAAAAATAAAAATTAATTAGACATTAGTATTTGACTTTGGATAGATTCTAAAACTTTTAAATATGTTTATTTAATTTTAGCGTTTTCAATCTTGTAACTACATTGGATTTTTTAAAAAATTTTAATTCATATAACAATTAATCATTCTTTATTATAAAATTTGTTAATTGTATGAATAGAAATATAAAATCTTAATATTTTATTTATACTATCTGTATTAACTTTAATCATTTTAATATTATTAAAAGGAGATCAAATATACTTATGTCATATTTTATTTTAACCGGTAAAGTTTATTGTATTTTTTCATTTTATTTTTTAAAAAAATTTTAAATGGTCAATGTAATTTTTCAGTGGAAAATGTTTGGGATCTTTTTTGGGAAGACCCCCACCACTCCTACAGTGATGTGAACCAATGATATGTTTGTATTTTTTTTTTTTTTTTCTTACTTGGACCAATTACAAGTGAGTAGAGATTATAAAAGTGATATTTTTTGAAGAACTGAATCATTACTTTTTTCAGTTTATCCTAAAGTTGTTTTTAGAATTGGCATGTACTTCATTCTTGAAACTAGATAATATACTGTTTAAAATGCTAGAGTCCTCAAAACCATTAAACACTTGGCTTTTAATATTTGGTAGGTTAAATATCTAATAAATTCATTACCTCTCACGAACATTAAAAATAAAATTAAAAAATTCAATATGTGCACGTGGACACTCTTCAAAATATAAATGACTTAGCTGCTCAAGTAAATTGTGATCGGTAAGTAAATTGTGATCGGTAGGTAATTAAAATTGAAGGGGTCAATCTGACCATGCCATGTTAGATTAGGCCAAGCACCCATTTGGCTACAAGCCAAATCCCTCTGTGGGCTTGGGTTGAGTGATCACTGGACCAAGTTTCATATTCATTTTTATGATCATGATCGGGTCTTGAGAGTGTGAATAAGCCCCAAAATAGAGACATGATATACTGACAGGACAGTATAAAGGATGAATTAGGCCAAGTGGTACAGCAACTTGCCAACTTAAAGTCAATCTGAAACAGATTATATACTTAGGCCTTGTTTGGGGTAATCTATATAATCCATCTTTTTATCTTTTTATCTTTTTTCCATCACATCACCTCTCTACTTTTTTGCACATCTTTTCGTAAAAAGACAAAAAGTGCACTTTTTTAGGACACCCCAAACCAACCCTTAGTGTGGGGATATATTTTATGAGTACCAACATGTGTCAAGGTGCCGCTGACGTGTCAGTCGAGGTGCCACGTGTCTCGTTCTTAACGCCGAGATTATCTCGGCAAGGCCGAGATTACCTCCAAAGATATCGGAAAAGGGACAAGAGTCCTACAATGAGAAAATACTTCAAGATGGATAAGGATAACGTTCTTAGGGAGTGTATCTTTATCTCTTGAGGAGTCCATAGAAGTCAGGCTTCTATTGGGACTAGGATTGAGTTTACTATAAAAGAAAAGTACTCCCGTGGGTCTAAGGTACGCAATTTATATTCTGAACAGTGAGTTTGCACTATTAATTATCTTTCAGAGATATACTGACTTGATTGTCGGAGTGCCCCCGGGTGGACGAACCACCGTCGAAATCTTCTCTTTCTGTTACAGGTTAGCCTGATGTCATCTATTCTGCCAGTTCTCTCCAGCTGATCACTGAGTTGGCAGTATGGTCAGAAAATCACTCACACAATTTGGCGCCGTCTGTAGGAAAGATAGGAGAATAAATGGCCAACAACGGACAGAAGAAAAAGATTGGGGACGACACTCCTGCTGAGAGTGGGAGACCTATTGACCTTGATGTCACAGGAGACGAATGCAACGCAGAAACTCGTGACCAGAATCACGGAGTTAAGGACGTCGGCCAGAGTAGCGACGCACCAAAGAAACCAGATCGAAGTGGCTACTACAACGAAGACGACCTCCAGGTATGAACGGATAGATGCCTGCGGAGAGACGAAGAGGTCAAGGAGATGGCAAACAAATTGGCAGACCTGCAGTCGGTCGTCAATTTCATGATGCAAAATAACGTCATGCAGCCACCGTTCCTGCTGCAGGACACGCCGATTCCAGCGGCCAATGCCCAAAAGGGAAGGCAGAGAACAATCCTCGTAGCCCCTCAGCATAACGGGAGCGAAAGACACTCTCACCGACCTTCCAGGGAGATCGGACGAAGGGAGTCAAGAAGAGAAGAATCACGGAGGACGGATCACACAAATAAGACAGACCCTAAAGGACATCGGCATGTTCAGGGGCAGGCGCTATGCTTCGACACAACTCATGGAGAGAGGTCGAAGAGGACTCACCATGAAGCTGAAAGTAGTGCACCAAAAAGGCTAAAAGCAGGAGATAGCCGGGCTCCTGGAAGAACAAAAGAGGACTTAAGAGATTACCTCAAGAGGAAGCAACAGAATACCGACGCCGAAGTAACCTCCCCAGAGAAACCGAGGACACCATTCTTGGTGGAGTTGGACAAGTTTAAAGCGCCGAAGAGATTCAGAATGCCGAGGTTTCAAATATACGATGGTAAGTCAGACCCCAACTTCCACGTCGGATTATATTTGAACTCAATGGCATTGTATAGTGGGAACAAGCCGTTGCTCTGCAAAGTGTTCCCCTCATCCTTCGGGGAGATTGCATAAGATTGGTTCCACAAACTACCAAAGGGAAACGTGAAGACTTGGGAAGGCCTGGCCCAGATGTTTATGGCCAGGTTCGTAACAAACAAGCTGCAGCCATTAAGGGTGGACGCACTGATGGCTCTGAAGATCAGTAAGGATGAAAGCCTTAGGGCCTATGCAAAAAGATACTATGAGGTATTCAACCGAATACTAGAGTGTAATCAAGAAGTGGCGGTCGTGTCATTCAAGAACGGCCTGAAAGACAACTGTCCACTACGGAAGTCTTTGGCAAAAACCTTGCCAAAAAGCATGGAAGAGCTCATGACGAGAATCGAGAAGTATGCCAGAGCCGAGGAAGATACGTCGGGGACTAAGGAGATAAAATAAGAGAAAGGAAACGGCTCGCCGAAGCGAGGTTGAGGTAATAATGGATCGAACAAGCAAGAAACAGAACTGAGGGCTGCACAGGCAGTGACGACTGTGTTCCGAATCCCAATTCACAAAGTCCTGGAACAAATTCAGAACCAGCCCTATCCAGGGGAATTCATGGGGAGGAACGTTGGCAGGCGTTGTGCCTACCACAATGAAGAGGGGCACATGACTCTGGGTTGTAGAGCCCTGAAAACACACTTGGAAGACTTGGTGAGACAAGGCCATTTGAGAGATCTGGTCGATGAGGCCAGAACAAGAAAAGAACAGGCAAGATTGTCTCAAGCACCAGCAGCTCCGTCTCCCCCAGCACAACAACCACAGGCAGGAAGACCTCGGATAGTCAATGTGATTCACTCAAAGGTCAACGAGAACGAAATTAGAGGGGAGACCCAGAAGGTAAAACACCTACAACATGTCTATCAAGTCAGGGAGAAAAGACATCGGGCAGAAGAATGTCAGGGACCAATGATAAAGTTTACTAAAGCCGACCTAGAGATGGTCCAGCATCCGCATAATGATGCCTTGGTAGTATCCCTCCAGATTGGGGAGTGCCAAGTGAAACACATTCTGATTGACCGAGGCAGCTCTTGTGACATCATGTACGTCAGATGTTACAAGGAGCTCGGCCTTCACCCGGACGATATGGAACAATCCAATGGCCCAATGGTTGGGTTCAATAGAACGTCGACATGACCACCGGGAGCAGTAAACTTGGAGGTGTAGGCTGGCACTAGGAAGATCAAGACAGAATTCACCATCATCGACACACCCTCCCCTTACAACATTATCTTGGGAAAGCCATGGTTGCATGCAATGGGGGTAGTTCCCTCAACATTGCATCAACTATTGTGATTCCCAACAAAGCATGGGATAGAGGAAGTCAGGGGCGATCAGCTGCAGGCGAAGAATTGCTCCATGGTAGCAATGAAATCTACCTACAGCATACGAGAGCCAGAAAAGGCAGAAATTGAAGATGAGGACGTAGAAGTCCTAGAAGACGTCGGCAAGGAGCCAGCCGAGAAGAGCGAAGAGGCACTGAAGAAAACCCTCGTCCAGGATGGGGATGAAGAACACTTCTTTCTTCTCGGCTAAGACTTAGCCGAAGTAGAAGAAAAAGAGTTGGAAGCTTTTTTAAGAGACAATATTGAGGTGTTTGCTTGGACACCTTACGAAATGCTTGGCATTGATCCCGAGGTCACTTGCCACAAACTGAATGTTGATAGGTCGGCTAAACCTGTAATTGAACGAGCCAGAAGACCGACATTGACGCATGTCAAAACGGTAGAAGAAGAAGTAGACAGACTTCTGAAGGCTAGGGCCATTAAAGAAGTTCGCTACCTGACATGGCTATCCAATACAATGGTGGTAAAGAAGAAGAACGGTAAATGGAGGGTCTGCGTAGACTTTACCAGTTTAAACAAAGCCTGTCCCAAAGACAGCTTCCCTCTACCCAAGATTGACCAGTTAGTAGATGCCACTTCGAGGCATGGAATGATGAGCTTCCTGGATGCTTACAGGGGGTATCACCAGATAGCTATGGACCTTGCGGATGAAGAGAAGACTGCATTTATCACTCCCAAAGGGCTATACTGCTACAGAGTGATGCCCTTCGGGTTAAAAAACGCAGGAGCCACTTACCAAAGATTAGTAACCAAGATGGTCAAGCACTTGATTGGCCGAACAGTTGAAGTCTACATCGACGACATGGTCGTTAAGACTAAGCAGCCTGAAGGTTATCTCGCCGATCTAAAAGCAGTCTTTGAATCCTTAAAACATATCAGCTCCGACTCAATGCATCGAAGTGCGCATTTGGAGTTGGATGTAGTAAGTTTTTAGGATACCTGGTGACCAGGAGGGGCATTGAGGCCAGCCCAGATCACATCAAGGCCATCCTAGAGTTAAAGAGTCCGGCGTCGGCAAAGAAACAGTCAGATGCTAATCGAAGGGTCGCAAACAACAGTTCATATAAGAAGCTCAAACAAATGCAAACCTTTCTTCAAATTAGTGAAGAAATCCACATACTTTCTTTGGACAGAGGAGTATGAAGAAGCATTAGCCGATCTGAAGAAGTACCTGACCACAGCTCCAGTTCTTTCAATCCGGAACCGGGAGGCTGTTCTGACTTGGCGCTTTGAACATACGATAAGTGCAGTACTAATCCGAGAAGAAAAAAAGAAGCAAAGGGCTGTTTACTATGTAAGCAAAACCCTAGTAAACAAGGTATCTACCCTTAAAGAAATTGGCACTGGCTCTAGTAATGGCTTAAAAAAAGTTGAACATTACTTCCAGACCCATAAAATTGTGGTACTAACAGAGCATCCATTGAAGTCCCTATTACAGCAAGGAGACTTAATAGGAAGAATAGCCAGATGGGCAGTCGCCTTAGGCCAGTATGATCTGGGGTACAGGCCCAGAACTGCAATCAAAGGCCAGGTTTTAGCCGACTTCGTGGCCGAGTTCACGCTAGAATCCATCGAACATCGGGCTCCGTTGAGCCAAGATAGACGATGTCCAAACAAGCAAGCAGAAGCTCAGCCAAAGACAAAAGAACAAAGGAAAGAGGACAAACTCAAACCCTACAGCATTTACATCGGTGACTCTTTTCGACTGTTCGTTGATGGGAGTTCAAACCGACAAGGAGCGGGGGCAGGAGTAGTACTGATATCTCCAGATGGAGAGATATTGGAACAGTCCATTTGATTGGAGTTCAAAGCCTCAAACAATGAGACAGATTATGAAGCATTGATTGCAAGACTGAAGCTGGCAGCAGCAGTACAAGCAGATGAGGTAATAGTTTTTTGTGACTCACAATTGATAGTTAACCAGACAATGGGCAAGTTTGCAGCCCGAGATGAAAGAATGTCGGCCTACGCAAAAGAGGTCATCAAGCTGGCAGCCTTATTCCAGAACTGCAGACTACTTCAAGTAAGCCGAGATGATAACAACCATGCCGATGCGTTGGCCAACGTAGCTAGTGCAATACAACCAGGAAAAGCAAGGACAATAATGATTGAATACTTGTCGAGCCCGAGCATTGAACCAATAACCGTAGAGCCTGAAGCAATGTGCATAGACATAGGTCCAAGCTGGATGGACGCAATTATTGCGTTCCTAAAAGAAAGAAAGCTACCAGATGACCGCAAGAAGGCACACAAGATCAGATTGAAGTCGGCAAGATTCAGTCTGACAGTAAAAGGACATCTCTACAGAAGGTCCTTTACTGGACCCCTTTTAAGGTGCGTACACCCTTTGCAGGTTGAAGATTTTTTATATGAAATTCATGAAGAAATTTGTGGAAGCCACGCTGGGGGCAGATCACTAGCTCACAGGGCCATTACCCAGGGGTATTGGTGGCCCTACATGCAAAAAGATGCAGAAGCCTACGTAAAGAAGTGTAAACAATGCCAAAGGTTTGCACCTTTGATACACCAGCCAGCTGCTGACCTGAACCCTGTATCCAGTCCTTGGCCATTTGCCCAATGGGGGATGGATCTCGTTGGGCAATTACCCCAAGCAACTGGGCAAAGGAAGTACCTGCTGGTAGCAACAGATTACTTCACGAAGTGGATAGAAGCAGAATCTCTTGCCAAGATCCGAGATGTGGATGTCAAGAACTTCATATGGAGAAACATCATCACCAGATTTGGGATTCCAAGAGCAATAGTTGCCGACAATGGAACACAGTTTGACAGTAAGCTAATTAAGAACTTTTGTGCAAAGTTCAAGATCAAGAACTGCTTTTTAACCCCGAACTACTTTTCAACCCCAAGCTTTCCACAAATCAACGGACAAGCAGAAGCATCCAACAAAGTAATTCTAGATAGGATAAAGAAAAGGCTGCAGGCAGTAAAAGGAAAATGGGTAGACGAATTGCCCAATGTACTCTGGGCATATCGGACTACAACGAGAAGGTCAACAGGAGAATCTCCCTTTGCCATGGCTTATGGCACAGAAGCAGTCATTCCATTGGAGGTCGGCATCCCAGGGATCAGAATCCAGGGAGTTGAGAATGGGACTAATGATTTACTCTTAGCCCGAGATCTAGATCTTCTAAAAGAAAGAAGAGAGAAAGCTGCAATACAACTTGCAGCATACCAGCAACAGCTTGCCAGAGCTTATAACAAGAAGATTAATCCAAGGGAATTTGAAGTCGGCGACCTAGTCCTGAGAAAAGTCGTCGGCAACAAGAAGGATCCCAGGGAGGGCAAGCTTGGCCCAAACTGGAAAAAACCTTACAGAATTACTTCGGTATTGGGCAATGGGGCATATCGGCTTGAAGATAATGAGGGCAAAGCATTGCCAAGACCCTGGAACACTTGTAATTTTAAATTTTTCTATCATTAGATGTTACTTGTTTTTTACCGACAACATCAATAAAATCTTAGCAGAATTCTTCAACACTTATGACTAATAAAGATGCATAATGTGGTTTCTGGAAGACATGAATAATGAAAACCCAAGTGGAACTCAGGTTCACATTAGAGGGCAGAGAGTTATAAATGATGTTTAACACTTGTTGAAATTTGTAGCAATTTACAAGTTGAAGTTAAACCGATGTTATGTTTAACACTTTTTGAAATTTGTAGCAATTTACAAGTTAAAGTTAAACCGAGACGATTATTTAACACTTGTTGAAATTTGTAGCAATTTACAAGTTAAAGTTAAACCGAGATGATTGTTTAACACTTGTTGAAATTTGTAGCAATTTACAAGTTAAAGTTAAACCGAGATGATTGTTTAACACTTGTTGAAATTTGTAGCAATTTACAAGTTGAAGTTAAACCGAGATGATTGTTTAAACACTTGTTGAAATTTGTAGCAATTTACAAGTTAAAGTTAAATCGAAATCATCAGTTGTATAACCGAGGTGTGTCACCCCGAGAAGATTATACAAAGATTGAAGTATATACTGAAGATATATTCTAAGTATGGAATCATACAAGAGTAATACAAAGAAGGCAAACATGCAAACATTCAAAGAAAGAAGGAAGTTGTATTCATTAAAAGGCACGTCAGCCAAAAACTTACAATTGTTTCCAAAAAGAAGAAAAGTAAAAATACAAAAGGAAAAAAACATAAGGCTAAGGCTCTTTAGCAGTAGCAGTTGGTTGAGTTTGAAGTTCAGACAATTGTTGAGAGAACGCCTCAACAGCCTTTTCCGCCACGAGCTCGGCATCAATTTGGGCCAGGGTTTCGTCGAGGCTCTTGTCAGCAAAGGTGACGTCGGCTGATGTCTTCTTAGGAACAGCATTTTTAGGAACCTCCTCACCATCCTCATCTTGAGTCAAGTCTAGGACTAGCTCATTTTGAGGAGAAGACTTGGTCCCAGCAACAGCTTCCTTGGGCTTCCTCACCAAAACCTCCTCCTCAGATTTAGAATCCTCATCAGATTGAGGTGGAGTTGAAGGGAATGGCAGAGGAATGGCGTCGGCATTCTTAAAGAGGGAGTCCTCAGGGACATCAAGCTTCTTCAGCAAAGTCATCCAGCCAAGGGTGAAACCCTTGTTGCATGCTTGCTTGACTTGCTTTTCATAGGCCTTTGTAACGTCGGCCATGCCCTGAGCATACGCCTTTTCATCGGCATCTTTGATTTCGGCCTCTTTTGTGGCCAAGGCATCTTGAAGCTCCCTCTGGGCCTGGGCCACTTTGTCCTCAGCCTCCTTCAGCTGGGCTTGAAGAACTTTGTTTATTGCCTCAGTGGCACCGACCTTTTCTTCGGCATTATCCTTCTCTTTGATGGCGACTTCGGCCTGGTCCTCCAAGGTCTTCATCTTTGATTGCAGGCTCTTATTGGTTTTCTGAAGTGTGGAGACCTCCCTCATCTTCTCAGCTAGCTTCTCACGATTCTCAAAAGATTACATTGAGAAAGAGTGGGCATGCTGGATGGCTTGAAAGGAAACAGAAGTATTAGAAAATATTCTAAGTATGAAATAAAGAAAAAGAAAGAAAAAGTACCAAGCAACAACACTTACCTGAACAGAGCGTTGAAGCATAAGAGCGTAATTCTCATACTCACTGAACTCGGCGTTTCGCTCCAGGTCGCCTGGAAGAAACAGAGTAGTATTGAGGGCAACGCCGACGTTGATATCATCGGCACTGTCACTAGCCATAACAAACTTATCTTCCAAAGTAATCTCGGGGGCTCAAGGGGCATCTGGCTTCTTAGACCCTGAGGTCGTTGCAGATGACCTCGGCCTTTTGGACTTGGTAGATTCGGATGGAAGAGCTTCAACAGACCTCTTCGCAGGGACAGAGACGGTTTTCTCACTCGGAGCCAGCTTGGAAATTGGCAAAGTGTCTTCAGTCTCAACCTGAGTCACCTTGGCCTTTGGTTGAGCCTTTTTAACTCTTTTCGGCTTCGGTAGAGGCAGGGCTTGTGTTGATTGAGCATCAACATTAGTTGGAATATTGGCTAAGAGATCTTTGGCAACTAGTTTTGCGCGGCCCATCTCGGCTGCAAGAACAAGTCGTCGACGACGTTTTCGTTGAGATGGTGGGATCAGGTATTGAGCTGAAGTAGACAGCTGTTCTGCTGGATAAGCTTATAGAGTTGTGGCAGCTTGTGGAGTTGTGGCAGAGGGAGGAGATAAGCTCTTTTTCTTTTTTCTCTTGGGAACGTCGGGAAGAGCTGATTTGTATGTTGGAATGAAATTAAGAAGCAGAGGCGCCTTCCATTTATGGACTGGCAGGTCTAAGAGTTTCTTTAAATCCTTGCGGGGAAAGAAGGATTGGCGAAAATTTTTTGATGGCTTAGGAACAGCTGCAAGAAAAACAGACGTTAAGAAACAGATGAAGTATGCAAGACTTTAAAAAACAAGTATGAATGCAGGGCTCTTACTATTACCCTCTACAAAGACTGATCGAGGGAAAGGGAAGAGATGGAGGTCTTCATCTGGGGCAAACTCCCAGTTTTCCGAAGTAATGAAATAGTCGTCCCCAGCTCCCTTGTTGGAGTCTGGGAGGTCGACTACGATTTTGAACTCTGTGGACCTCGGCTTAAGGTAATAAATGTAGCATTTTTCTTTCAAGTTAAGGCCACATATGGTATAGCAGTATTGAATATCGGCTAAGGTGATCCTAGCATTTTCCTATTTAGCTAAGGCTATAATACCATTGATCACTTGATAAGAATTGATGGCAAGTTGCATGGGGTTCAACTTATAATAATGGAGAATCTCGCGAAAAAGAATGTTGAGTGGAAGCCGAAGTCCACACTTAATAAAGGCAACTACATGGAAGGGCATGGAGTCATCAGTAGGTAAGATGGAGTCATCATCCCTAGCCAACCTCAGATGGACGTCGGCTGGGATTTCAAACTCCTATCTAAAGTATTCTAGTTTGGATGGGGTGTTTACCCTATGTTTCCACATACACATGATGTCGGCTTAATCAAGGAGATTGGGTTTTAGAAGATGTTTTGAAAGGGTTATTAGGACCTCAGCAAACACTTAAGGTAAATGCAGGTTTCAGTTTGTTCCTAAATTATGGGTTCTACAGACAAATCCCAAACTTAAGTCTATGGAAACGAAGATTGAAGGCACAAATCTAGAAAAGACACAAAAAACAGAAAATAAGAACAAGTTTCAGAATCAAGAACAAAGATGGACTATCAAGAACACAGTAAGTACAAGTGGTACAAGGTCAAGAACAGTGGCAAAAGTGCAAAAAAATGGTGAACGATGCGTGTATTCAAGACATGGGCAAGGGCAAACTCGTGGAATAAACACACTCAGATATGAAATTCACAAATCAAATGTTTGAACAAAGCAGTAATGGCAACAAATAGTAAAGAACATCAGAGAATTGAAAACGAAGGAAACTGTGGCTTACCAGAAAGAGTGAAGCCGGTATGAAGATCGCCGAAGTCAAGCGACGGTTGCAGAAGTAACAGAACGGCGAAGGCTTCACCAAGAGGAAGGAATGAAGGCAGTTGCAGAGCTTAAAGTCTGGAACAATGGCGGATTCGAGAGGAAAAAGTAAGAGAGAGAAAACGCAAGAATATCAAATGAAAGGTGAAGAAATAAAAGAAGAGGGAAAAGTTTTGTTAAAACTTGAAACAGCGGCGAAAATGAATTAATGCACCTAGAGCAACGAATGCATCAGACGGACGGCGCGCATAAGCGCAAAAGGCGGCTTCTGGTAGTCCATGCACAATCCCGTAAGAATAAAACACGTGGATGAAAACAGTCGAATAAGTGATGCATGATAGCTCATATGTTAGAGAGAACTCTTAGAGTCCTTAGTTTTAATGGAGGCATGTCAGCCTGAAATAAATGATCTCCGCAGAAGAAATTTTAAGCCGACGTACTAGAAGGAAGTACCGATATAGGTTCCATCACCTCAAAATGCCGAGGTAATAGAATCTAGGGGGCAGTTGTGGGGATATATTTTATGAGTACCAACACGTGACAAGGTGATGCCGACGTGTCAGCCGAAGTGCCACGTGTCCCGTTCTTGACGCCGAGGTTATCTCGGCGAGGCCGAAGTTACCTCCGAAGATATCGGAATCCGAGATAAGCGGATAAGGGACAAGAGTCCTACAATGAGGAAAGACTTCAAGATGGATAAGGATAACGTTCTTAGAGAGTGTATCCTTATCTCTTGAGGAGTCCAAAGTAAGCACTGAATGGGAGTCCCTAGAAGTCAGGCTTCTATTGCGACTAGGATTGAGTTTACTATAAAAGAAAGGTATCCCCATGGGTCTAAGGTACGTAATTTATATTCTAAACAGTGAGTTTGCACTATTTATTATCTTTGAGAGATATACTGACTTGATCGTCGGAGTGCCCCCGGGTGGACGAACCACCGTCGGAATCTTCTCTTTCTGTTGCAAGTTAGCCAGGTGCTATCTATTCTGTCAGTTCTCTCCAGCTGATCACTGAGTTGGCAGTGTGGTCAGAAAATCACTCACACACTTAGCATGCTTGATTGGGCCAACCAGATATGATAATGTTCCCTTAGAAGTACCAATACTAGCAAGTAACTTGGGTCAAAAAAGAATAAACCAAGATATGGATTGGAGGTGGTTCATTCATGGAAAATTCCATGTCACTAAAATCTCTAGGTATCTGGTAAAACTAGATCATGAAAGATCTTTGATCATATGGGATAACGAACTTCTAACATGAAGGTTAAGTCTAACAGAATGATGGTCTCCTTACTCCAAGCATAGTGATGACCTTAGTAAAGGGGCACATGAAGCAATTATCTTCATGTGCATTTTTGCGAACAAGCAATCAGTATAAAACATGAACTTCTTTTTTTAGGATCCAGTCAATATTTTTAAACCCTAGTTCTTTGCATTTCTTTGCTCTCAATTCTTCTTCTCAAATTCCTTTGCCATCAGAGGGACTTCTCCAGCCAAACTCCGGTGAGACAACACTTGCAATATTCTCCTTATCACAAGTTGTGGGTCTTGAATTATCATAATTGATCGAAACTCTAATTCTACCCGTACGAATTTCACCCACACAAGAAGTAATTAGATTTTCTTTTGGTAAGAGTGGAGGTAAGGGTCCTACCCTAAGAAGTTTCTTGTCCTAATATCAAAAAATCATATTTAAATTTTAATGTTTGGTATGTAAATAAATATATAAAATTTATTACTTCTTGCAAATATAAATGAAGGGTAGTGCTTTATACAAACATAGCTTGGAATAAAAAGATTACATGCATATAGAATGGTGTTGCCCATTTATCACCATCCATCTACTGAAAAAAAAAAAAATTTATTATTATTATTACTCTGTTTCATAATGACAAAATGTCTTTGACACATTTAATAAAGAATTTATATAAGCAAAATACTATACATAAATAAAATTAATAAAAAAAAAATTTAATAAGAATAATATGACATTGTTATTATTGTAAATAAATTCATCTTTAATAATATTTTATTGTAAAATAAAAATTCATAATAAATTATATCATTATATATAATTTTTTATTTATTTATATAACATTACTCTTTATATATAATTTAACGATAAATGAAAGGTTTCAAAACTTGTATGTGGACCAATCTTCTGCTTCCACTAATTATCACGGATTAAAACATTACTCAATTGGGTCAAGCCAATGAAGAAATATATTAAAATGAACTCCAAAATGGGTTTAGAGCCAATTCTTTACCAACCTTATCCTCATATTGGAATTCATTCTTGTGAGCTTTACATTATTACAGAATTATAATTATATTTTATTATCATATTTTTTTATCAATTTATGCATTAATATTAATAATAAATATGAATAATAAATTTTAATAAATTAATACAGTTGATTTGTTTGTGATGTGAATTAACTTTTTAACTTGGGACTAAAAAGTCTTATTTTGAATGAATCTTTTGATTTTTTTAACTTTTATAAAAAAAATAATAATAAATAATGATTATATAATTTAAATTTAACATTTTATCTTTAATTTTTTTAACTTATTTTATTCTTTTATAACTATTTTACTCTCCCAATCTCTTCCCAAACCGAGTGCAATACACTAGCCTTGGATCCAAGCAATTTCAAACACCCAATTACACAATTCCCAACCAACCCGCCTAATGTGTTTAATTAGAGGATTTTGAAAAGAATTTTAAAAGAAAAATAAAAAATGTGTGTAAAATTAATTAAAATGTAAATATATTTTATTTATTTTATTTATTTTTCTTTTTAAATCCTTACTTAAATCTCTAACCAAATACAACATTATAAAAAAAAAAAAAAAAAAGAGCAAATCTCTTGAATAGATTCTCATAATCTATTAATTCAATGAAAAGCTAATCCTCTTCTCATTCACAAACGAAAAATGGCACATCATAAATTTCAATTCCCCTTAACACTTCCCACAATAAATTATCATTATGTCCCTTGAAACCACTAAGAAATGTGAAAAAAGTTGTTCCAATTCCATATGCACATCTTACTTGAAACTAATTTTAAGGTTTGAACATATATGTAATATCTTTTTTAAGTCCGAACATAAACCTTAATTTACATCTTAATAAGATTGTAAAAAATATGATCGTGACGTCATAGCTCTGTATTTCCAAGGGAAAAATGTTAAGAATCGGAAAATTTTATTTTGAATGTTACTTCAAATATAAAGTGGAATGTATAAATTTAAAGGGTTGGATTTTCCTATAGTCCATCGTTTAGATTAGAGGGTATTTGTCAGGATTTGTAGGGCTCATTATGAATCTTATTTTGATAATTTGAATCGTTTATTTTGTCAAATTTTGTAATATATTATTCATGAAAAAATAGATCGATCCGATATTAGTAACTCATTCATTTTGTTGCAATTGTACCAAAAAAATGAATAGTCTATTTTAAAAACACATTAATTATTAATTTTTAGAGATGACTCAATAAAATAAACATGTGACAAATATCGAATTAATTTAATTTTTTATATTAATAATATACATATATGGTCCGATAATAAATAAAGAAAAAAATGAATCATTAAAATGGTATTCATGATGGGTTATGAATCCAAATAGCACTCTCTCTTCTAAATTTGGAAGGAAGGAGGGAAAATACACTATAAATTTAAAAGAATAAATTATAAATATATCTCTTGAAATTTAATTAAAATACAAAATGTCTCTTGTGATTTTGAAAATTATATTTCACCCTCTGAAATATTTAATTTCATAACAAATCACTTATTTTATTAATAAATTATCAAGTCAATTAACAGTTTTTAATAATGTTAGAAATATGTTCCAATTAATAATTTAAGTAATTTTATAATTGTATAAGAAAATAATTATGAATTTTATTTTTTTAATTAATTTTGTTAAATAAAAAATTCTAATAAGAGAGTGTTTATAATTTTTTAAATTATAAAAAATAATTTATATTTTAAATAAATCTCATAAAATATAATTGTAATTCATCTAATTTAAATTAATGAAATATGAATATTGTGACACTTTGAGAAGTTTATAAAAAGTTGATTTTTTAATTTTTTAAATTTTTTAATAATTTTTTTGTCCAAAAACTGAGTTATTTTAGATTAAAAAAAAAAACTGATTTTTTTGTCTAAAAAAATTAAAAAACTAAAAAAGTGTCTTTTTATCATTGTTCCCCAATAGAACCCATTGTTTGTTTGAAGATATACACTGAACACCAAAACACTAACCAAATGACAAACCAATGTCACCGGTCGCTGTAATTTTTTGGTCACTTTCGCCGCCCATGCCAAAAAGCATCACGAGTGTTTCCCTCTAATTATAGCCTCTCTGTTTATTACTTTCCCCTATATTTCTCTCTCTCTCTCTCTCTCTCTCTCTGCTACTACTCTAGTCTAATCTAATCCACTCACTGTCGTGAAATGAATAATCACATTTTCTCACCCATCATCACACACTCTTTACATGTGAACACACATCTAAAACCATATCTCTAATTCCCCTTAATACCTGTTTTCCCTTCCTTCACTGGTCACTTCACTCGTGCATGAACTCCCCCTTCCGTTACTCTGTATAAATATATATTTGTCACAGGCTCCTCCATGAATGCTTGTTAATTCACATTGTTTCTCTCTCCTCTGTACTACCAACAAATGACTTCTCACTCTGATCATCTCCTTGTAACACTGGTCTTGTTTGTCGCGGTTTGTGTTTCGGTGGTCACTTCTTCGCAACGAGACGTCGTCGTTTTGCTCAGGGTCAAGAATGGCAGTCTCAACGACCCGACCGGCCTGCTCCGTGATTGGGTAGATACCGGTCCCGTTGCTCCATGCAACTGGACCGGTATCGCCTGCGATCCTCAGACCGGCGCCGTAGTTTCTGTTGATCTCGCCGGACTCGGCATCTCCGGCGAATTCCCGGCCGATTTTTGCCGGATACCGACTCTCCGAAACCTCTCTCTCGGCTATAACAACCTCAACGGTAGTCTCTCCTCGATGTCTATCTCTCTCTGCTCTCATCTCCATTTATTGAACCTCTCTTCCAACTATTTCGCCGGTGAATTGCCCGATTTTTTGCCGGAGTTTATCAACTTGATGGTTCTCGATCTCTCTACCAACTACTTCAACGGCGATATTCCGGCGAGTTTCGGCCGGTTTTCGGCTCTCAAAGTGCTGAGTCTGTTCAACAACGCTCTCGGAGGCTTGATTCCGGATTTCTTGACCAATCTTACTGAGTTGACTCGTTTCGAACTCGCTTACAATTATTTCAAACCAGGTCCACTACCTCCGGCGATCGGAAACCTGAGAAAGCTTGAAAATCTTTGGATTCCCAACACGAACCTCGTCGGAAACATTCCAGTCTCTATCGGCGATCTCGTTGCTCTAACAAATCTCGATCTCTCCAATAACAATCTCTCCGGCGAAATTCCTAGTAGCATTGGTGGATTGAAAAGTGTTGTGCAAATTGAATTATTCAATAATCAATTGTCCGGTGAATTGCCTATTGCTTTATCGAATTTGACTTCGCTGCTTCGACTCGACGTTTCTCAGAACAATCTCACGGGGAATTTGCCGGAGAGTATCGCCGCTATGCCTCTCACTTCACTCAATCTCAACGATAATAGATTCGAAGGTCAAATTCCAGAGAGTCTAGCTTCAAACCCTAGCCTCTCGCAATTGCATATTTTCAACAACAGTTTTTCCGGCATATTGCCGGTGAATTTAGGTCTCAGCTCTGATCTTGTAGATTTGGATGTCTCTGGCAACGAATTGGAAGGTTCATTGCCTCCGAACCTCTGTTTCAGAAACAAACTTGAAATTCTAATCACTTTCAAAAACAAATTCTCAGGCGAAATTCCTGAATCGTACGGCGATTGCAAGACTCTGTATTACATTCGTATCTACAGTAACGAACTCTCTGGACAAGTTCCAGATCGTTTTTGGAGCTTACCTGGACTTAAATTTCTTCAACTCGCAAACAACAAATTCGAAGGTTCGATTCCGAATTCGATCTCCAATGCTCCAGGATTAACTAATTTATTGATCTCCGGCAACAACTTCTCAGGCGGACTTCCGGTTGAAATTTGTCAATTGCAAGAGCTTATAGTCATGGATGCGAGTAGAAATCAAATTTCCGGTGAATTGCCGAATTGCATAACTGAATTGAAGAAGTTGCAGAATCTGGAACTTCAAGAGAACATGTTTGCGGGTGAAATTCCGAGCAGTGTTGGTTCTTGGAAATATCTTACCGAGCTCAATTTCTCTCACAACAATTTGCAAGGCGAAATTCCCGATGCCCTCGGGAATTTGCCCGTGTTAACGTACTTGGATCTTGCCGGAAACTCACTTACCGGCGAGATTCCGGTGGCGCTGACGAAGCTGAAGCTCGACAAGTTCAATCTTTCCAACAACAAACTTGAAGGTGAAGTCCCTAGTGGTTTTGACAATGAGTTCTTTCTCCAGAGCCTAATGGGTAACCCGGGTCTATGCAGTCTGGATCTCAAACAGCTTCATCCATGCCCGAAACCCAAACCTGTTAGCCTCTATGTGATTGGAATTCTAGTGGCCTTGGCTTTGCTGGTCATTGGGTCTATTATATGTCTAGTGAAGACCAACACTTTGAATGTGCTTTTCGGTAAAAAGAAGTCTTCGTGGAAGACTACCTCATTCCAACGGGTCGGGTTCAATGAAGAAGAAGTTTTGGCCTCAATGACAGAAGAACATCTTATTGGAACAGGTGGATCGGGTCGGGTTTACATGGCGAAGCTCAAGACGGGGCAGACTGTGGCAGTTAAGAGGCTGTGGGGAGGTAACCAGCAAGTGGACATGAAGGCGGTGTTTCAATCCGAGGTGGAGACGTTGGGAAGAATCCGACATAACAATGTTGTAAAATTGCTGATGAGTTTTATGGGAGAGGATTTTAAGGTTTTGGTGTACGAGTATATGGTGAATGGTAGTTTGGGGGACACATTGCATGGAGAGAAAGGCGGAGTGTTATTGGATTGGCCTAGGAGGTTCTCAATAGCGGTTGGGGCGGCCCATGGGCTGGCCTACCTGCATCACGACTGTGTGCCACCTATTGTGCACCGGGATGTCAAGTCTAACAACATTTTGCTGGATGAAGAGTTCAGGCCGCGAGTTGCTGATTTTGGGCTTGCCAAGTCATTGCTACAGGATGTGAAGGAGGGCAATGGAGTGATGTCACGTATTGCTGGTTCGTGCGGCTACATTGCACCCGGTGAGTTTTTGCCTGCATGGTCTTGTCCTAGTTATTTTTGCTTAACTAGTTTCGGTCATGTTCATAGATTTTGACATCATATAACATGCATTACTATTAACAAATGCAACATATGGTTGCCCCAGTTGGAACAAGTTGTGCTAGTTGCATAGAATTAAATCATAGATTAGAGAAAAAAGATCCCATCTCTATCTTGTGTTGTATTCTATGATTTAATTCCATGCTACTAAATTTCTCAACTTGAATTTGTTGGGTGTGTGATAGCATGTCAACAATTGGCAGACTTTTCTAAACTACATGTGGAGGCAAAATGGAAGCAAGTGATATATAGACCCAAAAAAGGTTACTTTAAAAAAGCATACATGTAAGGTGAGTAGGGCTGCAAATGAGGCAAGTCAAATTTTAGTATGTTTAGACTTGTTTATTTAGACTTTAATGAATACGAGTTCGAGCTCGAACTTAAGCTTAAAAAAATTTAACAAACTGAGTTTGAGTCGATTTGGCTTAGGCTTGACTCTGACTCAAGCTCGAGCTCGAGTTCAAGCCTTTTCACGAGTTTTAACAAGTTAAAAAATTTATAAATTCATACTTGTGTATGAAACTAAAGGTACAACTAAAACTTTGATTATACAATTATATATTGTAAAAAAAAAAAAAAAAATCAATATTTTACCAAAATAATAATATTTACTACCAGTATTTTATAAATATACTATCTATAGTTAACTATTATTAACATTTATATTTTTTAAATATATGAATAACATATTTATCTTATTTTTTTATACATCTTTTTATATTATTTAATATATAAATAATAAATATTAAATGAGTCAATTAATGAGTCGAGCTTACGAATCGAACTTTAGAATGTTTGGAGTTGTTTATTAAAATTTAATGAGCTTGAGCTCGAGCTCGAGCGTAAAAAATTTATTGAACCAAGTTTAAACGAGCTCTTAGCGAAAAGCTCGAGCCTGCTCACGAAACGGTCTATTCATTTGACCCTAAATATGGGC
This sequence comes from Camellia lanceoleosa, assembly GCA_025200525.1. NCBI lineage: Eukaryota > Viridiplantae > Streptophyta > Magnoliopsida > Ericales > Theaceae > Camellia > Camellia lanceoleosa. Next base: position 185,825,927 of record CM045759.1, on the reverse strand, counting down.
ATATTTGATTTAACTTCAAGAAAATGTGATTCTTCTTTTCTTTTGAAATGCTTGTTCAAGTATGCTCGTTCCCTTCCTTTTGGAAATATGCGTACTCAGTATGGTAAGAAATGATTATCTAATCAAACCATTTTATGTATGATTATCCATATTGAAAACTCACTGTTTTGTACTGATTTCAGAGTATGCCTATACGCTGAAAGTGGATGAGAAGAGTGATGTTTATAGCTTTGGTGTGGTGTTGTTGGAGCTCATAACCGGTAAGAGGCCAAACGATGACTCCTTTGGAGAGAACAAGGACATTGTGAAGTGGGTAACAGAGGCTGCAATATCATCTCCAGAACAAGGAACCGGCATTTCTCGGATTGATTTGGATCAGCTTGTAGATCCAAAGATGAACCCAGCGACAAGCTATTATGAAGAGATTGAGAAAGTCTTGAATGTTTCTCTTCTTTGCACTTCAGCTTTTCCCATGAACAGGCCCTCCATGAGAAGGGTTGTTGAATTGCTCAAAGACCGTAAATTGCTTCATCAAAAGTGATAATGTGCTTGGATTGTAGTAGTTGGTAGGCCTTTGATCCTTCAGACTCTTTGCCCCTTCTTTGGTGGCATCCCATTTTCGCATGCGAGTGTCATGGCAAGTGGAGAGGCTCGGGGAAAGCTTCTATAGTTACCAAATACACACAAATTTCACAGAATGAGATGAGTGAGACTCATATATGGACCCCATAGATGCAGGTTTCATTCATTTGTTCTCATCTATGTCTCTTTCTATAAAAGCTTTATGTTAGTGTAGTAAACATTTTTGTCCCATTGTGTAAAAAAAAAATTTGTGTCCATAATGCAGTTGTTTGTTATAGCTAGTTAAAGAAAAGGATCACATTTTACAAGTCCAAACTTGAATTGCCCAATGCTCTTGAATTATTATTTTCATTCCTATTGGGAGTGACATATATGTATATATATATCTAGTAGATTGACGATAAATAACTTGCATAGGTTTTGGGGTTTGTCAAATACATATTGCAGAAAATATCCATAGATAGAATTCTTATGTAGAAAATTCATTGAAATACCTAGTTTGATGCAGTTCTCAACATGTTTGTATTAAATTGCCTATGGTAGTCAAAATAAAAATAAATAAAAAGAAAAGTTAAAAGATGGAGAGAAAATGGTCCAAGTGGACTTCGATTGGTGCCCCCATGACTGAAGAAGTTTGGCATATCTAGAGATGGTAGTAGATTCTGAAGCTCAGTACATTTATGAAATAAAAATGATTTTAAAAAGAATTTTTTTTTTCTTTTATAAATAATTTCATACCAAAATGATGTGTACTCAATAATAATTTAAAAAATAATGGTCACATTAATAGACTTTTGTTTTTAAAGTAATAGAACATAAGATGTCACATCATTATCCTATCTAAAAAAAATGTCACATCATTCTAAATTAAAATTTTAGAAAAAATTTGAATAAATCTAAAACGTTTAGGTTATATGGTGTTTTCAATAAATAGAAATTTGCTAATTGTACTAAATGGGTCTTTTCTTATTTTGCCTAATTAGCTAACAAAGTAAGTCAACATTCTTTCACTCATTAAATTTTTCGCTTTACCAACTAGCTTGAATAATAACACGTGGTATTCCGAAATTATCCAATAATTATTCCAAAAAATTGATTTGTATAATATGATATATGTGAGCCTCGAAAGTCTGAAAGACATAATCAGAACAAAACCCTTGGCATCTAGTGGCTTTGGCATTGACTTTATAATTTAGGTGGGGAATGTCACTCTGTTGGAATGGTATCTCATTAAAAACAAGAATCATGAGAAGATAAATTGATCCACATTATGAGCCAGGCTTCTGTCAAAATGCATTGAATTCAACTTCAGTCAACTCTCTGAACAGACATGCCTTTGAGATTTTGATTGATCAGAAACCCAAATAAAATTCTTGTGAGGAAAGGAGGTTGAGAATCCACTGCAATTGAACAGATCGAATATATTCATGAAGATGAGAATGAATGAACAATTATATATATATATATATATACATATTTTATTTACAGAAAAAGATGATGAGAACAGCATAGTCATGTGGCAGTTGGAATCTGATCTCTCCATTTTCTGGGTGGCTATAAATAGAGACTTTCGAAACTGAGGATTGGCACTGAAAAATTGGAGATAGGAAGGGATAGAGGTCTTACATGAAGGTAAGAGTCTTAGTGAGTTCGGTGGCCAAGAATGACTTGCCTTTCAACGGGGCATGAAGTAACCTTATCTTGGCTCTCTCTGCAGGCAGTCATCTTTGGCCTTTGACTGGCTTTTACCACTCATGCAAGGCCTTTCTCTCTCCATAAATCAAGTTATGCACCAATGTTGGCACCACGGTTTTAAATATCATTTGATACGTATCTGATATTTAACTGTATCACTGATGAAGGGGCTGAATGTAAAATGGGTCAGGTCCAAGCCTTGGGACGGCCCAATCCGATAAAGCCCAAATCCAAGTGGGTCAGATGAGTATATGGACTAATCAGTTGAGCCCAGCTTCGTGATCAATAGTACGTCCAAGTCCTCAAGCACTTGGACCCAACTTCAGAATGGAAAAGGCCACCAGAAGGCCGGTGAATGCAGGCAGCTGCGAGGGCGAATGTGTGGACGAGCAGATAAGTACCGACCCATCTCAGTAAGCAGCCGAAATGGCGAGCTAATGTACACCAAGATCAATCAAGAACGTAAGTACCGAATCGAGAAGCCTCACAAAGCGTGGGATCTGTGAATGCAAGCATGTGCAGGATGCCACCTCAGCTGGTCCCCCACGCCTAAAATCACGGAAGTTGTTAAGCCAAGGGAATGTGGTTTGTTATCAGCATGCTTACAATGAGAATACACAATGAATGGTAACTATCAAGTGGTCCACCACGTGGAGCACTGTTGAAAGGACACCTGGCAGCACCTGTATCCCATGAACTCACCTTGAGAAGCAAGCAAGGAACACTATATGTATAACATGAGCTTCACATTGAAGGTAACTGAACAACCCCAATCTACACCACACATACATACCCATTCGACTCTATACTCGACCGATCACCGATTACCACGCCGAGGGGTTATCCGCCAACCCCCGGCGACTCTACGGTGGTTCTTGTTGCAGAAGCCCTCAGCCCTGGATGGTCCAAGCTGAGCGAGCCAGATCCACTTTCATCTAGTCGCGGAAGCACGCACAATTGGTGCGGTGAGCGGGGATCATTTTCATCTCTGAGCCCTGCGTTCAGTTTCGGCGATGGGGATTGAGGACATTCCGCCTTCATCGCATACTCCGCAGACGGAAAAAACGAAGGAAAAAGGTTTGGCACTCGACGCTTCGGAGGAGCAAATCGAAACAATAATCGAACCCGAGTCATTTAACATCGACGCCTTCGCCGGAGGTTCTTCTCATCATTTCCTTCTGGAAAAGGATTATAGAGATCGAATTATAGATTCCATGGGAATGCAGATACAGGAGCTGAAGGCTCAACTAAAGAGGGTGTTGGGTGATCCGACGGAGAAGAGGACAGAAGCAGAGCCTTCCCGTTTGCAACGGAGGAGCTCATCTAGGGAATTACTAGTAAAGAAACTCCCCAGGAATGATTCCGGGCAACAAAGCCAACCAATCCCAACTCAGAGCGAAGCGGCGAGTAGTCACACCCGAGGGTCACGCCGGAGGAGGGCCAAGAGGCAGAAGACGGGAAGTCAACAAACCGAATACCCTCCTCAGGACCTTCGTACTTGGCTGATTGGCAATAGACAGAATGAGCAACATCGAGATCACTTGGACCGTACTGTTCACCAGAGAGAACATCGAGCGCTGGACAGACTTGTCTCTTCGCCATTTTCTCCCGAGATAGAGACCATGAGACCTCCAAAGAAGTTTACTCCACCAAAGTTCACTTCCTACGACGGGAAGTCGGACCCTCGACGCCATCACTCATTTCGCAGATGATGTCCCTCTGGCCGAGATGAGGCAGCGATGTGCAAAGTCTTCCCATCCACTTGGGAGAAACCGGACTCGATGGTTCGATCGACTCCCCGATCAATTCATGGTCGAAGCAGCTCTCCAAGAGTTCTGGCCGTGTTCGCTTCCAATACTAAGATTCCGAAGAGCCGACACACTTTATTCTCGAAGGAAACAAGAGGAACGCAGCTAGCTTATGCTAGGAGATATTGGGAAGAGTATAACAATCGGAAGAAAATGTGCGATGAGCAAATGGCGTCATGTCCTTCAAACATGGTTTCGCGTCCGAAAGTAAGTTAAGACAATCAATCACTAAGCGCCCGAGCACAGCTCTGAAAGACTTCTACGCCAGATTGAGCAAGATGTCTTCGCTGAGGACAATCAGATTCCCATTGAGGTATTATCGGCGGAGCAGGCAGCCCGGCAGAAGAAGAAAGCGGACCGAAGAGAACACCGAGGGATTGCAGTGAATGAAGTGGATAAGGCTAAATCACATGAAGCTGTTGTGACCGTGTTCAAAGAGCCAATCTACCGAATCTTGGAGAAGATCAAGAGAGAGCCCTTCTTTGTTTGGCCGCCGAAAATGATGGGAGATCCAGCTCGGCGCAATCAGAAGCTCAGGTGCACCTACCATCAAGACAGAGGACACATGACTCAGAACTGCAGGGCACTAAAGCAACACTTGGAGGACCTGGTGGCAGCAGGGCACTTGAGGGAATACATAGATCAGGGTAAGGAGGTGGCCGAATTGGGGAACCCACTTCCAGAAGTGAACGTAGAGCATCCACCCCGGCTGATAATAAATGTGATCCATGGGACAGCGGCTCCGGAATCTGAGGAAACACTGAAAGAAGAGATCGCTAAGGCTGCCCAAATTCAAAGAAATCATGTCAAGAGCCAAGATCGAAAAAGGTACGTACCGTACCAAAATCCCCCCTATGTACTGTCTCATTTACTAGCAAAGATTTAGAAAGCATACAGCACCCACACACTTATGCATTGATCATAATTGTTGGGATCGGGAAACGATTTGATGTGAAACGAGTCCTAGTAGATCAGGGCAGTGCAGCAGACATACTGTATTATGATTTGTTCAGAAAGCTTGGCCTCTCCGAGCAAAGATCTCACCCAATGACAATTTCCGGTTGGTTTCAATTCACAGCCGGAGTGGCCACTCGGCCGAATAGTATTGCCGGTCGTAGCAGAAACCGGTACGCACAACTGATATCGGATTGTATCTCAATATTAATGCAGCATGGAAGGTTATATAGGTTCCAGGAACAGAAGTCTAACATGGAAGGTAAGAGTCTTGTTTGGCAGCCAGGGATGACTTGCCTACCCCATGGACACAACGGATCTTTGGTTTGATATATGTAGAACTATTATTGTATAGTTGTTGGGCAATCATCCTGGCTCGGTAACAGGCTCTTCTGTTTCATGCTAGACTTTCTTTTCTTGCCTAAACGCATTTCAAACTGTCTCCATCCCTTTACCCATAAAATTGAATTGGCACGCTTTATAAAGACAAATGTATAAAAACTTTTCTGCTGTTCAATGCGATTATAACTTCAATTTTTATTTTTTTTTTTGGGTTCATTTCACAAAATTGATCCTCTCCGAGACTGCCAACTGGAGATTTCCTATTTAGCATCTCCGGGCTCACTTTGATAATTTTAATTGTTTATCTTTTATAGTTCATTGAACAGATCATTCATGCAAAAAATAAATTTGATCAAATACGAATAATCACATGATTAGATTATATTTGTCTTAAAAAATCAAACAATGTGTATGATTATAATTTTCTGAATAGTCTATTCAATAATTTTAATTTTCTATATTGATATTTTACTTATCGAGCTCCACAACATAAATTGTTCAGATCATCATTGAACTAAATCTCCCAAGGCCTAACAAATCCAATGAATTCATTTATGCTGTGTTTGATTGGGGAATTTGGGGAGGGATTAGGAAAGGGAAAGAGAAAAAGTGTGTGAAACTATGTGAAAATGTAGGTATATTTTTTTCACATTTCACCTACCTTTTCCATTTCTCTTTCCGAATCCCTCCTCAAATCCCTCAATCAAACACAGCATTAATGTTTATTATTAAAAAAGATTTGAAATAACATACAACGAAACTTAAAACAAAAGTTCAAAGATACACAAACACGACTGAGAGACTCACACTCACAAAAAAGACCCTACAAAAATTGACCTAATTTAGAAAATAAAGTCACTCTCAAGCCAATGAGGCTAAGCTGAAATATGGTTATCACTCATTATCACTTGTCAATTGAGGTGAAACCGATAACAATATTAGTATTTAAAAATAAAAAAAAATTATCAACAAAATAAATATATTAACCTATTTATTTCACTAAAATGGAATTTACAGATCATATATAAATCATGAATATTATGTATTATAATTTTGTACAACTCACCGTTGGTCCCGCATGAGGCCCACCAATAATAAATGGTGGGATATTCATCCAATAATTTTTGTTCGATCATAAAGTTTGTCCAACAGATTAATGTTTATTCACTCATAAGTTAATATATATATATATATATATATGTGTGTGTGTGGATGTTTAATTTACGTAATAAAAATAAGAGTTTTTTACTGGCCGGTCCCAAGTTTTTGACTTATTCCCCTCTTAGTCCTGACTTTTGATCTTGTGCACCAACAGGTCCTGAGACTTTTTTTTTTGTACCGTTTTACCCCTCCCCTGTTCTGGCGCGTTTCTGTTTGGATTTTGTATCAAAATTTTGTGTTTGTGATTTGGATTTCTGTAAAAGTTCACGATTTGCTGCTGTATCTTCGTGATTTGTGGAGCTTCGTGATTTCTGATTTCGCGATTTGTGGAGTTTCGTGATTTCTGATTGTGCGATTTGTGGAGCTTCGCGATTTGTGATTTGTGATTTGCAATTGCGTGTTTGGTGATTCTTTCTATTTGCGATTTTTACGTTTGGTGTATAGTTACATTTTTTGATTTGTGGTGTTGTGGAGGTAGGTCGACTGGTATGTTTGATTTTGATTTCAATTTCAATGTTTTGGTTTTTTTAGTTTGAGTTGGTGATTTTGATTTTGTGGTGATATTGTTGTTACTCTGTTGTTTCTGTTGCGATTGAATTTGTGTTTTGATTATGATATTGAAAGTTTTGAGATATGTATTTGTTGATTGAATTTTAGATTTTTATTTTTTTTTGGTTACGAAAGTGTGTTGATTGAACACAGGTGTTGGTTTGTTATTTTATACAGTGATAATTTTATCACTGTATATTTTGGGGTGATGTTGATTAAGTTTTTCAACAAAGGATAAATTTATGAGTGAGTATTGGAATAGTAGTTAATTTTATCACCGTCTTTGATTTTGTTTAAGAGTGTTTGAGTTTTTTTGTGAAATGTAATTGTTGTTTGTTGCAGGATTTATAGTGATGGAGAATTGTTTGTTTCTTATGTGCAAATTTAGAGGTGTGACATTGGTTATCAAGTATAATGATGGATTTAATTTCAAGGATTTAGTATATAAATTGTGTGCAAAGTGGAGTGAGTTAGTTGGTAGTTCTTGGAATATATCGTATTCAATGGCTGGACATTCTTCTTGTGGTCTAGAAAGTGAAGAGGATTTGAAGGTTATGGTTGGACTGGCACTTTCTTGTGATATTCATCGGATTGATGTTTTTGTAAAGTGTTGTTCTTTGGGTGAAGGTTCTATGATTTGTGATGGTGAAGCTAGTAGTAGTAGTAGTAGTAGTAGTAGTAGTAGTGTTGTTTGTGAAACTGATTTTTTGCCTTTATTTTATTCAAATCAACGGAAACCTTTGCTCTCCGATGGGTGGGTTAATTGTATGAAAGGAGTGGGACAAAGGTTTACTCAAGGAGTTGTTGAATTTCGAGATGCATTGTCAAAGTATTCTATTCATTCCGGTTTTAATTTTGATTTTGTTAAGAATGATAAGGATCATGTCACTGTTCATTGTAAGAGAAGGGATGATTTGGGATGTTTATAGAGCATGCATGCTAGAGTGGAAAATTATAGTAAAGCTTTTGTTATTAAACAATTTGATGATCTTCATACTTGTGGATCTTCTTTTCGTACAATTAAACATGCTAGGATGACTTCAAGTATGATTGGTGAGCTAATTTCTAGTGATATTCGTAACAAGGCTTTGACATCGGTTAGTGAGGTGGTTTGTGATTTCAAGGACTATTATGAAACAGAAATTTCTTATCGGCGAGCTTGGATGGGTGTTGAAAAAGCAAGGGGTCTTGTTTTTGGTGACTATTCATCATCATTTGACGATCTTCGTTGGTATGTTGATGCGGCTAATGCTTGCAATCCGGGGAGTGTTTTTAATATGGAATTTGATATTGATAGTAAAGGAAGACATTTCAAATGCTTGTTTTTCGCTTTTGAGGCATGTATTCATGGTTTCAAGTATTGTAGGCCTGTATTGATGCTTGATGGAACTTTTTTGAAAGGAAGACACAAAGGTTGTTTATTGGCTGCTACGGCGAAAGATGGTGACCAATGTATATTTTGTGTGTATGTGTTATTATTATTGAAATAGTGATAATTCTATCATTTTTGTTACTGGAGAGTGTTGATAATTGGGTATGGTCAATCTATTAGTGATAAATTTGTACTGTATACTTTTTGTTAAATTTTTATATTTATACAGTGATAAATTTATCTATGGTCAAATGCTAAACTTATATTTATACAGTGATAAATTTATATTTATACAGTGATAAATTTGTGCTGTATAAATTTGATTTTCTTTTTGTAATCTTTTTTGATTTGTTACTGATAACTTGTATATATATATTTTGTTTGTAGGTTTGTATCCATTATGTTTTGCGATTGTTGATGGTGAAAGTTATGAGAGTTGGCATTGGTTCTTGTCAAAGTTATTAGGTATTTTGACTCCAGAGAGGGATATTGCGTTTGTTACTGATCGACATGGAGGTTTGCTGAAAGCTTTAGCTGAGGTCTTTCCGTTTTCTTCTCATTCTTTTTGTCTAATGTATTTAAAGACAAACTTGAAGACTTATTTGTCAGTGAAGAGTCGTGAATCAAAAGAGTATTTGCTTACTCTTTTTAGTAGATGTGCATATGCTCCTACTATTGAGTTGTTTAATGAGCTATTTAAAGAATTTAAGGGTCGTTGTGGTCGTAGTGTTGAGAGGTTTCTTGAGGATTTACCTAATGAGTGTTGGTGTAACGCTTATTTTCAAGGCAAGAGGTATAGTGAAATGTGCACAAATACTGCGGAATCTTTTAATTCATGGATTAGGGATGAACGCCATTTGTTTTCAACTAGTCTTGTTAATGCTACACGGGTGAAACTAATGGAGCAATTTTCAAGAAGGAGAGAAGTTGGGAATAAATGGAATCGTATTGTTTGTCTTTTTGCAGAGAAAAAGTTGGAAGAAACTTTTAATGATACAAAAGCATGAATAGTTAAGAAATGTAGCGATGACATTTATGAAATCCAATTGGATCATTTAGTTATGGTTGATATTGGGAAACGTTGTTGTTCTTGTCGATTGTGGGAAATTGATTCTTTTCCTTGCAAACATAGTTTTTGTGCTATAAAGAGGAGTGGAAAGGATCTGAATTGTTTTCTCAATGATTACTACCGTGTTAGTAGTTATTGTGATTCTTATTCACATTCTATCTATCCGGTTCCTAGTATGTGGAAGCCAAATGTAGTTGTTGATGATGACGTTATTTTACCTCCTCTTTGTAAGAGACCAGCTGGACGTCCAAGAACAAAGAGAATACCTTCTAAGGGCGAAATCAAGAGAATTAGATGCAGTAGGTGTGGAAAGATGGGAACTCATAATCAGAAGACATGTAAACAAGCTTTGCTTTAGTTGTATTGATTTTAATTGAATTACTTTCTTTGAGAGTTGAGAGGTGTTACTTGCATTGAATGATTGAGTATTTTTTGAAAGATGTATCATTTTGGTACTTGCATTGAATGATTGAGGAATTTGTTGATCAGAAATTATATTTTTTGCTGATATTTTTACAGGATTAAGTTTCAGATATTTATATTATTTGATTTGGGTTAAATGTAGTTGCTTTTTTTTGGTGTTTTATAAAGTGATAAATTTATCACTGGTTGGTTTGGACAAGTTGGTGACTTATTTTTTTGTAAGAATGATAAATGTATCATTAATGTGGTTCTTGAATTTTGTTACTTTGAAGAATGATAAATTTACCACTTATTGTGTGGGAAGAGTTGATGGTTTATTACATTTATGTCAGTGGTTTATAAATTTTTCACTGTCACATGCAAGCAAATGTTCTTTTTACAAAGGATAAATTTATCATTGTATGGAGTTATCTAGTTTTCCTAGGAAAAATTTCCACAATGCAAAGGTGTAGATCAAATCTCTAGAATACATAATTGCATATCTGCTGTGTTAAGTGCTTTAAAAAGTAAATTTTTTTAAATCGACTACGATGTTTATTTGGTTTTGCAACTAGTTCTCATCAAGATACTATTGAGAATATCTAGAAATTATAATATTATTTTAATTTTCAATTTGGAGAATGTAATAGTGCTTGTGTTTAAATTTTCAATTAGGTAAATTTTTTATTATTTTTTATAGTGTTTTTTTTACTTGAATTGGGAAAAAAGAATGAGAGGGAGAGAGAGAGAGAGAGAGAGAGAGAGAGAGAGAGTTGCTGGTTTTTTTGTTTGAACATTGGTAAATTTATCAGTTTTCACAGTGATAAATTTATTAAAATAGTGACAAATTTATCAGGGTAAACAAAACAGTATAAAAATAAAATTTATTAGTACAGTGGCTCCAAACCTGTTATTAACCTTGAAATTCAACACAAATACTCAGATTAGAATCAATTTTTTGAATGAAACTTGGATAACAAGACTGACATTAAAAAAGACTGAATGTTTCATTGAAGCAAATTTGAGATTGTAACAAACAAGCATTGTCCATAGCTTTGACGTTGTAACAACCAAGAATTGTGCATAACTTTGACATTGTAACAACGAAGCATTGTAATATTCATTGGAGGAAAGTAAGAACGAAAATCATGAAATTACATGTAACAATGTAACAAGCATACAAGCAAAATGTATGAATATTGACATTCTAACAACCAAATGATTCAGTGTTTCCTTTTTTTTTCTTCTATTCCAGATCTGTTGATTATTACAGATGCAAGTCATCAATGTTTTCATCAGGCATTTGTTGTTGAACAACTTGTTGGTCCGTCAAGAAGATAGCTAACATATCAGCTCTCAATTGATTGCATTCTTCCTTGGAAAAAGTAGGCATTATGTTATTATTGGAAACATATTGCCTCATGATATAGCAAACAAGGATTCCACAATCAAGCCTGCAAAAATATTTTGAAAATAAAATATTATAATTTGGTTTTGTTGCTTTTTTTAATAACAGTGTTTTGTTGTTGATAAACTTACGATGTGTTTTCTTGTTGTGGGCTGTTGATGACGTTCTCAGTCTGCTGTTGAAATTTGTCAGTGTGTATGAGAGTTGGGTTCTCATCCTTTATGTATTTTTTAATAACCAGTCTCTGCAACATATACATTTATATAATTGTTGTATTAGAAAGTCAGTTGAAAGAATTAATAAGAAACCATGGATTTAAAGAATAATAAATAGATTAGTGTATAAATTTTCAATATATAGTTAAGCATGGATCAGGATTTATGTATTGGATTAATGATAAGATTGATAGTGAAAAGATTTTTACCACTTCATTTGCAGCATTGTAGTGTGGATCTTTAGGCATTGCTCCCCTTGGTTGCATGGAATTGTAGAATTTCCATGAACCTTCTTGAATGTCAAGGACAAGGATTGTCCAGTGAAAATTTTGGTGAATTGGGAAGAGAAGGTATCTTACTTTCATGGCTTCAGGCATCATTTTATTCAACATTCTCTTTCTTGCTTCCTCATCTTTTGTAGTGAACAAGTGCTAAAAAATATAAATAAAAAAAATAATGTTAATTTAACTTTAAACTTTTTCAAATTAAATATGTGATGAGTATGAAACTTTTTTGTCACTGTGATCAAAATTTTGTCAATGCATATCAAATTTTATCAGTGCATTGCATATCAATAGTTTCAAAAACCCAAAAAAGTGCCCAGAATTTTTTATCAAAGTCTGGGATTTACTCATACTGTGGCACCAGAATAACAAGGTCAAAATATATAACAGTGATTACAAAATCTGAGTCAGAAATTCTGGTCTGGTTTGGTTTGCTTGACTCTTTGTTTCACATGTCAAGCTTTGAATTAGGAAACAGGGCCAATTGAAGAGGGAAGGTAGTGTCATATGTTTTAAACTAGTTAATCAGTTAAGCAAACAGAGGTTATACACTGATGAAAAACAAAACAAGTGTTGTTCTTGAGTTTAGCAAACTAGTTACTTACATGGCAACTTGAAATGAATGGGAATGCTGTTGTGCCTTGTTTTTGTGCAAGCAAATGTTCTGCATATACATCTATTACCTGTGTTGAAAACAAAAAAAAGAACAAGGAATTAATATAAATGAAATACTAAAATGTTGTTTTAATGAGTTACGAATTTTACTTACAATACCTACCAAATCTTGACCCTTTAATATTTTGTCAATGTCGTTTAAGTACACATAGGTTGCATGGTGAGATCCTTGCCACACTGGCTGATCCTTGAAAAAAAAGATTATTAGTGTTTGAATAATAAATTTATTAATATTTTTGGAATATTTGATACTTATAAATTCAATATGAATTAATGATAAACAGTTGGCAAAAGTAAAGTACAAGAGTCAATAGAGAAGATTGTTACTTTTTTTTTTGTATTTGCCCAATGTGCAATGAGATTTTGCCTTGCTTTTTCTGGTAGGATGTTGAAAATTTCGTTTGAAGTTTTTTGTTTTTTCATTGCAGGCCGCTGTTCTTCTGAGTATTTGTTTACCTCAGCCAATGTTGCAATTCTCTCATGGAGTATTTTGATTTCTTCATCTTTCCTTTGCATTTGTTTTTTGTGCTGATCTTGCATTTCTTTTTTCAGCTTGTTGAGTTGCTGCTGCAGGTTATCATTTGCAATTTGAAGGATGTCCCTTTCCATTTATAACTTTTGCATTTTGAGCATGTCATCCTCTATCCTCTCAAAAACAAGTACTTCTACGAGATTTGGATCCACTTCAGGCTCTTTGTGAACTTTGTTTCCTTCACTATTTTCTGATTCAACGGGTACTATTTTTCTTTTCTTTTTAGGGCATATTTTGTGTGGAATTGGTTCCCATGTTTCATGTTTGCATTTGCCTTCAGTCAATGTTTGTTGTTCTTTTTCAGAAATTTTAGTCTGATTTTTTTGCTGAAAACTAACATCTTCATTTTCATTTTCGTCTTCATCTTTGTCTTCATCTTCATCTTTATCCTGAATTTTTCCTAGCAGCATTCAGTATATTTTTTTCTCTTCATCTGTGTGTTTCAAATTGTTCTCCTATATAGATGAAAATTTAAAAATGATTAATATGATACAAAGTTCAGAGATAAATTTCTCAGAGCAAATTTTATTAGTCAATTAGGAAAATTAAACAAATCTATGATTGTTATAGCAAATTTTATCACTGAACTAGGCATAGTAAGCAAATCTGTCATTGTATATCAAAATTTATCACTGAATTAGCAAAAGTAACCTAATAAAGTAAATATAAGAGAAAATGTCTAATTTAATTTATTTGTATGAATAAATTTATCAATACAGAAATCTAATCAATTCTAGTCGAATATAAAGTAACACAAATGAAGTAAATATAAAATAAAACTCATGCACAGTAGACAAATAGAAAAACATTAATTGTGTAAAAGAATTGATTACTCAATTAGGTATACTAATGGAAATTTATGACTCAATTAGGCAAAGTAAATAAATTTATCGGTGAATAAAAATTTATCCAATGATAAGAAAATCTATCGCTTGTTTAAACAGTAACAAAGGTTAGTATTGCATACCACAATATCTTTTAGCTCTTGCAAGGATGAAGTTGCCAATTGTTGTCCCAAACATGTGATGTTCCATTTAGCAAATCTTGGGATTGCATTTTCAACATTGGGTTTGATGGTGCTTGTGTGTTCAAGATATCCAATACTATTGAAGACAAAAAATTGTTATAAACAAGTATTTAGTAAACGTAAATATTATAGTTCATACGTTATAAGTGAGATATTTGCTTACCAATAGGATCATCACACATCCTACACTTTATCAATTTCGTTGATGTTTCTTTTGTATTGATTTTGTGAGGTGTTCCTTTGTTGGCCACACCAATCATAAGACTTCATTTTGTCAATATTCTCAATATATTTCATGAACCCCCAACCAATTGTAGTTCCAAAGATTAGGATATAACAACTAAGCAAATCAAGAGGCACACAAGCCTCACAACATCTTCTCTGTCCTCCTTCTTCTTGTTTCTCAAAAGTTTGGTTATCAACTTTTGGATTGAAGCACTTGTCATCCTATTCTCTTATTTTCCTTCTTTTGCCAAATCTATTTCATCTTTTCTTTCATATACAGTATGCATCTTCTTTTGTCCACATGCAATCCCAAAAATTAACTTGAAATCATTTCTTTTCAACTTTAACGTCTTCCCTCCAATTTGAAATGTGGTTCCATCCATTTGGTATGTTTGCAAGATTTTTGCAACCACATCATCATATTTTATTGAATCTGCTTTTTGCACGCTCTTCTTTGACAAAATGTCAGCTAGAAGGAAGAAGGGAGTCTTTTTGAGTATTTGGAAATGCTCCTTTTCAAGTTTGGTGGCATTGAAGAATCTGATGAGGGATAATTTGTTTGAGCAGTAGACATATTTTGCTTCATGGGCATGAATTTGATCACTTCTTGTTTTTCTTCCCTCAATTTTCTTCTTTCCTTTTGGTTAGTGCTGCTTTGGTTCTTGTTTGTTTTGTTGGGGCTTGGTTGTTGTTTTTGGTTGTTTTTGTTGTTGCTGTTTCGTTTTTCTTTCTTCTTGTTCTCCTTGTTTTTTAGCTTGATTTGTAGGTTCATCCTTTTGCTGTCTCTGTCTTTTGTTCCTTTCTTGTTGCTTGCTTCTTGTTTCTCTTGTTGTTGTTTCCTTTTTTTTTGTCTTGTTGTTTGTTTGTCTCTTTGTTATCCTTCTCTTCTTGCTTTTGAATTTTTGCTGTGAAAGATGTTTTTTCTGGCATAGATAATGTCATGAGAGAGCTCACAACATCTATATAAAAGGAGGCTATCAATGAAATAGGCCAACCACGCAAAATTTATCATGTAATTAAGCAAAGAAACAATTGTTTTGAAAATTTTACAATAGTACTTGTTTTTATCAGTGGCAAATATGTTGCTACAGTAGCAAGATATGTTGAGTTTTGCAATTTATTTTCAGTTTAAATTGTTCAAAATTTCAGTCTAGGAAATGCTTCAGTGTTCTCATGTATAAATGAAATATAATACAAATATAATTTGTGTGTTTTAAAAATTGATTCTAACTGTACTTATATCTTACTTTTAGAAATTTTGCAATGATCAAAATAATGTAATAGTGTATGTGTTTTTATTTTCAATTTAGGTAATTTTGTAATTTTTTAATAGTGTTTTGTTTAATTGAATTTGGAAAAAATAATGTAATAGTGTATGTGTTTTTGTTTGAACAGTAAGAAATTTGTCAGTGTTCACAGTGATAAATTTCTTGAAACAGTGATAAATTTATTAGTGTAAAGAAAACACTATAAGAAAATAATTTTATCAGTATAGTGATTCCAAACCTGTTTGATCTGCAGGTTCATCCTTCTGCTGTCTCTGTCTTTTCTTCCTTTCTTGTTGGTTGCTTCTTGTTTTTCTTCTTGTTGTTTCCTTTTTTTTGTCTTGTTGGTTTTTTGTCTCTTTGTTGTCCTTCTCTTCTTGCTTTTGGGTTTTTGCTGTGAAAGATCTTATTTCTGGCATAGATAATGTCATGAGAGAGCTCACAACATCTATATAAAAGGAGGATATCAATGAAGTAGGCCAACCATGCAAAATTTACGGATATACAACCAAATTTATCATTTAATTAAGCAAAGAAACAGTGATAAAAATTGGATATATTCATAATTCATTTGTATTGATTTTGTTAGCTAGCAAAGAAAATAATTCAAACAATTAAAGTAGAATAAGAAGAATTATGACAAAATTTATTACGTAATTAAGCAAAGAAAGCTTATACAGTGAAGTGTTCTAATAATGATCAGCAAAAGAGAC
The DNA here is from genome assembly GCA_025200525.1 of Camellia lanceoleosa. Taxonomy (NCBI): domain Eukaryota; kingdom Viridiplantae; phylum Streptophyta; class Magnoliopsida; order Ericales; family Theaceae; genus Camellia; species Camellia lanceoleosa. The sequence continues at coordinate 185,809,649 of CM045759.1, read as the reverse complement.
CAGTCAATTGAGTTGGGTGAGATGCATGTGGCAATAGTTGGAAAGGAATTCATTGCACCAATTCAAGTGTGGCATATAGATAAGTTGGTATTGTTTTTTACCTTCAATAGATTGTTGCTGTTTGCTTATTCTTGCTTTTGCTTGTGCTTGTTTTTGAGGTTGATCTGCAGGTTATTGTTTTTGATGTCTCTGTCTTTTCTCCCTTTCTTGTTCTTTGGTTGTTGTTGCTGTTCTTGCAGTTTCCTTTTTGTTACCTTGCTGGTTTTTTTTCTTTTTGTTTTGTTTCTCTTCTTGCTTTTGGATTTTTGCTGTTAAAGATCTTCTTTCTGGCATAGATAATGTCATGAGAGATCTCACAATATCTATATGAAAGAAGGATATCAATGATGGAGGCAAACCATGCAAAATTTATGGATATACAACCAAATTTATCATTTAAGTAAGCAACGAAACATTGATAAAACTTGAATATATTCATAAGTCGTCTGTATCGATTTTGTTAGCTAACAAACAAAATAATTCAAACAATCAAAGAAGAATTAGAAGAATTATGACAAAATTTATTATGTAATTAAGCAAAGAAAGCTTATACAGTGAAGAGTTGTAATAATGATAGCAAAACGGAGCAGTCAATTGGGTTGGGTCAGATGCATGTGGCAATACTTGTGAAGGAATTCAGGGCAGCAATTCATGTGTGACATTGTAACAACCCTCGTACTGATTACCGTTAAACCACTGAATTACCTACTGATCATTGCTAAACTGAACTGCTAATGACTGATAAGTGAACTGGATGAACTACTGAACAAACTGAATGAAACTGAAACTGAAACTGAATGAGTTTGTCTATTGAATTGTGTATTGCATCTGTTTGAGTGCATGATTATCTGTTTGCATTTTATGTTTAAACTGCTAATTGAAGGCCTTATCGGCGGCCGATTTAGAAACCGTTTGATGTTTTGTAATCAGCATAATATTTGTGATTTAATGATATTTTTATCTGAAAATTGATTAGGAATGATTAAATTAGATTGAATAGAGTTAATTGCAAACTTAGATTTATTTACCGAATTGCCATGAAGTGGAGCTTTGTTTATTCAATGATATTGAGCTTTATACACTTAGAGACAAACTCTTCCTCAGCCATTTTTGCTTGCTTCCACCGAAATTAGAGAGAGAGAGTAGGAGATTGGAGAAATTCATCTTGCATGCTAGGAAATTGAGAAGAATTGAAGTGTAATTGGCATAATCTAGCTTCCACACCTTGAATTAACACTCTAGGTAAGGAATTCATTGTCATCTTGTCATCTTTAACCTCATTCTTGCATGTTTCATGCATCATTGTAGAGCTAAAACATGATATTGTTCATATATGTTGGATTGAAGTCAAATTCATGCATGCATGTTTATATTGGTGAGTTTGAAGTTGAGTTCATGGCAATTTGTCACATGCATGTTCATGGTATTGTCATAGTCCATGTTTTCAACTTGCTTTTCAAAGAATTGAGCTCATTTGAGCATGATTGGAAGCTTAAAATTGGTTTAAAGATCATGCATGTCATGTTTTGAAAGTATTCTTGAAAATGGTTTGAAATTGAGTTTAATTGAAACACCCTTGGGCCTTGATTTCTTAAATTGAGTTTTAGAACTTGTTATTCTATGTGTTTGAAAGGGTTTTCCAGAAAATGGGCCCAAGAGGATCGGATTTGGAGCATCAAAACTTGGTTTGAAACTCAGAAGTCGAATCTGGATTTTCCAGATTTTGGACGTCCGCTCGAGCGGGGGAAGTGCCGCTCGAGCGGGGAATGCATGCTCCCAGTATTTTCTTGCATTGTTTTACAGTCCGCTCGAGCGGGGATTTTAACGCTCGAGCGGGAAAATCGCGCATCCAAAGATTTTTTGCACCTTTCATCATTCCGCTGGCGGGCGGAATGTACGCGAGCGGGCCTTTTAGGTGCTTGTCCGCGGAAGGAAAAAGGCGCGAAAGGAGGCCCTGCTCAATCAAAAATTTCAAATTGTTTCCTAAGTGCATTCTTGCATCCTCATCGCATCCTAGGCATTCTTAGGCCTAGTTTAGAGCATCTTAATGAGGATGTAGACATAGAACCACACCGAGGAATTTAGGGATTTAATTATCATCCTTTCCAACTGTAAACTTAGTGTGTGTTCTATTTGATTGACTGTTTAGGGTTGACTCTCGGGACGCCATCTAGCTATCGATAGCCCAATCACCGTGAGTAACATTGTGTAAAGATATGTTCAAATGGTTTTATTTTGAATACCGAATCAACTGCTTATTGAACTAATATTGTTTATTGAATGAATGTATGTCCTATTTCTGAATCAGACAGGCATCCTTAGCACCTACGTTATTGATCGTTACAGCTCGGTTTCCTTGTGGAACCATACCGATTGATGGCCATCATTATTGTTGGGTTCATATGCGGTCCTTTTGGACCTCATGCTTATAGGCTAATGGATGTACCACATATGACCGATTGATTGAAATATCGATTGATCAAATCGAAGATTGAAATATCAGATAATGAATTGATTTCATTACAGTAAGGACATCATTCATAACCTCTTTACATCGTATGTTATTCATGGGCTTTAGCTCACTGCTTATATATATATGTAGGTGCTCACCACCGCATCGAGCTAGGAGCGTGGGTTTGGTCCCCGCTTTGTCACCACTTTGTGCCTCACCGTGAGGTTCCGAGACGCCATGCCATGGCTTGGGTGTTTGTGTCCCCATAGGTCTCCTTATTGCTTTTGTCTTGTATGCTATCAGATAGACTGCTTTATCAGATCGTTATCGAGGACCGAGTCCCCATCAATGTCTCAGTAATGATTGTGTATCAGACCGGTTGAATGCATAAATGTATGAAAATGTTTTTGGCATACAGATTAACACGTCTATGGACACTAGTTATTTATCGCTTTGGCTTCCGCCAGTTCCGAACTCAGATTTATCAGATATCGATTGGCGTGCCTTTGGTAATCTCGGATTACTGGCCAGTTACGGTGCTAAACCCATAGAGCCGGGTTTGGGTCGTGACAGAGTGGTATCAGAGCGATACTTAACCACGAGTTATACCGCACACACGTGTCTAATGAGCTATAGGGTGTCCTAGAAAAGCAATTAGGGCATCTCATGAACTTGAAAAGTGTGTGCTTTTGATCGATCGATTATATGTTAAAGTGTTAAAACTGCTTAATTGTACAACCGCTTATAATGATAATCGGTATAATCGCTATAGTGAAATGGATAATGCAAATGAAATCAAGCATCATCCTCTCGAGGCGTAATGGCGACTTGAACAAATGATGGACCGATAATGGAAAGACTAGAACAACAACCGAACCAACAAATTTCCACCTCCTCCTCCTCGGCAACCTAATGTAATATACAAAATGTGAATGCTATCGAGGTGACATTATTGCATTGACTCGTAATTCAAAGAAATGTAACCGCCGTCCTTTCAGGGAGGCTTAGAACCGTTAAAGGCTGAAGCTTGGGTTCTTGAGACCGAAAAGTTGTTTGAGGTTTTTCCATGCTCTGAAGCAAACAAAGTATTGTTGGCAACCTTCACCATTCAGGAAGAAGCTAGAAGGTGGTGGATGTTGACCCGTGATGCAAATACCATTCTGACTTGGGCTCAGTTCAAAGAGTCCTTCTTTGAAAAGGATTTCCCCAGCATCGTGATGTAAAAGTGACTGAGTTTGAACAGCTGAGACAGGGCAAAACATCTGTTGCCGAGTATGAGAAGCAATTTACTGAACTTGCTAGGTATGCCCCACACATGGTGGATACCGATTATAAGAAGGCCAGGAGGTTTGAAGGCGGCCTTAGTGTTGCTATCCAGGACCGGATAAATGTCTTGAAAATGCCAACTTATGTAGGTGTTCTCGACCGGGCATTGATGGCCGAGACAAATATTGCAGCAGTGAAACAATCTGAAACACCGACAAGTGAGTGGCAAGGGAAAAGACAGGGTTTTAAGTTTAAGAAAGGCAAGCATAACCCAGCAAACAAGAAACAGAATACGGGGTCAACTACTAGCCCCAGCCAAGGGAGTGGATTTACTCCACCCTGTTCCATATGTGGCAACAAGCACAAAGGGGTTTGCTACCAGGTTTCTGGAGCTTGTTTCAGGTGTGGCAAGGTGGGCCACAGAATTAAAGATCGCCTCCGCCCGCTAGTAGTAAAGCCGCACTTGCGCAAGAAGATCGAATGTAGCACCAAAACCGAACCCCAAAGCTAACGGAAAGAGCCTATGAGGCAGGTAGTGTTTGCCCTAGTACCGGAGACGGCAAAACACCGAGACCGTTGTGTCGTATCCTCTATTTGTGCTCGTAATGCTTATGTATTGATTGATTCGGTCTACACATTCTTATGTGTCGATGCTTTTTCAAGTAAATTGAATAGACCCTTAGAACCCATGAACTATTTGTTAGTCAGATCATCACCGTTGGGGATCCATGACATGTGCATATATGTATCCTGCTTGTGAGATTATTGTTGGGGATATGCACCTATTTATTGATTTACTGCCATTGAACATAGATCATTTTGATGTAATATTGGGGATGGATTGGCTACAGAAATATCATGCCACTATAGACTGTGTAACAAAACAAGTAGTTCTCCGTCCACCGGGTTTGCCCGAATTTGTTTGTTTGTCTCATTGTTGTCTTGCTTTTCTCGCTTTTGTCTTTTTGCAGTATAAGATCTTGTTTGAGGCCTAGTTAATCTCTTATGAGAACTCGCAATATCTATGTCAAAGAGGTATATCAATGTATTAGGCAAAGCATGCAAAATTTACGGGTATACAAGAAAATTATCATTTAATTAAGCAAAGAAACACTGATAAAACTTGAATATATTCATAATTGCTGTGTATTCATTTTGTTAGTTAGCAAACAAAATAATTCAAATAATCAAATAAGAATTATTAGAATTATGAAAATTAACCTAATTTATCCCTGAGGCAAATTCAGCAATAAAAAACAAAAAGAAGAAAAATAGACTGAGTCAAATTCTTTCCCAAAAAAGATCAAATTTGTTTAAGTTGGTGAGTCTATTGACTACTGTGTCATTCATCTTTACCTACATTAAATTTATGTAAATGTATCCTTGTATAGAAATGGAGATGGATGTGTAAGTGATAAACTTGTCATGTGGTTTGGTATGTGAAGCAAACTTATTAGTTGGTGTGATAAACTTACTAGTTGTATGTTTATTTATGTATCTGTTGTTACTATTATGTATACTATCTATACTATCTATACTAGCATATTATGTTAGCCCCTATATTGGTTTGTTGAAACTTTTGCCATGTGGCATTTACATAATTTTTTTAAAAAAAAAAACTAATCAAATTTTACTTGATGTCAGTTACTCTCGTATGAGAACAAATACATGTAACCACACCTTATAGTATGGTGTAATTGTCAAATCTATAAATTGGTTTGAGTCCTACAACAGAAAAAAAGTTTATCAAGGTAGATGCCTTGATTTCATGCACTTATATTATAAGGTAAAAGTATTGTAAGGTTCTATTTGTAGGTTACATCAAGAGCATGATTTGTATATTTAAATTTGGTGAAGATCATTGTGTTACCAAAAGAGAGGTGTAGTTTATAATCGATCAAATATCAAACAAAAAATGAGACAAAAAATTTAATCCATAAGGTGTAAAAAAAATTACAATTTTTGAGAAATTGGGCATAGTGAAATAACTAAATAAAAAATAAAATAAATTATTTATATCAAAAGGAGGATACTAGTTATTATGAATCAAATATTAAACAAAAGTCACACAAAATTTAATCTATAAAAAATTGCACCGTTCTAATTAGTATTATATATGTGAACAAGTTATTTTGATATCTTGAACCCACTGTGTATTTTAGTTTCTTGAACCGACTCCCTGTTAACTGATTTTGATGTATCAATAATTAAAATATATATATATATATATATATATTTCAAAATGAACGTAATTTTGAAGTTCAAAACCAACACCTTTATCAGTTGATCAACTAACATTTTACATATTCACAAGTTTTATTTTCCGAAAATGCCCTAATATTGTTGAAATTTTGCAAGTTGTAGTTGAACGATATCTAGGATTTTTGAAAATGTATTTGAATAGGGAGAGAAATAAGGGTTTCAGTTGTTTACGCTTTACAGGCATGTTTCCTCGAAGTTTTTGCTCGAATCGCCTGAGTTGTGTTGGTTGTTTTGCCTGAGAGTAGAAGGATTCGCCGATGGTGGAGACTGAGAAAAATAGGGCTTCAATCAAGGACTCGCTTTTTGTTTCCCCTGTCTGGCAAATATATTGTGTTAGAAAGTACTCTTTTTTTTTTTATTGGTGATAAATTCAGAAATTGCTTAGAAAATGGCAAATATCTTTGTACAATAGGAAGATATTTTGAGTTTAGAAAATGCTTCATGTTTCTCATATTCATTTTGAATTTAAATTCTTCAACATTTCAGTTTATAAAATGATTCGGTTTTTTCATATTCATATTCAAATTCAGATGAAATATAAACATATTATATTTGGGATTGAAATAAAATACTTGCAATACTTATAAAAAAAAATTATAAAAATTAAATTAGCTATCAACTTAAAATTAATACATTACATTGTTAAATTTAAAAATTATACTATGATCTTTTAACATTATTGAGCTCATGTGTAATTAAGTAGAAATAAATTTTTTTAATTTTTTTTTTTTTAATGAATGTGTTCTAAACATTGAATGTAATGAAGTACAAAACATTGAATGTTTCATTGCAGCAAATTAAGAAGGAAAATGATCAAAACAATGTAATACTGTTTATGTTTTAATTTATGTAATTTTTTTTTTTATATATATAGTGTTTTCTTTACTTGAATTGGGAAAAAATAATGTGAGAGAGAGAGAGAGAGAGAGAGAGAGATTTTACAATAGTACTTGTTTTTATCAGTGGTATATATGTTGCTACAGTAGCAAGATATTTTGAGTTTTGTAATTTATTTTCAGTTTCAATTGTTCAAAATTTCAGTCTAGGAAATGCTTCAGTGTTCTCATGTTTAGATGAAATATAATACATGAGAACATTCTTGAGTATTTTATAAACATGAGAAGACTCTTGAGCATTCTTGAATATTTTAACAATAGCTAATTTTTAAATATTAGTATTTTTTATTGTAAAATTATAATATGATTTTTCAACATTCTTGAGCTCATGTGTAACTACAAATATAATATTTCTGTTTTAAAAATTTATTCTAACTGTACTTATATGTTCCTTTTAAAAATTTTACAATGATCAAAATAATGTAATAGTGTATGTGTTTTTATTTTCAATTTAGGTAAATTTGTAATTTTTTTATAGTGTTTTGTTTAATTGAATTTGGAAAAAAGAATGACAGAGAGAGAGATGTGCTAGTTTTTTTGTTTGAACAGTAAGAAATTTGTCGGTTTACAAGTGATAAATTTCTTGAAACAAAGGATAAATTTATTAGTGTAAACAAAACACTATAAGAAAATAATTTTATCAAGATAGTGATTCCAAACTGTTATTAACGCTAAATTTGACACAAATAATCAGATTGTAATCAATTTTTTGATTGAAATTTGCATAAAACTAGATTGATATCAAAACCTATCTTTTTTAACAATATGGATAAAAAAGACTAAATGTTTCGTTATAGCAAATGAAGAACCAAAATAATCAAAACAATGTATTAAGGTTTGAGTTTTATTTTTCAATTTAGGTAAATTTTTATTTCTTTATAGTGCTTTGTTTAATTGAGTTTGGAGAAAAGAGTAAGAGAGAGAGAGAGAAAGAGAGAGAGGTGCTGATTTTTTGTTTGAACAGTGATAAATTTATCAGTGTAAACAAAACACTATAAGAAGGTAAATTTATCAGTATAGTGATTCCTAACCTGTTATTAACCTTTAAGTTTGACATAAATAATCAGATCATAATTAATTTTTTGAATGAAATTTGCATAAAACAAGACCTATGTCAAAAGACAGATATGGTAACAATATGGTTAAAAAAGATAGAATGTTTAATTGAAGTAAATTTGACATTGTAACAACCAAGCATTGTAATATTCATTGAAGCAAAGTAAGAACCAAAATGATTATAATCTTTGTCCCAAATTATTCAAGCATTGTTGTCATTGTGTATTGTGTCCCAAAACTCCTTGTCTTCAAGCACCGCTTCTATTGCCTTATCAACGATTTGCTGGGTGTCTGTCTGTTGGTTAGTCAACAAAGCATCTATGATATATGCTCTGATTTGGTGGCACTCCTCCTTTGTTAAGTTGGGAAAGATGTCTTTGTTACAGACATATTCTCTCATGAGGTAACAAACTATGACGCCACAATCAAGTTTACGATGACATTGGAAAAACAAAGTTAGTAGTCATCAATGATAATTTTATCAATGTAATGTGTTTTGATTTTCAGAAACTTACGAATGATCAACTTGTTGGGGACAATTTATTGCAATTTCGCTTCTTCATGAAACTTGTTGCCTTCAATGACTTTGGGATTGTGATGTTGAAGGTATTTTCAATAACCTTTCTCTCGCAAAATATATTAATAATTAATTGGTGTTTGACAAATATATGCATAAGAAAATTTGATATAGACAAGGAATGGATGATATCATAAGTAATTGGTGTTTTACCAGTTTGTTTGCCTCGCTTAAGTGGTTATCTATTTCGCTTGGTGTCATTGAATTGTAAAACTTCCATGAGCCATTTTCAAAGGTCGAAAGTACCAACAACGTCCAATGTTTTTCATTGAAAATTGGGAAAAGAAGATATCTTTTCTTGACAACTTCTAATATCATTTTGTTCAACAATTGATTTGTTTCTGTCTCATCCTTTGTGGTGAACAAATACTATGTTTTGCAAATATATTAGTTTTGATTACAATGTGATTCATTAATTATCACTATAAGACTGGATGAGTGAGAACTTATGCACTTGATTTAGACAAGGGGAATGGATGATATTGTAATGAAATATATACATATATATATATATATATATATATGTAATTTACTTACATGGCATGATGTAGTAAATATATATGTTGTTCCTGCTTGTGAGCTGAGGTTGAAGTTTGGTTTCAGTTGCTCTTCTGTCATTAAGATTTCCTTGTATGCATTTATTGCCTGTTTTAAAAACAAAAGCAAACAAGGTTAATGAGAGAATTATAGTTTGGTATTACAATTGATATATGCACAAATAGGGATTTGATTTTACATTTCCGTAAAAGTTCTTCGTGATTTGACTATTTTGTCAATATCATCCAAGTACAAATAGTCCTACTTCCTTTCCTTGTAAGATTGATAACTGCAAATGTGAAAACAAAATTTATCATCAGATACCAAAATTTATTGGTCAATTAACAAATCAAAGGTTAGGGAACAAATTGAGTATGGAATTTTACTTCATGTATCAAATATGAACCATGAAATGAAGTACAAAACATAAACTCAAATGCCTAAATAATTTGACACCATATATGAGACAACATGAAGATTAGCAAGATATATCACTCTACCAAACAAATTAAGTAAAATTTATCATAATGTAGCAAATTTTATCAGTGTATATCAAAATTTATCAATGATTGAAGTAAATGAAGGTTATATATTGGTAAATGCATGGTTATATACTAAAATTTAGATTCCAAATTTGGAAATTTTAGGTCCAATTCATGTTCTTATCTGCTGGTTTTTGTTGCCCAAATACTAGTGAGTTTCATCCTTGATTTCTTTGGTAATTTGTGAAACACTGGATAGGAAGTGTTAATTTGTTTTGTTGGATGTTGATGTTGATGTTGTGTGTGCTCTTCTTTTCTGGTCTTTAAATTTTTTTCAACCATTGGTTCTACTTAATCAACTGTCTTGTTCTGGTTTGGTTGTCTTTTCATTATGTAGCAAAAATCTGGATCTTTGTGCTCTTCAGGCGGTCTGCCCTAAAAGGCGTGTAAGGCTTGTGCCTTAGGCCCCATATTTTGGCCCAAAAATAGGGCCCACAAATTTAAAAAATTGTTATAGGTCCAACATTTTTTTTTTTTTTTGGGTTTTAAGATCAATTTAAAGGGCCTCAAATGTTTTATTGGGCCCATGTATAATTTAGTCCATATTTATTTATAAATGTGTTTGGCCCATATTTACTAAAATGAAAATATATAAATAAATAAATAAATAAAAACAATAGGGCCCCTAAATTTGGTAAAACATATAAACATATAACATAGGGCTCCTAAATTTGGCCCAAAAATAGGGCCCCTAAATTTGGTAAAATATTATAGGCTCAATGTTTTTTTTTTTTTTGATTTTAGGATCAATTTAAAGGGCCCCAAAATATTTTTTTGGGTCCATGTATGATTTACTCCATATTTATTTATAAGTATAGTTTGGTCCATATTTATTAAAATGAAAATATATATTAAAAAAAAAAAGTGTTTAGGCTCAAGAAAAATAATACATACAATATATGGGCCCTATTTTTTTATTTTTTATTTTTACCTTCTTTATCTATTAGATTTTAGTGGAATAAATAATTTTGCTCAAATTTTTTTAACTAGGTCTTTATCAATTTTAATTGAATAATTTTTTCCTAATTTTTTTGTTCTAATTTTGTTTTATTAAATTGTTTTGTTTATAATTTTAATGATTATATGTGTGAGTAAATTTTGTTATAGCTACAAATAAATAAAAAAGTTGTAATTTATCATTTTATTCATTATTTTTTTTTCAATATAAAAGGGCCCCAATTTTCGAAGTTCGCCTTAGGCCCCGACGAACTCAGGGCCAGCCCTGGTGCTCTTTTCTTGTTTATCTATTTTTGACCCTTTTTATCATTGAGCTGACAAGAGGAGATGTTTTGGTAGTGGTGGCTTCAACTTCAATTTGGATTTGTTCTTCTTCACTGTCCAGGTAGAGATTTGATTCAACCAACATTGCAATTCTCTCATTAAGTAGCACTATTTCCATATCTTTCACTTCCATTTGTGTCTTTGCTTTCTTGCTTTATTCTTCCATTTGTTTACTGAGCTTCATGAGTTGGTCCTTAAGCTCGTCATTTTCTACTTGGATTCTTGCCTTCTCCATTTCTAGCCTTTGGATTATCAGGACATTCTCTTCTAGTTTCTGAAAAGTATGTTCATTAATTTTGACATGGTAGATATTTCTTTCATAGGCAAGTTTCCTTTTTGCTTTCCTCATTTCAGCTGGTGTTTGATGCTTCAATCCGGGAAGTTATCGACCAAATTTCTGTTTGATCTTTGTTTCTTCTTCATCATTTTCTAGGTTGTCAAAAGAAAGCTCATTTGTTTGCATATGAACTGGACCTTCTTGAGTTTCATGCTGAAAGTTGGCTTTCCTTCGTGTATTCTTTTTTGATTGCAGTGTTGTTGATTTCCTTTTTTTTGGAGCAACTGTTTGATTCTTGGGATTCTGTGAATTTCTTTCTGGACGGAGACTGATTATCTTTCTGATAATTGGTTATTTTTCCTTTTTAGTTAATTCAGTCTCCTGTTGTTCCTCAAAGTTACATTTTTCATCTTCATGCTCATCATCTGTTTGTGGTTGCAATTGTTTGTATATGTTCTGTTCTTCAATTGTGTCTTTCAAATTACTCTCCTACATGAATGAAAATTATTAAAAAAAATGATATGAGGCAGAGTTAAGTAATAATTTATCAGTCGGTGATTCAAATTTATAGTAAGAATGGTAATTTGGTTCATGATAACAAGTTTTATTAGTGAATTAGCAGCATTAAGCAAAATTTATAAGTCAATGAAGCTAACTAAGGGAATTTATAACTGTGAGCAAAAAGTTATCAGTGCATATGAATATTTATTACTGCATAGCAAAATTCATTACTCAATTAAAGAAATAAAGGTTGAACATTGATAAAAATTGTTTATTGAATAATTTCCTAGCACAGATGAAATGCCTAAATAATTTTTCTACGACAAATGTGACACCATGAAGATTAAGAAGAATTTATTAGTCTTGCTAAAATTTATCACTGTATAAAAAAATTTAATATTTGTTTAAACAAAACTAAGGATATGAATGGATACTTTAATATGTTTCAGATCATGCAAGGATGACTTTGCCAATTGTTCTCCGAGATGAGTAATATTCCATTTTGCAAATCTTGGTATTGGATTCTTCTCATTTGGTTTGATGATATTTGCATGCTCACATATCCAATACTGTTGAGGACAAAAAAAATGTTATAAATTAGTATTTAGTAAATGTAAATATTGTTGTTTATTAGTTGTAAGTGAGGCATTTACTTACCAACAAGATGATCACACATCCGCACACTCTATCAATTTGGTTGATGTTGCATGCTATTGATTTTGTAAGATGTTGTTTTGCTGCACCACACCAATCATAAGTCTTCATTTCATCAATATTCTCGAGATATTTCATGAACCCCCAACCAATTGTTGTCCCAGTACCCGGATACAACAAAAGCAAACAAACCAGAAGGCACACAAGCCTAACGACATCTTCTACATCTTCATTGTTGGCGCTTCTCAAAAGTTCTGTTATCAACTTTTGGATTAAAGCACTTGTCATTCTCATTGCCGGTTATTTTCCTTCTTTGCACCATAGCTACCTCATTTTTTCTTCCGTATGCAAGATTCATCTTCTTGTGTCCACATGCAATCCCAAAAATTAACTTGAAGTCATTTTTTTTCAATTTCAGCTTCTTCCCAGCAATTTCAAATGTGGTTCCATCTATTTGGTAAGTTTGCAAAATTTTTGCAACCACATCATCATATTTAATTGAATCTCTTCTTTTAACCTTGTTCTCATTCAATGTATCAACCAAAAGTGAAAAATTGGTCTTTCTCAATAGTATCAAATGCTCCTTTCTGAGTTTTGTTGTCTTGAAAATTTTGATAAGAGATTGAATGTTAGAACGGTAGACATACTTTGCTTCATTATCATTTATCCTGCTCATTCTAGTTTTTCTTCCATCAATCTTTTTTCTTCCTCTTGCTTTGTGGATCTCTACAGCTGGTTTCAGTTGTTCCTGTTTAGGCTCCTCATTGTCAATGTTAGATTCAGGTTTAACTTTTAGTTGATTTTCACTTTCATGTGTTGTTGGCTATATAACAAAGTCAACTTTTTCAATCTTTTTCTTCTTTGAGAAACTTGTTTTTTGACGATGTAATCTGTTAGAATGACTGGCAACATCTGTACAAAAACATTGAGCATGAACATTGAAAATTAAGAAGAATTTTATCACTGAACTAGTCATACTAAGAAGAAATCTCTCTGTTATGCAAATTAAGCAAATATATAACTGTATAGCAAAGTTTAGATTCCAAATTGCAAAAGAACATGAAGTATGATGTTGAAGATGAAGATGAAAACAATTGTATAGCAAATTTATCACTGAATTAGCAAAAATAAGCAAATGCATCATTGTATAGCAAATGAACATAAAGGTATGATTATTATGACATTGAGTATCACTCATATATTAATACTGTATGGTACATATTGAAAATAGCTTCAAGTCAAATTGTATCACTCATAAATTAATTTTGTAAGATACACATTCAAAATAGTTTGAAGTCGAATTTTATTACTCAATTATAGTTATGAAAGAAGAAAGGAAGCAAATCCATAGTTATAAAATAAGAAGAGAAACAAATCCATCATTATAACAAATTTTATCACTCAATTAGGAAAATTAAGCAAACCTATCGTTGCATTGGGCAAAGTAAGCAAATCTGTTATTGTATATCAAATTTTATCACTGAATTAGCAAAATTAAGCAAATCCATCATTGTTTAGCAAATAGAGATGAAGATGTGATTATTATAAAGTTAAATATCAATGATAAATTAATATCAGATGATACACATTGAAAATAGTTTCAAGTCGAATTTTATAACTCAATTACGCTTATGAAAGAAGAAAGGAAGCAAATCTATCATTGAAACAAATTGTATGACTCAATTAAGAAAATTAAGCAAATCTATCATGGTTATAGCAAATTTTCTCACTGAATTGGACAAAATAAGCAAATCTGTTATTGTATAGCAAATGAATATAAATATGTGATTATTATGAAGTTGAATATCACTTAATTATAGTTATAAAAGAAGAAGGGAAGATGAATACGACTCACGTTTGATTCGCATGGTTCTTGAAGATGAATGAAACAGGGAATATAGATCGAAACGGTGGAGGATTTGCTGGGTATCTGTTCTAATCGTAATATAGATCGAACAGTGATTTCTTTGCAAACGATGGGAGATTCAGGGAAAATCTCTTTGTTTGTTTCGATTTCGAAATCGAAAATCGCCAGTGGTTTCCAAATCGTCTCAGATTAGTTTCCAAATCAGAACAATTGAGAAGGAGCGTGTGTTTCACGCGTACAGGGAGACCTCGTGATAGGGGTTTGGTTCACGCGTGTTTTGTGACATTTAGGGATAAAATTGGAAAGTGAAATAGAAGAGGACTTGCTGGGTATTAATTTGTTTACATGGGACCGGCTGGTAAGTTCCCCTAAAAATAAAAGAATTTGATCATTAAAATGGGCTTTGTTATCGGCCCACATGGTTGGACAGGACCGATTCAATCTAAGACCTATCTTGAGAACTTAGATAGCAGTTATTTTTTGGCTTTTGTCCAAATTTTTTGACTTATTCACAAACTTATTTGGTAAGATGGAAAAAATTACTTTTTTGCTTTTTTCGATATTATTTGTTTATTGTGTCACGCAAATGGGTAAATTGACCATATTATCCTTTGCAAATTTGTGAAATTACAATTATACCATCATTGGAGGGTATTTTGGTGTCGCATCATAGGAGGATATTTTGGTAATTTTGGAAGTTGACTTATTTCTAACTTCTTAAATGATTTTTTTCCTCAAAAAAGCATGCTTTTGGCTTTTTGAAAAAAATTCAAAAAATAATTTATATCCTTATTTTCAAAAGGGTCCAGCTTGTCTGATGTTTGAGGTCAAGACTGGACCGTCCAGTTCAGCCTATCAACTCATTTTTGGGCCTCATTTTGATAATTTGAATCGTTCAATATGTAGAACTCGTTAAGTACTGTATCCTTGTAAAAAATCACGTTGATCGGATATCGATATCTATTTGATCGAATCAGATTTCTATTAACCGTTTATTTTTTCACCATCTATTTTTTTAATAGAAATTTGATTCGATCAAATAGCTATTGATATCCGATCAATGTGATTTTTTTACAGGGATATAGTACTCGACGAGTTCTACACATTGAATAATTCGAATTATCAAAACGAGGCCCAAACATGGGTCCATGGGTCGGATTGAACAGTGCAGTCTTGATCTCAAACATCAGACAAGCTGGACCCTTTTCAAAATAGGCTTAAATAGAAGTCCAAGAGAATCCAATTTATTTAAGAGGTGTATAGTCCACGTTTGTAAATGAGTCAAAAAAAATTATGTTCAATAGTATACAAATTTCTTTTATTCAATTTTTTTTTTTTTAATTTAAAAATTTACACTTTCAGAAAATAGTAAAATAAAAATAGTTCCACTAAAGACCCCAAAAAAAAGGACTTTTTTTTATTATTTTTATTATTTTTTATTATATTTATTTATTTATTTTTACTTTAAAGATTCTTTTACATTATATGGAGTAAAAAAAAAAAAAATTTAACGTAATTTAAAAATATATATACTAACAGCAAAAAAAATTGTAATTTTTTTTGACCGGATACCAAACTCAACCGACAGACTGGTTCCTGATAAACCATGGTTAGATTTAGTTAGTTAAGGCTGGAGAAGCGTGGCATAAACTACCAGCCCCCAACTGTTGTTCCAGGTGGTGATCTTGCCAAGGTACAGAGGGCTGTTTGCCAGGGGGAATGAAGGCGAGTTTTCTAAAGTGCGTGAGGATCTTGCGGCTCTTGAGAAGGACAACGAGGAGGTGGGCGCTGAGTCTGCTGAGGGTGAAGATGATGGTGGTGAGGGAGATGAGTGTAAAGAGGTGAAAAATTGTTCACTTGTTGGTGCATTAATTTTAAAAAAATTAAAAAATTATTGGAGTTTGACTAGGGAAAGAGAGTGAAGGGTGGTCTTCCATGCATTTTGCATCCCTTTCCATGGTGTTGCACCCCCCCCCCCCCCCCCCCCCCCCCCCCCCCCCCATTTCCCTTTTTTTAGTGTTACTATTAGTTTAATCCAGTGCAATTCCCACTGTTGTCTGCAAGAGTACGTTCTTAGTATGCTTGTATTATAATTAGAGTTGTTAATGATGTGATTTTCTTATACCAATGGTTTGGTTATCTTCTTGTGGGGGTTGATTTTCAACCTCACAACCAAACACGAAACTTAGCTTTATGGGTCGATCTTCGACTTCACAACCAACCAAGTAACTTAGCTAGAAAGCACGCTACAGAATAGATTAAATCAAAATTAAACCAAGCACATGTTAACAAGAAGATAAAAATATCATATCAAACAATCAAATAAATAATCAATATACAAGTAAAAGCCTACCTTAGACTCACAGGTGCCTTACTTTTATAATGATCAATATCCAACTTTTCCTAGAAATTATTTACAGTGATAACATCTATCACAACTCATACTATTCAGATTAAAGTGAACTTTCTCAAGAGTTTCATCTCTTTCTAAATAGGTAACTTGATGTCATTTATGACTTTTGTTCTCTATGCGAATATCTCGAATTCCTCGAAGTTCATATCTCGGCGACTTAATCCATTCACGCACACTTAGACTAACAACCTCGGCTATGTAGACAACCCAAAACATATATCCCCACAACCAATATAAATAAGTCATCAACTTTTCATATAATGCTAACAACGTGTTCTGTTAGCCCAAGAATAACTTTTCTTACAATGTTAGCAAGAAACTTTCTTGTATTTGCCTTGGAGATGCAAAATGACTCTTTTGTCATCAGGAAGTGAAAAACTGCAGCTCTCTCTTGGTATGAAGGATGAAGTCAATTAAGTTATTTTACATTTGAGTAAATTTAATCACTACCTTTGTTGGAGTCTGATTTTGGAGTAATGTTTTAGATTAAAAAATATTTCATGAAAGATTTTTTACTTTTAGATTACATATATAATAAAACATCACTTACTCATCAAATGATGAAAAAATTTTATGAAAAAATTTATAATTTTTTTTCACAATCCCTACCATTATACCTAATTTTGTTAGCACATTTGAAATGTATGTGAATAAAACAAGTGTTTTGATTGGACTAAAATTGTGAAATTTACAAGTTTAAGTAGAGTCAATATTCTTTTTGAATATAAAATTTGCACTTTTGAACCAATCAAATAATATGTATTGTTCATTTTCTTTTTATTGTTACCCAAAACCAGAAAGCAATTTGGGTGTGAAATTTAAGTGTGAGACGGCGCAAATTTATATATTTTTAAAAATAAATTATTTATTTTTTTGACAAATATGACAAATTAAATAGATTACGATTATCGAATCAATTTAATTTTTTTATCAATGAAATATACAAAATACTTAACAAAATTAATAGTTTAAATTATTAAAATAAGATCAATAATGAATCTCTCAAGTTCAAACAAGGCGGAACTGCCTCCATTGCAATAACCACTTGTGAGATTTAAAATATATAAAATAAACTTTACAAAGGGTTATTTGGGATATTCTAAATAAGTGTATTTTTTTTTTTTTTTTATGAAATATGAATTAGATTTGAAGAAATGTGATAAAAAGATGATGTGACTTAAATAGAATAGTGACTTTTTAACTTTTTAAGTTTTATTAAAAATGTCAAACCTGACCTTAATATAATTTTATTATTCTATTTTTAAGTAAGCTAAAACTATCATAATCATATGATACGTAAACACAAAAATAATTAAAAATAAATATATATTTTAATAAAGAAATTAATTTTTGTAGGGGATGAAATAAAAAAAAAAATACTATAAGAAATAAAAGTAAAATGGATTTTTTATTGATAAATCTCATTTAGAGATGTTCTAACCCAATAAGTCCATCAAGAAAATGTATAACTTAGTTGGTCTCATAGATTTATACTTTTATTCCATGATATCTTTTTTTTCTTGATTTATATTGTTTGTTAAACTATTATACCTCAATATCTATTGTTGATATGTATTACATAGAAAATGATATACACATTTTTCTTTTTGTTACTACTTCTATTTTAGTAGTTATCATTATTCACGATTTTTTTTTTGGTTAGTTTCATTCACATTTGTGGTATTGTTTCATTATGTTAGAATTTCGAAACTCTTTATTTTGTAGAATTTAGAAACTATAGTTTATACATGATAGTAAAATAATATTATGTCCCTCTATTGTTGCAGTGAAACTTTGTGTTCGTCTATTGTTACTCTGTATTCGAAACTCTATGTTTCTGCATTATTGTAAGTCAAAAATTTGTTTATATCCAGTCAATTTTGTTACAAACATATTCTTCAAATGTGGGTTTGGTTTGATTTGAATTGGTGGAATGGTGAAATTGCATAGATTTGTTAATGATAGTGATAATAATAAAGATAAAGATGAAGATGAAGATGTGGGTAATATTTTTTTGTTTTTAGAGCCTTCGTTTGGCAATGATTTTTTTAGTTGGCGTTTTGACTTTTTAAATTTTTTTAGACTGTGACTTTTTTATTCGTTTAGTATTCTTGATTGGTTTTTTAGCTTTGGAATTGTGGACTTTTTTTTTGTCCTTTTGTGATTATTTAGCCCAATATGAAAACCAAACAATCCCAGAGTGATTGAGTGTTTTTTGGATTTCTAATTCTATTTTTGTCATTATTTCTATTTTTTAATCAATTAGTGTGAATGTTCATTTTCACATTGTTTAAAAATCTAATAAATAAGTGTTAGAATATAAATATAAACGTAATTATGAGCTCGTTTGGAAAGTTGAAGTTTGGGAGTTTTTTAACTAAAATAGCCACAAAAAAATAAAATAGGCTTTTTAGTCTAATAAGACAAAACATCACATCCAACCAATAATTATTCTATTCTTTTTCTCATAAAAAGTCAAAAAAGCCAAAAAATCCTTCCAACTTAGACTTTTTAGCCCTCGGCTAAAATAGTCAAAAAATCAAAAAGTCAACCTATTTCCCAAACGACCCTATATATTTTGCAAAATGTGAATGTTCACATATTATTGGTTATTTGTTACTATCACTACTAAAAAAAATACTTTTTATGCACCGCTTATAAACCGTCAGAATAATAAAAAACAACATAAAAAGACTTTTTGACGGCCCATGCGACGCAAATGAGGGTTGCGAATATGGGGTGGTAAATACTTTTTATGCATCAAAACAACGGTCGCAAATTATTTGGCACCACCTAAACTACTTATGGCACCGCTATTTTGCCGTCAAAAAACAAAGAAAAACACTACTATGATCTTTGGCACCATCTTGTCACCGTCATAAAAAATAAAAATAAAAATAAAATAAAAACCAATCCATGGCAAACTAAATAAAATGGTATGCACATCGCACTAACAGATTATTCACAACCGCCTCACCAATCCATGGCAAAAAGCATTTTCTTCAACATTAAACTAATTATTTTTGCCAAAAAATATAGTTTTGACCTATTGCACAAATCATATTAATTGTCTACACATGGATGCAATTTTTCCAAAATTTCAATGTCATCGTCATCGAGCTCTACTTCAAAGATCATCCACCCACCAAGAAGTGACAGAAAACTAAAACTACTACCAAATTGTGGTTACCAAGAAATATTTGGCCTACACCAAATAAAATTGGAGAACTGATGTGCAATGTTTTCACTCTCAAACTCAGAACAATCCATGCTCCAGCTTTGAATCATTACTATTTCTAGCTTCATCATCTCCTACAAATCAATAATTCAAAGGAAATACAAAGAAGAATAGAGCAAGAATAGAGTTACATAACAGAACAATAATTTGTATAGTTGACCCAGAATAGCTAACTCATCGAAATTTTTTCTTCTCCAAATTTTCAAATTTTAAACTTAAAATACTAGTAATAATTAAAGATGGCTTGTGGAGCAGAATATGAACGGATGAAATCAGATAAATTTGGACTGAAAACCAAACTGAATTATAACTCCCAGATTTTCTCAGCAACCAAACTACACCAGTTGAGAGAAACCATAGTTAAATATGGTAAGAACATTAAACTAAATGCTTGCTGGCAGCTGATCTATAATGAGCATAACAAATGACCATAGATAAACCAGGAATCAGGAAATCAAAGTTTCATTGATGATTGGTGATGAATAATCGAAGTATGAAAATACATACATATTTTGGCACCAAATCCGTAACCAAGACAAGAGGAATGAAACTAATTTGTCATAACAATCAACGCAACCGTAAAGAAAAGAACAATCGATGAATGCAATACTAAGACATTCTTGCACATTTTTGCGTAAGGAAAACATAACAAAAAAGAAGTAACACGTTGAAAAAAGCATGATTAAATGTAAACTAAGATAATAAGAAGTTTGTAATTAAATAAATTAAAATAATTTCTAAGCAAATGCATAAATTATCAAGACTCAACTTCCTAAGGGTTGTAGCACCTAACCTAGCTTGCAAATTCAACCAAGCAAATCTAGCATTAAAAAAAGGTGGATCAGTCAATTCACACTCTAATAAAAAAAAACGAATACATCTCATACTCCTAGTCTTCATGTTTTGACTTCATTGAAAATACAAGAACAAACAACACGAGAATAAAGATAAGCGAAAAAGATTAATGGTACCTTAATAGACAGATTAGCATGCAACAACAGGAAAGTTCAAGACAAGTGGGAGAAAGAAGACAGAAAATAGACCATACAATGAAAAACAAAATCTATTGTTTTTTTAAAAAGCTATCCAAATACTATACTAAAGGGCCTTTGTGGTCTCAAAAGTAGATATATAATTTTGATCATTTGCAATAGCTAATCCAATGTTTAAGATGAAAGGACCCACTATGAACCGAAAGAGTTACTCCCCTGCATTTCCTCTGAAACATCAACAGAAGGACATGAGGTTGGCTCTTGCCTTCGGTGATCAAAATGCAGTATCAATGCCAGTGGCAGTTGCTACTAATGAGGTAAGGCCATTTGTTTGCTTCTCTGTTACCTTTATCTGAACATAATGCTCACTGTGAGCAGCATGTGTTTAGTGGGTCTTAACAATGAGCTGAATATACAACTGAAGACATGTTATTATCTATCCTTATAGTTTAGCCTGAAAAGTTCATTGGTGTAGAACCTGTAAACGAGAACCACTCTAGGGTTTCATATTTATCTCTTAATCAATATTCATTCAATCAAAGGTAAGTTTGTTCTTTAATTAATCCCATATATTCCATAACCAAATAAAGAAAATGAGGAAAAAAAACAAGAAATAAATAAAATTAGAAACAAGTCCTAAAAATTCTAAGTTGTCAATTGGTGCCTCTTGTCCCTAAAATATGTCTTCATTCATAGCTTTTTATTGTTTTCTCTCTCTAGATGTTAGTTTGATTGTAAGAGAAAATACATATTATCTTATAGGAGCACCAGGAAAGCACACCTTGCGCTTTGATAAGAGATCCAGAGAGCATAAGAACCCCTCGTTCTACTACTAGGCCTACTTGTTCAACCGAGGCCAACAGAGAGTATGTAATCCCTTGATGATTTTATGGTTATGTCACCAGAACTTAGGAATTTAGATTTTGTGGTTCTCTTATTTCCTTTTGTTGTTGTTGAAAGCGCTTGTGTTAGTTGTGTTAATCTTTTATATCGCTAAGTAAGCTTTGTATATCGGAAAATCTAACAATTCTATAAAAAATTAAATTGATTGCTATTGTGATGCATAAAATCCTTTTCATGATGTAAGGTATTTGACGCTTATAGTGCGACACACACAATCAAACGTATAATCCACCCAGATACAAGCACGTAGGAACCAAGTTTGGGGGCAGGCCTTGTTAGTTGGAACTGGGTGGGATAGGTCAAATGATTTCTCATAAAAAATAAAAAATAAAAAATAAAAAATAAAAAGAAAAAAAATAAGCCATATTGAAATGAAATTTCTGCAACTGGGTTATCTTGTTCCATTAGGCCAAACAGCCCCTTTAATATATATATATATATATATATGTATGTATGTTGGATGGACGAGAAGTTAGAGCCCATGAAATGGGATAGAAAAAATTAGAGCTTGTATGGTCCACTACCCACCTCAAAAATAATATAATAATAATAAACCCAAGTTATCTTCCAACAAAATTATTAAACTTATTTCTCTTCTGGCAACTAAATAAAATAGTCCAAAAAAAGCATTACAAATGTTAGGTAAAAAACACTAAGGAGCATAGTTTATCTTGAAATCTTAGAGCAGCCATGAACTTTGAAAGCTTATATTTCATTCCATTTTCCCTCCACAAATCCAAGATCCAAACATCTACAAGATCACATAGATGTAACAATGAATGCATTACTATATTTCTTAAGTGATTTTTTTATAGCATCCAAGGGAATAATGAAACAACTTTATTTGTAAGCATGACTGAAAGGAGCCCTCCAGCAAAGAGAAATAACAAGATGGTGCTAATTCTATTATTCCATAAGTTAAGTAGGACGGTTTAGTTGAAAGAAGCATTAACATACTGATATAACCGGGTGTCTGGGCCATTAGAACAGCCTTTTGATAACCGGGTGTCTGGGCCATTAGAACAGCCTTTTCTACACAGAGGATACATCCAAAATTCCAGTCTCTGGATAGAGAGCAGGTGAGGTGAGGTTAAGAGTTTCATGGCCTTCCTTTCACTGTCCAATCATTTAGATTCCCACATGCCACAAACACACACACACACACACACACACAAAGACGAAAGGCAAACTAACAAAATAAGTGTAATGAAAAGATATAATGCTAAAGATTATTGTGGCTTTAAATAGTGTGATGCATGTCAGAGCTTCTAATTCCATAGACAAATATTCTTCTTCCCTAGTTTGACTTTCCTTATCCATTCTTGGTTCACCAACACAAAAGGCAATCTAGAAATTTCTCAATTGTCACTCAGTACCATATTGAAATGAATGGGAAGCAAAAGTTTTTCGTAAAAAGTATTACCTTAATTACTCGGTGGACAATAGGAATTTCACGCCCTACACAACAATAAGAAAAAGTTCCATTAGCAACACGTATCAAGGTAAAAAATAATCAATGTGAATAGACTTGTAATGAGTGAGATAATCACCTAAAACAATAGAACACACTCATACATCACACTACATGCAATGCATGCGAAGAGGTATCAACGAAAAATTGACTATCCAAATCCACCTAATATTTGTAAGAATATAACTATAATGTACTTCACACATCATTTATGTCATTTAGCTAAATTTCTTCACTTTAAACAAGTCATTAAATAAAAAATAAAGAAATAAAAATTGGCTTCCGTAAATGCATACTATATCGATGTAGGTCTTTTAAAAATGAGCCAAAAAGATGATACAGAGTGAAACCAAATAAAAAATCAAAAGGAAAGATTCTTGTGTAAAAACCAAAAATAAAAATAAAACTCTCATGCTTATTTGCTTGTCAATCATAGAAAACAAGATTGTT
This sequence comes from Camellia lanceoleosa, assembly GCA_025200525.1. Classification (NCBI taxonomy): domain Eukaryota; kingdom Viridiplantae; phylum Streptophyta; class Magnoliopsida; order Ericales; family Theaceae; genus Camellia; species Camellia lanceoleosa. Next base: position 185,785,975 of record CM045759.1, on the reverse strand, counting down.
TTTGAGGACCGGCAACTAGTGAATAGGTCTATTGTTTAACAGATTATTTTTCGCAAATCATATTGTTAAGAAATCTAGTTAATTTAGTGCAAGCATTGCTCAGTAGTCTAAGGAAACTCATCATACAAAAAAATAGTAACCCAAAGACAAGATAGAGACTACTAAAATTTATGATAATTGTATGTTTACCAAAGATGCAACTCCAAAACCAAATTAGATAACATCGAATTTAGATATTTAAATCCATCAAAATAAGTTGACTAAAAACAAACAGATTATGCTATAGAAGCCAAAATAAAATTTAGAATATCCAAAATGAAGGAAATGAAATAACCAAGAGCTATTAAATAGTAAATCAATAGCAGCCTAGAAATAAGGAACCAACATCAACATTAAACACGACAATTTCTCCTGCACGATTAGGATCCTTGCTCATATGCAAGAACAAAATGTCACCCTGTAAAAGAAATAGAATAAAAGGTTAGCCAATCACCCAGAAGTAAAGCAGACTGAAGTTTCGACATATGAAGTTAGCAAAAGTAATAATGATAGGTATGTCTTTTTTCAGGATATATTCTTTCCATTTAGGTATTAATCCTCTATGCTCAGTGCACTCTGCAAGAGCTCACAGCTGTCTGACTTGCCATTCAATCAGAATACATGGGTAAAGTAGTTGATTTTTTTAGGTGATCTGCCGATGACCAAATTTTTGTGTTAGCTTAAATCAAACACTAAAATGTAGATGATTATGACCTAGAAGTTATTTTGGCTTTTGTTTAAATTTCCCTTCTTTCCTCCACATATATCGCAACTTCCACCATGAACAGAAACCTTATGAAAAATATGATTAATTTTAGATAAGTCTATTCTTGAATTATTTCATGATGATATCGTATCACTCAAATTTAAGATAGATACCCAAATTTAGATGAGCTTATGTAGCATAGTTCGCAACATTGTTGATGTAATCGTTATTAGTAATGGCTTCCTCAGAGTTTCCATAATATGAATTCCTATGCAGTTTATCAAACAGTAAAGCATTTCTACCCAGCAACAATGAACTTTGTTCTAAATATGGATTCAATTCAAACAGAAAACCCTTAACAATTATAAATTTAAAAAAAAAAAACCTTAATCTCTTGTGGACCAAAATTTCCAAGGAGCACATTGCAAAATTGTTCCAAAAATTACAAAAATCAAACCTATATAGCACTTTAGATCTTACATATATGCGTTTCGTTTGTATATATATATAGAGAGAGAGAGAGTACGAAGAACAGAGAGGAGAGCAAGATTACAGAGAGAGACAGACAGTTGAATCGATTAATGTTTCAATTTACACATTACAAATTAATCGATGAACGTCAAACATTACACAGAGTTCGAGCGATGAAGATGAATCGATGAAGATGTGCCAAACATTACAGAGAGAGACAAAGGCTTACCGATTATGAATCTCGATTATGGATCGATCGAAATCTTCATAAACAGCAGATTGAAATCTTCGCTTTGTATGTGAGAGTTCAGCCCCTTTAATCGATCAAAATTTTCAAATCTTCTTCAAAGTGAGAGTCTAGTGAGAGAGACTGAGATTCGAGCGAGAGAGTCGAGTGAGAGAGATATATTTTGAGAGAGAGAGTTCAGATTTGGGAAATAAGGGGAAAAAATTGGGGACGGGTTAAGTTTTTTTTAATGGCTTGGTTTTTTTTATTTTGAGAGAGAGAGAGAGAGTTCAGAATACGGTTGGGTCAATTAAAAAGAGGTTTTTTGCGACCGCAAAATCAACGGTCGCAAAAAAATAGACGCAAAAAGTCATATTTCTAGTAGTGTATACTTATTGTTTGAACAATCATTTTTTTGTTATCATTAAACAATTTGAAATAGTCATTTTTTTCTTTCAATTTTGTTTCATGTTGCTGTGTAAATGTTCACATTGGTATGAATTTAATTTTTCTAAGGTTAGTTGCATGTTAATTGTAAATTGTGAACATTCACATTGTATTTTGATATGAGTTTTTTTTTTTTTTTTTTTTTGAAATTTTTTCAAAAATTAGTTGTATTTGTTATTTTTTTTACTATGCTTATTAGTTAAACAATCATTTTTGTTACCATTGAACAATAGAAATAGTCGATTTTTATTTTTTACAATTTTATTTTATGTTTTCACGTTGCAGTGTGAATGTTTATATTAGTATGAGTTTATTATTTTTTTAAACTAGTTGTATATTAATTGTAAATTGTAAGCATTCATATTATATTTTAGTATAAGTTTTGTTTTTTTGAAAATTAATTGTGTATTTGTTACTTTTATTACAATGTTTGTTAGATGAAAAATCTTTTTTGTTACTATTGAACAATTAAAATAGTCGATTTTCACTTTTTTTAATTTTATTTTATATTTTCACGTTGTAGTGTAAATATTTATATTGGTATAAGTTATTTTTTTAATGCTAGTTATATGTTAATTATAAATTGTGAATATTCATATTGTATTTTGGTATGAATTTTATTTTTTTGAAGGTTAGTTGTATGTTTATTGTTTATTGTGATCATTCACATTATATTTTAATATGTCTTTTGTTTTTTCAAAAGTTAATTGTATATTTGTTATTTACTGTAAACATTTACATTATATTTTGATTTTTATTTAGATTTTTTATTGTGTTATTTTTAAAATTTTTAAATTATAAAAATGTTCAAAATTCATAATTTGAGATTTTCTCTATAGAATGCGGAAGAGATTTTCTCGTTAGAATAACGGAGATATTTTCTCTATGAAATAAGGAAAATATTTCTTTTTAGAATAAGGGAGAAATTTTTTCTATAAAATGAGAGACTATTGTTATATATTAGTTTCAAAATAGAAACATGTGCAAAAAATTAAAAATGATAATTTGATCATATTACATTAAACATGACTTAATGAAATACTCAAAGAGAATATATATTAGATAGAATAAAATACTTAAAAAGATAATTTATTAAAAAATGACTCAAGTAAAAAATAAAAAATAAAAAAAAAATAATGACAAATGAAATTCCTTGCACGATCTATGCGGGCTTAAGATACCTAAGAGCTCTCCAAAATTTACTATTTTTTATTAAATTTGCACAATCTATGCGGGCCTAAGACACCTGAGAGCTCTCCAAAATTTACTCTTTTTTTTCTTAAATTTAAATTTGATGAAATAAGTTTAATTTTACTACTCTAAGACCATCTCCAACGCTGTATCAAATCTGATATCAAATTTGAATTTTGATGAAAATGATACTGTTCATGGCTCCAACCGTTCACCAAAGCTGGCACCAAAATGAGATTTCACCAAATCTTTCATCAGATCGACGAGGAAGAAATAAATTCACCAAAACACTGTTACGGACCATTGGAGAGGAGGACCCGGTCGACCAACCGGTTGCCCGGCCGGTTGACCAACCGGTCAACCAGTAAAAGGTTCAAACAGTTCAGCAAAAAATTCAAAAAAAAAAAAAAAATACAATTTTTTTGCCTAACCGGTCGACCGCCACGACCACCGGTCAGTCTAAAAAGTTCAAAAAGTTCAAAAAATTCAAAAAAAAAAAAATAAATAAAAATTTGGGCAAACCGGTCGACCGGCCAATCGACCACGCGGTTGTCCCGGGACAAATTTGATGAATGGTGAACCGTTGGAGCATCTGTTATAAAATTTGATGAAATGGATGCTTTTTGACTCAAATTTGGTGAAAAATTTGAGTAAGCGTTGGAGATACTCTAACTAAGACATCAAACTCATATTAAATAAGAGAAAATTCAAAAAATTTATCAATTTGAAGACGATTTTTTCGTTTCATCAAATTACTATAGATACTTGTTAGGACCATACATCAGACAAATCAACTGAGCTTGCAAATTTTCTTCATTTCATGATATCGTCAATTTACACAAGCAAACGACAGCCTAGATATTCTCCAGACATCCATTCAGTCAATTAATTGTTTGATAAAAATTAAAAAATTAATAGGAATGGCAACGGGGCGGGGCGGGGCCGGGGATCACACTCCCCGTCCCCGATCCCCGATGGTCGAATTTTCCTCGGCCCCGGCCCCGGCCTCGATCCCCGACGGGAATCCTATCACTACCCCTACCCTTGCTCCCAACAAAGATCGGGTTTCCTCGACCCCGAGCATTCTCCAACTAAAAAAAAAAAAATTCAGATGCCTCACACACACAGATCTGAAACAAAATTATCATCTAAAAATTTTAGAGGTAACAAAAATTTCAGATGCCTCACACACAACTCAACAAGAACATTATCTAAAAACAGATCTGAAACAAAATTATTAATGGTCTGAAACAGATTTGCACTTAAAAAAAAATACTATGTTTTATCATCATCAACAAATACAGATTTAAACTTTAAAAAAAAAAAATTAATCACATATCAGATCACTCACACACACAGATCAGATCACACACACATATATTGTCATCCCCACACACAGATCAGATCACACACACACACACACACAGAGACAGATCTAACACAGACAGATTTGAGCGACGTCGTCGGTGGGTTCGGTGGTGGTGACAGAGATCGAGATCGAGATCGAGAGTGGCTAGCAGTGGCTGTGGGTTCGATGGTGGTGGCAGAGAGACAAACGTTGTGCGGCGGTGGTGGTGATGTCGCCGTCGGTGAGAGAGAGAGGGAGTCAGGGCCAACGGTGGTGCTGATGTCGCCGTCGATGACCGCGAGAGAGAGAGTTGACAGCGAGATGAACGAGAGAGTGGGAGAGAGTTGAGATGAGAGTGAGAGAGGGAGATATATCTTAGTTACAGAGTGAGTGTGAGAGCAATATAACAAGAAGTGATATAAATAATAAATCTAATGCATTGGTTTAGTTTATAATAAATATAATATATACGGTTTGGTTTATTATTATTATATATATATATAAACATAAGGGGTATAAAAGTAATTTCACTTCAGAAAAATTCGGGAACGGGAGCGGGGCCGGGCCGGGGGATCAAACATTGATCACCGCCCCAAATTGCGATGTGATCGAAATTGATTTTCAAATACCGACCTCTGCTAGTATTTTTTGAAAAAAAATCGCTTAAATCATGGTCGGGATCGAGGATTCCCGTCGGGCCGATTTTAAATTGCCATCCCTGAAAATTAACGTTGAAATGCATAGTATTATACTCCATCCGTCTCAAAATATTAGTCCCTTATTCTATTTTTCATTGTCCCAAAATATTAGTCCCTCTTCAAAAATCAAGTACAAAAATAATATAAATTTTCTATTTTGCCCTTCTTTTAAATTAATAAACAATATAAACAGTACAATTATGGCATTGATATTCTCAAAAAATGTACTATAAAAAGGATAATTTTAAAAAATTAATTTTTTTTAAAAGTAATAATTATATTACTAAAAAAGGTTAAATTTCTCAAAAAAGAGCCATTATTTTAGCACGGAAAGAGTATAAAACTTTCACCCAAATATTTATTCAAATTTGACACAAAAAAAAATTTTGAGAAAGCATTAAAAGATGTTTTCAGCTCTCATCTTTAATGTCGCTTCTGTATCTGCACTTTCTCTCTCTGTCTCTCTTTCTCCATAGGGTAATGTAGCTTCATCGGTTCGGTTGCTCCACGAAACAAAAATGTTGTCACCTTGAAAGAGAGAAGAAAAAGAAAGAAAGAAAAAGGGTAGCTTTTGCAATCAAATCAGTGTAAAGCTATGGAAAAGAAGAAGAAGAAGAAGAAGAATGATTATACGTCTCATGAAGCTACTAAATCGAATGAACTCTTGGTAACGATCCCTTCTTTTTCTTTTTTTCTTTCTCAAAAATGGGTTGCTCTTAATTTTTCCTATTTATTGGGTTTCTACTAAACCCTTTCAACTACCAAAAACAAGAATAGGTAGGTTTCTTTTTCTTTTCTTTTTATTATTAATTCACTTTTTGGGTGCTATATTTTGAGAAAACAATTGAGGAAAAACTGAGATAATTTGCATGGAACAGATTCTATTTATTTTATTATCGGAGTGTAGCAATATTTGTAGCAAAAATATGTGAAAATGTGTCTAGTCGACCTTCAAAATATGTTTAATTTTGATTTATTTAGCTTTCTAGTCGATATCACAAGCTAAAGTCAAACCAAATTCGAGTAATTTATTTTTGATAATGCTTATAAGTTTATCGAGCCAAGAATCAATTTGTTTAAACTTTCATTTATTTACATAATGAGCAGAGCATATCCTGAAAAAAATTATTAACCGGCCAAACACAAATTGAGCTCAGCTAGTTTCGTGCATTTTACAAACCAACAGCCATTTTCAAGTAGTACTTTCATTTTTCTCCTTGTTTCAAGACATGGCTTTGATGATGATGAGATTGTTTGACATCATTTCAATCTGTAACCTGACTTTGCTTGTGATGATTTCGTTGAATTACTTTCTTTGATTTCTTAGAACACAAGACTGCATTAGTTTCTTGGTATACTTTATTGATGAATTTAATCATGAACAGAGAAAGGAAGATCAAAACCATTCTAATGTGGGACTTTCTGCTCTAAAGAATGCTGCAATTAGTACCTCTTCAGATGACAATGCACCTCCCTCGAATCAACAATTTCAACCCGTAGTTCAATGGCCACAAACAACCCAATCAATGGAACAATTGCCATTAAACTCAAAACCTTGTGTACCCATCCAATCACCCTCGCCCACCACCCTCCTAAGCCAATGGCCACTATCACAGCATCAGCAACCAAACCAACCACCCCCACATCTAACACAACCAGCCATGCCCTTTTGGTTGGCCCAACAGCCTGGTTACCGATTAAGTGGTGCCAATGCGCCATTTGCTCCTGTTGGAAGAACCGACATTAGTTGGCAAGGTCCTGCAACTGGAGGAATTTCAAACCAAGCTCAGATTCCAAGCTTTTGCTACCATGTTAATTACCCATATCCTGGCTTTCCAGGTGAGTGCACCGGTATTGAGTATCTTTGTTGTTTTTTTGAAGTCCTCTTTTGAAACATCTCAAATTTTTGTGTGCTAAAATGTCTGAGCATTGTCAAATTCCTTGGATTATTCTGCAATAGGTGTTGTTTCTTGATCCCATGTGGTAAATTTTGGTAACTTGTGGATGATACTTAAATTTTATGGGGCTTTTTTTCTCCATAGGCCTTGTGAATTTACTAACTACAAGTGCTTGATTAATTCCAAATTTTCCACAATACTGCCAAGCTTATACAACTTGAATCATATGTTATTGAAGTTTTTCTTGTTAACAGGTCCTTGGGATCCCACATCTTGGTGGGGTCAAGCGCAACAATCACTGCATCATTGCGCCTATTCTTTCCCAGGAGCATGTGGCTATCTTTCTTCATGGTCACCACTAATGCCTGGTTGCTCAGCCAACTCCACTCAATTTTTTCAGAGAGGAACCATTCAGCCACCACCAAAACTTTCTCAGAAGCACCAATTACTATGGGAAGCTCAAGTATGGAATTTTTTTCCTTCTAATTTTTCTTTAAGTTCTTGTCTTGTCTATACTATGATTTTATAATCACACAATAGTGGAAATAACATTGCTGGATTTTCGGCTGTTTGAGGATGTAGTCAGCAGAGAATGTTCAGCTATGGGCTGTGGTTGGTCAGTTGCAATCTGAATTGGCTGATTACAAAAGCCGCTTAATCAAGCTCGAGTCAGAGGTTTTCTCTGAAAAACCAACAATACATGAGCCCACCACTCTTGCCACCGGGACTTGTTTAGCTGGACAATCATCAAAGAAAGGGAGACCAAAGAAACAAATTTCTTCAGTTGATGCTTTACCTCGTCCTCATGGTCGAAAGCCTGCGCAATGTAATGTTCAAGCAGATGAGGCAAAACAACCAGGTTTCAGAAAGAAAAGCCTAAAGAAAATTGAACAGAAAGAAAATCCTGTTCAGCAGCCTAATGGTGGAAACAATGCAAATGTCTTAACTAAGTGGTGTAGTGGAATAGAGATTTCTGGACCTAATCCCTTATTTCCCAGTCAAATTCATAATGATATTCCCAGTGTCGGCCTTTGTTCTTCTGAATTAAAAGCTATTGACAATGAGAATGGAGACTCCAAGACTGTTTTTTCAATGTTCTCACATCATGTAAAGGGGGTTGAACCAAAAGGTGCTTCTGAGAATAATGAAAATTTTGGGTGGACTTCAAATATCCCATCTGGGCAATATGGAAGAGATTTGATAAACATTAGCACTCAAGGCTATTTCAATGCTGATGCCAATGTTACAGGAGAAGGAATGAGGAATGTTGTTGTCGGATGGAGCTTTGGGAATGAAGAGGCCGCTCCTCGGAGTCTTCAAAACGCTGCAGTAGATTCAGCCAATGATGAAGATGAAGAGATGGAGGAGGATGATGATAGCTCGGGCGCTGAAGATATTGCATGAAAAGATGAGGGTGGTTACAGCATTATGCTCCTAAAGATTTTAGTTCAAGAGGTTTGCTTCGGTTGAATAGCTAGTGACAGAATTTCACTGTTTCTTACATTAGTTTTTCTTTTTTCCAATTTTGGATTATCACATTAGTTTTAGCTGATTATGTGTATTCCTGGCTCAGTTGGGCTTTCTCTTCCTGTAGAGAGGAAAGAGGTCGACCCAAAATTTTGCGAAAGAGCAGGATTTCTTTATTTATTTTGATCCTTTTTTTTTTTTACATTGTGAACAAAATATAAGAGATAATGGTATCAAATTTTTTAGAGCAAGCATCCATTTCCAGACACAATGTATATCATTCTTGTTATCTTTATTTTCATTTTGGTGTTGGATATCTGTACACATTTTGTTTTTGAGTTTCATTGGTATGCTTATAAAGAACTCCAACCTTCTTTCCGTTGTATCCAAAAAAAAAAAAAAAAAAAAAAAAAAAAACCTCCAACCCAAACTCTGCTAAATTAATAAACAAAATTTTAAATTAATTAAGGTAAACTGATAAATTGAAATAAATTGCAAGGATAAAATGATATATGAAATATTTAAGTTCATTGTTCCCTTGGTGCTTGAGATTAGCTCATAAGGTAAACAAAGCTTGAATACACCTTGAGACTAATAAGCTTTTAAACCAAACATGAATAAAACTACATGCCCTATACATCAAACCCTTCACAAGTGTCAAGAGTGTGAACAACGTTTAGTAGCTAACTAATCATAACTAAGAGTTACAATAAGGAGATGTTTGGTATGTCCTAAATAAGTGTACTTTTTAATTTTTTAGACTAAATAGTTGAGGAAAAATGATAATTGTTTGGGTTAACTTTTTGACCTTTTACGAAAAAATGTGTATTAAAAAATAGGGGAATTACATTAACAGTCTTTATAGTTGGGAACTCGTGTCACTTTGATCCCTGACTTTTTAATTGTGGCATATTTAACTCTGAATTTTGAATCTTGTTTCAAATAAGAACAAGTGAAGATAACATTGTTTAATTTCAAGGGCAAAATCATCAATTTAATAAAATATAAACTAATTTGACAAAAATAAATGTCAAAAAAATATTTTTAATCTTTTAAAAATTATTTTTATCCACCAATGATAAAATTATGTAAAATTGATAAAAATTAATAAAAATTACATGATTAATTTTAAAAAATTAATTTTACAAGATCATCATCCAAACACATAATAAAAATTAATTTGGTAAAAAAATAAATAAATTTTTAAAAAATTTATCAATTTTACATAATATTATTTTTAGTAGGTGGAAATAATTTTTAAAAATTCAAAAATATTTGTTTGATATTTCTTTTTGTCAAATTAATTTATATTTTATCAAATTGACGATTTACCCTTGAAAAATGTCATGATATCTTCAATTGTCCTTATTTGGAACAAGATTCAAAATTTAGGGTCAAATGTATCACAATTGAAAAGTCATGGACTAAAGTGACACAAGCCCCAAACTATAGGAACTATTAGTGTAATTTACCCTTAAAAAATTGTATAAATTAGTATGTAGGAGAAGATAAGGAAAGTAGACAATACAATCGTATCGTCTGGGCAGAGTGAATTGATTATAAGAAACGGTTGCCTACTTTTCGAGCATTGCATTGGACGGTGCTGTTCGGCCTGTGGGGGCCATCACGAGGCCCATTTTGATAATCTGAACCATCAATGTGTAGAACTCATTGAGTACTATATGCCTGTAGAAAATTACGTTTATCGGATATCGATAGTTATCTAATCGGATTAGTTTTTTTTCAACCATTAACTATAACACCATCTATTTTTTTTATACAAAATTGATTTGATTATGTAATTAGCGATATCTGATTAGCGTGATTTTTTACAAATATATAGTACTCTACATTTTCAACGGTTCAAATTATTAAAACGAGACCCGTGATAGGCCTCCCATGGGCCGAACAGCATTGTGTTGTTTGTGCACCCCGTCTGTGCAATTTTTTCAAAAAGCTCAACAGTAATCTGTGGGATGTCAGATTGAGTTGTAATAATTTGTGTGTAAAATATTTTTTTTTTTGTGAATAGTAATAACTTTTTAATTTTTTTAAGGGCCGTTTACACACAAGTCCTATTTTGTATACTTATATTCCATTAAATCCTAAATAAGTTTTTTTACTCCTATAAGTCCCATTAATCTTTAATACACTGATTGGCCCTTCTTGACTCCGTGCCACACGATTACCAACGAGCTTTCGATGAACAACAATTTCATTAGAGTGTTGTTGACACAGCTGAAGTCTGTGAATAGATCCAATTATCAAGTCATGAACACCAACACATACTACTCTTGAGTCTTCAACCAAATCCATTATCTCGATCCAACTTTTGGCAATTCCAAACTCGACCTAGAGGGTTCGCTGGCTTCTCGAGGGTCTTGGAGCTCCATAGAGTCAGATCCGAGTGAGCTTTGGTCATTTGATCGGACGATAATGGCTTCAATGATAATGAACCGACCATCTTCTACAACTTGAACGAATTGAAAGGGTCTTTCCATTGTTGATGTTGGAAGTAGTAATGGATGAGGCTTTATAGATAGTTAGATATATATATATATATAGAGAGAGAGAGAGAGAGAGAGCAGAGTGAGACAATGTATATGTTTGGAGGACGGTGGTTTTCACTAAGTTCACAGATGCCACACCATTGCCATTAGAGAGAAAGAGAAAGATCTAGAGTTTTTTAAAATTGAGAACCTTTTCAATTTATAATATTCTCAATTTTAATCATGAAAAAAATTGAGAAATTTCTCAAAATTGATAATTATAAATTTCTTAGTTTTGATAATATTTTCAGTTCATACTAGATAAAAATTGAAAAAATTCTTAATTTTGATAATTATAAATTGAGAACATTCTCAGTTTTGAAATTGAGAACATTCTTAATTTGGAGATTAAAGGCAAAACGTCTTTTTACCTCTAAATGGGATTTATTGGTTCAAAAACTTTTTGATACGACATAAGCTACCACCAAATATATAGACAAAACTTTTAGATAATTATCTCTTTTTTTAATAACTTTTTGACTTTTTAAATTATTTGAGATATGTCAAACCAGGCCTTAGTTCAGGTTGACTTGCTAAAATGGAGCTTGCGGATTGAAAGTTTAGGACCAAGTTTTATCAACAATGCTAGGTATCATGAAAAATCTTTCATGAAAATAATCATGAAAGTTTTGTGACCCTTGAATTACACTTAGAATAAAGCACCACACACTAATTAAGGTAATCCAAATATTATAAATTTTTCATGATTATTTTCATAAAAAAAATTTTATGACCTCTACCTTTTCCCAAGTTTTATTCAATGGGCTTGGCCTAGATGGGGCCACAGGTGGGCTCGTAAGACATGCTGTCGATGTGTAGGTCAATGAGTTGAGCTTAGAACTTTTCATATTTTTTACAAATTAACAAGTTGTCTCTCACTTACTAACTAGCTGGATTGAGCTTCAAAAGGCTAGGCAAAGCCACATTTGAGTTAAGTCAACCTACCCAAGCAAGGTACAAGCTCGAGCCTATAAAAACTTGCCAAGCTGGGTGAATTTAAATCGAACTACAAGTTTTTGAGCCAAATGATGCCCTTTACCTTGACAAATGAGAGAAAAAGAAAAGATTTGATAAAGTAGGTTTGGCAAGTGTTATTTTACAATTTTATTATTTTATTTTTTAGTGAATTATTTTTTTCGATTCTTAAAAAAAAAAAAAAAAAAAATTACTCTTTTAAATCCAACTGAACTGCACGGACTCAGAAAAAGTAAATTGAATAATAATAAAAAATTAAATTTTTTTTTTTTACGAAAGACAAAAAAAGAATTCTTACTTTTTTGTCATTGTGATTTTTGTTATAATTATTGAATTTTTTTTTTCAAACTATTCAATACTGATTTGAGCAGTTAAATATTTAACACATTTTTAAAAAAATTATTAAAAATAAAAATCTTTATAAGTATGGTGTCATTTGAGAAAATAAAAATAAAAATTGCATTTTGCAGCTTGTTAAAAAAATTTAAAATTAGCTCTTTTAGCATCAAAACTAGGGGTGAGCATGGTCCAAATTGGTTCGGATTGAACTAAAACGAGGATCAATCCGTTATTTACGGTTCCTGTAAAATTGAAACCAATCTAATCTATTTAAATCGTGGAACCAATCTATTTAAATACGAATTAGATCGGTTTAAGACCACGGTTCACATAAATAAATAACAAAAAAATATATATAATATTTTAATTTTATAAAAACATAAACATAGCATAATATTAGCTTCACAATAGCAACATGTCTTTCCATAATAACCACGTATTGTTCTAGAATTTAAACAATTATAAGAAAACTAGTCCACTATAAGTATTTAGACAATTACAAATTAAAATTAAAAACCAACAAACAAAAGTAATAAAATAAGATACTATACGGGTTTAGGTTTATATGGAATAAGAAAAGATATTATGAGGGAGAATATATAATATAAATATAAGCTATTTGTATACGGTCCGGATTGGTTCTAATCCGAAACCGTAGAATTCAATCCAAAACCGATCCGTGGATTGCGGATTTTTAATTTTTCAATCAGGAACCGAACTACGGATTCAAAACACTAATCCAAACAAACAGGATTAGACTGGACCGGAATTACGAATTGCACGGATTCCTCGCTCAGCCCTAATCAAAACTATTTAGAAAGGTAGCTAAAAGCTACCTATAAAATTACAATTATACCCTCCATGTTTACATTTGTAAGCTAGGGCAAAATCTTTTGGGTAGAAATATTTTAGTCATTTAAATGTAATGTGACAGCATAAATAAACATTTTAAAAAAAATAAATCAAAAAGTAACATTTTACCGACACTCAAATTACTTTCTTAAAAAATCGAAAAAACTCTGGTTTGACATCCTTAAAAAAAATCAAAAAATTATTAAAAAAGTTAAAAAGTTATCACTATCCACAAAAAAAATATAAAAAAAATAATTTTACAAAAAAAAAAAGTACAACTCACTTCTCACGTGAGTTTTATTTTAGCTGACTTTGGTTGGACAAAAGGAACATGTGGGTGCACAAACAAGACGGTGTTGTTTGGCCCGCGAGAGCCCATTACGGATCTCATTTTGATAATCTGAACCGTTTCATATGTATAACTCGTTAAGTACTATATATGCTTATAAAAAAAGTCACGTTAATCGAATATCGCTAATAGGGTTGAGAAATGAATCCGTGAAATTTGTAATCCGATCCAGTCCAGTCCAATCTAGTAGGTTTGGATTGGTTTTTTGAATCTATAGTTCGATTCCGGATTGAAAAATTAAAAATCCGTAGTTCGCGGATTGGTTCTGGATTGAACCCCACAGTTTCGGATTGAAACCGATCCGAACCGTATACAAATAGTCTATATTTTTATTATACACCCTCTTGCATAATATTTTCTCTTATTTCATATAAAGCTTAAATCCAAATCTAAACTTGCATAATATCTTATTTTATTACTTTTGTTTGTTAGTTTTTAGTGTTAATTTCTAATGATATAAATACTTATGGTTGAGCCATTTTTCTTATGATTGTTTAAATTTTAGAACAATATATCACTATTATGAAAAGACATATTGCTATTGTGAAACTAATATGGTGTTATATTTATATTTTTGTGAAATTAAAGTGTTATATATATATATATATATATTTGTTTGTAATTTAATTATGTAAATCCATGGTCCTAAACCGATCAAATCCGTGTTTAAATGGATTGGTTTTGATTGATTTCATGATTTAAACGGATTGGATTGGTTCTAATTTTTCAGGAACCGTAGATAACGAATTGGTCCTAGTTTTACCCGAATCTGGTCCAATCCGGACCATGCTTACCCCTAATCGCTAACTATATGATCAAATTAGTTTTGTGTAAAAAAAAAGAAGATGGTGTTATAATTAATGGTTGACAAAAAATTAATCCGATCAGATAGCTATCGATATTCGATCAACGTGATTTTTTATAACCATAGAGTACTTGATGAGTTGTACATATTGAACAGTTTCGATTAGCAAAACGGGACCCATGGTGGGCCTCTAAGGGCTGAACAACATCGTCCAATTCAATGTCCGAAAAGGAGGTAAGCATCTCCTATACACTACTCTGCACAATGCTGCCATCATATTGCCCACCATACTGCCTACTCGTCAAAAAATTTATCCTATACACTAATTTATATAATTTTTTAATACACATTTTTTCGTAAAAAGTTAAAAATTATCCCAAATAACTATTTTTATCAACTTTTTAATCTAAAATGTAAAAAATTACACTTATTTAAGACATCCCAAAAAATTCCAATTAAAAGCCAAAAATCAAATTTTAAAACTATTTTAAAAAAATAATTATAATCAATTTTTTTGATTAAAAACTAATTATAGTTAATTTTTTTGTAACCCACTCCCCAAGACACCCCTTCCAAACCACACCTATATATATATATATAAATATATGTAGAAGTCATCATTTTAACAGGCAGGTAGAGAGAGAGAGAGAGAGAGAGAGAGAGAAATGGCGACGGCGATGGTCAGATCTGTACTTCGAACGGCAGTCCGCGGTGGGCCATTGGCACGGACTCCAGCTTCCAAGAGATCCTTTGCCTCCTCTGCCCACGACGATGCCCGTATCTACTCTCTCTCTCTCTGATCGATCTGATTCTCAATGAATATCTTAAAATCGTTTTTGATTCGAAGAACCATTAATCTACATTATATTTAGGGTTTTTTTTAGCACATATGACTTCCATGGCTTTTGTTTCCTTATATATTGCTCTGAATATCTGATTGCCTATTTGAAAAGAATAAAATGTAAATTATCTTTGATTAGAATGCTGATAAATAGGATCTCTCTCAAGCCCAGATTGCTAATACAATTTTTTTTATAGTAAATGATGGATCTTGATTACAAAATGCTGCCTTTTTTTAATAAAAATTTTTGTGAGTAAATACTAATAAAATTACTAGTTCATGATTTCGAATTTTCCAATTCAGAATACTACAAATAGAATTTATATTCGATGATTACGCGGAAGCATAGGATACAAAAATTATGTGCTTTTGTAAATGTAAAGAGCTCCAATCACTGTGCACTGTAGAATTTACTTGTGTCATCATGTTGATACAAGTATAAATGTGAATTGAAATGTGCTGTAAAGTAAATGAAGATCAAGAAACTGGTAAAGGGAAGAAGAGTGGCTGTTAATGTTGAGGAAATGGATTGATGATGTGGCGAAAGAAGAGTGACTGTTAGCTATGAAATATACTAAAGAACAAAGGAGCTTGGATCAATGACATGCCAACAAATTAGTTGGAATTAGATTGAAATGTTGTGTTAGTTAGTTTAGCAAGTGGTGTTGCTGTCACATAGAGTTAGCAAACTGTTAGGTTAGTTAAGCAAGCTGTATTGCTATAATAGAGATGAGTGTAAGTAGAGGTAAGGATTAGAAGAAAGAGGTATGAAAATTTTCATAAAATTGTTCATTTCCATTAAGAGTCATGATTCGGAGCTCGAATGAGCTGCCCCGAAATGAAAACAACATCGTTTTCGTCGGTTTTTTTTTTTTTTTCAGACAAAAGAACGAAGAAGACGAAGCAGAGGAGGGGGAGGAGGAGGAGGAGGGTGAGGGGGACTGGAGGGGGCCTAAAAAATGGCGTGGGGAGGGGAGGGGAGGGGGAGGAGGAGGAGCAGAGTCGGCGATGGCAGAGGCGGCAATCGGCGATCGGATCGGAGACGACGGCGATGGCGACCTCTCCCTCTCCCTCTCCTTCTCCCTCTCCCTCTTCTCTCCTCTGCAGGTCGACAATGGTGGAAGAAGAAAGAAAAAAAAAAAAAAAAAACCTAATGCCCAAAACGACGTCGTTTTGGGCATTAGGGGCATTCGGGGCCAAATAATTCAAGGCACAAATCATTTTTGTTCCATTAAGGGGTGTGTTGCTACAGAAGTTCTGTTTTTGGGTGCTGATCTTCCTCCTGTTGTTGCTGCTTTTTTTCTGCATTTCTCTTTTGCCAAACTCTAGTTTTCTTGTTCATTTTATACTGAGTATTGTTTCGGATAAAATATTATAAAATAATGTTCAAATGTGAACATAAAGTCCACAATACACCATGTGACATAACTAACCCGACAGTTACGATCATGTGGAGTTTCTATGTGATCAGTTATTATTACTTTCTACTTGGTGCACTTGGGTCAGTTAGACCCCAATTATTCATAAATATTTTCTGATGTTCGACATAGAGAGTCTTGCCTAAAACTCAACAGTCATTGATGTACAAACAGCATATATTATATGTATGTACCCTATTTTGTGAGGCTCATAATATTATCCATATTGCTATTCATTTTTGTAAGTAATATGTATGTGACCATTCGTGGCTTGTATGTCCATGTATATGAATAAACAGTATGAAATTTTCTTTATATTCATGCTATATTGCTAATGCTATTTATGATGCGCCATATATTCTCATTCGCGCCATGAGTGTTTTGTTTGAAATTTATGCAGCATGTCCTATGCAATGTATCTATCAATATAATATATCACTACACCCTGCAATATACTTATGTTAGGTTCTGATTTTCTAGATCCCATCAAAATATTGTTTCCAGCACATCTCATGCATTTGTGATATATTATATGTGACAAATTTTACTCCATTATGCTTGTGTGGGTGGCTTGATCCATTGGATCTGATTGATTATGCAATTTTGATAGATCAATTGTTTTCTTCTCAGATGAAACGGCCAAGTGGGAGAAGATTACTTATGCTGGTATTGTTACATGCTCTGTTTTGGCCTTCTATATCCTTTCAAAGGGCCATGCTCATTATGAAGAGCCACTTGTAAGCTTTCTTTGGGCCCATCTAAATTTCTCTAATTCATTCTATGTGCCATTTATGTGTAGATAACCCCACTATTACTCATATTGACGTGCATGAAATGAACATGCCTAATTGGACATTGAAGGTAGCGTTTGGTAGAGTTTTAGAATTATAATTTGAAAATAGAGTTGTATTTTGAGTTTGTGAGTTTTGGTATTATGATTTGAATGTAGAAAGTATGTTTGGTTATGAGTTTAAAAAAAAGTGCTGAAAAGAGTTTTGAGTTGAGTTTGAAATTTTTGATGTGACA
This sequence comes from Camellia lanceoleosa, assembly GCA_025200525.1. NCBI lineage: Eukaryota > Viridiplantae > Streptophyta > Magnoliopsida > Ericales > Theaceae > Camellia > Camellia lanceoleosa. The sequence goes on along the minus strand of CM045759.1, from coordinate 185,768,330 downwards.
TATGATATTTGATTAAAAAACTTACGACTCATAACCAAACACACAATCCAAAATTCTATTCAAAACTCATAAAAAATTTTTAAAAAATTTCCAAAATATTTTTTATTTAAAATATAAAAATAAGAGGTATAAAAAAAAAAAAAAAACCACGAACACTGTTCTGGTCAACTGGCCCGACGTCAAGGAGGATGACCGGGTAGATATGTTTTGAAAAGTGGGTGTTGAATTAATTTTTGAAAACCGTAACCGAACACCACACTCAAACCAAAGGGTGGAATTGACTTTTGAAAGTCTAACCAAACGCAGCTGAAGATTTTTTTGCCTTCTTACCTTAAGGAGAGAAAAATAAATAAATATTTTTTTTTTTTTTGTCTTCTTCCACCTTTATTGATATATATCTTGTGTTTTTTTGTCTCATTTTATGAATTCAATATTGTTTCCTTACAATTCATATCTCTGAATGCAGCCGTACCCACATTTGCACATTCGCAACAAGGAGTTCCCTTGGGGTATGTTATTTATTCCTTAGTGAGGCCTTAAATCTAATGGTCATTTAATTTTCTTCTTAATGATATTTGGATCAATTGATTTTATCCTTTTTGGTAACGGTTTATATAGGCTCTAACCATATTTAATTTGGAACTCAAGAGATTGCTTTTTAAGTTAAAAAAAGAGTTCTTTTATTTGGATTATTTGTGTTTATCGCTGCATTTGACACAACAATTTGAATATCATTGCTTTGTCTTCGATTGGATAGATTACATGGAATAATGATCTACCAGTGGGGCACTTAGATTTAAATTTCAACTTGGACCACGGTTTAAATTTATTTTTGTTGATGATCTCATACTGCAAGTATTATGCTGTAGAATTGTAGGTTGAAGCCACCAACATTTAGCCTGGTAGTTGGTTTAAGAGTTGTGTACGTCATGTCGTTGTAGCTGGAAGCAGATATGTAGTCAACTAGAATATATACCAACTATAAATGTATGGGTGTTTGCAATATTCATAAAGAAGATATACTAAATATTTTTTAAAGTTTTGTGAAGCCTGAGTACCAAGATATCTGGGATTTCATTTGGAATACCATGCACTTGTTGTGATGCCAGACGGTAAGCGAAAAAAAGAGACCGAAAATATAGTGCTTAAAAAACTAACAAAGTATATACTTTCAACTTGATTGTTTTCTCAATTTTTAAAAGTGTCTTTCAATACCTAAAAGGTCCAATATTTATAGATAAACTAAAACAGAATAAATAAGGAAAGAATTAAATATCAAAATAACCAAAATTACATAATAACTCCTGAAGTTAAAATGTCCTAAAAATAAAGCTTACATAAGCCTAAATAAATCAATTCCAATTCTTTCAGTCCTGCTGCACATAAGTGCGATGAATGGAGGGCCTCAGGTGACCCCTATGAACTTGCCTTCCTTGCACTCGTTTCTTGTTTTTGTCATTTTTTTAATCTATTTATTATTTGAAATTCTTGGGTAAAAGAGCCGTGCCTACACAGTCAATGAGCTTGCAGATTGACCTTTGTGCTGTGTTGGCTTGGTGTGAGATTGACCTAAGCTTGCAAACTGCCGTGTTTCAACTGATCTTAAGCTCAAACAACTGGATACTCAGTTCAGCCTGGTTTATCTGTAGCTGTAGTGTAAATGGTGATTGAACTTTCCTTTCTGTGACTGCTAAATATATGTGGAAAGATGTGCACATGCTGCTTGTTAGACGATGCTGTTAAAGTTCAAACAGCAAGTTTGCATGTGGGTTTATGTTGTGCATTAAGAATTTTTTTTTTTCCACTTAATTGCATGGGTTTTCAGAGGTTGCAGCCTTTTCTTTGTTTCTTTTCTCTCTTAATTATTTTTAGCAGCATTTTTTTGACTCAAACTCTTCGGATACAATTAACAGTGACATTTGTTGAATCTTTTATGATATGTGCAGGTCCAGATGGCCTTTTTGAGACTAAGCATCATCATTGATCTTCGAAGGCCAAGATTGTGAGGATGTATCTAGGAATAATGATTGTTCAGCTCAACTCAGCATGTGCAATCTGAAAATTTACTTTTTGAGACAAACTTGAAAATCTCCATGACTGTTTAATGTCTTCCCATTATGGAACCATGGTTTTTGGGCTGCATGTTGCGGGTTGTTGGTTATTATTGTGTTTCTTCTTTTGTCACTTTGTTTTTCGTATTCTATTTGTTGCGAAATAAGGTTTTATGAATAGGATGTGCTCTTTTGAGTTCATTGGTTTACGTTAATACTTCCAATTTCTTATTCTCGAGATGCTCAGTTGTCCTTGATGAGTATTTTTGTGATTGGCTCTCTCTCTATCTCTCTCTCTCTGAGCTGCGGTCATCCCTCGAATGTCATGGCAGGGCAGCAGTCACTTGGATGCTCAACATTTTACCAACTGGTATCGACATGGGAAAGGAATTCTATATTGCAACTCTGATTGTCACGTTAGACCAGAACATATTGCCTATAGATTATTTGCATTTGATGTTTTTTTTTGAGCACCCATTTGCATTTGATGTTATGTCATTAACGTGTCCCACAAAATATTCCAAATAATAAAGTAGTAATATTACTTATGCAGATAAGCTTATGGAATAAATGAATACGTAATTAAAAAAAAAAAGAAGTCATAAAACTTGATTAACGTCCATGACTGACTAGTTTCCATAGTTTACAACCTTAATTATAGGGGAAGTTACTTGTTAGTCATGCTACAATTGATTACAAAAAATTAATTATTATTAGTAATCAAAAGTAGCAAATTTGAGCTAAAATCTATGATAAAAAGAAACTTCTAAGAGAAAACCCAACTCAAACCAATAAATTTTTATTGAAATTCTAAATCGAGTAGTGAAAAATCTTTTCAAAAATAGTAAATTTTCAAATTTAAAGGCTTAGAAAAAGGGAATTGGCCAAAATTTAATCAGTCACTGCACAATAGTGAGTTGTGCTGGTTGGGCTGTTTCGGATCAAATCTGGATCCTTTGGGCTGATTCAACAACCTTGAAACATGTTTCATATCACCATTTTGCCGTGAAACGGTCAAATTATTTTATGGACTGGTTAAGCGCTGCATCAATAAATAACAAATGACTTGAGTCATAAAAAACTGAACATTTTTCTCAAAGTTACAAGCTGGGGTTGTAACAAAGAGCACAGAGCAGAAAAACCACGAAAGGATACACATTTTACACATTTGCTTTGCTCGTTTATGACCAAAAAAAGAAAGAAAGACGACGGAGGCGAGACAAAAAATAGTAAAAGACAATGAAATTAATTGCTACAAACAGTGAACTGCTAAAACAACCTCATAACCACTTCATAAGATGATGTCACTTTGCAACTGCGTCGTCATTGTTGTTCCCTTCAGTTTGGATCTCTGGCAAAGTTCCTAAATCCGTGCGAGCATCTTTCTCTTCTTGAGGGATCGATGAATCAGAGGAATCAACTGGATCATGCTGAGCGGTATCAGCATCGTCATTCTTGTTTGATGAAGCCTCTTTCTCACCTTTGGAGGCTGAAGAATCAGAAGAAGAATTAACTGATTCATTCTGGGTAGGATCTGCATTTTCATTTTCATTAGATGTAGTGGCCTTTTCCTCTGCACTATCAGATTCCTTGTTCTGAACCGTGTTATCATTCTCATTGGTTGATGAAGAATCAGAACCATTCTCTGTGGTTGTAGATGTACTTGAGTCAATGTTCTGCCCATCTGAAGAAGTACTAGAGTCGTTTTTAGTAGAAGAATCTGAGGGGTCCCCGTTTGAGTCTGAAAACGAGTTTTCACCCACATTCTCAGTTGCAGTGGACTGAGTTGAATCCAAATTTGTATTTCCGCCCATATCCTCAGTTTTTGTGGTTTTTTTATCTCTGGAAACCGCGTCGGTTGTTTCAGTTTGCTCATTCGAATCAGTCTGCTTCATGTCATCTTCTTTAGAAACTGCTTTATCTGCTGATTCATCATGATGTTGAGTAGAATCAGATGTAGTTTCTCCATTAGATGCTGTTGTGGAGCTATTGTTCTCTTGGTTGTGTTCATCAGATTCTTTTGTTTCGGTTGCATTGTGATCAGTCTCATTACCATTCTTCCCCTCGTTGTCCATCGCATCTAAAGGATCACTCTTTTCAACTGTCTCACTTTCTCTCATGTTTGAGCTCAACTCATTCTGATTCGTGTTGGTCACCTCAGTGCTGCTAATACTGTTCTCCTCTGGTTCCTTCTGTTCCTTGTTGTTTAACAGCTCTTCCCCGTTGGAGTTCTCTACATCTCCTCTCTCAGTTTCAGTCTTCTTTTCAGAATCCTTGACTATTTCAGTGGAAGACCCGTCTCCATTGTGATCTTCCCCTTTTGCCTCTTCATTGGTTGCATCGTTTCCATTACGAATTTGCTCCTCCGATGGATTTGAATCCTCAGTATTACCTACCTTCTCTGCTTTCTCCATTTCTCTCTCCTTTTCTTCAGTGTCAATCTCCTTTCTTTCTTTGCTTTCAGTCCCTCTGCTCTCATCCTTCTCCTCTCCCTTATTTTCCTTTTCTTCATTCTCATTCTCTTTCGTCTCTCCACTATCATTCCCTTTGATCTCTCCGTTCTCGTCTTTAAATTCCTTCCCTTCATTCTCCTCCAAACTCTCGCTCTCTCTGTTTTGTTCACTTTCCTCCACACCTTGATTTTCCTTGTTCTCTTCTCTATCTTCCTCCTTAATTTCCTTCTGTTCACCTTCATTTTGTTCACTAACCTTTTCTTTGTTGTCTTCTCTCTCTCCCTCTCCCATTACCTTCTCTTCCTCTTCATCCTGTTTAATCACCTCATTTTCTCTCTCTTTGTCATTGTCACCCTCCTCTTTGTTTTCCTTCTTTATATTTTCTTCCCTCTCCTCCTCTTTCAGCTCATTCTCTTTCCTCTCTTCCATCTCCTTTTCCCTCTCGATAAAATTCCCCCCATTTTCACCTTCCTCTCCTAATTTCTCTTGATCATGTTCATGTATTTCATCCAATGCACCCTGTTTTCCTTCACCCTCATCCTCTTCGGGCTTGATTTCTTCACGGAAATGTTTGATCTCTTCTTCTTTTTCTTCCTCTTCGTGCTTCTGATCCTCGATGGTTTTTTCCTCCACTCGAGGGTTGAGATCCTTCCTCCCTAATTTTAGAAATTCATTCCCGTTGCTTACCTTCTCTGAGATTTTCGTGCCTCTTTCAAATGAAGCCTTCTTGTTACTGGAGTGCTGGACTTGGTAAACCAGCCATATGCAAACACCAGCCAGCAGGATTATCTGCAGAGCATGCTTTACCTTGAAACCTTTTGATCTCTGGTTCCTTCGCGGTGACAACTTGAACATGATGGATTTCCTTAAATATCACCTTATATTAGAACAGATAAGCACCTAAAAAAAAATAAAAATTGAAATCTTTATTAACTCTCCGCCTTTTGAAGAAGAATGTCATTAGAGGAACTAATGATAAAAATTAATCTCGCTTAAGGGACTAAAAATCATGTAGAAAAGAATAAGACCCACTGCCAACTCATTGGCATACTTAACCATCTCCATCGGAATAACCAAAGAAAACCAAAAACAACCTAGAATATGTGCTCAAAAGGCAAAGCATACAAAAGCTGCATAAGACTCAAATCGAGACATCACGCCTCTGATAAGACGACTAGCTCAGGGCAACCGGTTGGTCATGGATATACAAGTTGAGATACTGCCACTCACAGTAAAGTCCTAAACTGAGGTATATTCTCTACCTGCCTGGCAATACCGGGCAAAAAGGAAATAATAATAGTAATAACAATAATAACAAGAATTCTAAAGAGTAAACGTAGGTGAAGAGAGGATTTCATCATTTATCTAACATTTATGTCCCAATCTGTGAAAATATTCTGTGTTCATGACATGATAGAAACAAAATAATGTAGCAAGAATAAAGCACTTTTTCTGAGACCTAATAAGTAAACTACTCAAACAATCTAGATCTCGCTATTTTATGATTGCAAATAATAAATCCTTAAAATACGCATTTGCTCAACCTGATCCAAAAATAAGTATGATCTATCAATAATGGTAACACAGTTAACTAGTATTAATAAAGGCAATACAGTTACTGTAAGTATTGTTAATCTACCCTTAGAAATTAAGCTTTACTTTCTAATGAAGACAAAGCTTTTTAACCTGTATTCTCTACCAACCTTAACTACCAACCAGATATCAAAGCATAACATCCATTTCTAAGAGAGACAAGAAAAGAAAAACCCAATATGCATTTCAAATGAAAAATTGAAATAGTGAATCTGCAAATCTAGACCTCCACAAGAAAAACCCATCTGAATTAAACCACAAAATATCCAAAAAAATAAAAATAAAAATAAAAATTTACACATAAAGAAAATTGATCATAAATAACAAGAATTGAATAAAGCAATCTAAGCAGAGAGGAGAGAGAGAGAGAGAGAGAGAGAGAGAGATCTAAAGAAAAAAGGGTCTGAGAAGACCATACCTGGTACGAAGGAGCCACCCCAGATCGCACAACGAAAATGGAAAAAAGATTAACCCTTTTATATATAAACCTTTGGCTAAAAATGAAAACCCAAAAGAAAACTAGGACTTTGTTTGAGGTTCAAAGAATGACAATAGTTTAAAGTATTATATAGTTTACTTCAAATAAATAAAGAGTTTCTTGGGTTTGAAGGAGATTAATTTGGAAGTTGAGCTAAAATTGTCAAAGAGAGGTGAGCAGTTTCTATTCTCTCTCTGTCTCTCTCTGTCTCGAGCTCTCTCAGATTGGATCCTGCGAACTGTATGTATGTATGTATATGTATTTGTGTATTGTATTGTAGAGAGAGAAACAGAGAGAGAGAGAGAGAGTCGCCCATATTTTCAGTGTCGTTTGTTGATGTGGCCACGCGCTTCATTGCGGGTTAAAAGAATGACACGTAATAGTTTTGTGTTTGGTTTAAAAAATATAAATTTGGATTAATAGTCTAATCAGACTATCAATTTTTTATTTGTGAGATTATTATGTGCTGAGAGAGTGTGGGGAAAAAAAAAATGAAATAACTCTTTTAACGGATTGAACTGTTAAAATAATATTTTTAACCCTTATTTTTTTGCCTCAATTTTTATTTATTTATATTATTTTTAATTATACTTAGTAAAATAAAATAAAATTTAAAATTTTTAACTAAAAATTAAATTAAATTAACTGTTCAATGAATTATAATCTCCCTTTAAAAGTTTAATTTATTCAATTTATTTAATTAAAAATAAAATTAGAAATTCAATTTATTTAAAAATTCAAATTAAAATAAACTTAAAAAATCTGAACTAAAAATTAAAATAAATTTATATAATTTTTATTGATATTCTATTTATTAATTTTTAAAAAAATAGTAAAAAAATAAATATCAAATTCAATAAAATAATCTAATCCAAACATTACGCCTTTCCTACTGTTTGGCTATTTTTTAATTTTCACTTTTAAATTTTTTTTTAATTTAAATTTAAAATCAAACATAAAATGACACATTAATAATTATGTAATATAAAAATATTTTACTGTATATAACTCACACTTATATAAAATTAAATCTTAACATAATATATTTTTTATATTAGTTGATACTTTTTGTATAATTTTAAATAAAAATTAATTTTAAAAAAAATACTTAAAATAGTATAAAAAGCCAAATTGAAAATACTAGTAAAAAACTTGAGCAAAGCGTAATTTACTCTTTTGTGGTCAGAGGCTTCAATCTTGCCACGTGTCGCATAAAGATTCCCCATCTCAGATCTCCGTCGGTGCGTCGGTGACTTGTTTTCTCTCTAGAATGAGTGTTTTACGGGCCTGGCTTCCCTTTTAACATCAGATGGGACTAGAGAATGCAGCTGGATCTGTGGAAGCTCACTATGTTATTGTTTTTGATAATTTAAATAGTTTAATGTGTAGATAAATAATATATATCTGTAAAAAAAAATTATATTGGTAGAATATTAATAATTATATATCAGTTTTATATAAAAAAAAAATACATGGTAAAAAAATTAAAAATAAACGATTAATAGAAAATTAATATGATAAAATAGTTATTTAATTAATGTCTTTTTTTTTTTTCTTTTTTTTTTTTTTGTTTTTAAGCAGATATACGCAGAACTGTTCGAATTATCGAATCCGTAGTGGCCCCAACTGACCCAACAGCTAAAAGACAGTGAGATCACAGACGAAACCACCATGGCCTTGAAGAAGCTCATCGCCACCACTCTCCGCCTCCGATCCCTCTCCACCGCCGCGGCCGTCGCTCCAACTCCGCCACCCACGGCAGAACCCTACGAAGTCGGAGAGAAATGAGCCGGCTTTATGAGATGGTGAAGGAGGGGATTGAAGAGCATCCACTGATCCATAGACCTTTCGCAATGTAATGTAACACTCTGATTTTGACAATAATTGCAGTTGAGCCTTTGCAGTAGAGATTCTTAATCCATGTTTTTTTTTTTTTTTTGGGTTTTATTCTTGTACATGCTTTTGAAAACTTGTGATGGCTATTCTACTAGTAAATTTTGCAAGTGGATTGATAATTTTTTTATTTTAGGGGAATTGCAATTCAGTGAGAAGAGATGAATGTAATTACAATATTGTGCAGGTCTAGTCCATTTGTAAGTTGATGTGTGCGGATAACTTTTTTGGGGAATTGCAAATTAGTGGAAAGAAGTTAAATTAATTGCAAAACCATGGTTTCTCTTGCTATGGATGTGGAATTGTCATATGGAAATTCAATTAGTTGGATCATGCTTCTCCTTTGGTCATTAATATTCATTTTGTTTTTATGGAATTTTTACCTTTTGTAGTGTTAGTGTATGCTGAGAATGTATTGCTTGTCAAGTTCTCATAATTTTTTATTTTTTAATTAGATAATGATATATGTATTATGTTTGATAGATGACTACAAATTTAGAAATCTATGTGACCCAAGAAGAAAATGAACACACAAAGCACTAGTCTTGAATTTTTGCATCTTGATGGATGATAGTCCTGATGCACTATGTTTCTTGTCATCTTGCTTTCTATTGAATATTTATATAACAAGAAGAGAAGCCAACCCAATACGCATACTTATATATGCCCCACTAAGAAACAGGTTATTCTAAAGTATAGATTTTGGGGGCTACCAACCTTTCTTCAACACTAATCATGATTACAGTTAGTATGAGTTCTTGAAAGTCACATGACCGCTTGATTATTCGATAGTTGTGACATTCTAACAAGGTCTGTTATTATAATTTAAGTAACCAACTTATAAATGATTTGGAAGATCTAATAGTTGATTTTATTTGTTCTTTAATATTTTAATTGTGGTATACTTTTGAGAAATACTTTGTTGGTTTACCTACTAGAACTGAAGCAGAAACCAAATCTCTCTATTCGAACACATTACAATTCCACTTACATCTTCAGCATTTTACTATATCTGTTTGACCACTTGCATATTGCTCCTCTTGTCATGGCAAGAAAGACTGAAACATTTTTAACATTTTCACATCCATTTATTCCTTTAAAGTTCTAGATACAGAGTATCCTGATTTTGAAAGTTAGTTGGCTTATAAAATTATCCTGGTTAGTCTATGTGAAGCAAATATAAGAAACGACCTTACATCTCCTCTGACAACCCCTTTGTATGTTTTCTCTTACTAGTAGAGCTGCATCTTGGGCAGCTTGGGTGTGTAGGGTCAGCCGACACAACCCTGAGGTATACCATCATTTGCCTGAAGCCTATCCCAATCCAATCTTCAATGAAAGCTCATAAGCTCATGCTCAGACTCAGGCTCAGCCATGTTGAATTTCATGAGCTTTGGTTGAACTTGGCTTGCCCGAACTAATTTAAGTTTTTGCTCTGTTGCTGGATCCTTTGAGAAAATTTGCAGTATAAAGGTCTTGCATTTAGTTCAGGCAATGAAAGGGTGAATATATCATGGCAATGGATTCAGTAACAAAATGTTAAATATGCTCTTAATTGATTTCCGGGGTTTTGGCAGCAACAAGAAAGCAAAAATGCTGCAGCATTGTGTTGTCTTTGCGATCTTCTGGATTATTTGGTTGGAAAGGAATGTGAGAATCTTTGTGGTCGCATATTTGGTTTCAATTTGGGAGAGAGAGTGTCATTTGGCTTCGTTTTGGGCTCACGTCTCTCCTCTGTTTAAAGGGGTTTCACTTTTTTTGATTTCCGAAGATTGGAAAGCTGTTTGTGAATCTTCATATCTTTTCTTTGATATGTTTTATCGTGGTTTTTCATGTTGTGTAAGAGGACGTCTTGTCCTCTCTTTGTACCTCTTTTTTCAGTATTAACAAATTATCTCTTTGTTGCTCTGATATAAAATTTAAAAAAAGAAAAAGAAAAGAAAAGAAGAGAGAGATGGAAATCACCACCACTGCATGTTCTTCTCTGTGTGTGAATTGAGTACAGTTATGTGGCTTCAGAATTCAGATTAGGAACAGATGGTGAGAGTCTTTAAGATTGGAAATGGGCCATTTACGACATAAAGTTTCCCTTGTAAAGAGAACTTGAGATGAGTTGAAAGAGAGAAAAAGAGATTGCAAACAAACAAGTGCCGGCCATATAGACAAAAATAGGAGAAAGCTGAAAATGAAGTGGATTGAAGCTGTGGAAGGAGGGATCAGAAGCATGTATTAAACAGTTGAGTGTTTGATGTTAGGGTTGTACTTTGTTTCAAGAATCTTGAAACTTTGTCTTGGACTAGATAGATCAAGTAGTAGAAATACATATTCTGTATTACCATTTGATTTTTCTTAGAAAGTTCAAGAGTCATTTTATCTTGGCTCAGTTGGATTCACTAGTAGATCCAAAGTCTGATGTCCTGGTTTTCCTTAGTTTATCAAGAATTTCCAAGTCTTGCTCGAGTGTGCCTTTGTCATGCTTGATCAACTGTTGGAAGCATCTCGGCTGTGGTACTGTTAAATAATTCCTGATCTTTAATGCTCATCACTTCTTTCTTAAAAAATGTTGTATGTGGATCAGGTTTGGTCTAATGCTAGAACCGCTGATGTTACATTTTACTGTTATTTTTGGTTAACCAAAAATGTGGAATAGTTTTATTCTTAACAGTTTTCAAAATCCTCAGGTTGTCAGATATGTCAAAGCTTGCTCTGGCTTTGATCGCTCAGATTTGGTCCAATAAAAGTAGTTTGTGTGGTGGGTATGGCATTTTGTGGAAACCTTCAGTGGAGATGTTTTCAGGCCCATCTCTTAAAGATTATTTCTAAACATGCAAACACTTTGGTTGGCATTTCTCAAGAATCTGTTGAAGTTGAGTTTGTGTATGTGCTGGGGAACTATCGAACAAAATTTCTTTATTGATTTAGCTTCATCATGGCATGAGATTTTCCTACCTTTGCTCTACTTGGTGTAAGCTGGAGTGTACAATCTTGAAGCCTTATTCTTGTGTCATTATAGGGGAAAGAAGATAAAACAGAGCATCTCGTGATCACCATTTCTAACTCAACATTTAGAAATTCCAAGTTTTCATGTCTTAGCTCACATCTAGTCTTCCTCTTTGTTGAGTTTGAAGTTGATATGAGGTTTCATTTTTTGGACTTGTTATTACTTTCTTTCATGATCAGCTCAGAGTTTCTGTATGATGATTCAACTGTTTAAGCATTGGAGATAAAGTGAATTTGCTGATATTCTGAAATTTCATGTAACTTGATCCTAACATTCTTGCCATGCCATGGCATGCTAAGGGGAACATGTAGTAGATATGCCTCAATTCTAATCTAACTGATGACTGTTTGGTTGAGGGAGTATGATTTGAAAGTGTGTTGTAAAACCTAAAGCCAGACCTCAGATCAGTAGTTTTGTTAATTTGTTCTTCATGTAGCATCCCTTTTATTGCAACGAACATAAAATATCTGTTAGTTGGGGCACCGAGAAGTCCGATTTTTGTACTTGTATTAAATTGAATAGCTGACTTTGCATTCATTGTTTTTGTATCACGTGTACATAATTTATCTTTACAATGGTTTGATCACAGCCTCAGACACAGTTCTTTGGACTCCTTAGGTATGTTATTCCTATTAAACAGGCTTGTCCATGTGCTTTATTTGATCTGGGAAAGATGGTCATAGAAACTGGATAGCTATTTTGGTTAATCATAATAATTATATTACAGTCCTTCAAATTGATTTTAGTAGGTGGCAAACCTTTCTTCTCTCTCTTTTTTTTTTTTTAAACTTCTTTTTTTATTTAGAAAAGAGCCATTACTTCGAGGGCAAATTGCAAATAGGAGGACAGTCACAAAATAATTGCACTACAAATAGAAATATTTTTTTGTGCAACTCTGACACACAGAAAACACTTACACCAAACACAAAAATGGACACCATGAAAATGAAATTATTTCTCTGTTGCTCCACTGAAACGCAATTTTTCCTTAATGTGATTGTTTCATCTGATAATCTTCCCCTGTTTTTCTGTCTTTAGGAATTGGTTACTGATCGATGGGGCCTTCCATCTGGCATATGCAGGTTTCATATGACTTGTCATTCAAAGGATCAGATCAGAGGTGGGTGGGATTCTAAATGCAGGTACGTACTTGCACGTTATGAACTACTACTACTCTTTTGTTTTAGTAACGTCTGCAAGAAAATTATATCCATGCCATGCATTTGTAGGGTATTTGATTATAAGTATGCAGCATCAATATGCACTTTTTTATACACATTAGGAAAGGAACATCCAATGATATTTCCCATCACCTGTCTTGCTTAAAACAGCCCCATCACCTCAAAACAAAGCCTTTTCAATTGTCTTTAGTTTACGGACTGATCCAGTTGGGGCATGCTGGTGCTGAGACTCTAGAAGACATCTCTAATGCTGTGTTTGGTTGGGAGATTTGAATAGGGATTTGGAAAGAAAAATGAAAAAGGTAGGTAAAATGTGAATAAAACATACCTATATTTTACCTAATTTGATACACTTTTTTTTTACTTTTTTTTTTCTTTTCCTTTTCAAATCTCTCTCCAAATCTCCCAATCAAACACAGCGCAAAAGGATCCTCAATCCATAAGTCAACATTGCCTGTTGTGTTATAACTTGTTAAAAGTGGTAAAAGTTGGGTGTTTGTTGAGTGTTTGGGTAGTTCAATAGAATGTTAAGGAGTGTTTGTTTAATGTAATTTTTTTTTTTTTTAACAACGTTAAGAAGTGTTTGTTTATTGAGAAAATTTCCGAATGTAATTTTTCTTCCCCTTTTTGTCACATTGTACATAGATTCACACAACAAATGCATATGTTCAAGTATAGAACTCATCATATCAAAAAAACAATGAGCGAAAACAAATCAAGAAAACTCATCTCGGTGATAAATATCATTTCCCATCATACTTAACTCTTAAAATCTCAATACAAAGATGTAAAAGTATAAAGGCTTATTTTGGAAAGTGGCTTATAAGCTGGTTTTTTAACTTACTATGAAAAGACATACAAAAAGTAAAGAGGTGATGTGATTCAAATAAGTCAACAAACTAATAAATTGATTTTTTTTTTTTTTTTGGCTTCCTAAAAGAGGCCAAAGGATATGTTAAGGTTGTATTTGGATTTAGAATTTGAGGAAATATTTGTGAAAGAAAATCAATCCGGAATGTGAGATTCCAAACATAGCTTAAAATGTTAGTATATGTTGATGGGAGACGCATGTTAGACTATGAAACCAAAATGAAATTTTAAGTGGAAACAGAACCATTGTAGCCCATGAATTCACTTTCTATATGATTTTTTTCCCCCTAGGAGCATTTATTTGGGGCAAGGATTTGAAAAGAGAAAATAGAAAGGTGAGCACAATGTGAGTATATTTTATTTACATTTCACTCATTTTTTTTCTTTTCTTTTTTAAATCTTCATCCATATTCATGATCCAAACACAACCCTAATATTTAGTTTGATGAATAAGAAGGCAAGAGGTTAATATAGGTGTGATGAGCACCAAAGCAGAGAGGTGCCAATTCTTCTTGGTAGACTCAAAAACCATTTCAGTTTGGAGTTAGAGATTTGTTTGTTGTCGTTGTAAAGCTGAAAAAGCTGGACTCTATATCTTAAAATGTAGGCTTATAGTAGCTCTAACGTATGCTCGATCGATTTCTTTGCCGGCCTTCTATATTACATCAGTGTCTTTTTTTTTTCCTTTTTTCTTTTTTCTTAATCTATTTTATTTATTTATTTAAGATTGGGATGGTGATGCAGAATGATAACACAATATGATATTCTGAGAATAGCAAATCAAAGCCATATCTGCCAACTTCTGTTCCTTCCTCCCTCCTCCCTCCCTGAAGATTGTCAGGTTTGGACCAATAACTAATGACAGCTGCCTTGCTCTGCTCTGCCCCCCCTGACTCTGCCTACGTACCCCAGCAAAGCAGCACCAGTACCCCACACCAACAGATTCAAGGGGCCATTAATACCGGGGGAGATATGCTAGTGGAGATCTCTTTCAAGTGTGAGCTTTCTATTCTCACACCTCTCTTTTTCATTGACACAACATATAATTTTGAATTTTTTTTTTTTTTTTTTGGGGGGGGGGGGGAGGGTAAGTGTTTGATAATTCGCCTAATATTTTAATCTTCAACATTTAAGCTATTGAAAAATGCTAGAGACACCTAATTTGTTAGTCCTAAAAGCCACCCTAATAATGTATTTGATAAGTGTCAAATTTTGATTTGTCAAATGTTCTATCATTGAGATCTAATCTCAATGCTATGTCATTAAGGGCCAGTTAAGGGTGATAAATTTAAAAAATGTAACATTGTTGTAAACTATTAGAACCTGTTTGATTAGACATATTATAGCATAGGATTGAGATTATTAATTCATAAGACTCACATTCTATTATTTGATTATAATTTTTGTTATTTGAATAAGATTTCGATGGACATTCTATCCAATGAAATTGGTTGATTTTTTAATCCTATAATAATGCAAAACAAACATATAATTAAAATTATATATCTCCATATCTATCGCAAAACAAACATAGACGAGAGGGAATTATGTATCCTACTAATCTAGAGTTTGGGGTTGTTGCTGCGCACCAACTATTGCACGCCTTATTAGGCCCATTTCAAGGCCTAATTCGATAATCTGAACCGTTTTTATTTTAGAAGATATTAAGTAGAATATACCTGTAAAAATTCACATCAATCGGATATCATTGGTCTTTTCATCGAATCACATTTGTATTTAAAAAAAAGAAAAGATAAATGTAATTTGAAATATAAAACTCAATACAAATGTGATTTGATGAAAAAGATAACAATATCCGATTGATGTGATTTTTTATAGGTATATTTTACTCGATATCTTCTAAAATGTGAACAGTTTAAATTATCAGATTAGACCCTGAAATGGACCCAATAAGGTCTTGAACAATTGTTGTGCACCACCATGCAAAGAACAACTCCAAATTGACTAATCTAACTATATAATTAATCATACACTAATCTAATGTCATATATTATTAATCCCCTCATTGTTAATTTTGCTAATCAAACGAAGCCTTAACTTTAATCTTAACCCATCTGTGACCACTACCTGCCGCTCATTACCGCTTGCATTGTCCCTTCCCGTAGCCTCCACATTCGACTTCTAAAACGTCCCCTCCCCAACCCCTTTCCCGCCTTCATCTTCTTGGTAAGAGTTAAGGAGGGGCTGGCAAAGTTCGGGAGCTTGGAGGTCGTCAAAATGGTTGGGAATCTAGTGGGACAGTAGTGGTGGTGGCAAGGAGTTCATAGCTGTATTCAGTAGTGGTGGAATTGGGAGGAAATGTGTGTGGCTTTTATCCTAGTAGTAATTTGTTTAAAGACAATTATAATTGAGTAAATTTTGGAAAGTTTTTGTCCTTAGTTGTAATTTGCTTACAGATAATTGAATAAATTTTAGGAAGTGTGAACAACAAAGAATGGTGGTGTGCAAAAAGCACAACTCCACCAAATTGATTATGAGCATTTTATTTTATTATTACTTTTTGAGGTTAGTGTTGATGGAATTAGCCAACGGTGCCTTCGTGAAGAGTAATACGTTCTTATCATTAGGGGAAAAAAAGATAATAATTTTGAGTACAATCTAATGTGAGTTTGTTTTTTGGGGGTCCAGTAAAATAACTGGGCAGATATATTAAATTCTATGCACAAAATCCGCAACTACTGTCATCAAATCTTTTATCAGGGTCAGGGTGTACTCCACCATCTTCTTCTTTTTTTTTCTTGTGACACTTGCGAGGATTCTCCGCATTTGTACTGCAATATACACACATGTATTTATGTATGAGTATTTGATTTTTGCAAGCTTTGTACGTATCTATATGTCTGTATGTATCATCTATCTGTGCATATATATGCACGCCCGGTTCCAGAGGCAGAATCTGCTTGTCCAAAGTCAAAATTAAGGACACAATCATCTTCAATTAATTACTATTATAGTATTACACCTCTAAAATTACTCCAAATATTTTGGTTCTCCTCTTTCTCCTACTAATAATATTGGAACAATTTGTAAATAAATTGTAGATTTTGAAACCTTTTTTATTTTGGGGTACTTACCAATTAGTCCTGTTAACTAGACTTATTTACTTACAGGTCCTAAATAATAAATTTAACACTATAAAAATAATAGAGTGATAAATTTATCACTAAAAATTTATTCATAAAACAAAGAGACTGATAAATTTATCACTATAAAATTATTCATAAAAAAAAGACTGATAAATTTATGTTTATCACTTAATAAATTATATCAAATAGGACTTAATGGGTAATAAGTCTCCAAAGTAAGACCTATTAGGTAATAAGTCTCCAAAGTATGACTTATTAGTAGTTTACCTTTTTATTTTTACCTTATATCTGTTTGTCATTTTTTTAATTTGGACAGTTGATCCAGACGGTTCAAAAAATAAGAAAAAAAAAAATCAATAAAATAAAAGCTGCACAAAAGCATGGGTTCAAATCATAGGTCAACAGAGTCTGGCAGAACTTAATCACAAGGAATAAATTTTCATATATAAACAACAATAGAAGAAAAATTACACGAGCAATGTGAAACAAAAGTGAAAAAAACACTATTATACAATCAAATAGCTTTGCCTCAACATTAAGAAACCAAAAAACAAAAAGAAAACGACACAACAAACAGAGAAAGTGCTGTAGCTAGGTGGTACAAGATTGAAAGACTTTAATCATGTGATTTGGTTATACTACTAGTAGTCAAATAGTGGTAGAAGTAACGATCATGATCATCAAGGGTTGAAGATGGAATTCCCACATTTGCACTTCCAACTCATGGGCTTGTAGTTGGAGGAGCTACTGTCATCACCACCTGTGTCATAGTGGATTATGGTTGTGGAGGACGAAGATGACATTTTTGAAGAAAAAGAGTTCCCCCTTCTGCTACTTCCAGTTTTCGTTTGGGGATTAGTGGGCACCTGAATCGCTTCGCAGTGCCCACATGTACTGCATCTCCTCTCACACCTTGGCGGCCTCGATCCAATTTGCCCTCTCAACATTGCCTTCTCTTCCTGTAATTAATGTCCAATTCAATTCAATAAACAAAACCCAAAAACATAATACATTCATCAATGACACTCACACACACACACACACACAACTGACCTGGGAATGATCAACTCGTCTGAAAATTGTTCTACCTGTGTGACAAACAAAATTACTGTTAAAAAACCAAGAAATTCTAGCTGAAAATACATATTTTTTTGAAATGAGCAGCTCAAAGCAATTGTACGACCAGATTTTTAGACTTAAATTTCAGGTTCGAGCTTACAGAGAAGTATTGAATCGAATACTCAGTTGTGTTAATTTACTAATGCGCTAGCTTAGTACCAAATTAAAAAATAATAAGAAGAAGAAATTAAAGAAAAAGATGACACCTCATATATGTAATGTAAAGATGTTACAAAGTTCATTAATTACCTTCAGCAATGAATCTCAGTTGGGTCCAGCTTGAAATCAAGAGAAAGAGGAAAGAAATGATAAGATGATGAAGCTTATGGCCACACATAAATTTTTGGTTGGAGCCCATTTCAGGGAAACAGAGAGGGTGAGAAAAACTGAGAGAAAAAGATGGGAGAGAGATGTAGTGATTGAGATGTGAAATATAATAAATATGCAAAGGGTTGTGGTTATTAAAGAGCAAAAAGGTTCAGGAAGTGAAAGACACTGTGTGTATATATATATATATTAAGCTCTATTCTCTCTCTCTCTCTCTCTCTATATCTCCGTTTTTTCTCAACTTGAGAGAGATTTGAGATGGTGATGGAACATGGATGGTTAAAAGAGTGTAGCACAAGGCTTAAAAGGGGAGAAGGAAAGGAGGCACCGAAAAGCGAATAGGCTCAACCTCGTTTCTTGAGCCTCCTCTTCTCAATTCTCTGTATAACAGCGAAGTCATATAATAATAGAAGAAAGAGAAAACAGTGGTGTAGCCGTACTTCTTGGGATGAGATTGCAAAAACAAACGGAGGAAAATAAAGAGCATCCGTATCCGCATCAAGGATAGACAAAATAACAAAAAAGATAAAATATAATTAGTAAATCATAAAATTATTCTTTCACCGGGTGTAATAAATTTTTTAGAAGTGATTGGTAGTTCAAAAGAGAGGCTCCCGAATTCAAAAACGACGTCGTTTCGTTGTTTTGAAAATTTTTTTTTTTCAATCAGAAAAGAAGAAGAAGAAAGAAGAAGAAGGAAGAAGGAGAACTGGAGGGGTCAACATCAACCGGGAAGAAGAAGAAGAAGAAGAAGAAGAAGAAGATCTGCGACGATCGGCCTGGCGATCTGCGACGAGTTGCGATGATCGGCCGAGCTGCGATGAGCTGCTGCGACGATTGGCCGGTCGATCTGCGATCAATCGGCGGAGGCGGAGGAGGGGCCCTCTCTTTCTCTCCATTTCCTCTTCTCTTTCTCTTTCTCTTTCGGGCTGTTCGGGGGGGCTCAAAATCAGGGGAAAAATCATTTTTCTAAATTTTTTGTAAATTAACTTTTTATTAAATTTATTACAGTACCTTAACAACTTTGTTGAGACATTGTTCATTAGTTACATGATTTTTTATTATATTTTTTGGAGCAAAATTGAGTCAAAATCTTTAAACTGGTCGTCCACACGGATGTCCCGTGAGTGTCTGTAGCAGAAGAAGAAAAAATGCCAAAAATTAGTCTAACCAGTCGACCGGCGGGTCAACCGGTCAACGGGAATTTTTTTTTTTTTTTGGTTGTATTTTTTAAGAATTGTTTGGATGGCACCTCATCAATTTAATAAAAAAAAAATAAAGAATAACAAATACAATAAGAAATTACTATTTAATAAGACTGAGTTAGAATAGAGAGTTTGATGCAGTAAGTACTAAAAAGGTGACTAGCTAAAATAAAAAAAAGTGAATTTTGGATTATAATTTGACTCAAAATTTGTTGAAGCTAATACAGATGCTCAAAGGATGTAAATAAATATATATATTTTAATTTTTTATTAAAAAATATAAAAAAAATAAAGAGATAATACGATCTTTAAAAGATGAAAAAGTATGTTAATATAAATTAGAGAAAATTAGTCTAAAGTCCCTCTCCTATTTTTAGTAATAGAAGACATCCACAATATTATATTTTGATGTCTAAGGTCCTTCTCATCTATCACAGAGAAATTCAACCCTGTTGATTGTTGTTTCTCTTCTTAAGCCACTTCGTTCGACGAATTACTGGCTAAAAAGCTGGACAGAGTTGGGATTCCACCATCGGCAGCAACAGGGGAACCCATGGCTCCGGCAGTGTGTCTATGACACCTAGGGTGAGGTCGGTGTATCCTGGTTCGTTTGGTCTGGGTGTCTAAGCTGGTAAATATGGAGATTCAGGTTCCATTGTTCCAAGTCGGTGGTTCCGCCATACATGGTAGTGGTCCAACGGTGCTGTTGATTTCTGTTCCAGCGCGAGATGATGCGTGAGTTTATTCCTGCACATGCTAGCTAGTTGATGTCACCGTAGGAGATGATCCTTCTTTCTTGGGTTCAGCCAATCGCCAGTGGAATTCATAAATGCTTTGGTTGAATCTCAAAGTAGGGATCTGAAGCTTGTAGCAGGGGAAGCAAGTCGTAGTGTCGAAAAAAGTTCAGATTTCTTCAATCAACCATGGTAAGCTCATCTGCTACTTGCTGCTGATTAAGTTTGTGATTGGTACTTTCTTATATAGGAGTCATGATTATTTATTTATTTATTTTGTGTGGATTAAACATGGTTGAAGATGCTATTATTCATTATCTGAATCACAAGCCAGTTACAGATGGTTCTGGAGGCACATGAATTAGGGATCATGGAACTGTTGATGGGCACTTCCTCCGAGCTCACTCACATTGGTCAATTTTTTTGACATCCCTTCTGGAAGCACTTTGCGTATACATTGACCTTTCTATCTCTTTGCGAATTTCTCTGGGTTTGGGGAATTTATCTGGTTTGAGTGAATTTCTTTGGATTTGGAGAAGGGAAATTTCTCTGGGGAGAAGGGAAGGCTAGGAACGCCAGAGAAATTTTCTCTGGAGAGGGAAATTTCTCTGAAGATGGCCAGAGAAAATCACGGGGGTGAGTATGTGATTTGGTTAGAGAAATTTGAAAATTTCTCTGTGAAGTCACTAGAGAAATTCTCTATGAACCAAAATTCTCTGTGAAGTTCAGAGAAAATTCGACCAGAGTGAATTTCTCTGAATTAAATTTTCTCTGGTTTGGACCAGAGAATTTCTCTGGATTAAATTGAATTTTCTCTAGGTTTGGACCAAAGAATTTCACTGGATTGAATTTTCTCTAGATCGAATTTTCTCTGAATTGATGTTGAAGGACCTTAGACATTACAAAAATATTGAGTGTCCTTTATGTTATAAAATCATAATACCATGGACCTTAAAAAAAAGGGCCCAGCTTCTCTCCAGTCCAAATCTGGACTGGACGGTGCTGTCCGGCCCTTTGGGGCCCACTACGGATCGTGTTTCGATAATCTAAACCGTTCAATGTGTAGAACTCGTCGAGTACTATATGCCTGTAAAAAATCACATTGATCGGATATCAATAGCTATATGATCAAATCAATTTTTTGTAAGCCGTTTATTTTTCGCCGTCTATTTTTTTTCATAAAAAACTGATTTGATCATATAGCTATCGATATCCGATCAACGTGATTTTTTACAGGCATATAGTACTTGACGAGTTCTACACATTGACGGTCTAGATTATCGAAATACGACCCTTAGTGGGCCCCAAAGGGCCGGACAGCATCGTCCAGTCCAGATTTGGACTGGAGAGAAGCTGTGGCCTACAAAAAAAACCCCTATACATTATGCCAAATATATAAAAATAAATTAATTAATTACACTCACCTTTGATAGTATTTGAAGAAAAAAAAAATATGCAGTTAATTTTACATTTTTAATATAATTATACTAATCTACAATTGTTATGCTCTTTTTCATTAGTTTTTTTTATTAGTTGTATGAGTACAAAAAAATAATATTATTATCTCTTTTTCTAATGAAATATATATTTAATTTTGTTTATTTTAGTATCTACTCATCATCTGCATTTCAGTTACTTTCGTCTTATTACAAGGGAGGTGTATAATTATATTAAAAATATGGAACTAGTTATATTTTTTCTAAATTTCATTGAGATGGGTGTAATTTAACCATAAAAAATTGTAACACATTAAAAGTAGGTTTGGGGTTGCATTTTAGTAACATTTTGATTTTTTTAGTAGTTTTTTAAACTAATGAGTTTAGAAAATGCTGAAGGAGGATTTTTCTTTTTTTGTAAGCGAATTTTTTTTTGAGGTGATATATATTTTTTGGATAATTACAAATACACCTCATAAGGTTTATCTAAAATATGAATTACTTCATGTGATTCTAGAAATGATAGATACTTATTTATCAAATTTTTTTTATTTAACTCAATTAATAGAAAAAAAAATAAAATTTGTAATTACTCTTCTATGCAATAATAAAATTACATAAATTATTAATTAAAATATATTTCCGATATCATTAAAAATTATTAATTATTTTATGATTTATTAATAAAATAGATCAATTGTTATATTATTAAAAATTTAAAAGAGTAAAATGTAATTTTTAAAATTATAAAGAATAATATATATTTTAAATAAATCTCATAAGATGTATTTATAATTTATATACTTTTTTAGATAATGGCAAAAGACTTGGCTGCTTTTTGATATATATTGCAAAAATTAACTTCTTGCAAGTACGTTGACAAACATGATCTAAATCATTATTTATCCAAGAATTATATAATAAAAATGCATCAATATTTTTTAATCATAAAATTTTGCACAGTGTCTGTTTCTGGAGTAGTAAAATAATTAGCCTCTGTTTGAAAAGTGGATTAGTTTTTTGACTTTTTAATTTTTTTTGGTTATTTTAGCTTGACTTAAAAAGTTTAATTTGAGAAGGACTTTTTAACTTTTTAACTTTTTTGACTTTTTTTGTGAGAGAAAAATGTAATGATTATGAATTGGAATTAAAATATATTTCCGATATCATTAAAAATTATTAATTATTTTATGATTTATTAATAAAATAGATCAATTGTTATATTATTAAAAATTTAAAAGAGTAAAATGTAATTTTTAAAATTATAAAGAATAATATATATTTTAAATAAATCTCATAAGATGTATTTATAATTTATATACTTTTTTAGATAATGGCAAAAGACTTGGCTGCTTTTTGATATATATTGCAAAAATTAACTTCTTGCAAGTACGTTGACAAACATGATCTAAATCATTATTTATCCAAGAATTATATAATAAAAATGCATCAATATTTTTTAATCATAAAATTTTGCACAGTGTCTGTTTCTGGAGTAGTAAAATAATTAGCCTCTGTTTGAAAAGTGGATTAGTTTTTTGACTTTTTAATTTTTTTTGGTTATTTTAGCTTGACTTAAAAAGTTTAATTTGAGAAGGACTTTTTAACTTTTTAACTTTTTTGACTTTTTTTGTGAGAGAAAAGTGTAATGATTATGAATTGGATGTAATATTTTATTTTTTGTGGCTAAAATAACCAAAAAAACTCACTTTAATTCTTCCCAAACGGACCCTAAGTACAAATAAGATAAGAGATAAGGTTTGAAAAATTCACTGCTGAACCAATATGATAAGAGACAAGGGAAGGGACAGAGACAGCGATAAACAACAATAACGGACATCAGAGTTACAGCTGGGTTGATTTGGGGTTTATTGGGATTTCATACTTGTTCTCTTGTATTGTATAATTTTTTGTCCCTCATTTTGGATCTTCCTTTCTCGTACTTGTTTGGTTTCACAACACCCCATATCCCCCCCCCCCCCCCTCTCTCTCTCTCTCTCTCTCTCTCTCTCATCACGAATTATCAAGCATCAACACCATGTAATTATTTGCCAAACCAATCATGTTTTGTTATATATTGTGAATAAATTATAAATATATTTTCTGAAATTTATTAATGGGACACTTTGGGAAGAAATTAAAGAAGTTAATTTTTAAACTTCTTTAGTTTTTTTAATAAAAAAACTAACTTTTTTTTTCTAAAAGAACTCAACTTTTTACTAAAAAAACTATCAAAAAAATTAAAAATTAAAAAGTTAACTTTTTATCAACTTTTCAAAAATGCGGTGCCGTTTGGTAACACGTTTTCAGTTTTCTGTTTATATTTACAAAAATTTTAAAAACTCAAATAAAAACTTGTTTGGTAAAATTTTTGATTTATAATTCAGTGGTCTCAGTTTATAAATTTGGCTAAAAAATGAAAACACAAAAAATGTGCTTTCGTTTTAAGTTTTGAGTTTTTTTTTTTTTTTTACCACTCAACACTAGCCACCACCTGCCACCATTTTCCACCACCGTCTTCCGCAACCACCACCCACTACCACCTGCCACCCACTCGCCACCACCACCCACCCCTCGCCGCCGCCGCCATCACTACCACCACCCACTACCATCCACCGCTCGCCACCACCACCCGCCACCTACTTGCCACCACCACTCACCACCCACCAGCCACCACCAGCCACCAACCACCACCACCACCACCCACCACCCGCCATTACCATCCACCGCCACCACCCACCGCCACCCACTGCCACCACCACCACCACCCACCACCACCACCACCCACCCACCACCACCACCACCACCCACACCACCACCACACCCACCACCACCACACCCATCCACCCACCACCACCACCACCCGCCACCACCCACTACCCGACATCTACCACCCACCCACCACCACACCACCCACCGCCACCCACTGCCACCACTCCACCACCACCATCACCCCACTCACCATCCGCCACCACCACCACACCACCCACTACTACTACTGCCACCACCACCACCACACCCACTGCACCACCCACTCACACCCACCCACTCCACCACCCACCACCCACCACTTTCCACCACCGCTCATACTGCTATTTCTCACTCTTTTTTATATTTTTAAATTTTTTTAAACATTTTGCCAATTACCAAACGCATTTGTAGTTTATGTTTTTCTAAAAATAAACAAAAAATAAACAAAAATTAGTTTATAAAATTTTTGTAAATATAAACTGAAAACGTAAACGTTAGCAAACACACCACTATGTTGTGTTTAATTACGAGATTTGGGAAAGGAATTAAAAAGGAGAATAAAAAAAAAGGTAAAATGTGAATAAATGTAACAACCCTCGTACTAATTACCGGTTAACTACTGAATTGCGTACTGATTATTGTTAAACCGAACTGATAATGACTGATAATTGGATTAACTGAAGTATTGGATGGACTGATTGAAATTGAAACTGGAATCGAATAAGTTTACCTATTGAATTGCATTTGGTATCTGTTTGATTGATTGATTTATCTGTTTGCATTTTATGTTTAAATTGCCAATTGAAGGCCTTATCGGCGGCCGAATTAGGAACTGTTTAGTGTTTTGGAATCAGTAGAATATTTAGGATTTAATGGTGTATTTACCTAAAAATTGGTTAGGAATGATTAAATTAGATTTAAACAATTAATTGTCAAGTTTGACTTAATTACACTTTTGCCACCCCTAGTGGGACCTTTGTTCAAGAGTCTTGTAAAGCCTATTGCGTTGAATTAAAACATATTCCTCAACCATCTACTTGCTCTAGCCGACCAAAGAAGAGATTTAGGGAGAGAGAGAGAGAATTGACTTGGCCTTGTAGAATTTGGCTTGGATTGCTTGGAATTGGTGTATATCTTGGCATAATTTAGCCTCCACACCTTGGAATTGAAACACAAGGTAAGAAATCATCTTCTTCTTGTTGTCCTTGAGCCTCATTTTGCATGGTTCATGCCCAATTAGAGAGCTAGGCCATGATTTAGTGCAAGAATGTTGAATTGAAGCTTGAATGTTGCATGCATGGTCATTTGGCATATTTTGAAGTTAAATTCTTGGAGAATTATACATGCATGTCCATGTTTTTGTCATAATCCATGTTTCCTACATTGTTTTCAAAGATTGGAGCTCAATAGAGCAAGATTTAAAGCTTGATTTTGGTTTAAAGCTCATGCATTGCATGTTTTGATAGTGTTCTTGAATTGTTCTTGAAAAATGGTTTAAATTGACTCACCTTTGGGGCTTGAATTCATAAATTGGCTTTTGAAACTTGTTGTACATTGTCTTAGAATGTATTTTCCAGAATTTGGGCCCAAGAGGTCAAGTTTTGAGTGAGAGAATGCTTGGTTTGAGCTTGGAAGGCAAATCTGGAAATTCCAGATTTGGCTTCTTCGCTCGAGCGAAGGATTCCTCGCTCGAGCGACCAAGGTTTCCTCTGAGCCACGCTCGAGCGAAGGATTGGTGGCTCGAGCGTAAAAATTGAGCATCCAGTACTTTTACTGTTTCATCAGACCGCTCGAGCGAAGGAAGTCTCGCTCGAACGAACCCTTTGATTTTGGAAGCTCGCTCGAGCGAGCATCGCGCGTAAAAATTGAGCATCCAGTACTTTTACTGTTTCATCAGACCGCTCGAGAGAAGGATTGTTCGCTCAAGCGAAGCCTTTGATTTTGTAATCTCGCTCGAGCGAGGCCCCTGTTTTCAGCAACTTTTGAAAAATGCCTTCTAACTGTATTTTTGCATCCTCATCCCATCCTAGGCATTCTTAGGCCTAGTTTAAGACATCTTAATGAGGATTTAGACATAGAACCACACCGAGGAAATTTAGGGATTTAATTAACATCCTCCCGACTGTGAAACTTAGTGTGTGTTCTATTTGTTAACTGTTTAGGGTTGGCTCTCGGGGACGCGCTCTAGCTGCTATTAGCCCAATCTCTGTGAGTAACAATTGTGTAAAGATATGTTCAAAATGGTTATCTTTGAATACTGAACTGAATTGTTTACTGAACTGATATTGTTTACTGAATGAATGTATGTCCTGTATTCTGAATCAGACAGGCATCCTTAGCACTTACTGCATCGTTACAGAGCTCGCGGTTTCCTTGTGGAACCATACTGCTTCTTGATCGATGGCCATCATTACGTTGGGTCTGTTAAGACTCGGTCCTTCCGACCCTCATGTTTATAAAGCTAATGGATGTACCACATATGATCGATTGATCAAATCGAAAGAGATCAATTATCGCTTAATGAACTGATTTCTTTATCAGAAGGACATTCGCTCATAACCTCTTTACACGCTATGTTATTCACCGGGCTTTAGCTCACCGCTTATATATATATATGTAGGTTCTCGCAGCCTGCACGAGCTAGGAGCGTGGGTTTGGTCCCCGCTTTGTCAAGCTGCCCTTATGTGCCTCATCACGAGGTTCCGAAGCCATGTTATGGCTTGGGGTGTTTTGTGTCCCCTATCGGTCTCCTTATCGCTTTGTATAGATCAGATCATATCTAGGATTTGATCCTGTCGACCGATCGTAAATGATTGTATAAACTCAGATCAGATCTTTTGAATGAATGCATGAAAAATGTTTTTGACATACAGATTTCCACAGCTCATTGGACACTAGTTATTTATCAGATATTTCGCCAGCCTCAGACTGCTTGATCAGATATCGTTTCACAGCCTTCAAGAATCTCGGACATCGCCAATTACGGTGCAAAACCCATAGCGCCGGGTTTGGGTCGTGACAATAAATATATTTATATTTCACCTAATTTTATATATTTTTTTCATATTCTTTTTTAATAGGTTGTTTGAGATGATCTAAATAAGTGCATTTTTTGAATTTTTATAAAATATGAGTTGGGTATGGGTTGGGTTTGAAGTGATGTGATAGAAAGGTGATATGATTTAAATAAGATGATGTGATTTAAATAGGATAGTGACTTTTTGATTTTTTGACTTTTTTATATTATGACAAACAAGGCCTAAATCTCTTCTCAAATCCTTCAACAAAACACAACATTAAAGTACAAATTGTTCCATGTGGTTTAAAAAATTACAAAGATTCCTCTGTTAGAATTTTTTATTTAATAGAATTAACTAAAAAAATGAAATTTGTAATTGCTCTGTCATATACAAAGTAAAATTACTTAAATTATTAATTGAAATATATTTTTAATATTATTAAAAACTGTTAATTGACTTGATAATTTATCAATAAAATAGATAATTTATTATGAAATTAAAACCTCAAGAATAAAATATAATTTTTAAAATTATATAGAATAATTTATATTTTAATCAAATCTCAAAACGTATATTATATTTTTATACCATTCTTATTTATTTATTTTTGGAATCATATAAATACACCGCCTTTAGCATGGGATCGGCACGCTACTACCTTTAGGTCATGTTTGATTCAAGAGATTAATAGTGAAGTATTAATAATCCTATTAAATTAGTGTGGTATTAACTATCCAATTGGATTAATATCTATTGGATTAATAATCCCACCCCTACTCCATTACTAATAATCCTACAAATTTGTTGGATTAATTATCCGTTGGATTAATAATCCTAAACCAAAATGTTAAAACAAACATAAGATAATTAGGCCCACGGATTAATAATCCCAATCCCATGCTCTAATCCACCCAATCAAACATGCCCTAAATTTCTTGAAGACAAGACACGAAGGAAAGTTTGACACACTTTAAAATAGTCCCTCTTTCGTATTTTTTGAATTTTACAGTATGCTTGGTTTGAGTTTTTTAAATTAAATTTTTTAAAAATTGAGTTTTTTAATTTTTGTATTTTTTTATTTTTAGTGAATATTTTTAAAATTTTAAATATATTTTTTTATTTTTTAGATGCACCTTACTTAGATGTATTTAAAAAGTAAAAAATTTGTAAAAAAATATTTTTAAAAATTAATAAATACATAAAAATATAAAAAATGTATTGAATTCTTGTTTTTTTTAAAAATATTTTTAGTATTTAGTGAATTTTTAAAAGGTTTTTTTCAATTTTTTTTTTTTTTACTTTTTAGGTATATGTATGTTAGGTATGTTTAAAAATTAAAAAAATTACTCAAAATATTTAAAAAATTCAATAAAAACAAGAAAACATGGAAAATAAAAATGTAAAATTTTTTAAAAAGTATTTTTGAAAAATGATAACCAAGCATATATATATTTTTTTAATTATGCCAAAAAATTATTTTTGAGCCCGTCTCGTGTAAACGAGTTTAAAAGGTAAGAAAATTCTTTTTAAAAAAATTCACTAAAAAAACCAACTATTTTTTGCTTTTTTGGGGGTCCTTTATGCACCTTTTTTTTTTTTTTTTTTTTTAAAACTTTTTCAATTTATCTAGTCAAGTAAAATCAAAAGTGTAATTTTTTAAAAAAGATTACTAAAAAAGCTAACCCCAAATACTCAATTCTACAACACTCACTTTTTTTTTTTTTTTTGGGTTGGTTTGCCGGTGTCTGATTATGATCTTTTGTAATCCTTGATTAAGAAAATGGTTGAAATCCTAAAAAAAGTCTTACAATTTGACAAAATTTGATGTAGCAAGATAAATGCCAATTCTTAATTTGTCACTCATTAAATTCTGTAAAGTTTAACTTCATTGCTACATTATTGTAGATAAATTTAGAGATTTAAATTGTGAATCTCTGTCATATCTTATTATTTAAAAGTTAGATATTGTTATAAGTATGATTCATTGTGGTTGTGGGGATAATTTTTTTTTTATAATTATGATCCATTATAGTTATTATTTAAATTATAATCTAAGTAATTTTTGGTTATGTTTTTAAAAGTGATTTGATTATAAGATAAAATAATGCATAGTATCAAAATCACGAAATATTATAACTTATATATCATTATTTTTTTTTTGATAACTCAAGTATCTCCAACTCGCTGATTTTAAGAGAAGCCAGGATTATATATCATTATTTTTTTTTTTGATAACTTATATATCATTATGCATGCAAGAAAAATCGAAAAAACCGACTAAACCAATTAAATCGGATCGAACTTATCATATTTGGTCAGTTTTTTAATACAAATTGGTCTGTTCAGCTTTGAAAATTATTATTTTTTTTTTAGTTTTTAATTCGGTACTGGTTTTGACATATTGTACATCAATTTCTACCGAAATCGACCGTAGATATTTACATATAATAAAATTATTGTTTTAAGTTTTGGTTATGTTTTGATGTTAAGACTTTGATTCTTAAACTATATTTTATTTCTAATTCTTCGAGCATTAGTATTTGTTTATTTATTTTTGTTTGTATTTTTGTAAATGGTTGGATTGGATATGGTTAAAATTGTGTATAAATGATTAATTTAATATTTTTATATAAATTATTTATTATGTTATAAATTTAAGAAATGACTCATTTTGAAAGTACTTAAACCGATTAAACCGTACTAAGTCAAACCGTTTGAATCAGTGCGATTTGATAAAAAAAAAAAAAAAATCCGTCTATATCGGTTTTCAATATAATAAAACCTTATTGATTTGGTCCAAAATTTTACCTAAACACCAACCGTCCTGAACTGATTACATCCCTACGTATCATACAACTCTCAAAAAAGCGATATAGTAGGCAAAATTCACTTTGTAGTTTCGGCTTGAAACATTTTTGGTTTAGTTTTAAAATTATAATTTGAGTATGGAGTTGTAATTTAAATGTAAAGTTGTGAGTTAAGTTTTGAAAAGAGAAAATTTGTTTTGTTATGAATTTTGAAAAGAGTTTAGAAAAGAGTTTTGAATTTTGAAAAGAATTTTAAATTGTATTTTGAGTTTTGAATTTTTGAATTTTGAGTTGTATTTTGAATTTATTTTTTTTAAATATCTCAAAAAATTTAAGAAAAATTTACTATTTTTATTTTAAATATATAATTGTTATTTAAATATTTTATTTTATTTTGTAAATATTTTAATTTTTTAATATTTTAAATTGTAAACACAATTCCACACTCAAATCGTAATTAAACATATAACTCAAAACTTAATTAAAAACTATTTTCAAACATCATAAGCAAATACATAAGTCAAAATTCAGAGCCAAACTCTTTTCAAAAGTCTATTAAAAAAATTCAAAAAAATATTTTTAATTTTTTCCTTTAAAATTATTTTTATTTTTTTTAAACATAAATTTTTTTGAAGAAAAATATATTTTTTATTTAAAAAAAAATAATTTTGTTATTTTTTAAGTATTGGCCAAATAAGTTGTTATGATTTAGATATATATGGTGATCCAATTTTTTTTAAAATTCAATATTTAAAAAAAGTATAAAAATATTTAAAATATTTAAAAATATTTAAAATATTTAAAAATATATTTATAAAATAAAATAAAGTATTTAAAATAAAAATTATATATTATTTTTTAAAAAATACAGCACACAAATGTATGAAATACGGAGCACATTAAAATAAATAAATATTTACTCTAAAAAAAATAAATTAATTTTTTTTTAAATATTTAAGAAAAATAAATCAAAAAAATTTCAAAATATAACTCAAAACTCTTTTTAAAACTTATAACCAAATAAATTTTTTTTTTTCAAAAATCAACTTAAAACACGACTCCACACTCAAATCCTGACTCTAAAAATAATTTTAAAAAATAAAATAAAAAATATATTTTTTAATTTTTTTTATAACTAGAGTTTTAAAGAGAGTTTGATTTTAAGTTTTAAAAAGAGTTGTGAATAGAGTTTTGAGTTGTGTGTTTGGTTATGAGTTTTGAAAATAATTTTTGAATTGAATTTTGAATGGTTTTGAGTTATAAGTTTAATTATAAATTTTAAAAAAAAATTATTTTTTTTTTAATTGAAATTACAATTCTAAGACTAATAAATCAAACGAAAGCTTAGTTCGCATTGCTCGATACTCACTCATTCACTCACCATGTAACTAATTCAAGACCAGCCCATTATGTTGTTATTAGTGGGCTGATTAGTTTGTCTATGGGCTTTAATTATTTCAGGTCCAAACTCTTAAAAACAAAACAGAAGAGGCCTTATGATTGGACTTTTTTTGGGGCTAACATTGGCCCAATTTGACTTATTTGAACCCAAAATATGTCTAGTATTTTCAATTTAAGTTCATAAATTTTAATTCTTATTATATACTAATATGAATTTATTAATAAGGACAACACATATTAAACCTTAAAATAAATTTTCTTTTTTCCCATAGCACACCCTAATCAGTTATTTCTATTCAAATCTCTGTATCTTCTTTCCTAAGAGATCAAAGTTATTTCTTCTTTTTCTTCTTCATCCTCCTTTCAAAACGCCAATCCACTCTACCAAAAGTCACTATCATCATCAACATCATTGTTTTTTTATTATTTTGAAACCCTAGAAGAAAGTTTGAACAAAATCAAATAATGGATGAGAGTAATAATCAAAATATTTTTTTGAAGTAACCCATCAAAAAGGAGGTAAGTATTCATATAAAGGGGTTTCAAAATTTTTGTAGAGCATCATCAATTATTTTCTATATCTTTTTTTTTGAAAAAAATTAAAGGGCCCAATAATTAGATTAATAATAAAACATTATTGGAATTGTTTTTATTTTATCATTTAAATAGTACATTATTTGAGAACTACTCTGATAAGCTTCTAGCAAATAATCTCAGAGATTAGAAGAGAAAAACTCAAATTTTGTTATTCAATTCTTATCAAACAAAAGAAAGAACTCTTCCATGGAGTTTTATAACAAGAGAGAAAAAAAGATATAACCAAAAAAACCCTCCCTATCTATAACTCCCTCCCCTATTTATAATCCTCTTTCCTGTACAAATTCTGCAATAGAATAACAAATCCATAACTGCCTAACCGAACAAATCCTATCATTCCCCACTTCTTAAAAGGAAGCTTGACCTTAAGGTTGAAAATGATAAAAACGTTGCTGCAAGGAGTACCAAGTCTCCTGGGTGGCATCCTCAGGAATAGAATTAGACCAGTGGACCAAAACCATGGTAAGAGGCCTGCTATGCTTCTTGATCAATTTTCTATCCAAAATCGCAATGGGTTCCAATTGTAGCTGCCCATCAGGACTGGTAGGTGGAAGGGAAGGTTGCACAGTAATACCTTGACCCAATTTAGGCTTCAATAAGGAGACATGGAAAACTAGATGCAGCTTGGAGGAAGATGGCAAATCTAATTTGTAGGCAATAGGTCCCAGCTTCTGCAGAATTTGAAAGGGACCAAAGTACTTGGGAGCTAGATTAACATTCTTCCGTAAAGCCAGAGAAACTTGCTTGAAAGGTTGAAGTTTAAGGAAAACCCAATCCCCAACTGAAAAAACCCACTTAGACCTGTGCTTATCTACTTGTTGTTTCATTCGATGTTGGGATTAAACCAGATGCTCTTTCAACAACTTCAAAATAGCATCTCGATCCTGCAATAGAGTATCAGTAGCTGCCATAGTAGTATTCCCTGGAATATAGTCGGGCAAACTGGGAGGGGGTTGACCATATAAGGCCTCATATGGTGTGACTCCCGTAGTGACATGGTAAGTAGTGTTATACCACCATTCAGCCAGAGATAGCCATTTGGTCCATACAGCAGGTCTGTCTCCTATTAAGCACCTAAAGTACCCCTCAAGGCATCTATTAACTACTTCCGTTTGGTCATCCGTTTGGGGGTGATAAGAAGAACCCATACACATGCTACTGCCTGTAATCAAAATAATTCCTTCCAGAATTTACTAGTAAACATAGGGTCCCGATCTGAAATAATAGAAAAAGGCATCCCATGAAGTTTAAATACATTATCTAAGAATGCTTGAACCATCGTGATTAGTCAGATATGGATGGGTTAAGGAAATGAAGTGAGCATATTTACTACGCTTGTCCACAACCACACGTATCACGCTTTATGGGAAGAGTTGGGTAACCCTTCAATGAAATCCATCGAAATATCACTTCAAAGCTTAGTAGGAATGAGAAAGGGCTGTAACAACCCAGGTGCTGCCACTGTTTCATACTTATTCCACTGACATACGTCACATTCAGCCACAAACTTAAGTACATCAGACTTAAGGCCTTTCCAATAAAAGCCTTGTTTGATTCTTCTATAAATTCTCTTCCTTCTTGAATGCCTACCTATGGGAGTTGCATGATGTTCCTTGATGAGTGTGGTCTTTAACTGAGGTGAATTACTCACCACTAATCTGGTTTTGTAATAGAGCATTTGATGTTGGCAAAGAAAATGAGGATGACTGGTTGGATTTTGAGTCAAATTTGCGATAAGTTGTTGGATAGAAGGGTCTTGTTCCTAGCTGGTTTGAAGAACCTTAACCCAATGGCAAAGAACAACGGAGAGAGCTGACATACTGCTCATTTGGTCATATAACAATAAGACATCTTTCTCACCTTTTCTGGACAAGGCATTTGCAGCGTGATTAGATTTACCACTTCGGTATTCAATTTCGTAATCAAAACCCATGAGTTTGGAAAGCCATTTTTGTTGCATGAGAGTGGTAATTCTCTACTCCAGCAAGAATTTGAGGCTTTTGGTGATCGGTCCTAATGTGGAAATGCTTACCCAAAAGGTAATGCCTCCTTTTGGTAACCGCTAAAACTACAACCAAGAATACCTTCTCATATGTAGATAACCTAAAGCTTCTGGTAGACAATGACTTACTAAAATAGGCTATGGGTTGTCCCTCCTGTATCAATATAGCTCCCAACCCCATATCAAAAGTGTCACATTCTAGCACAAAGGTTTTATCATAATTGGGTAAAGCCAATACAGAAGCAGTAGTCATAGTTCTTTTCAATAGGACGAAAGCTTGTTCAGTATCCTCAGACCATTTAAAGGCATCCTTTTTGAGTAATGTAGTAAGGGGTTAGCTAATCTTGCCATAGTCTTTTATGAACCTTCGGTAATAGCCAGTCAAACCTAAAAATCCTCAAAGAGCTTTCAAAGATTGAGGTCTAGGCCAAGTGGACATAACATCTATTTTAACAGGGTCTACAGCCACTCCAGAACCATAAATAATATGCCCTTAATACTCCACTTACTGCTTCCCAAAAGCACATTTGGACATCTTGGCATACAGTTGATGAATTCTCAAATTTTCCAAGGTTAAGTTCACATGAGACATATGTTTAGCCTAGCTCTTACTGTATACGAGGATATCATCAAAAAATACTAACACAAACTTCCTCAAAAATGGCCTAAACACATCATTCATCAGACTTTGAAAGGTGAATGAAGCATTGGTGAAGCCAAATGGCATGACCAAAAACTCATAGTGGCCTTCATGCGTTCGAAAAGCTGTTTTTTTCAATGTCAGGAGCATGCATCCGTATTTGATGGCACTGTAGTTTGACTCGCGCCCCCTCTCAGAAGATGAATAAGCCCTATAGTATTGGACTTCTGTGGTTCTGAATCTGATTCCACAAGGGCAATGTGAAATAGCTAAATACCAAAGAGTCCAAATCCAGCAAATCTTTTGGAAAATCAATTTTGAATCAAAAATGCCAAAAATGGATTGCTTTGCCAAATACAGAGTCATCACCTAAATATTTTTAAGAAATCTAGGAAACCCATGACTCGTGCCAAAGGCCACGTGTCCGTCATCACCAAGATTGTCTCGGCTTGGGAACTTGGGTAGGAGTAGGGAAGGTCATGAATTGAGCACCCAAGCTCGCCCAATCAAAGATCTGTCTCTACTAATCATGATATGAATCTTATTTACATTATATGCTCTTGATTCATGTTTGTTTTAAAAGTTGTTTCGAAATACGTATCACTTGAAAAAGTGATCGCATATAAACATTACTCAAATTATTCCAATTCAAGCAATAAGCCTTCATCCACAGGCATTCAAGCATTTTATCAATTAAGTACTTAGCCTCATGGCAAACATGCTAAACATGGCAACAATCACACTCATGCAATATGCTAAAATGAGTGAAGGCTCACCTAGTACTCCAAGCTAAAAAGAAATGAGTTAGAAAAATGCATGATTCCTAACTATACGATATGACTAATGTAACACATGCGATATGCAATTACTAGGCTCAGCTACTAATATGACATATGAATCACTTTGATAGCATGCGGTCTAAGCACGTATTCAAAGAAGTATTAAACTAACAGTGCAGTTAGAACGATAAACTAAGCCTCGGTGCACGCAATACAAATGGATGCAAACATGGAATATGCTAAACAAAATATGATGCTCCTAAACTAACCATCATAAGCTAGTAAATAAAAGGAAGAAAGACGTGTGGTTGGAAGACATACACATTATTACATCATTGCGCTCTCGCGAAGAAAAGTCTGAATGAACTAAGCTAATTAACTAACTAATTAAAGCTAAGCAAATTATTACAAAACAAATGAAATTAGCTAGACTATTTAACTAATTATTGCAACAAATGAATTAACTATTCTAGCTAACTGATGGATCAAAACAACTAGTTAACTAACTAATTAAGTACAACACTTTGTAAGATTAACTAGCTACAACTAATTAATTACAACAAATATTTAAGCTTAAATATTTAAACTAAATAGGCTTGATATTCGAGGAATGCTCATGCATGTGCTCAGTTTTCACCCAAAAAATCACTATTTTGCTTCCGGAAGGTCTCTGTTGCACAGTAGAACACAAACACCTTTTTCTACTTCCAGAATAACTCTTCTCTGCTCAAAGAACACATCGCTAATTTTACATCGCTGGTTGGCTAAGGGTGAGGGCTGCCGACCATCAAAGGTGGCTCTGGCCATGGAAAATGGCTTGCACGGCCATCGTCCCGGGCTTTACTCAAGCAACAGAGAGTAAACAAAGCATGCATAGGGTATTTTCAAGGGTTTGTTTGCACAAATCACCCATCCTTTTCATGAACAAATCAAAGGAGTAGTAACCTTGGTTCACTAACCACCAACTCAAGCAATTTCATTGCATGATGGCTTATAAACCAAAGTGTGCAATTTCAATAAATGCAACAAAATAAGACTCAAACCTCCTCACTTTCATGAATTGATAAAGGGAAGTGATGACCTTGGAAACTTGAATCATTTTAACACTAATGAGTATGAAATGGCTCAAGCTTCCATGTGTTCAATTAACGTCCGATTGAACACAAAACCAATTATTATCTTGTACCATTTTAGCCTCAATTTTATTACTCCATTTTAGATTACCATCCATTCTTTAATTCATTGAGTCCAATGATGAGTTTAAGTCCTCTAAATGGAAAGAGGGCTCAAACCAAGTGTTGTCTTAGGCATGAAAGAGACATCATACCGTTGGTAATTAACCCCTTAAGGGATTAAACCATTAAGCATGACATCTTAATCTCATGCTTAAACAAACAAATTGTTTGAAACCATTTTCAAAGCAAAACAAAAGCCAAGAGAGGAGGGAGGTTGCAGACGTGATTAAGATTGATTACAAGTATGGAAAGCCATAAATAAATGTAATCAACTCAAACAAGATGGTGTCTAAGGCCTAGAACACCAAACTCATGAGGACTATTACGCTACAAGCATGCAAAACAAAGCTCAAAAGCAACTATCAACCAAAAACAGTGCTAAAATAGTCTGAAATAATTCCTAAAACATGCTAGAATTAAGACAAAAATAGCTAAATTAATAAGCCAAAACATAGCACAAGTTAGGCTAGTAAGCAAGACACAAGGAGAGGAGGCTAACCCCTCCAAATTTGGACTTCAAAACATGATTTTGGCCACTGAAATAACTCCGAAAAATAGTGTTTAAAAGCTCAAAAATAGATAGTAAAATAATGGAAAACACAAGGGTAAAGGCCTTCAAAACAAGGTGCAAAAAAATGTGAACCACCCCTCAACCTTTAATGGCCTTAGAACCCTGTAGGGGGGTTCGAGGTTAGGAAGGTGATTAGAGAGGAAAAACTATGCTAATGGTCCAATAATGGTGGAAGTGGCTGAAGAATGAGTAACAGCAACTGTAAGAGAGTTAGAGAGTGTGTAGCTGGGTGAGGGTGAAACAAATGGCTCAAGACGAAGTGTATGGCACTACCAAATTGGGCAGCATCTCCCCTAAATCCCCAAAATTCCTCCTCTTGAACCTTGGGAAATGGGTCCTATTTATAGGCTTTTCCTTGGTTCCAAGAGGACACCAAGTAGCCAAATAGAGAGAAGACACGTGTCCCAGAGGATCACATGGAATATTCTGCCTTGAGCTACCAGGCTGAAGGTGCCACGTGTCCCTCTGCATGTACTGTGTACTATATGTTTGCCTCCATAACTACCTTTTTGAGCCTCAGCAAGTGTAGTTGCGATGGGAGTGTTTGGCGCGGCAACTCCCATTTGAGCCTTAGCAAGTATAGTTACAGTGGGAGTGCTTGCCTCTGCACTTGCCTTCTCAGCTTGAACCTCAGCAAGTGCACTTGCAGCGGTGAACCTTGCTGCTGCACCTGCCTTCTCAGTTCTATTTGACCAGTAAATGCATCCTCAAGACTCCATTAGTCTGCTATTGACTACATTAGTGTTCACCTCAGTGAAACCTCCACCCTTAGCCACCTAACCATAAATTCCCTAGCTTCCCAAGGCGAAGGCCATAGCTAAGCCTGTTATCAACCATGCTGTGCATCAGTACCAAGCCCAAGGGGGCCTCTTTAGTCTTGCCTGTGCGACGAAGGCAGGTTCATGACTTGAGTAATGGAAAGGGAGTCCCGTATGTTTGGGTTACCCTGCTCCCATCTTCGCGGGGTTATTGTGGTAAATTGGTATTTCTGGGCCTACTATCAGCTCCAACCAGTAAGTCTTGGGGACTGCTATCAGCGCCAAGTTAAATGAACTGTGGGGCCTGCTATCAGCCCTAGGCCAGCTAATGCCTTGGGGCCTGCTGTTAGCGCCAGGCATTAGCCTCAGAGGGAAGCCTCTCCCAAAGACTGCTATCGCCTTGGCAAGATATTCCCTCTGTAACTTAGTTGTTGCGGTAGTCATTTCCTGTGGCAAGTTCAAACGGCATGACCGAAGATATTAGAGATGGCGGCGTCGATAGGATGCCTCCAGAACTTAACTCAAGCATTGCCTCAAATGACTTAGTTGCCTCGGTCTTCTCTTTTCTTCAGCAATTCCAAATAATCGTGACACCAACATTACTTGGAATGGCGACGACACCGAAGATACTTAGAATAGTGGTGCTGAGACAAAGTGCCTCAGCAACTCTGCCGCTGCATGTGTTCCCTCGGTAACTTCAAATGGTGGCGAAACCGAAGTTAATAGGAATGGTGGCGCTAAGACAAAGTGCCTCAGTAACTTCGCCACTGCACATGTTCCCTTGGCAACTTCACCGCTGTAGGTGTTGCCTCTGCAACTTGACTTGGGCATTTTTCCTCACTGAGTCCATCTAGAGTGTTGGTGGGTCGGACCTGCCTCGGCCCACTTGTTGGCCCACTTCCCTTGAGCTTTGGCCCACGCTCCTTTCTTATCCCTGGTCGCCTTCTCAGGGTGATCTTAGTGCTTGAGTCCATACTTAGTTTGGGGTTTAATTTTTGACCCTCTACATTTTGCCCCCTGCGCACATGGGAGACACGCTCCCTGTTTCCCGCGAGTGCATGACGTCAGCGGGAAGCTTAAGGGTTGCGTCGGTTGGGTCAGAAGTTGCATCGGCTCTGAAAAGGTACCCTTTTGACTGCCAGGTCATAATGGACCTAGGGCAGTGTGCTAGCACCCTTTTCTGATTTTCTTTGTAAAAAATGCCTTTGGGTCCACTGGTCCCTCACTTCTTCCCAACACACCTTCGCCTCTTTTGTCTTCTTCTCCTTTGTTCCCTCTTTCCAAAGCTTTTTAACTTTCTTTACTCCCTTTCATGGCCACGAGGTTTCTTCTTGTGACAGTCGCCACCCCCTACTAAGTGGAGACAGGCCCCTTACTTCGGAAGGTTAGCCGACTTCTTATGGAAGGCGGTTGATTCCTTTATTCCTGACACCCTTTCTTTAGAGGAGCCTCTGCTTCCTTTGGGGAGGCCACCTTGGAAGACGCGGACATGGTGAACCCGATTTCCGTGCTGTGGTTCCACATGGAGCATGGTGACTTTCCACATTCTTACATCTACTATCGTACTTATTTAGGCCCTCCAGCAGATTGGTTCCTTTGGGTCGATGACGTCATGGTGGATAGCGGCTTCGAGCAACGTCTGCGTGATGTTTGCCTTTTCAATGCCATTTAATCTCGAGAGAGTTATCAGTGCTTACGGTGTAGACCAACACTGATATGATTATCTCCCATTAGAGTCATGACACCTACATTTTTGCCTTGGCATGGGGGGAGATAAGCCCGACCCTGGAAGATGTTGTCGTCTTCTTGCGCTTCAGCACCCGTGGAGATCTCCCCTTTGACCTAGAGTCTTTAACTCCTGCAGAGCAAGTCACTATCACTGCTCTTCAGACCGCCTTTCAGGAGGCGCGAAAGTTTGGTTCCTGGTATGAACTTAGAACTGGGGAACTGCTCCAAGAGAGGCCTAAAAGGGAGAAAGCTACCTATCTTTCTTGGCTCAAGCATTTCTTTAAGGACTTGCAACTAGTTGTAGAGGACATCACTAAGGAGAATCGTGACTCCGTAGTTGGTCCGGGCTACCGAGGTGACTTGTATTTGCGGCGTTCATTAACTATTTTATCTCATTCTTCGTCCTACCCAGTAACCTTGCCGAAAGTATCAATCCCTTGGTATTTTCTTTAACGATAAAGCTTTGCAGCGGTAACCAAATTCCTCTGGCTCCCCTCTTTCTAGGTAACTTATATTTTTGTCTTGACCTCGTCTATTTGGACATGGAGCGATCCATTGGTCGCTATGACGTGTGGAGCTTTGTGCATACCTAGTTCCTGATTGCCTTTTTCTATAAGAAATTTCCTGCCATGGGCCCCACCCCTAACGAACACGAGCCCTTCTTTACTGATGAAGTCTTTGATGCAGAGGGCCACCATATCCTAGATGCAGAGGGTCGGCTCACATGAGGCAAGTGGCCATCCCCGACTCAAGATATCTCGGTGGTCTAGCCTTGGCACCAACAGGCCTTTTTCAGACTATGTTGACCACATGGAGGAGTGTGTCTTCCGGCCCTTTACTCAACCTCTCCCAAGTATTTCTGTTGTCCCCTTTTATTTTTTAGAGTCCCGCCACGTTGATTTTTCTCTCGACAGCATCCAAGCTAATTCTCTCCTTATTGCCACCATGATTCGCCCTAGATTTCTGCCCGTGTGGAATAAAGAAGGCATGTCTAGTGTCGTCTATCAACCAGATAGAGTCTTCATGCAATTCGAGATGGATCAGGGCGTCCCATATGCTCCTCCACCTCAAACTGATTTCCACCGGAGTTTTCAACGATTTACCCGAGACTACACTGCTCTACTTGTGAAGGTCCTAGGAGTCATGGAGCTTCCTTCACTCGGGAGAGAGGGTGCTTGTACTGCCGACAATAGGCTATTCTGGCATCGCAATCTTAGTTCCTTCTTCAATTTTTACAATAGCGCCTCGGTCGTCCTGGCAATGGAACCTATCCCGTAGCCCGACCTTTCCTTTCGTTTACCTTCTGGTCGAGGGAAACAATCCAAAGATATTCACTTCAAGCTTCGCTTTTGCGTTGTGGAGGAGCCTCACCCGTCTGGGGTGATGCCTATTCAACCCTTGCAAATTGCTCCCTATGAAGTGAGTGCAACAGTACGCATGACCCGTTCCAGGCTAAGGGCAGCCCAAGCAGCAACGGCATCGGTTTCCAAGGCATGTGCCTCACCCAGCAGAAAAAGGCTCCAAAAGGTATCCATACTTAGACAAGTATTTTTTTGTATTATCTCCTTGTACTTATCATGTTTACTATAATAACCGCATGATCTTCTTCTTCTTTTAGGGGCCACGGAGCATACCGCCCTCTTGTCCAGGGGGTTCTTCTACTACCATTGGCATTTCTTCAAACTCAGACGACGATGACAACCTCCCCATTGCTACCAGGGTGACAAAATTCAAGACTTGCAGGACAGTTCTTCCAGACGTTGAAGAGGAACCAATTGTGGGAGGCGATCCGACTGCTAAGGCCGAGGCAAAGCCAGTTGTGGAGGCCATGGACAATGTGCAAGTTCCCCCTGCTGTGGAAATTACAATGGGTGATATAGCCATTGAGGGTTTAGAGCCTTTGCATCCTTCTAACTCTATGCACTCTGGCCGTTCCTCTGTTGGCGGGGATAACTTCGTACCTGAGACCCCTAGAGAATATCGCAGCATGGGAGAGCCGCTAGAAGTTGTACCACTTACCCTTGGAGCTGCATTTGGCGGTTCCTCCCAATCTACTGAGTCCCCACTAATTCAGCAAGCTCCACTTCCAGACATTCAAGTAGCTGAAGAGAGTACAAGTGTAGCAGCTACTTCTAATGTCCCTACTGTGACCTCTCTGAACTTGGACAAACTTGCAGAGGTAGCTGTCACTTTAGCCGCCCACACTGTTACTACTGCTGCTGGGGCCTTTGATCTAGTTGCTTCGGCGACCTCTGAATAGTCAAGTGCAGACTTGTACCCCACTCATTTTCCAGAGGTGCCAGCTGACCCTAGGATGTCCCGTGATTTTTATACTGGGATGGATACCACTGTGGTTCCAGATTTGAATGTTGGAGATTATCAGATAGACGACCTCTTTTCGGAGTGACGTGACGGTGCAAGCAGTTTTGGCCTTTCTCGTGAGGCCAGTTCGCTCGGTCGCTAGCCAGCGTCTACCCACTCTATTGCCGTGGGGCAATCTTCTTCAGCGGAAGTACGCCACCCTCAGACCTTCGGTCGCTCCACCAATCTCCCTCTAGTGATTGAAGTTGGCAGTGGTCTGAGGGAGTGCCCCAGGCCCCTAGAGAAAGTATCGTTCCTAAGTTACTGGGTTTCCTCCGAAGCAGCTTCAACCCTTGCTCGTATCCAAACACTGCATCCGGACACTTTTACCGCCTTCAATGTCCCCGGATCAATAGTTTAGATAGCACTACTGGAGTCACTCGTTGGCTTTGTTCGTGATCTTGCTACCAAGCAGATCTTGACCACTCCCAGCAAGTTTGTGGAGGGTGCCAAGGCCAATCTGAGTGGTTTTGAGAGGAGTGGTTTTAACCTATCATGGATAAGGGCCAGGCTCCAGATGGTTGACGGGTTCCTCGAGCATGCCGACAATGTGGCGATTATCGCGTCCCTAGAGGAAACTATTAAGGAGTGTGAGGGTGCCCTGGAGCAGCACCGACAGAACCTAGCTCGGTTCAGAGAGAAGGACTTTGCATTGGCTGCCCAATTGCCTCAAGATGTGATTCTGATGGACTCCCTCTTGAAGGGTTTGATTTGATGTAACTTTGTGACTTTGTTATGATTTCTTCCATTTTTCTTTATTTTGTTATTACATCGCACTTGGTGTGCCTTTTCTTTTCTTTTTCTCTGTCATAACTTCTTTTTCAAACGCTTTAATCATGTTATGGAAGTTTGACTTTAATGAAAAGTATGGATGCTTGGTAGTACTCTCGAGTTTCATTTCATTGCTTCCTTTACATTGCTTTCACATTGCTTTTAAAGATAGGGCAAGCTCTCTACAAGTGTAAAATTTCATTGCAACTAAGCTTTTACAAGGATAAACTTTCACTAAGTATGGAAAACTTTCCTCACACTAAGTGTATATGAGAGTAACATGTTTACTAAGTGTACGACCCTTTCTTTACACTTTGCTTTAGAAGTATTAACAAAGAAACTTACAACTCTTTTCAAAAGAAATTAAGGAAAATATTCTTTGACATACTTGGTGTTGACAGGGCCAGTTCTGAATCCATCATTTACTCTTGTCAACTTGTAGTACCCGCTGCTACTTGCCTCAACAACTTTGTAAGGGCCTTCCCATCTGGGTGAGAACTTGGGAATTGGCTGCCCCCGCATGATTGCATCCACTGTTTTCCATACTAAGTCCCCTTCTTTAAACTTTTTGTGTTGAACAAATTGATTTTAGGCACAGGCTATGGATTGATGATACTTTTCCATTGCCCGTGAGGCCCGATCTCTTCTTTGTTCAGCTGCCTCTATGTCGTTGTTCCTGCTGTCTGGAACTAAGTGTGCTGACATAGCCATTCTTGCTGAGGGTACTGCCAACTCAACTTGTAACACAGCTTCGGACCCATATACTAGGGAAAATGGGGTTGCCTGAGTTGGCTTCCTCTTTGACGTTCTATACGCCCAGAGTGCTATGGGGAGTTGTTCAGACCATGTGCCTCATGCTTCATCCATCATATTACTCAGTATTCGAATAAGGGTTTTGTTGGTCACCTTAGCTTGTCTGTTCCCTTAGGGATAGTATGGACTAGACTTATGATGCTTAATTTGGTAGGCCTCCAGCAGTCTTCCCACATAGCGATTTACAAAAGGAGTTCCATTGTCGACAAAGATCACTTTGGGTATGCCAAACTTGCAGATTATGTTCTCTTTGATAAAGTTGGCTACCCCCGCCTCTATCTCTTCCTCATTGGTATAGCTCCTACCCACTTGGTGCTAACTTCAGTTGCTGCAAGTATCCATCTGTATCATTTGGACTTCTGCGCTATAGGACCTACCAAGTCAAATGCCCAAGTATGGAATAGATAAGGAGTCTTGATGTTGTGCAATTCAACCGCTGGTGCATGTATCAAATTCCCAAACTTCTGACAGGACTAGCATCTCCTTACAAAGTTTTTAGCATCTTCTTCCATTGTTGGCCAGTAGTAGCCGAGGCGAATGAGATGCCCATATAAGTGATGTCCTCCTTGATGCTCTGTCTTGTGGGCTTCCCTCAGCACCTCGTTTGCCTAATCTTTTGATAAGCATGCTAAAGGTTCCCCTTCAAATCTTCTTTGGTACAGCTTGCCCTGGTCAAGGAAGAAGCGGAAAGCTCGCCTTTTGACCCTGATCACATCGGTTTTGTTCTCAGGCAGTGTGCCATTCCCAAGGTAGTCGATATATGGCTGCCTTCATTCTTCACTGCTTAAGAAATGGGCTTCCTCTTCCTTAGGATGGGACTAACATTTTGCGCATTGCCTCTGTAATTCAACAACTTTCCTTTTCCATCTCTGGCCAGTAGTACCCTTGCCTCTGTACCCGTCGGTATAGGCTGATATCTCTATCTCCATAAGACTTAGCATGGATCTGCTTAAGTGTGTCAGTTTCTTCTTGCCTACCGACGCATCTTGCCAACAAGTTGTTGGGACCGCGAAAATACAACTCTCCTCTAAGGAGCAGAAATGGTGCAAGTTCTGC
The DNA here is from genome assembly GCA_025200525.1 of Camellia lanceoleosa. Classification (NCBI taxonomy): domain Eukaryota; kingdom Viridiplantae; phylum Streptophyta; class Magnoliopsida; order Ericales; family Theaceae; genus Camellia; species Camellia lanceoleosa. Next base: position 185,723,592 of record CM045759.1, on the reverse strand, counting down.
TGGTCTGATTGCTCCTTGGCCAGTTTTCAGCTGCTGGATTATATCTGCTTTCCACCCCTCAGTATCTTGCTCTGCATGTTCTTCAGTTAGCACCGCTGGTGTTGTCTTTTTCTTGATGATGATGGCTATACTATCGTCTGGTATCTCTACCTTTGCCCTAGTATAGCCAAGGCATCGGGAAATTTGGACATCATCAAACTGAGCAAGCAACTTTTGGACTACAGTGCGATATAGGGCTAATAGAGGCTCCTTCAAGGCGAAATCACCTATTGTTTGCTTAACAACTAACTTGGAGTCGCCCCAGATTCTCAACTTGCGGAGGCCCTTCTTTTAGGCAGCTATCAGGCCCAGTATCAAAGCTTCATATTTGGCCTCGTTGTTTGAACACTCAAAATCAAGATTATATGATAGATGAAACTTCTCTCCTTCTTGACTAGTTAGTGTGACACCAGCTCCACATTTTTCAGCTCTGGAAGCTCCGTCAAACTTTAAGTCCCAATAAGTCTCAATTGCAGTTGCTGAGACATGGAACTCACCTGGTAGAGGTACCTCTGCAGGTTCATGTTCACCAGAAAGGAACTGTGCCAGTAGGTCTACGAGTGCTTGGCTCTTAATAGCCTTAGGAGTGACACAAGCGATATCATATTCCGCCAGAGCCAAAAGCCATCTTGCCATTCTCCCAGTCAGAGCGGGCTTGCTCAGCAAGTAGCGGACTGGATCACTCCGGGTTACAACCTGGATCAGGGTGTGCCAAGAAGTAGTGGCGCAGCTTCTGCGCTGTGAAGATTAAGGCTAAATAATGCCACTTAATTGGAGTATATCGCGACTCAGCACCATTGACTTTGCGACTGATGTAATAGACCAGCTTCTCAATTCCATTTATGTCTTGGACAAGTAGGGCTCCAATAGACCGATGAGTAGAGGTCAGGTACAGTAACAGAGGTTTTTTAGGCTGTGGGGCAATCATTGTAAGTGGTGAGGTAAGTGCTTTCTTCACCGTATCAAATGCCCATTGGTGTTCTTGCAACCATTCAAACTTGTGATTCCCTTTCAATAGTGTCCCAAACGAAAAGGTTATCTCAGCAAGGGCTGGAATAAACCTTCTGAGGTATGACACCTTGCCTAGGAATTTCTTCAAAACCTTTTGAGAGTGTGGCGGCGGCATTTCCATGATTGACTTGACCTTATCCCCATCTACTTCGATTCCCCGCTGGTGTATAAGGAAGCCAAGGAATTTGCCAGCGGTAACTCCAAAGGCACACTTGAGAGGGTTCATCTTGAGGCAAAATTTGCAACAACACTGAAAAACTTTTTCCAAGTCGCAGAGGCGGCGGGTTTCCTTAGTAGACTTGACCACCGGATCATCTACATATACTTCCACTTTGTGGTGCAACATGTCATGGAACACTATAGCCATAGCCCGTTGGTAGGTTGCCCTCACGTTTTTCAAGCCGAAGGGCATCACCGTATAGAAAAAATTTCCCAAGGGTGTTCTGAAAGCCATCTTTTCTGCATTTTCTGGTGCCATTTTGATCTGGTTATAACCACTGAACCCATCCATGAAGGAGAACATCTGATGGCTTGCAGTTGAATCGACAAGTGTATCAATATGGGGCAATGGAAACTCATCTTTCGGGCAGGCCTTATTTAGGTCGCGAAAGTCTACGCAGACCCTGATCTGACCGTTTTTCTTCTGCACAGGAACAATATTTGCTAGCCAAGTTGGGTACTGTATAGGCTTAATGAACTTGGCCCTCTGCAACTTTTATACTTCTACTTTAATCTTTGCTTCAAGATCAGGGTGATACTTTCAAGCATGCTGCTTCATCGGTTTAGAGTTAGGAAAAATGTCCAGATGATGATTGACGAGGGATGGGTCAAGGCCAGGCATCTCATCATATGTCCAAGCAAAGACATCACTGTATTTCTTTAGTAGTGTTATCAATTATGCCTTAGCTGTTGGAGCCATTGTATCACTGACAAACACCGGCTTGCTCTGCTCATTGAGGTTGACCTCAATGAGTACCTCCTGCTGGGGTTTGGGCCTATCTTGCATGCATTCAATGGTGGGCTCAGGCGTCTCCACCAATCCTTCTTGGGACTCACTTTCGTCACATTTATTTGTCTCGGGGCTATCCTCTCTGGGTATGAAGTTTGGCCCCCAAGACCGTCATAGGTAGTAAACTGTCTTGCCACCCTCGCGCACCTTGACAATCTTGGGCAGAGGACTTGTAAATATGTTGCTCCTTTTCTGTCCACTGCTTTCCGAAGCAGCCTCTGCATCTCGAATGTCTTCCCATTTTGGCAATTTTGCCCTTGTAATTTTATCAGTCCTTGGAGCTTCATCCGTTGACAACTCAGTAAAGAAAACTGCATCCGAATAGTGTGCCTCTTCCATTCCAAATGGCTTTTCAGACGCGTTTATGGTAACTGTGCACTTTCCTAACTTTGCCTTCATACATTGGTGATAGCTGGACGAGATAGCCCCATGTCGGTGCATCCAAGCTCTGCCAAGTATCATGTGGTAATTCGTATCTGCTTCAATCACATGGAATTTAGTCGCGGAACGAATCTTGCCAACTGCTAAGTCCACCACAACATTGCCCTTAGTGACCTTTTTCTTACCACCAAAACCGGTTACAGTAATGGGTTAGTGAATCATTCTAGACTCCGGGATGCCAGCCTTTGCGAAGGTGTCAGTGGTAATGATGTTTATGGACGCCCCATCATCGAGGAAAGCACGCTTGAACTCCACATCATTGATATAAGCTGTGACAAAAAGAGGACGATTATGGAAAAATGGGTATGCTTTGTCTGCCTCTGAAAAGGTAATAGCCTCATAATTTTTCTGGATGCGCCGAGGCACATATTCCTTGGCCTTAGCAACTTCAGCATGGTGCAGTTTAGAGATGCTGATGAGGGCCTTTGTTGCTTCCATCCTGGCGGCTTGGCTTAGCCCCAATTGGTCAAAGAAGGTGCGAAACTTAACAGAATTTTGCAAGGCTTGAGCATGAGTATCCTCTGCGAATTTTGCCTCTACAGGTGCTATTTCAGGAAGCTGGCCAGTTGTAATTTCTTCTAACTCATCATAGTAGGACGCCATGTGCACTTGATCGCACACAGGGTCCTTTGTACGTCATGATTACCGGCGTCTTTGAACTTCAGCTTATTCGCGTCAACTTTCTTTTTGAAGATATTTTTTAATGTCCAACAGTCCCTGGTAAGATGTTTGGTGGTTTTATGATAGACATAGTAATCTGGGCTTTCTTTGTCCTTCTTGGTTAAAGAATGGGTCGCTGATGGTGAACTTACTACTGAGGGAGTAGCGGTGGCTGTCACAAGATCTGTGTAAAGGACCAGTGGTACTGAGATTTCTAGCTGCCTCAATCAAGGCTGAAAAGGTAGACAGATTATGGTTCACCAAAAAAATCTTGTAGTTACGTATGGCACCCTCCACACATATGCTGACTAAGTGAGCTTTATCCACTGGTTCATGACAGTCAATCGCCTTGTCTTGGAACCGCTTAACATAGTTCATTATATCTTCGCCTTCTTTTTGGACGTCTCGCCCGAGTATGAGGGTTGTAACTTTCTTCTGGACTTGGAAGAACTTCGTGTGGAACTTGTTTACCATCTCCTTCCAAATCTTAATTGAGTTAGGAGCCAAGTTCACATACCAACTGTAAGCTCTTTCAGTAAGTGATTTGGAGAACTCCCGAAGGCGTAAAGAGTGGTCACTGCCATGGACACCAAGAGTTTCAATGAACCTGACCACGTGTTCTCTGGCATTGCCTTGTTTTCCATCAAACTTAATAAACTTGGGCACTGTATACCAAGTTGGGTAGGGCATGGTTAATATCTCTTGAGATCTCTTAAGAGTATGGGGGCTTCACATCTGGGTCTGTGAGAGATGGCAGTTGTTTCTTGCTGCGCTCTTACTCGAGCATAGCTTATACATCAGCTAGAGTAACAAAGTGAGTGGGTTGGAATGGTCCAGTCTGCTTCTGGGTAACTGAATCGGCGGCTGTACCGTTCGCCTGAGGTACCACCAGAGACACTTGGATCGGAACCCGAACCTCAAGGAACAAGTTACGCGCTGGGTTTGGAATTGCTATAGGTAGGGGTGCGTGCACTGGAGCTGGTTTAGAAGCCATGGCCATAATAGCCTCAGTGAGAGTTTGCAAAGTTGCTAGGATCTCCCTCTGCGTATCCTGGAACAACTGAACTGCCTCAACCATGACACTGTGGTCACGGTCTTCCGCATATGCTACTCCGTCGTTGGAAGAGCCTTGCTGCCGTGGGAGTTGCTGAACTTCATCTTCTGTCATTTTTTCCAGCGAAGTGTGTAAGCCACTGCGGGTATGAACCATCAACAAAGCAGCCTCCCCAGTGGAGTTGCCAGAAATGTAGGGGGGTTCGAGGTTAAGAAGGTGATTAGAGAGGCAAAACTATGCTAATGGTCCAATAATGGCGGAAGTGGCTGGAGAATAAGTAACGACAACTGTATGGGAGTTAAAGAGTGTGTAGTTGGGTGAGGGTGAAGCAAGTGACTCAAGAATGAGTGTATGGCAGCACCAAATTAGGCAGCATCTCCCTAAAATCCCCAAAATTCCTCCTCTTGAACCTTGGAAAATGGGTCCTATTTATAGGCTTTTCCTTGGTGCCAAGAGGACACCAAGTGGCCAAATAGAGATAAGACATGTGTCCCAGACGATCACATGGAATATTCTGCCTTGAGCCACCAGGCTGAAATTGCCACGTGTCCCTCTGCATGTACTGTGTACTATCTGTTTGCCTCCTGTAGACACCCCATTTTTGACTGCCCTTAAGACTTGGGCACCACTGATTGCTTACTTGGTGGTGAAAGTTGTGCAGTGCAAAGGTTCGGTTTCTTTGGCAAGGAGAGCGTCAAATCCCAACCTTATACCCCTTTTTGGACCAAAATGATTTTAACCAAAAGATTTTAGACCTTAAAACCCTTTCTTTCGAAACATTTTTTGAAAAATGATTCTATGATGTTCCGATGCTCGCATTTCATTAAATGTTGCGCTTTTCGATAAATCGAGCAAGGACAAAGTGAAAATGAATGGAAGAGAGGTGAACTCTTGGAAAAAAATATTCCAAAACATCTTGTTTAGAGGTTTGAATTTGGAGAAAATTGGAGGAGAGGGAAGAAACCAAGTTGGGGGAGAAGTTAGGCATGAATCGTTAAGAGAAAGTCGAGCAGCCTTCGCTAAATCGGGCCTATCCATTTTTACACTTGGATTTCAGCTATAAGGCCACCACGGTTGGAATGTGGACTTCCAAGGCTTCATTTTGCACTCAAGAATCTCTTGAAGCCGTGTCCGGATAAGGGAGATATGGCTGGTTGAAGTTAGGTATCAACACAGTTAGACCGAAACTGAGCAGTCTTCACTAAAAGAGGGATATATCTTAGAACACTTGAACTTTTGATGTGAGGCTGCCATCATTGGAAAGAAGACTTCTGGGGCTTCAGTTTAGGCTTAAGAATGACTTGAAAAGAGTTCAAATGAAGGAGTTATGCTTGTTTGAAGTCGAGGATAGGGACCAATTTTTTTTGTCAGCCACTGGTGAAGTGTGCCGGCCATAGGTCGGCCAGAAGGGACCCTAGTCGGCCACCATTGGTGGCCGGTCGGCTACCATTGGTGGCCGATCGGCTATAAGTGTGTAGAAAGCTCAGAATTTGCAAATATTTTGCTCTAGCTATCTTCCAAATGCTCCAGCTATCTCTAAATCAGATATTTCAACCCAAGGCTCTCTTTTTTCTATATATGGAGGCCATATCTCTCATTTTGGAAGGTTAGAAAATTTTGGGAGCTTCTCTCTCTAAAAATCCTCTCTCTCTCTCTACATATCTCTTTCTCTAGAATTCTCTCTCTCTCTTCTTGTTTATGCTTGAAAGATATAATTCTCTACACATTTGCATACAAACCCATAACCAAATTGGACCACCTTGGAGCTGAGGCCTCTTGGGACCTATTTTGGGTTGTTGAAGGGTCATTTGAGCCTAAGAAAGTGGCTGATTAGTGTTGTGCTTCAAAGGTATAAGACTTACCTCATTTAAGCTTTGTTTTAGTTGCTTGTTTTGCCATCTTTTCAAATTGTTTTTGGCCTGGTTTTTAACTACAAAAATCTTTGTTTTTAAGGTTTAAAAATGGTGGTTTAAGACCTTTTTGAGTTAGGGGGTGGTCCACCCTTCTTGTTGCCTAATTGTGTGAGCTTTTGTGCCATCTTCTAGCATATTAAAATCAAACTTTTTGGGCCTTTAAACCACTAAAATTCAGAGGTTTTTTAGTGGTAAAAACTTTGTTTTGAAGTCCAAAAATGGAGAGGTTAGCCTCCCCTCCTTGTGTCTCTCTTTCATGCCTAATTAGCATTACAAAGTAGCATGATTTTGTGGCTTAACTTAGCTTAATCTTAGCATGTTTTAGGCTCTTTTTTGCTATGTTTCAACTTTGTTTTTGGTTGGTTGGTGCACTTGTTGCTTGCTTTTTGTACTTGTAGTGCAATTGTGCTTACTAGTCTAGCATGCTTAATGAGTTAGCCCATTATTCTAGCTTGTGTTAGCTTGATTCCAGCATATTTTTGCCACTGTTTTGACATGCTTTAACTCTATTTTGAGTCGGTTAAGTCCTTTGAGGCTTGTTTTGCATGGCTATAGTGTAATGGTCTTCACTAGTCCATTGTTTTGAGGCCTCTAGCATGAAGTGCATGTGTTGATTGCATGATATAGCATCATTTTATATATGATTTCAGTGCATATAGCCTTGTCACACTCTCACATACTTCACTTTTTCATTGCTTTTGAGAGTTGTGTTTTGAGCCTAGCTTGCAAGCCAACACATGAACATGTTTTTATAGCCTTTTGTGCTTCAATTCCAGCATGATTTAGCCATTGTTTTGGCATGATTAAGCTCTGTCCAGAGCTAGTTTAGTCATTTGAGCTTGATATTGCATGCCTCTAGTGTAGTACTCTTCACTAGCTTTAATGCTTTTGGCTCTTAACATGTTGTACATGTGTTGCTTGCACGTTTTAACATTATTTTTCATGCCATTTCAGCACTGAAAAGTCTGCAACCTCTCTCATTTCTTCATTTTTCCATTTGTTTTGAGGGTTGGTTAACCTTATGATTGTGTTTAAGCTTGAGATAGAGCTTGTGCTCAATGGCTTTAACCCTCTTATGAGGGTTCCTCCTAGCCAAAGGCATGATCTCTCTCATGTCTTAAATTATCCTTTGGTTGACCCCTCTTTCATTAGAGGACTTTCATATTGGACTTAACCGGTTAAAGAATGGCTTGGTAATGCTAAAATGTGTAAATAAAATGAGCAAAGTAAAACTTGTGCAAGATAAGCATTTGTGTAGCATTGCATGTGTTTGGATTGGACGTTAATCCAAACACAAGAAATGTTGGACGTTTCATACTCAAAGTGATGAAACGTGTCACGTTTCTTGGTTGCCGTTGCCCTCGATCATGTATGATAGAGTGGTGGCTCGTTGAGTCTTATTTGTGCATTCATTAAGCTTGTACAAGCTTGACTCTTTGGCCATCATGCATTGAACATGCTTGATTGGTGGCTTGAGAGCCAAGTGCCACACTCCTTTGAGCTTGAGAAATGATAAGGAGAGTGGCAGTACACATATTCCTTGAAAAATGCATTGCTTTGCCTCTGTTGCAGCAAAACTAGAAGCCTGGAAAAAGGGGTGGCCGACCGGCCACTTGCAGTAGCCAACCGACCAGTGTGGGTGGTCGACCGGCCAGAAGAGAAAAGTTATTCAAATGTGTATCTGAGTTAGGGCAGAAGCAGTCTAGAAGTTGGTGCAATTTTCAGAGATTAAGGCGAGTGCAAACAGAGGCAATCGATGGCAAGGCGATGGATTTTTGGGAGGAAGCAATCGAGCATACATGTCTCCCTCGCCCGCGAGGCCAATTCATTGCTTTATTAGCGAGTTGTAGTTGATTATTACATGTGTTGTAATTAATCATTCAATATTTTCATTAGTTTGTGTAACTAGTTAACTAGTTTCAATCATATTGTAATAATTAATTAGCTAGAATAGTTAATTAGTTTTGTTTTGTAATAATCAGCTTAGCTTAGTGTAGCTTAGCTTATTCTTTCGGATCCTTCTTCGCGAGGGCATATTGTTGTAATAAGTGTGCGTGTGTGTGTATGTCTTCCAACCCCACTTCTTTCTCCCTTTTACTTAACCGCTTTTGATGGTTAGTTTTAGGGCACATTTTGATTAGCATACCTTATGTTTGCATGCGTGCATCATTCATTTGTCTTGCATCCACCGGCCTCGGCGCATCATTCAAACTGCATCGTATTTTAATACCTCTTTGAATACATGTGTCAAATTGTTGCATTTATATGCCATCTTAGATAGCCGAGCCTATTTAGTTGCATTAGGCATTCTTGTATAGTTAGGATCATGCATATTTCTAACTAGTTTTTTGTTTTGGCTTGGAGTACACTATAAGTTTTATGCTTTAGCATACTTACATGAGTGCGAGTGTTGCCCTGATAGCATGCTTGCCATGAGGCTATTTGCTTAAATGCTTAACTGCATGAATGCCTATGGGTGAAGGCTTGGTTGCTTGAATTGAGACAATTCAACGAATGAGAGTTTTTAGCCCATTTTGCGAGTGGCAAAATCATGTTTTAAAGCCCACTTGAGGGTGACAAATCGGCGCTTTAGCCCACTTGTGAGTGACACTTTCAAACCATTTTCGAAAACAAACATGCGTTGATTTGTTCCAAGTCTTGTGACTTAGTCTATACTTTCTTGTGTGCGTCACATAGTAAAGTTAGCTAATAACCGGTATAAGAACACATAAGGTTTATAAAACAACATATCATGCTTAGTAGAGGCCGATCCTTTGATCGGGCGAGCGGGGGTGCTCATGACATGACATTCCCCTCTCGTACCTAAGCTCCCGAGCCGAGGCAACTTTGGTGATAACGGACACGTGGCCTTTGGCACGAGTCAAGGTTTCTTAAATTTCCCCAAAACAAAATATTTAGGTTGCGACTCTGTAATTTGACAATGCAGTCCAGTTTTGGCATTATTTGATTTAAAATTTGATTTTCCAAAATGATTTTTCGGATTAGACCCTTTGGTGTTTATCAGTCTCACATTGCACTTTGTGAGATTAAATTCAGAATCGTGACAGGAGTCCGAACTGTAGGACCAATTCGCGCCTCTCCAAAAGGGGGGCGCGAGGAGAAAGTCGAGTCCACACCTTCCCAACTACTTTTTTGAGCCTCAGCAAGTGTAGTTGCGACGGGAGTGTTTGGCGCGGCAACTCCCGTTTGAGCCTCAGCAAGTACAGTTATAGTGGGAGTGCTTGCCTCTGCACTTGCCTTCTTAGCTTAAACCTTAGCAAGTGCACTTGCAATGGTGAACCTTGCCGTTACACCTGCCTTCTCAGTTCTATTTGACCAGTACATGCATCCTTAGGACTCCATTAGTCTGCTATCGACTACATCAGTGTTCACCTCAGCGAAGCCTCTACCCTTAGCCACTTAACCACAAACTCCCCAGCTTTCCAAAGCGAAGGCCACAGCTAAGCCTGTTATCAACCATGCTGTGCCTCAACACCAAGCCCAAGGGGGCTTCCTTAGTCCTGCCTGTGCAACCAAGCCAGGTCCATGACTTGGGTAATGGAAAAGGAGTTCCTTATGTTCGAGCTACCCTACTCCCATCTTCACGGGGTTGCTGCAGTAAACTGGTATTTCTGGGCCTGCTATCAGCTCTAACCAGTAAGTCTTGGGGCCTGCTATCAGCGCCAAGTTAAATGAACTGTGGGGCCTGCTATCAGCCCTAGGCTAGCTAATGCCTTGGGGCCTGTTGTTAGCGCCAAGCATTAGCCTTAGAGGGAAGTCTCTCCTAAAGACTGCTATCACCTTGGCAAGATATTCCCTCTACAACTTAGTTGCTGCGATAGTAGTTGTTGCGGTAGTCATTTCCTGCGGCAAGTTCAGACGGCATGACCGAAGATATTAGAGATGGCGGCGTCGACAGGATGCCTCCGCAACTTGGGTGCTGCAAGCATTGCCTCAGCGACTTAGTTACCTCGGTCTTCTCTTTCCCTCGACAACTCCAGATGATCGTGATACCAACATTACTTGGAATGGCGGCAGCACCGAAGATACTTAGAATGGTGGCATTGAGACAAAGTGCCTCAGCAACTTTGCCGCTACATATGTTCCCTCGACAACTTCAAATAGTGGCGGAACCGAAGTTAATAAGAATGGCGGCGCTGAGACAAAGTGCCTCAGCAACTCTGTTGCTGCACATGTTCTCTTGGGAACTTCACCGCTGCAGGTGTTGCCTTTGCAACTTGACTTTGGCATTTTTCCTCGCTAAGTCCATCTAGAGCCTTGGTGGGTCGGACCTACCTCGGCCCACTTGTTGGCCCACTTCCCTTGGGCTTTGGCCCACGCTTCTTTCTTATCCCTAGTTGCCTTCTCAATGCGATCTTAGTGCTTGAGTCCATACTTAGTTTGGGGTTTAATTTCTGACCCTCTACAAACCCAAGTTTCATCCCAAAAATAAATAGTTTTTATAGCCCAAAAACAGTTGGAAAATTGCAAGCATAATAGCAAATAAATCAAAGCAACAAGCAAAGCCTTATACCTCTTGAGGAGAAGACCAATTCTAGGCAACATATCAAGACAACACACCATTCAAGAGCTCAAACCAAGCTCAAAAGTACCTCAACTCAAAGATGAGAAGGTTTGGTTAAGGGTGTATAGGCAAAGGTCAAGGATATGTAGGCTAAAGTGTAGAAATTTGGAAGAGAGAGAGAGAAAGAGAATTGTAGAGAGAGAGAAAAAATTTTGCTCTAAAATTTTTCTAACCTTAAAACATGAGAGGAATGCCATCTATATATAGAAAACATGAATTCCCCTCAAGAACATCTAGCCCTACATGTGGGAGCAGATGCAAGCATCTGTGTAAACAGCTGGCATAGTTGTCACAAAATATCTACAAAAAAAAACTGGTGGCCAGCAACCAAGAGTGATGACCGGTAGCCTAAAAAGGTGGCTGGCAGGCCACCAAGGGTTGTATGCTTGAAGAACCAAGGCTTGGTCTAAGAATAAGGCAACAAGAGTGTAGGGTTTGCAGGGCTCAAAGTTATGGCATTCCGCCGAGGACTTCGAGCACTTAACGAGCATATAGACTCATCATCGGGTGTGCATGCGATGACGTCCAAGTCGTGAGGGCCGTCAAAAATGGGGTGTCTACAGTTGCCCCTCTTTGACAGAACTTGGAGTTATGAAATGATGTCAGTGAATGTCAAAACTCGGAGACAACTCATTTTGATAAGGCTATAAAACTTGGACAAACAATCAAAACATAAATAAATGGTTGTGCCCACAGGCTGCCTACTTATCCCTTTGCAAGGAATCAAACCAGTGTAGTTTTGGATGCAAAATGCAAACGAAATGCACAATGCAACTTAGAAAGATGGACTCACACGCCACGTAAAACCAACTATTTTAAAAACTTATTATTATTCGAGATGATGCAATAAGCAATAACAAGTGCAATAAGCAAGATAACGAGAGAACATAAGAATGAGCAGCTTCAAACTAAACCAATAGAGGTTCCATGAAAAAAGATAAAGCCACACTCTAACCACGCCAAAACAAGAGACGAGGAAAGAAAACACAGCCCAGGATTGCGTTTCATGCATCCTGAGAAACTGAGAAAATCGCTCGGGGTTGTGTTTCACACATCTCGAGAAACTAAAGAATGAAAACTATTCGGGATCGCGTTTCATATGTCCCAAGAAAAAGAGAAATAAAAATCGCTCGGGGTTGTGTTTTACACATCCCGAGAAACAAGAAAAATCACTCGAGCTCACGCTTTACGCGTCCCAAGAAACAAGAAAGACCGCTCGGGCTTGCGCTTCACACGTCCCGAGAAACAAGAAAGACCACTCGGGCTCGCGTTTCACTTGTCCCAAGAAACAAGAAAGACCACCTGGGCTCGCGCTTTTCGCGTCCCAAGAAACAAGAAAATTGCTCGAGCTTGTGCTTCACGCATCTCGAGAAACAAGAAAATCATTTGGGCTCGCGTTTCATGCATCTCGAGATAAAACACGCCCAGGGCCATGTATCACGCGTCGTGAGATACTAGAAAATTGCTCGGGGTCACACTTCGCACATCTTTGAGATGAAACACACCCAAGGTCACGCGTCACGCATCCTGAGATACTAGAAAATCGCTCGGGGTCACACTTCGCACGTCTTAAGATGAAACACACCCAAGGCCGCGCGTCACGCGTCCTGAGATACCAGAAAATTGCTTGGGATCGCGCTTCACACGTCCCAAGATAAAACACGCCCAGGGCTGCGCGTTATGCATCTTGAGATACTAGAAAACCGCTCGGGGTCGCGCTTCGTACGTCCCGAGATGAAACACACCCAAGGCCGCATGTCATGCGTCCTGAGATAGTAGAAAACCTCTCAGGCTCATGCTTTACGCATCCTGAGATGAAACACGCCTAGGGCCACGCGTCACGCGTCCTGAGATACTAGAAAACCGCTCAAGGTCGCGCTTCACACATCCTGAGATGAGACAAGCCTAGGGCCGCGCGTCATGCGTCCTGAGATACTAGAAAATCGCTTGGGCTCGCGCTTCACACATCCTGAAATGAAACACGCCCAGGGCCACGCGTCACGCGTCCTGAGATACTAGAAAATCGCTCGAGGTCGCGCTTCGCACGTCCTGAGATGAAACATGCCTAGGGCCACGCGTCACGCGTCCTGAAATACTAGAAAGAGTTGTGTGATAGATGCACAAAGTGAACAAGTGCGATAGATGCACAAAGTATATTCCATGCAAGATAGACAACCAACGTATAATGTTAATTGAAAGCATATTCTATGCAAGAAACAAAAACATATTCTATGTGAAATATAAATGATGCGAGACACGCATACAATATGTGATGCACATTCTATGCAACGGAAAAGAACAAAAACTTAAATTGAATAAAACAATACTTGGTGGCACCTTCAAGTTACCTCTTGGAGGAATTGCAACATGTTCAAAAGGATACACGTCGTTCATGTTGACAAGTGATGAACATCGTGTGCCAAAACACAATTTTGAGCTTTCTTCGAAACAATATGAACCCAATAATGAACCTTTCTTACACTTCTTGGGAAACAAAGACACAAAGCAACATCGGGACACAGAGGAAGGCCACTAGCCACTTCTACCGCCACAGGAGGTGTCGCCACACCCACCGCCATCAAAAGGTCTTGCTGGCCACCGATGGCAGATTCGGGGTTTTTTGGTCGTTTCAACCATGGGTCTTTAAGTATAGACTAAGACCCCTCATTTCCACACACCCACACTTCCGAAATTGCTCCCCCTCTCTCTCTAGACACTTCTTCCCTCTAGATACGAGCTTTTTACGCGTTTTCCAATGCCCTGCGCGAACTTTATTCGCTAAACTCTCTTGATTCTCTTCACTTTGACCTGATTGGAGTTTGATTTCGACATTTTTTCCCTCATTTTCACCCTTCTAGGCTTGTTGCCCTCTATTTTCTCTCGAGTTTCACGAACTTTCCCTGACTTTGACTTTTTCTCCAATTTTCTCTCTCCTAGGGTTGACTTTTCTAAGTTTACCCTATTTTCTCCATTTTTCTTCACTTTTCACCTACGTTTCATCCATTTTCCAAATGGTAAATGATTTTCCACATGACATGGGGCTCCTCCAGAGATTCCCCTCATATTCCCACATATTGCTGAGGCAAAGGAGCCAGTCGTTGCCGAGGCTAGCAAGCGGTTGAGGGCATCGAGGCCGACCTCGAAACGGAGTTTGAGCCTCAGCTTAAGCCAAAACCGCTATCATTAAGGGTATGACCTTTTGATCTAGCGAGGTACCATCCTCGCACGCATATCTTGCCACCCGAAGGCATTAGGCGATTCAACGACTTCGCTCGCGGTGTATCGGAGGACCTTCTGCTGAAGAAGCCGGCTTCCCACCTTTCATCTAGCACCACTGAGGTATGAACTCAGTTCTCATGCATTCCTACCTTTCTTTAAACTACATTTCTTGCACTGCCTTTCATCCGACTGTACTTTCATCACTGCCTTATCTGGTTCATCTATTCTTTGCCATAGGGGGATTCTTGTGCCTTTAGAGGGTACAGAGCTACGACTGCGAGAGATTGGTACAACGAGCTCCCTGCTGGGGTTCGTGACATTATGGACAAGACTGGCTTTGGCCGTTTTTGCTCTGGCCTGATGCGAGCCGTCCTCTTCTAGGCGCGTTTATGGAGAGGTGGTAGGACACCACCAACTCCTTCCACTTCTTCACTGCCGGGGAGATGACGATGACTCCCTACAACTTTGCCATGATCATCGGCTTAGGAGTAGGGGGTGATCCAATCCCTTTCAACACCGACATAGGGGAGTGGGAGGCGACCTAGATCAAGCTACTGGGAGCGCGTCCACCCTTGTACCGGACAGTTATAGTCAGATATAGTTGGTTCGCTGAGCAATTCCGAGGGAGCGAGCCAAAGACATTAGAGAAGATGGAGCAGTATGCCAGAGGCGTTCTGATGTTCGTCCTTGGTACCACCTTGTTTTCGAACAGGTGGAACACCGTGGGCTTATATTTGTTGAGCGCTCTTGTGACCCTTCCCCGGGTACGCTTCTATAACTAGGGCGGAGCTGGCCTCGCCACCTTGTACGAATATATGAGGTCTACCTCCTGCCTGAGGGGAGAGCTGATCGGAGGCTACTGGTAAGCCTGGGAGGTATGCATTTCAATTTTCTCTTTGCACTTTACATTTTCTACTTTATATCTGTTCAACACCTGTGTTTTCTGCTTTGCACTTTCTGCATCTATTCATACTGTATGCTTTCTGCTTGACACTTTCTATATATGTTCATGTTGTGTGCTTTCTGTTTCGCACTTTTTGCATCTGTTCATGTTGTGTGCTGATCACATATTATTGCACTTTTCTTGCAGCTGTGGGTTTATGCTTATTTCCCAGCTCTTGCCCCAAAGCCCATGGAGGAGCTCCTTCTGGCAGTTCTCTACTCGAGGCAGTATGATGGCAGATGTCAGTGCAGGAGTCGCAAGTCGTTCGCATTCTTTTGCCACTACTTTGACATAGCGACCGGCCACGAAGTAACCCGAAACACAATCATTTTCACTTTACAACGATTCTAATTCACACTTTAGCAACAAACAGTAACTAACAATCTGTACACTCTCTATTTACAGATCATGTGGCAGCCTTAGGCCATGATACCGGCTAAGGTGCGGGACCAGTACACAGGGGTTTGGGCCACTTCTCGTTTCCGAATCTTACTTGAGGGCCCAGTTTGCCAGGCTTGGTTCCTGATTGAGCGGTTAAATGCAATGGGCCGTGGGCTTCTTTGGATTCGATCGTTCCGATGCCACTGCTAGAGTCTATGAGATCAGCAGACAACTTATCCATTGATGTAGTCGCTCAGTTCATGGTGGGCTTTGATACTAATTACTTCAGAGCAGAGGGTGACTACGCGACCTTTATTCAGACCCACCTCATGCCACCTCTAACAGGCGCTCAGGGAGGTAAGGGGGAAGGGCTCCTACAGCAAGAGAGGTGCATAAGGCAACCAAGGCCCGTACTAGAGAGGCTTTCCCTACGGAGCAGAGCACCAATTGGCTAGAGCTTCCCACCGTGCTTACATGCTGGCAACATACTGGAGAGGCTTACCAGATCCTAATCAAGCCTATAGAGGCTGGTCACGAACTTGTCGGAGTTCGGGGTTTGTCTGGGGTATGGACCATACTTTACAATTTGCACCCCACATTTCATTTCAGATATATTTATTGCAGACACTGATCATCCAAACGCATTTGCAGGCATCCATAGAGTACACAAGGGGTGCTCTCGAGCTGATAGCCTCCTTGATGGGTAAGGTACAGAGGAGGGAGACGCTACTCAGTGTCCACAGCATCCCGGTAATTTCTTTCAGTTTACACTTCATGCTATCAAATTTTCACTGATACATTGGCATTCCAACTGTAGACTTCTCCAAACTGCACTGCATTGGCACACTGTATTAACACACTGTATTCATACTGTATCTGATTTCTGCATACCGCTTATTCTGTATACCATGCTTGTATCTGATACGAGCACTGTAACTAATATGTTGACAACTATCTTTTTCAGATCCCAACTTTGTCGATTGCATCGGCGGCAAGAAGAATAACAACGAAGACCAAAGACCGGTACCTCCTCCGGCGGGAGGAGAGGCGAGACAGAGCACCAGTGGAGTAGTCCTCCAGAGCCCATCTTAAGCAATGACGATGTTGAGACCAGTGACTCCAAGAAGGCAGTGAGTCGGCATTCTGAGTCGTCCGAGAGTGGAGACGATGGTACTGGCTCAGAATCCGAGAGCAGAGGTGACAATGCTGGGGACTCTGAGACAAAGATTAGAGAAGATACTGGCTCGAGTCCAGAGACTGATTCAGACAGTGGAGCCGATGGAGATAGTGCCTTAAAGTCCTCCCCTCCAAGGAAGAGGATGAAGAGGGCCTCTTGGGCCTGAGGCAACTGATGCTGATTTTTGATTTATTTATTTATTTTTAGTTTGTTTTTGTTTGGTAACATTAGCACATGCATAGCCTCAGATAGGTTTTATTTTGCTTTGAAACTTGTACTCCTCTTTTGTAAGAAAACATGATCGGAATAAAACCTCGCAGTTTTTTTTTTAATTTATAAAAAGTGTTATTATTTTTGAATCGTGAGCACCATATTTGCATAAAATGGACATGGAATCGAATTAGCTAATAGAGCACTTGATTAAAACAATGTTCTTAATTGGGTAATGAGCCGACCAACAACCAAAATACAAAATACAACTCGATAAACAAAGCAAAAACAACTTAAATACAAATAAACAAACTTGCTAAAACTAAAAAGACTCAAAAGATTCAAAACAAGACCTTGAAATACTCAAAGATCAAACTGAAACACATGCTTCCGGTCTTTCAAGACATAGGTGGACGGGCACTGAAAAAGAAAGGTTCTTAGGCGGAGATGGAGCTTGTCGGCCATAGAGAGTGGCCTGTTGGCCACCAAAGTAAACTGTCGGCCACCTACCGGCCATCAAATGTAAGAATCGCCAGATTGTTGATAGTTGGCTTCCACTCAAAGCCTTATCTTCTACAAAAGGCTCAGCTTTGTGAATTCTTCTCCAGAACTTCATTTCAGCTGCAATTTCTTCACAAATGGAGCCATTTTTGGATGAAAAGCTCTTGAATTTGATTGCGACTTTAGATGGCACGGAAAAGGCAAATTTTCAGGATTTCGGCATAAATACACTTTTTTCGTTGAGCCATACTCCACTTTGTTTTCCGTTCTATCATGCCGCGGTACGATGCTAGGACCTGATTACACATGTCTTTAGCTTCGGGGGACAAGAAATATGCCCGACAATTGAAGAATTTTAGGCACTAATGGAATCCCGGCGCGATGAGAAAATCATGTCTCAGCCTTGTTTTGGCCACGCCCAAGCTTTGGGATGGATGTGCAGGCTTATTCTGCACGAGGCTCGATCTTTGGCCCATAACAGAGAGCTTGACATTCTCAGTTTGATCCGTCGATTTTTCGACGTCGGTGATAGAGGCGACCTTCTCTAGCGAGGTTATCGGTAACATGCCCTCTGCTTATGTATGCTTCCTCATTTCTTTCTTGCTTCTAGCTTTGGCGGGTCCAACATTCGGCTGATCAAAGTGGCCCAAGGTTTGAAAGAAGGCAAGAGTTCCATTGGTTTGGCATTGGCCGAAACTTTGATGGGTTTAGACGCCTTTTATCGACGAGAGACTACCAGATTCTCAAGGAGCCCACTATTTCTCCAAGTATTATTTCCCACCCTTCCTCATATGTGTTTCTCACATCACTCGACACTCATGCTCTATTTTTCTCTCAAAGTCATTTTCTCACTTTTCTCTCAACATATACCTCTTTATTCTTTAATCTCTCTTTTCTTTTCATCCCTTCCCAAGTATGGCTTATGGATAAGCTGAAGGTAGTGGACTCTTGCCCTGAGTACTCAGCTCGAGGCTATTTCTTCCGCCACCGACTAGGGGATTTCCTGAATGAGGGATGGTGGTGCAACTTTATGTACAACAAGTCTGCTGCTGACATAGCATGGAGTTGCCCCTGGCTTAATTTGACTGAGATGAGTTACAATATGGCTCGGCAGCCTGGCATACAATTGATCAGCTTGACACACTGCGTGTTCTATTTCCCTTTCCAGTTCAAACGTCAATTTGGGCATGATCAAATCTTCCCAGATGAGGGGGTAGAGTTCCCGGTTTCATTCCCCATCTATGGTTTACACTTGGCTAGGTACCTCACTGCTTGGAGGACAAGAGAACTTATTTTGTCCTAATTTTAGTTGCGCCCTTTCTAGCGAATGCTTAGCTTGGCTAACGGATGAGGCACAAACCGAACCCACTTTGGCTTAAGAAGCTTCCACAAGCACGAACAGGGGACGTAGGAGCACCTAACTCACCTATGCCCCTAGTTTATTGCTTTGACCTTTCTTTTCAAGTTTTTTTTAATGTAATAAAAGCGCCTTTGATTTGTATTAGAGAGTTGGAGAACTTTTATGTTGAAATCAATGATATTAAAGTTGTGGTTACTGAAAATTTTCTTTTGGCCCAAAAATGGTCTAAGTTGTGAAAGGTAAAATTTTGAACAAAATCAACTTTTATCAGAAACTTTTCAAAACCATTTTTGAAAAGGATCATCACTCGACACGCACAGAATCAATCCTCAATATGTACAACCCCGAATCAAAAGATCATAAATTGCCCCTTGACTGAATAGCAATGCTCAGCATTGTAACCAACTCTTCCCTCAAAGTAAAGATCACGACCGAACCCTCAGGAAAAGAATAGACAAAGATGACTTGATTGATCACATGGCCAAGACAATTGAGTTAAAAGTAATTACGGCCAAACTTCAGGATGAAGTTGCCTACGTATCCCAAAGATGGAAATCAGGTCTTATGTAGTTCGGTTCAGGTTCACTCGAGTATTAACTCTTTCCTTTTGCGTTCTAACTTTTGCTAAAGTCGCCCTTTAGGATTTTCAACCTTACGAGCTCAGTTTTTCTTTATTTCTAATTTTTCATGCTCTAACTTTTGCCTAGGTCATCCTTTCGGGTTTTTGGCCTAGCAAGCCTCTCAGAGATACTATTTCTTCAACTTGTCTATGTTGATCGGTTGTGAAAATTCCAAGCCATCCAGGTCCACGAGAATAACAGCTCCACCCGACCAGATAGTTTTGATGATGTAAGAACCAGTCCAATTAGGTCTGAACTTGCCCCTAGGGTCATGAATGGGAGCTCGGTTATCGTTTATCACCATATCTCCCTCTTTGAGATTCTGGGACTTAACTTTCTTGTTAAAAGCCCTAGCAATTTTGCGTTGATAGCCCTAACCATGATACAATGCTTTCAGCCTTCTCTCATCAAACAGTATCAGCTTTTCGAATCTGCTTTGTTGCAAGTCCACCTCTGTTATCTGACACTTAAGCATAACTCGTAACGACGAGACCTCTATTTCAATTGGCAGAACAGCTTCCATCCCGTAGATAAGAGAATAAGGAGTTGCCCCTATAGACGTCCGAATTGAAGTTCTATAGCCCCAGAGTGCGAATGGCAATTTATCTGGCCAGTCTTTGTAGGTCTCAACCATCTTCTACAAGATATTCTTGATGTTCTTGTTAACGGCTTCAACGGCTCCGTTGGTTTGCAGCCGGTATGTAGATGACTTATGAAAAGCCACATTGTATTTCTCCAACAAGTCTATCACCTCTTTCTTGAAATGGGAGCCATTATCTGATATGATCTCGTTTGGTACTTCGTATCGGCAAATAATATTGTTTCTGATGAACTTGGCCGCATGCGATGCTTTCAATATTGCATGGGACTGAGCTTCCACCCACTTTGTAAAGCCACCAAGATCTATTCATGCCCATTCGACCCTTTTGGTGTGACTGCACTGATAACATTGATTCCCCAGATTGAGAAAGGCCATGGCAAAGTCATGTTGTACAGTTTTGACGGTGGGATGTTCATACAATTAGCATGAATTTGGCATTTGTGACATCGCCGAACAAAACCAATACAATCCTCCTCCACAGCGGACCAGTAGTACCCTTGCCTGAGAATCTTCCGGGCTAACATCACTTTGTTCATGTGCGCTCCGCACTCTCCTCCATAGATGGCCTCCATCAGGCGCTTTGATTTCTCTTCTTCAACACACAACTTGTGCATTCCCAGATGACCTCTTTTATACAGTTTACCTCTGCAGATTTTCCTTTTCCCTTTTGTCATTGGCATTTGCCCCTGGTGGATAAATCTCATTTTTCAAGAAGTTCCAAATATCGTAGTACCAAGGGTTATTGTCTTGTGCTTCATCTATTGCGACGATAGTTTCATAGGTCGGTGTGTATCTCTGCTCAATGATAATCGAACACATCTGGACTCCAAATGAGATGTCTACCATAGAAGATAGAGTTGCTAAAGCATCAGCGAACCTGTTGTTCTCTCTCAGTAGATGCGTGAAAGTCAGCTTTTCAAACCTAGGAATCAAAACGTCTAGAGTCTGGTGATAAACCTTCATCTTTTCTTCTTTGACCTTCCAGTTTCCATTTGCTTGAGAAACAACGAAGTTCGAGTCCCTAATAATGTCCAACCTTTTTGCCCCTAGTTCCAGGGTAGCTTCTAAACCAGCGATACACGCCTCATATTCTGCTTCGTTATTAGACACCTTGAACCGGAGTTTGAAGGCTAAAGGTATATGGGAATGGTCGGGTGCTATCAACAATACACATATCCCATAACCGTATTGATTGGATGCTCTGTCAAAGTACATTGTCCAAGTCTCCTTCTCAACTTGTAGAATAGCTTCATCTGGGAATAGGTATTCCATCGCCTCATCTCCCTCTACTAGGTGATCTGCCAGGAACTCCGCTACAGCTCTTCCCTTGTCCTACTTGCGGGCAACATACTTGAGATCAAATTCGGAGAGAAGAAGTAACCAACGGGCTAGCTTACTTGTAACCACTGGTTTCTCAAAAAAATATTTGATGAGATCTAATCTCGAAACCAGAATTACAGAGTAAGCTAACAACTAGTGCCTCAGCTTCCTGGTAACCCATACCAAGGCTAGGCAAGCTTTTTTTAACGGAGTGTAGCGGGTCTCGTAATCCAGCATTTTCTTGCGCAAATAGTAGATGGCTTTCTCTACCATATCCTCAGATTCCTGAGCAAGCATACATCCCATAGTCCTGTCTGTCACTGATAGGTACAGAATCAAAGGCTTCCCCGGCTCTGGCGGTGATAACACAGGTGGATTTTGGAGGTACTACTTAATATGCTCAAAAGGGAATTAACATCGGTCATCCCATCAGAATTTCTTTCCTTTTTTCAAGAGACCAAATAGTGGTTCACAAGTCAAGGTAAATTTGGAAATAAACCGTCTTATGAATTACACTTTACCCAGAAAGCCTCGCACCTCCTTTTCAGTTCTTGGTGGGCATTTCTAGGATGACCTTGATTTTGGAAGGATCTACCTCGATGCCCCTCTGTGTGATCAAAAAGCCCAGCATTTTCCCTGTTGTTACAGCGAAAGTACATTTCTGCGAATTTAACCTTAGTTTGTATTCTCTGATCTGTTGAAAGAATTTCTTCAAGGCGGTGTAGTGGCCCTCTCTTTCTTTGGACTTGATAATCATGTCGTCCACGTACACCTCGATCTCTTTGTGGATCATATCATGCAGAATGGTGGTTGCAGCCCTTTGATAGGTAGCCCCGGCATTCTTTAGCCTAAACGGCATAACCTGATAACAGTAGGTACCGCACGGCGTAGTAAATGCAATTTTTTCTATGTCTTCGAGCGCCATTAGAATTTGGTTATACATGAAAAACCCATCCATAAAGGATAGCAATGCATGGCCTGTAGTGAAATACACTAATTTATCAATGTGCAACAGAGGAAAGTCGTCCTTCAGACTGGCTCTGTTTAAATCCCTAAAGTCCACACACATCCAAATTCTACCATCATTTTTTGGCACTGGGATGATGTTAGCCAACCAAGTCTGATATTCAAATACTAATAAGAAACTCGCTTTGCAACTTCTATTTGACGGGTCAGGCCTCGGGGTCAAGAGGGATCCGATGCTGTACAATCTCAAGATTGACTCCAGGCATGTCTTCGTAGGACCACGTGAAAACATCTTTGAAAGATTTTAATAAAGCGACTAAGTACTTGTGCTCCTCCGAAGATAACGTGGACCCGATCTGGACCAGACGCGGATCAATCTCAGTACCCACATTAATAGCAATGATTTCATCAGCATAAGGTTATGCAAACCTCTCCTCCTCTCGATTAATCAAGTTTTTCAATACCAAAGAAATTCCTTCCTCTTCGTTTTCATTAAAATTCTGAAAAATCTTGGTCAATGCAATAAACAAGCGGCATAGAGAAATACTCAGAATCGGCAGCGTTCTCATTTATAAGGTCCAGCTTTTCAGTTACAACCGACTCAAAAGCAAAAAAAAAAGAGGACCTGGACAAGACCTTGGCATCCGGGTTATTACCCCCAAAAATACCAGACTCGGACTCAGAAGAACCAGAATTTGATTCCAACTCCACAGACTCTGTGGAATCAGATCCTAGCTCATCACGCAACTCAGAACTAGACAGGTAGCCCTCTTCCAGCTGCCAGATAAGAGATGGTACCTCCAATGCATCCAAAATGCTGCCGAATAGGTTCACACCCAGTTGGTCCCCAATCATAGAAATGGTAAGGTTATCCCCCAAGTTCTCTGAGTCTACCAGAGGATCTGTAAGGAGACATGCCAATGCTGCCCCTACTCCAAGCTCGCTGTTGTTTGAGTCACTTTCCATGCTCCTTTCAACTTCAGTACTTGGCTTAGCCTTTTCCTCGGCATCATTATCTTGTAGCTGTAGGTCAGAGAAGATTTCGAATCTAAGAACACGTTGCTTCACAAAATTCATCCAGGGCTCAGGAAAGCCGCAGAAGGGGAAATCCTCTCCCTCCCAAACAAAGCGGCCATTCAGCGTTCCCCGGATTAGCCTGTGGATAAGCTCATAGTGTTTTCCAACTTGCTTGGCTCTGGATCTGCCTGTCATCTCTTCTCTTTTCCTGATTTAGTCCTCTTTGGTGGGTACATATCCCTGTAGACACCCCATTTTTGACCACCCTTAAGATTTGGGCGCCACTGATCATTTACTTGGTGATGAAAGTTGTGCAGTGTAAAGGTTCGATTTCTTCAGCAAGGAGAGCGTCAAATCTTAACCTCACACCCCATTTTTGGACCAAAGCCTTTTGACTAAAATGATTTTAGGCCTTAAAACCCTCTCTTTCAAAATATTTTTGAAAAATTTCCTATGATGTTTCGACACTCACATTTTGTTAAATGTTGCGTTTTTCGGTAAATCGAGTAAGGACAAAGTAGAAATGAATGAAAGAGAGGTGAAATCTTTGAAAAATCTTTCAAAACACCTTATTTAGGGGTTTGGGGTTGAAGAAAATGGGAGAGGAGAGAAGAGAAGAAAACTAGTTTAGGAGAAGTTCGGCATGAATCCGAGTAGGATTGAAACTGAGCAGTCTTCACTAAAAGAGGCATATCTCCTTGAACACTTGGAATTTTGATATGAGGCTGCCACCATTGGAAATAAGACTTTAGGGCTTAAATTTAGGCTCAAGAATGACCTGCAAAGGAGTCCAAATAAAGGAGTTATGTCCGGTTGAAGTTGGGCCCAAAAAGCAAATTTTTCTGGCCAACCAGAGGTGGAGGTTACTGGCCATGAATGGGCTTTTCTGGCCATGTGCCGGCCATGAATGGCCTATGCCGGCCAGGTGCCGTCCAAGAGTGACCCTTGCCGGCCAGAAATGGGCATGTGTCGGCTATCAATGATGGCTTGCCGGCCATTGATGAGAAAAGTCAGATTTTGGCAGATATTTGTGTTCCAGCTATCCCTCTTGGGATATTTTCAACCTGAGCTTGCATTCTTCTATATATAGAGAGCATTCCCTATGGTTTTTAAGGTTAGAACATTTGAGGAAGAAAAATTTTGGGAGCCTCTCTCTCTACAATTCTCTCCCTCTTGAACCTTTGTGCATAAATGCATACAAGTGTAGAAACACTTCTCCTTTGCCTGTACATCCTTGAGCAAAGTCGGTTATCTTTGAGCTGAGGTTCAAGAAGGTTTTCTTGGAGCTCTTGAAAGTGATTTTGCTTGGTTTTGTTGCCTAAAATTGTGTTGTTCTTCAAGAGCATGTTTTAGCTACTGTTTTGGGATGTTTTAGCTCTGTCCAGAGCTAGTTTGGTCATTTGAGCTTGATGTTGCATGCCTCTAGTGTAGTGCTCTTCACTAGTTTAATGTTTTTGGCTTTTGAACATATTGTGCATGTATTGCTTGCATGTTGTGGTATCATTTTTTATGCCATTTCAGCATTGAAATATCTGCAACGTCCCTCTATTCTTCATTTTTAATTTGCTTTGAAAGTGGTCTTGAGCCCCTTGTTGGCTTGAGTGTGAACTTGAGGCTCTTATGCCTAATGGTTTTAACCCTCTCTTGAGGGTTCCTCCTAACCAACAGTGTAAGGCCTCTTTCATGCTCAAGGCACTTATGGCTTAGGCCATCTTTCCAATTAGAGGACTTTCACATTGGACTTAATCGATTAAAGGATTAATCGATAATGTAAAATGTGTAAACAAGAATTGGACACGTAAAGCATGACCAAGATAACCATGTTGTGTTTGCATTGCATTGTGTTCAATCGGATGTTATATTGAACACAAGGTAGATTGGTCGATTTCATACTCAAAGTGATGAAATGAGCCAATCTCCTTTGTCTCCATCACCCTTGATCATGCATGATAGAGTGGTGGTCTAGAGTCTTGTATTTATGCATTTATTGAAAGTGTACAACTTGGATCTTTGGCCATCATGCATTGAAAATGCTTGATTGGTGGTTTTGAATCCAAGAGTGTCACTCCTTTGATGTTTTGAGATGATAAGGAGGGGCACAGTACAAACATACCCTTGGAAAACCCGCCATTTTCCTCTATTTGTGCTCTGTTGCAGTATGGTGATTCAGCACACCAGTGGCCGGTAGTGGCTCACTGATGGTCGGCAATGCTTCATCCTTGGCCGACAGCAAGCACTCATGGCCGGCAGGCCACTAGTGCATTCCTTAGCATTGGTTTTAGTAAGGTGGAGCAGAAGATTCTGGAGTGTAGTCAACCCTGCAAACAGAGCCTCTCAAGAGCAAACTAGAAGGCTTTTCGGGGCGAAAACCGAGTGCATACATCTTTTACTTTCCAAAGTAGAGCTGAGGCAGTGTAGTTTAGTGCTTTACATGTTTAATTAGTGTACATTGGTTTTGTAATTTAATTAATTAGTTTGCTAATTAGTTAAGTGTTATAATAATTAAGTAGCTCAGGTTAGCTATTTCTTTATTTTGTTTTGTAATAATTAGTCTAATTAGTTTAATTAGATTAGTTTGACTAGCTTAGCTTAGATTAGCTTAGCTCTTATTCATTCGGACCCTCCTTCACGAGGGCACAATGTTATAATAAGGGTGCGTGTGTGTGTGCATGTTTTTCAACCCCACGTCTTTCTCCCTTTTATTTATCCGCTTTCGATGGTTAGATTAGGGACACGTTTTGATTAGCATACCTCATGCTTTGCATGTTTGCATCCATTCATTTGTCTTGCATGCACCAAGGCTCAGCGCATCATTTAAATTGTATCGTATTTCAATACACTTATTTGAATGTGTGTTTCAAAGCATGTTATCAAATTGAATCGTATGCCATATTAGTAGCCGAGCCTATTAATTGCATTATTGCATGTATTGCATTAGGCATCTTACATAGTTAGGATCATGCATTTTTTCTAACTAGCTTTTGTTTTGGCTCGGAGTACTTGGTAAGTTTTTATGCTTTAGCATATTGCATGAGTGTTTGCCATAATGCCATGTTTCGCGTGCTTGCCATGAGGCTATGTGCTTATATGCTAAATTGCATGAATGTCTGTGGATGAAGGCTTGATTTCTTGAATTGGGACAATTCGATGATTGTGAGTTTTAAGCCCATTTTGCGAAGTGGCAAAATCATGTTTTAAGCCCACCTGAGGGTGGCAAATCCTCGTTTTAGCCCATTTGAGGGTGGCACATTCAAATCATTTTAAAAAACGAACATGAGTTGTTTTGTTCCAATTCTTGCGATTTTAGTCTATACTTGTGTATGCGTCACACAGTAAAGTTAGCTAATAATCAGAATAAAAACACATGTGTTTATCAAATAACATATCATGGTAGTAGAAGCCGATCCTTTGGTCGGGCGAGCGGGAGTGCTCATTTCAGGACCTTCCCCTCTTGTACCCAAGTTCCCGAGCCAAGGTAACTTTGGTGATGACAGACACGTGGCCTTTGGCATGAGTCAGGGTTTCCTAAATTTTTCAAAAACAAAACATTTAGGTGGCAACTCTATAATCTGGCAAAACAGTCCATTTTTGGCGCTTTTTTATTCAAAATCGATTTTCCAAAATGATTTGCCGGATTGGACTCTTTGGTGTTCATCAGTTTCACATTACACTTTGTGAGATTAGATTCAGAACCGTGATAGGAGTCCGAACTGTAGGACCAATTCGTGCATCTCCAAAAGGGGGGGCGCGAAGAAAGTCGAGTCTATAATCCCAGACCAACAGCATGTGGATTATGCAACACATCGACCAATGCTGTGACATTTTTCCGACCACTTCTTCTATGATATCCCTGTTCCGTAATATGTTAATTAGTCCTTAATATGAGCATGATTATGTGTTTAATATGATTTTGTGTGCCATTATATGAAAATATGTGGTTTTGAATTTCTATCTGTTCACCGTAGGAATATTTGTTTGATTATCTGCTTTGGAAATTAAATTGAAGGCCCTATCGGCCACCAAAACCAAAATTGATTGTGCCATTGTGATTAGCATAATTTTTAGAGCCTACGATGAAGTTTAATTGAAAAATTGATTCGGACCAGATTAAGTTGATTAATTGGCGAGTTAGTGCCCAATTATTCCTTATTATTAAATTGTGGCTAGTGGGAATTTATGTAAAAAGGCACTTACACTCAATTTCCTTCTTTTATCTTCATTTGGGCTGATTAACTCTCTAGAAAGAGAGAAGGCCGGCTATTAGAGGGAGAAAAGGAGAGACTTGTGAAATTTTTGATTCAAGCTTGGATATTGAAGCCTAGTTCAAGAATTAACCATAGATTGGGCTTCTAGGTAAGCAATTAATTCTTGAATTCATGAGTTTAATGTGTAATCTTGTGTGTTCAAGGTTGTTCGTAACTAAGAGCATGAGTTGAGTTGGTTTTGTTGGAATTAAAGCTTGATATGTGCATGCATGCAAAGAATACCTATGGAATTACAAAATCTAGCATGTAAATTGTAAATTATGAAAGAATGGAAGTGCAATCCCACATGCAAGCATGTTTTTGTTGAGTTTCATGGGGATGAGCATTAATTGCATCATTAGTAGTAAAAATGAAAGTCAAGATGGGCATGCATGTTGTTTATTAAAAATGGAAACCTTGAATGCATGTGTTTGAGTTAATTTGGGACATGCATGTGTTTGATCCTTGGAATTGAGCTTCATTGTGTTGTTATTTGGTGTTTGTACCATGTTAGTACATAAATATATGAAGTTTGAGTCATAAACAGGAATTTGGAACCTTTGAACATCGAATTGAAGCATATGAACTTGATCTGGAATTTCCAGAATTTTGATGTCAGCTCGAGCAGGGAAACCGCCGCTCGAGCGTGAATTTCGTGCTCCCAGCACTTTTTGCAGACATGGTGTCCGCTTGAGCGGGGAGCCATGTAGAGAGGCCTTCCGCTCGAGCGCCATAATGCACGATCAAGCGTAATTTTCACCTATCCAGTACTTTTGCAGGCCTCAAGGGTCCACTCGAGCAGGGACCGTGTTTTCTGAAATTTTGTTTTCGCATTCTGTGTTTCGTTTTCTGTTCTCTTTCACTTGCAAGCACTCTTAGGCATGTGTTAAGCATTGTAATTGAGTTAAAGAGATAAGAATGAAGCCTAAAGAGGAAAATGTGAATTAAGGAACGGATTAAATTAATTGTGACCCATATGTGTTATGTGATGTATAGGGTCAAGCTCCAGGGCAAATCCACAAGCCAATCACTGTGAGTAATATCTGAAATACATATTGTTGTCCAATTGCTTACTTCTATGTAAGTTTTGTAAAGTTCATTAACTTTGAATGGTGGACAAGTTTGAAAGGTTTAAGTGCCAGTTCAATATGACAAGTTTGAAAGGCTTAAATGCCAGTCTAATATGACAAGTTTGAAAGGCTTAAGTGCTAGTTCGATATGACAAGTCTGAAAGGCTTAAATGCCAGTTTGATACAACAAGTTTGAAAGGCTTAAATGCCAGCTTGATATGACAAGTTTGGAAGGGCCGAAAGGCCAGTCTGATACGAAAGTTTGATAAGGCCAAAAAGGCCAGTCTGATATAAACGTTCGAAAAGGGCCAAAGGCTAGTTTTACATGAATGAATTGGGCCAAAGGCCGTCTAATATATAATGTTCCAATGTATTTTCTTTATTTGATATTATTCACTGGGCTTTTGCTCACGCTCATTCATATCTTTGTAGGTGAGCCAAGAAAGGTTCAGACCCAGCCCCAGTGAAGTCTGTATGGAACAACCGGGTTTTTGAGGAGTCAGCCCATGTGTCTTACGCATGAGACTCGCCTTTGCCTTTTGTCATTTGTTTTATGTTGTCATATTGGCGAAGTCTTTGTATATGCTGTATATAGTTTCACGGGTTGACATATTTTTGAATGATCCTGTCTGTACAGAACTTTTAATACTTTAATTCTGTTGTGAGTTATTAATGTTCATATGTATGACTTGCTTGACACACCATGTAAACACAGCTCTAAGGACAAAGCTTTTAAATTGCTTCTGTTTGGCCCCTATTACATTTGGTTTGGTTTGAGGCCGTAGGTAATCTCATGATTACTGGCTGGTTATGTTCTTAACCCACGGGGGCGGGTTCAGGTCATGACATCTTCCAAGTCCCATTCCTGGAACATGCTGCAGTTTATTCATAAAATAAATAGACTAGGCGCTGACATACATGCCCTCATCTGCTGCCAAGATGGTCTGCACTACTCGAGCCTTGGCTAGAGTGAACCTTAAGAGGAATACATCCTGCTCGCCATGAACGATCTCCAACACCGGTGTAGTTATCTCTGGCGGGGGATAGATAGATGAATTCTCGAAAACAATCACCACTCATTTCTCGTGAGGGTATTTCAGCATTTGGTAGAGGGTAGAGGAGACTGCTTTCACAACATGTAACCAAGGCCTTCCTAGTAGTAAGTTGAAGGTAGCCGGGACATCCAAGACATGGAACTCGATATCCTACTGAGTTAGGCCTACCTGGACTCTGATTTGCATCGTGCCCATAACCTCTCTGCTTGTATTATCATATGCCCGAATTGCTTGGGCAATAGGCATAAAGTCTGCTGGTCTAAGGCTGATTACATAAGCTATGCGAGAAGGACAACCATTGATAGCTGAACTAGTGTCTATCAACACCACCGGTATCCATTTTTCCTTGTACTCAACTGATATGTACAGGGGTTTGATGTGAGCTGAGCCTTCCGGTGGCAGTTCTTTGTCAGAAAATGTTGGAGTTAGCCCAGTACCACCTAGGAAAACCAATCCCACAAGTTGTTCAAGAGTAGTGTCAATAGACAATTTAGCTTTGTCCATTGCTGACAGTACAGCCTGTCGATGTACCTGGGAGGCCATGAGATGACTGCAAATTAAGATGTTAGCTTGGATTTTCTTCAGTTGCATCAACACTACCTCTTCTTCCAACTGTTTCTCTTTCTGTTTCTCAACTTCTCTGTCTTCCCCGAATGCCTCAACTTGGTCTAAGTGCGGTGGCTTGAAATACCGCCCACTGCTTATCATGTGGTCTGTCTCTTCTGTATACCATGTGTTGTCTAGAAGGCACTTACCATAGTCCTTATCAGTGTGAGCCAGAAGTAGATCATCATCCTCCCACCATACACCTCCGGTAGTCGACAAACAGTTGTCCAACTCCGTTTGTATCATTTTCACCTCACAAGTTTCCCTCGCAAGGTGTTGGACCATTACTGCTTTTTGGTTGTCTTCAACCCTCTCTTGTGCAAACTGCTTCAGTGCAGCTTCCTATTCTGTGTCCACAGTACTCATAGTGCCCAGTTCCTAAGCTGAATTTTCCATGCTGGTGTTCTCTAGCGGTTTTCCCTTTTCATTGGCCATTCCGGCCACTGCAGCAATTCTTACTTTCTTTTCCTTCCGTTTTGTTTCAGTTCCTTCCTCATTGTCGGGTTCATCACTCAACCACCCAGAGTTATCCGTTGACCCATTCAAATTGAACCAGTCAATCTGCACATCCCCTTGATCTTGTTCGTCAAAGAATTGTAGGTTGTCTAAGTCCTCTTCAAGTTCTGCCAAATCATCTAAACCTTGGCTCGGGCCATCCTTTCTAACCACATTGACCTCCACTACAATTGGCAATACCATTTCTAGCTTGGCTTAATCAATCGGCATAATGTAACACCTTCATGGATTGAGATAAAGGCACGTAGAGTTGGGTAAAGGTCCTCTGGGATTAAGCAGGGTTGTCTGAAGTTTGTGGAGTTGTATTGGTAAAGGGATTAGCGGTCTTGGTTGTGGTGGTGACAATGCTCACATCCGACGGCCGTGCAATTGTGCTACCACTAGTGGTTGCATTAGAACTACGCACAAAAGGCCTCTTGGCCTGCTCTTTCTCATCAGTAATCAGCCATTGTTTCACAGCGTGTTCAATCTGAACCCCCATCTCATGGAGCTCAGTGAACGTGAACAGAGATAGGACGATCATTTTCTACAACAACTTCCCATACAAATTGCGGACTACCATTCTTATCTGATCTTTCTTGGAAGGCTGTGTGGTCATCATTGAAGCTTTATCCCTCCACCTCGTCACAAATTCTAAGAAGCCCCATTCTTATCTGATCCGACGGCCGTGCAATTGTGCTACCACTAGTGGTTGCATTAGAACTGCGCACAAAAGGCCTCTTGGCCTGCTCTTTCTCATCAGTAATCAGCCATTGTTTCATAGCGTGTTCAATCTGAAACCCCATCTCATGGAGCTCAGTGAACGTGAACAGAGATAGGACGATCATTTTCTCTGACAACTTTCCCCATGATTGCGGACTACCATTCTTATCTGATCTTTCTTGGAAGGCTGTGTGGTCATCATTGAAAGCTTTATCCACCCCTCGTCACAATTCATTCTAGAAGCTCCGCCCGACTTCTAGTGTGTTGTTACCTCATCACGAGCAGATTGTGACCGATTTGTATGTTGTATATGTGCAATTGCAAAAAGGCCATTCATTCTCCTCCTCTCTTACTTTCCCAATCCTCTAAAACCTATATATATATATTTCCACTATGTCCCGAATAGTCAGGCCAAAAGGCTAGCCGCGGTCTGGAGGACGTGAGGATCGCGATCATATCAATTGAAGATGAACCATGGGATCTCCGGAGCCATCAAATCGATTGATATGTGACATTTTAAACCAATCTGGTAATGTCACTGCAGAGTCGGTATACTCGTCTTCTATGTCGGGGATAGAGTTAACACCTTGTGCTCGTTTGAATAGCTTCTCCAACTTGTTGACCTTAAGCATGGTTGAGTCAACTTCAAACTAAAATAGTGCCTTGGTTTGATACACAGGTGCTTTGGAGGTTTGTGGTGGGATCAGCTCTGCCGAATTGCCCTGATTTTCAACATGGGCAGTGGCTCTAGGTACTGGGATACCCGCAGGAGGTGGATGAGATGCAGAAGCAGCTGTCAGCTGTGGTTGTTATTGTTGCAGCCTGTTTATTACCTCGGCCTGTCGAGCAGCGTCTTGTTGCATGGCTTCAACTGTTTGCTGAAAGTGGTGGATTAGTTCCTCCATATTGACTGGGGGATATTGTGCCATCAGTATTGGTGAGTGATCTTGTACTGGACTAGATGTAGAAGACTGTCCCTGAGCCTGAGTAGATGCAAGTGAAGTGAGAGGTGACTGTTGTAGAAACTAAACTGGTGAACTCTGTTTGACTCTCCTCCGTCTAGTGACCGGTCGGAGCGAAGTAAACACGAGTCGTCCCCTAACAAGATCTTTAGCTTTGCAAAGCCTTCTAACACAAGTCCAGAGCACTTGGGGATTATCCAAACTGCCTGAAACTATGGTGTTATACTACCTAGTAAAAAGAAATAAAGCAAAAAAAAAAACAGTAATCAGAAATCGCACAGCACAACCCCTCAGCTCAGATATTAACAACATACAGATGTAATCAAAGCTGTAGGACTACACTCAACACTGAATTCTGCTCCCCAAAATGGATACCAAACTTGCAACTGATACGTACATTCCTGTACAGTTTCACTGTAAAGCACATACCAGTTAAGTGAGAGCCAAAACACCCCTATGAGGGAAAAAGGTTACCCTATCCTAGTTTCGTCAGGAACTAGGGTTCGCTATTCAAACAAAGCGGTTTCACACAATCCTGTATTCAGGCGAGCATCCTGTTCTAGTTTGGAATAATCTTTATAGCTTTTGATAAGAAATTAGGCCAAACAGGTCAAAAGGGTACCTCAGCAAGACTACCTAATATACCGCTCACACTTAACACCGAGAAGTGAAAGGAGGATCAAACGGTACAGCGGTAGTCCAAATCCAAGGGTTATGTTCCCATCATGGTAAAGACCGTGACCGATCAGCCTTATGGCAACCTTTTGGGCAAGCCTCCGGCAAACCGTCCAGGAATAGCAGATGGCAAACATAGTGACTTAAACGCACCAATGCAAATGTAATGCAAAGAAACATATAAGTGTAGATAAAATTTTATATCATGAAGCTTAAGTCAAGTTCTCTAAATTCCCCAGCAGAGTCGCCAGAAACTGTAGCTCGACTTTTTCGTGCCCCCTCTCGGAAGATGAATAAGCCCTACAATATCGGACTCCCGCGGTTCTGAATCTAATTCCACAAGTGCAATGTGAAATAGATAAACATCAAAGAGTCCAAATTCAGCAAATCTTTTGAAAAATCAATTTTGAATCAAAAATGCTAAAAATGGACTGTTTTGCCAAATACAAAGTCGCCACCTAAATAGTTTTGGGAAATCTAAGAAACCCATAACTCGTGCCAAAGGCCACGTGTCCGTCATTACCAAGATTGTCTCGGCTCGGAGACTTGGGTATGAGAGGAGAAGGTTATGAATTGAGCACCCCTCCCGTCCGATCAAAGATCGGCCTTTACTAATCATGATATGAATCTTATTTACATTATATGCTCTTGTTCTGATTATTAGGCTAGCATTGCTATGTGATGCACACACACAAGTATAGACTAACTTTACAAGAATTAGAACACTTGATTCATGTTTGTTTTAAAAGTTGTTTCAAAATACGTACCACTTGAAAAAGTGATCGCATATAAACATTACTCAAATTATTCCAATTCAAGCAATAAGGCTTCATCCACAAGCATTCAAGCATTTTATCAATTAAGCACTTAGCCTCATGGCAAGCATGCTAAACATGGCAACAATCACACTCATGCAATATGCTAAAGTGAGTAAAGGCTCACCTAGTACTCCAAGCTAAAAACAAATGAGTTAGAAACTAATGCAACACATGTGATATGTAATTACTAGGCTTGGCTACTAATATGGCATATGAATCAATTTGATAGCATGCGGTCTAAGCACATATTCAAAGAGGTATTAAACTAACAGTGTAGTTAGAAGGATGAACCAAGCCTCGGTGCACGTAATACAAATGGATGCAAACATGGAGTATGCTAAACAAAACATGATGCTCCTAAACTAACCATCATAAGCTAGTAAATAAAATGAAGAAAGACGTGGGGTTGGAAGACATACACATTATTACATCATTGCACTCTCGCAAAAGAAATTCAAAATGAACTAAGCTAATTAACCAACTAATTAAAGCTAAGCTAATTATTACAAAACAAATGAAATTAGGTAGACTACTTAACTAATTATTACAACAAATGAATTAAATATTCTAGCTAACTAATGGATCAAAACAACTAGTTAACTAACCAATTAATTACAACACTTTGTAATTAACTAGCTACAACTAATTAATTACAACAAATATTTAAGCTTAAATATTTAAACTAAATAGGCTCGATATGCGAGGAATGCTCATGCATGTGCTTGGTTTCCACCCGAAAAGCCACTGTTTTGCTTCCAAAAGGTCTTTGTTGCACAATAGAACACTAACACCTTTGTCCACTTCCAGAATAACTTTGCTCTACTCAAAGAACACACTACTGAATTTTGCATCAGTGGCCAGCCAGCCAGGAGTGAGGGCCTGCCGGCTACTAGTGATAGCCGGCTAGCCACTGCTGTCCAGTTCACCCTGCTGTAACAGAGAACAAACAAAGCATGCACAAGGTATTCTCAAGGGTTTGTTTGCACAATTTCATCCCTCATTTTCATGAACAAATCAAAGGAGTAGTAACCTTGGTTCACAAACCACTAACTCAAGCAATTTCATTGCATGATGGCTTATGAACCAAAGTGTGCAATTTCAATAAATGCAACAAAATTAGACTCAAACCTCCTCTCTTTCATGAATTGATCAAGGGAAGTGGTGACCTTGGAAACTTGAATCATTTCATCACTAATGAGTATGAAATGCCTCATGCTTCCATGTGTTCAATTAACGTCCGATTGAACACAAAACCAATTATTATCTTGCATCATTTTAGCCTCAATTTTATTACTTCATTTTAGATTACCATCCATTCTTTAATTCATTGAGTCCAATGGTAAATTTAAGTCCTCTAAATGGAAAGAGGGCTCAAACCAAGTGTTGTCTTAGGCATAAAAGGGACATCATACCATTGGTAATGAACCCCCTAAGGGATTAAACCATTAAGCATGACATCTCAATCTCATGCTTAAACAAACAAGTTGTTTGAAACTACTTTCAAAGAAAAACAAAAGCTAAGAAAGGAGGGAGGTTACAAAGATGATTAAGAGTGATCATAAGTATGGAAAGCCATAAATAAATGCAATCAACTCAAACAAGATGGTGTCTAAGGCCTAGAACACCAAACTCGTGAGGACTATTACACTACAAGCATGCAAAACAAAGCTCAAATGCAACTATCAACAAAAAATAGTGCTAAAACAGTCTAAAATAATTCCTAAAACATGCTCAATTTAAGACAAAAATAGTTAGATTAATAAGTCAAAACATAGCACAAGCTAGGCTAGTAAGAAAGACACAAGGAGGGGAGGCTAACCCCTCCAAATTTGGACTTCAAAACATGATTTTGGCCACTAAAATAACTCTAAAAATAGTGTTTAAAAGCTCAAAAACAAATAGTAAAAGGATGGGAACCACAAGGGTAAAGGCCTCCAAAACAAGGTGCAAAGAATGGTGAACCACCCCTCAACTTTTAATGGCCTTAGAACCCAAGTTTTAGCCCAAAAATATAGAGTTTTTATAGCCCAAAAACCGTTGGTAAATTGTAAGAATAATAGCAAATAAAACAAAGTAACAAGAAAAGCCTTATACCTCTTGAAGAGAAGACCAATTCTAGACAACAAATCAAGACAACACACCCTTCAAGAGCTCAAATTAAGCTCAAAAGTACCTCAGCTCAAAGATCAGAAGGTTTGGTTAAGGGTGTATAGGCAAAGGTTAAGGATATGTAGGCTAAAGTATAGAAATTTAGAAGAGAGAGAGAGAGAGAGAGAGAGGAAAAAATTTGCTCTAAAATTTTTTCTAACCTTAAAACATGAGAGGGAGACCCTCTATATATAGAAAACATGAATTTCCCTCAAGAACATCCAGCCCTACACATGGGAGTAAATGCAAGCATTTGTGCAAACAACTAGCACAACTGTCACAAAATATCTGCAAAAGAAACTGGTGGCCGACCAACCATCACTGGTGGATGGCAACCAAGAGTGATGGCCGAAAGCCTAAAAAGGTGGCCTACAAGCCGCCAAGGGTTGCAGGCTTGAAGAACCAAGGCTTGGTCCAAGAATAAGGCAACAAGAGTGTAGGGTTTGCAGGGCTCAAAGTTATGGCATTCCACCAAGGACTTCGAGCACTTGATGAGCATATAGACTCATCATCGGGTGTGCATGCGATGATGTCCAAGTTGTAAGGGCCATAAAAAAATGGGGTGTATACAGGTACCCAGATCTTAAATCCAGTTTAGAGTAATTCACCTCAATTAAAGACCACACTCATCAAGGAACATCATGCAACTCCCGCAGGTGGGCATTCAGGAGGGAGAGAACTTATAGAAGAATCAAACAAGGCTTTTATTGGAAAGGCCTCAAGTCTGATGTACTTAAGTTTGTGGCTGAATATGACGTATGTCAGCGGAATAAGTATGAAACAGTGGCAGCACCTGGGTTGTTATAGCCCCTTTCCATTCCTACTAAGCTTTGGAGTGATATTTCGATGGATTTCATTGAAGGGTTAATACCACTGATAAGCTTCTAGCAAATAATCTCAGAGATTAGAAAAGAAAAACTCAGATTTTGTTATTCAATTCTCATCAAACAAAAGGAAGAACTCTTCCATGGAGTTTTA
Organism: Camellia lanceoleosa; assembly: GCA_025200525.1. Taxonomy (NCBI): domain Eukaryota; kingdom Viridiplantae; phylum Streptophyta; class Magnoliopsida; order Ericales; family Theaceae; genus Camellia; species Camellia lanceoleosa. The sequence continues at coordinate 185,686,791 of CM045759.1, read as the reverse complement.
CAACAAGAGAGTAAAAGAAAAAAAAGAAAAGAAAATATATAACAAAAAAAAAACCCTATCTGTAACTCCCTCCCCTCTTTATAATCCATCGAAATATCACTCTAAAGCTTAGTAGGAATGGAAAAGGGCTATAACAACCCAGGTGCTGCCACTATTTCATACTTATTCCGCTGACATACGTCACATTCAACCACAAACTTAAGTACATCAGACTTGAGGCCTTTCCAATAAAAGCCTTATTTGATTCTTCTATAAGTTCTCTCCCCTTTTGAATGCCCACCTGTGGGAGTTGCATGATGTTCCTTGATGAGTCTGGTCTTTAACTGAGGTGACCAAAAACTCATAGTGTCCTTATTTAAAGCTCTGTAGTCAATACACATTCACCAAGTGTTATCCTTCTTCTTGACCAAAAGGACTAGTGAAGAAAAAGGAGACACACTATGCCTAATAACCCCTGAAGTCAGCATCTCTTTTACTATTTTCTCAATCTCATTCTTCTGAATATAAGGATATCTATAAGACCTGATATTTGGGGGATGACTATCATCCTTGAGAGGTATTTGTGATCATGTGATCTAATTGGGGGTAAGTCATTGGGTTCCTAAAACACATCAGCATAATCATGTAAGATTCTATCAAGATCCGAATGAACCTCGTGGCCAACTTCAGCATAACTGGAATGTAGGCTGCAAAAGTGAGCTATGATTCCTTGTGGTTTTTTCTGCATCAACTTCTCCATTGCCTTAAATTCAATTTGATGTATCTCCACTGTTGCACCACCTCACAACACATGTTTTTTTCCAAATGCAGTGAATTCCATCCTTAAATTCTGGAAATCAAATAACACCGGTCCCAAAGTAGATAACCACTAGACTCCCAATACCATGTCACAACCCCCCAAAGGTAATAATCTCATGTCAGTTGTAAATGTTGTACCCTGTATAACCTATTAGAAATCCTTTACCATAGCATTGCTTTGTAACTTGGTACCATCAGCTACCACCACTGCTGAAGGATTGGTGAATTGGATTGATGCTCCAGTTCATTTTGCCACTACTGGGTCCAAAAAATTGTGGGTACTACTGAAATCAATTAATATAGTGACCATATTCTTCTTAACCTTTCCCTTAATTCTCATAGTTCTATAAGAGAAAGAACCTGAAAGGGCATGAACTGAGATTTGCAATTCTTCTTGCACATTTTCTTTGTCTATGTCCTACACCACATCCTCAAAGACATCTTCCTCATCTTCAGCTTCGAGCATAAAAAGTTGCTTCTTCTTGCAAACATGGCCTCTGAAATATCTCTTGTCACATCCATAACATAATCCTTTTATTCTTCTCTCCTCCAATTCCTTCGGTGTCATTTTCTTTGCAACAGTTACTGACTCCACAGGTTTTGGAGCTGGCTCCATTGATTTGCTACTTGTAGGAAGCTGCATCGTAGCTTTTGGAATAAACCCTATTCTTCTTGGCTAAGGCCTCAATTTTGTTTTCCTGTAACCTTGCTAAACCCATGGCTTATGACACATTTCTTGGTCTAAACATATGTACTCCTGCCTTGATTTCATCTTTCAAGCCACTCATAAAACAACTAACAAAGAATTCTTCTGATAATCCATTTGTTTTATTAGCCAATTCTTCGAATTTCCCCTGGTAGATTTGAACTGTTGATATCTATCTCAATTTCGATAGTTATCCCATAGCATCATCAAATAGGCTATCTCCAAATCTATCAACCAAGGCCCAAACAAATTCCCTCGAAGATCTGAGAACATGGGTCTTTTCATACCATCGAAACCAATTAATAGCCCTATCCTCCATGTGTATTCAAGCCAATCGTACTTTTTGTGTTTCATCGATCTGATTAAATTCGAAAAATTTCTCACATTTGTATACCCAAGCCCTAGGGTCTTCATCGAAAAATTTTGGAAAATCCAATTTGGCAAATCTAGTGTGCCACTAATTTGGATTATTGGTGGGTTCTTGTGTAGGAATGATCGGAGGAACCGAAGAATAAGAACTCACCTTTTCTACGATTTGCTTGTACTTCAGGTTCAAAGCCGAAACCAGATCCTTGATTCCAGCCATGGCTTCGGCCTGTTTATCTGAGCTTTCTTTTAGATGCCGAATAGCATCCTCGATTCGTTTGATATCCTAAGATCGTGTACCATCTGCCATTACCGAAGTGATTTGCCCCAAGTCCGAAAAACGGTAGCTCTGATACCACTGATAAGCTTCTAGCAAATAATCTCAGAGATTAGAAAAGAAAAATTCAGATTTTGTTATTCAATTCTCATCAAATGAAAAGAAGAACTCTTCCATGGAGTTTTATAACAAGAGAGAAAACGAAAAAGAAGAAAAGAAAATATACAACCAAAAAAAACCCCTCTATCTGTAACTCCCTCCCCTCTTTATAATCCCCTTTCCTGTACAGATTCCGTAACAAAATAACAAACCCACAATTGCCTAACAGATGCCTAACAGAACAAATCCACAATTGCCTAACAGAACAAATCTTATCATCTTTCTTGTTAGTGCCTGATACTTATGTACTAATGTGCTAATAAGTTTGGTTTTTACTTTTCTACAAGTATTCTTGTGGATAATTTATAATGTAAAAGTTTTTTTTTTCTGTATTGAAAAGTTTTATAATGCTTATGTAAAAGTTTAGCTTTTTTTTTTGTATTTATAATGCTTATGTGCTTATAAGTTTTGATTTTTTTTTCTGTATTTGAGAATTCTTTTCTGTATTGAAAAGTTTTTGAAATAATTTAGTTTTTTTAGTTTGTTTACTATTTATTATTTGGGTTTACCTTGAGGGTAATTTAGAAAAAATAATAGAGTGTAATGAGAGTAAAATAAAATTTTAAATAATTAAATAGGGTGTACTTCAAAATTAAAAGTACTTAATGATTTTTTGGGTGTAAATAGAATTTCCTGAGGGTTGTTGTAACTAAACAAATTTTACTTTATATAACAAAGGATTTGTAACAAATAAAAAAGGACAAATTGTGACAGTAGTTCTTGTACTTTGATTTCTATATCATTTTGATTTCTATATCATTTTGATCTTGAATTTATTACTTTGTTTTAATTTGATCCAATTGATTATAACTCTTAATATTTTTTTACGAAAATTATGTATATAAGTGACATGTGTCATATTTTTAAAGTAAAATTATAAATTTACTAAACTCAATGAGATAAACTCAACTCATTCAGTGATTATTTTCCATTAAAAATACAAACGACATTATCAATTAGATCAAAATGACACAAAATTTAAAATTAAGAGTCAAAATTAAATCAATTAAAAGTGAAAGGACCAAAATAACATAAGAAATAAAATGTAAGAACCACCAATATAATTTACCTAATAAAAAATTTCCACCGGCAACAAGCAAATTAATTAAAGGGCTTTACAAGATCGTGAATAGGGTATTTGTTCTTCTTGAAAAAATTTAATAATAATTTGGAAAAAAACCTCATCTATTTCCTCATAAGTTTAAACTGTTCGATTTTATATTGATCCTGTGTGTATCAATTTCTGACTACACTGCCAACTTAGTACTCAACTGGAGAACACCGACAGAATAAGTTAAGCTCGAATAACCTGCAACAGAAAGAAGAGATTCCGGCGGTGGCTCGTCCACCCGGGGGCACTCCGACGATCAAGTCAATAAAATATCTCTCAAAGATAACCAATAGTGCTTAACTCACTAGACAGAGCATAAAAGATATATCTTAGACCCATGAGGGTGCCTCTCTTTTATAGCCAACAAAAACCTAGTCCCAATAAAAACGTAGCTTCAACGGACTTAGGATTACTGCTAATCTTAGACTCCCAGTAGGATTGGGATAAACTCTCTAAGAGTCTTATCTTTACCCAAACTGAAGTCCTCTCTCCTTCTAGGACTCTTGTCCCTTATCCGCTTGTCCCGGATTCTGGTATCTTCGCAGATAATCTCGGTCTAGCCGAGATGATCTCGGCGTCATGACCAAGACACGTGGCACCTCGGCTGGCACTTCAGTGACACCTCGGCCGGCACTTCAGTGACACCTCGGCCACGTGTTGTCATTCAAAAATTATGTCCCCACAACTGCCCCCTAGGTTCTATTACCTCGGCATCCTGAGGTGATGGAACCTATATCATTTCTTTCATTTAGCACGTCGGCTAAGCTCGCTTCATCATCTCTTGCCGAAGTCAGAACTCGCCGGCTCAATATGACCAAGACCTGTAGTCTGCTTTCATCAATGCCTTGGAACCAACGACTAAGTTCGTTCAAGTTTCTCAGTCAAAACCGTCCTCCTAGCCGAGGTATTTGCTTCATTGAATCAAGAACTCCAAGAGTTCCAGCACGCGTATGAGCTGGCATGCACAGTATTTCAACCGTTTTTACCACTCGTCTTTCCCCTACTGGACCATACCTGATACGCGCCATCAAGTCGCATCACTTTTACGTGCGCTGTCTGACAAGCACGTCGTCCAAGGCACCATAATTACCATTTTGCCACCATTTCATGCTTTTGATCAAAATCAACTTTCTCTCCATCTTTTCACTTCTGCATCTTCGTTCTTGTTCAAACTTTCTCTCTCAAATCCTCCATTGCTGCTTTTGCGAAGCTTTCTGCAACCAGTTTCACTCTCTCCCTCCGGTGAGGCTTTCGTTGCACTTCTTTGCTTACTGCCACCATTTGACACCGGCGTACTTCACACCGACCTTTTTGTAATCTAAACAATCATTCTTCAATGTTAGGCCGAAGTGCCTTCTTTTATTTTCTGAATGCATTCTTTAATTTCTTTTTTCAACGTGGTTGTATGTGTCTTCTTTTTACTCTTGTATGATTCTATACTTAAAATAATTTGCATGTCTTCAAAATACACCTTAACTGTGTAATCTCCTCGGGGTGTAACACCTCGGTTGTACCCACTAATCGGTTTATCTCAGCGTCAGCTTAACACTTGAAAATATTTTTTACAATATTTTCACAAGTGTTATTTACAACTCGATACTTTACTCTTAGCAAGACTTCTGTCTTCAAATTTCTTCCAAGTCTCGGCAACATGGTAATCTCGGCAAGTATGTAGATATTTCTTTCAACATAACCTTGGCTTAACTTGTAAATTTTTCTCAAAATTTCAACAAGTGTTAAACCAATCTTCTTTTAACATAACCTCAGTTAACTTCAACTTGTAAACTTAAATTTTAACAAGCATTAAACATGGCCTCGGTTTAACTTCAACTTGTAAACTTAAATTTCAACAAGCATTAAACATGACCTCAGTTTAACTTCAACTTGTAAATTTCAATTTCAACAAGTGTTAAACACGTCCTCGGTTTAATTTCAACTTGTAAATTTAAATTTCAACAAACGTTAAACATGGCATCGGTTTAACTTCAACTTGTAAACTTAAATTTCAACAAGCGTTAAACATGACCTCGGTTTAACTTCAACTTGTAAATTTCAATTTCAACAAGTGTTAAACACATCATCGGTTTAACTTCAACTTGTAAACTTAAATTTCAACAAGCGTTAAACATGACATCAGTTTAACTTCAACTTGTAAACTTAAATTTCAACAAGTGTCTAAACCAATCTTAGCTTGTAAAATTCCAACTCCCAAGCATCATTCTTCAGCCCTTTGCCCCTTAATGTGAACTTAAGTTCCACTTGGATTCTCATTAGGCATGTGGCTTTGACCTCGTTACCGATGTAAGATTCGAACAAAGACTGGCCGAGGTTATTAACCTTAGTCTCTTTACTAAGGTACTTAGCTCTAATCTGTGTCTGATTTTGCCGATATGACAAGTCCAGGTTAACCCAACTTAGTTCAACTTTATTATATGCAAGTAAAGTTTCTACTCTGCCATATAATAAGTCTAAGTTATTCGTCATGTTTCAATCAAAAACATCGTCATAGGACTGGTCGGTCCTATCGCATAGATTTCAAAAATCAAACTAGCACTTTATTATTGCTTCAGCCGTTATGCCCCATTGCCGGCAACCTTTCTCAGGCTAAGGTCCCTAACTTTGAACTCTCTTAGGATGACCTTCTTGTTGTAAGCCCTAGCAAGTTGTTGTTAGTATGCCCCTAGCCGAAGTGCTATTCTGTCGCACGTTGCAAGTGGACTTCAAAGCATTTTCATGCTTTTTTACATAGGCTTCAGCTTCCTTTTGCATGTAAAGCCAAAAGAATCCCTACGATATTACTCTATGGGCAAGGGATCTGCCCCCTGCATGGCTTCCACATACTCCTTTGTGGACCTTATATAAAAATTCTTTAACTTAGGCCAAGCTCTTCTTTTCTCAGACTTAATCATCTAGGCCGAGATCTTGTCTTCTGGGATCTGGGATCCGAGATCTGGAATCTCGGGATCTGCTCACTTGGGCTAAGCTCTTGTCTTCTCGTATCCAGTGTTATCTCGGCTTCGCTTCGGTGAACCATTTCTTTTCTCTTGTTTGGATGTCTTTGTCCCCAGCGTGTCTTTTTCGGCTCTAGCATACTTTTCTATCCTAGCCATCAGCTCCTCCATGCTTTTCGGCAATGTCTTTGCCAGTGATTTTTGAAGCAGGCAGTCATCCTTCAAGCCCTTTTTAAACGACACGACCGCCACCTTTTGGTTGCATCCTGGTATTCGGTTGAATACCTCATAATACCTTTTGACATAGGCCGTAAGGCTTTCATCCTTGCCGATCTTCAGGGCCATTAGGGTGTCCACCTTCAATGGCTGTAACTTGTTTGTCACGAACCTGGCCACAAACATCTCGGCCAGGCCTTCCCAAGTTTTTATAGTTCCTTTCGGCAACTTATAAAACCAATCCGATGCAATTTCTCCGAAGGATGAGGGGAACACCTTGCAAAACAACGGCTCGTTCCCGATGTACAACGCCATCGAGTTTAGGTACAAGCCAACGTGAAAGTTGGGATCCGACTTACCATCGTAGATCTGGAATCTCGGCATGCTAAACCTCTTCGGGACTTCGAATTTGTCCAATTCTACTGAGAACGGCGTTCTCGACTTGACCGGGGAGGTTACCTTGGCATCTTGTTGCTTCCTCTGTAGATGATCCCCCAGATCCTCTTTGGTCCGTCCAGGAGCTTGTCTATCTCCTAATTTCAGCCTTTTCGGTGCACTACTCCCAGTTTCATTATGGGTCCTTTTGGACTTCCCTCCATTAGTTACGTCGAAGCATAACTCCTGTCCTTCAACACGCCGATGTTCTTTGGGGTCGGCTTCTTTGGTGCGATGCATCCTCCTCGATTCTTCCCTTCTTGACTCTCCTTGCCCGACCTCCCTTGAAGGCCAGTGACAGTGTTTTTCAGTCCTGGTGTGCTGGGGGACTGTAGGGACTATGTTCTGTCCCTCTTTTCGGGCATCTTCCTTTGCTCCTGGAATCGGCATATCTTGTAGTGGGAACGGTGGCTGCATGACGTTATTCTGCATCATGAAATTGACCACTGTTTGTAGGTCTTCCAATTTGTTCACTATGGCCTTTACCTCATCATCCCTCCGTAGGCATCTTTCTTTCCATGCATGGAGGTCGTCCTTGTTGTAATACCCGCTCCGGTCCGTTTTCTTTTGTACGTCGCCCTCCTGGCCGACATCATTTCCTTCATGTTATCACGAGTCTCTTTGTTGCAGTTATCTTCTTCGACGTCAAGGTCAATATGTTTCCCACTCTCAGTAGGGGTGTCTTCCCCAACCTTCTCTTTCTGTCCGTCGTTGGCCATCTATTCTCCTTTCTTTCCCACAGACAGCACCAAATTGTGTGTGTCAATTTCCGATCACACTGCCAACTTAGAACACCGGCAGAATAGGTTAAGCCCGAACAACCTGCAACAAAAAGAAAAGATTTCGACGGTGGCTCGTCCACCTGATAGCACTCCAACGATCAAGTCAGTAAAATATCTCTCAAAGATAACCAATAGTGTTTAACTCACTAGACAGAGCATAAAAGATATACTTTAGACCCATGAGGGTACCTCTCTTTTATAGCCAACACAAATCTAGTCCCAATAGAAGCCTAGCTTCAATAGACTTAGGATTACTGCTAATCTTGGACTCCTAGTAGGATTGGGATAAACTCTCTAAGAGTCTTATCTTTACACAAACTGAAGTCCTCTTTCATTCTAAGACTCTTGTCCCTTATCCGCTTATCCCGAATTCCGGTATCTTCGCAAATAATCTCGACCTAGCCGAGATGATCTCGGCGTCATGACCAAGACATGTGGCACCTCGGCTAGCACTTCGGTGACACCTCGGCCAGGTGTTGTCATTCAAAAATTATGTTCCCACAGATTCATAAAATATAGTTCACCTATTTTTAGTACCAAGTTCAAATTGTGTATTAAGAAAATCAAATCATATCATACGTTTATGATTTTTTTTTTCTTCGTATTTTTGCTCAACTCTACTTAATACTAGAATTTTCATCATTCAATTTTATTATATTTATAAGCTTAATCAACCTAATTCAACTATCAAATATGCCTTGAGTAATTGATGCATTTTCTTATCCAATGTCTATATCTATATATATATATATATAAAAGGTTAATTATACTAAAACCTTCTTAACTATTAGTGAATATCACTTTACCACATTTATATATAAACCTATATATATTAACCCTCTTAATTATAAACATTATATAAATATACTCTTTTTGAAGATGATTTAGAAAAAGTTCATAAAGATGAAAGTAATACATTTTAATAGTAAAAAAAATCCAAATATATAGATCCATCAATGAAAATATAAAATAATATTTACTAACACTTGAGAGGATCTTGATATAAATAACCTTACATATAGAGACCATTGTCTTAGCTCTCCTCATGCCCCTCCCAAGGATTTAAACCACATCTGTTTCAAATTAAACATGTCGCTAATCAATCTCTGTTCTTTTAGTTACTTCCTTTCTTCATTTTTTTTAATGTTTAAAAAAGAAAAATGTTGGGAATGATTAAAGAATGGAACTGGCACAAGTCCTCCATAAGAACCCACAAGATGGAATGACTTGGTCAGCCATGGACCACTGGTACCAGTAGGGTATTTTGAGTTGGGTGGGAGTGGATAAGGAGAGAGAGGTTGAATTGGACATAGCTCAGCTCGGCACCTTCCAAATACTAGATCATTAATTATATCCTATCACATCACATCACATCACAACAACACTTAAACCACGTCTCTATCTTTTATCATCAAAATTAGACAGGTCAAATTTGAAAAAAAAAAATTAAAAATAATTTTAGATAAAATTTTACATGTGAGTTGGGGTTGAACAGCCCTACATCAAACACCTACATTTATAAGTTCACTAGTGCTATCATTACTACAAACAAACCAAATAATTGAGAACAAAGTTGAAGCAGATAACCATCATTTTTTATTATTAAAAATGCTCTTTGACGAGGGGTTATTTTTGTTAGATATTTAATTCGTTGTCCACCTTTTATTAGCATCAAAATTAAAATAAAATACAAACGGTCTACTCTTGACATAAACCTGATATAAAATTATGAAAGAAAATTTTCAAACTTAAAATGATACAATAATTATAAGTTACTAATTTTCTATTTTTATAATGTTTTGAGCCTCATGAAATGAAATGAAAGATGCATCCACCAATGAGAAAGACCTCAAATTAATTTTCTCCTAATTTTTGATAGCCAACAAAGATGCATTACATAATACTTCCATTATTGATAAAGACAATCCAAAACCCAAGAAATGTTTGCACAATAATTTGTTCTAAAACTGAAGATGCCCAAAGTACAAGCAGAGATAGCTAACTAATGGATTTGAATGGTTGGACCCCGTTCATCATTTTAGGTTTTTGCCAACTGGAACCTTATTTTTGCTACCTATTAGCCTCCGTTTGGCCGAATTTGGCTTTTTTAAATTTTTTTTTATATGAGCCCTGCTCAAAAGCTTGGTTTGGGAAGGACTTTTTAATTTTTTGGCTTTTTTGACTTTTTTTGTGAGAGAAGAATATAATGATTATGGGTTGGATGTGATTTTTTGTCTTTTGTGGCTCAAAATTACTATTTTGTCTTTTGTGACTCATTGAGCCAAATGAGCCCAATGAGCCACTTCCCCAACGAACAATGTTATGCTAACTAAATATTGCCAACCCTAAGCTCCTACATAAAAAATTCAATCTACTCAATGTGATTGTTTCCCAAACATGTCATGATAAGTTGTAGAATGGTGATTTGGCCATCTTAGAAAAGTTCAAGTTGCAAATGTCATTCATTCCCCCCCCCCCCCCCCCCCCCCCCCCCTTTTTCTTTTTTTTTTCTTTTTTTTTTTTTTTTGTGTAAAAATGGAAACAAGAATGAGAAATAATTAAAGCATTATAGGGAGTTTTAATGAAGAAATTGCTGAAAAATAATGGTTTTTTTGATGTTTTTAATGCAATATTAAAGTGGTGCCAATCCTCTATTGAGATAGATTAAAGTGGATTTAGATTCTTTGTAATAAGATCTTTATACCACAAAAAAAAAAAAAAACAAAAACAAAAACTATTAAGATTTGAATGAAAAATTAACTCATTCGATTAGCCTTATAAAAGAGGTGTTGAGTAAGGTGAGTAATCTTCTATTCCACATTGATTATAGAGGAGAACATTAATGGGTATTTAAATCCCATCTTTTGCCTAAGAGTGTAAGCCCTTTGGGGCATCCAAGTTTTTCGAATGAATGAAGTTATAGATATTTTAAGGATGGACCTGGGTCAAGACTACAGACCAAGTTGGTTATGTAAAAATTGCCACATATGCGCGCCACTCGGACCAGGTTTAGGGATCTTGGATCTTGGGCTTAAGGCTTGCTGGACTGGATTAAGTATAGGGGTTGGGCTGGGTTCTTCACCCACTTATCTTAATCATTTTGGGCCAAGCTTTATATGTGGTCACAGAATATACACAATACACATGTGTAAAACGACAACTCGTCTATATTCATGATGGATTAAATCCATCAGTTTTGTAAAGTTTAATTTTGCATTTGTGATGGGCCTTGATGGCAGGAGCCTCTTCCTCTCTCCCTCCATGTATATAAAAAGAGACCCCTCTCCTTTAGTTTTTCTTCCCAAAAATTCTTGCTCTATAGTTTCTCCTATTTTTATTCTTGCTAGCAATCTGTTTGCCAAAGCCATGCAATAGGTACTTTGCTGTAGCTAGTCTAACCGTCGTATACTAGGAGACAAATGTCAAAGAACCTCCAACACCCAATCGGTGAAGCGGCGAATCTGTTTTAAGGATATTGTCTAGTGTAGGCTTCAATTTGCTTCTTTTTGCCATTTTATTTTATTATGTGTTTCTGTTCAACTCATAATGTTCAGCACGTTTCTTGTTCTGGAATTTGAATTGTTAATTATTAATCTATTTGTATTATTTAATTACACCATTTACACAATGTGTATAACAGAAATCTCTTAGGTTGGTGTTTAGATTATAAATTTGAGTAGAGATTTAAAAGAAAAAAAAATAAAAATGAGAAAAAATTAACTCATATCTTATTTATAATCCCTCACATTTTTTCCCATTTTAAATTCCTACCCAAATCTCATGATTCAAACACAATTTGAAAGTTTTCCTCTAACAATTGCAATTTAGTAGATCTGCCATCATTTTATTTTAATAAGTGTTTGGTTCATGTTTGGTTCAGCAAAAGAAAAAAATGTTGCAAACTAAACCAAATGAAATCACTATTCATCAATTTTAAAAATAGTCATTCCATTAAAATTAAACAATTGTTTAATTTTAATCCTCCAGCAGTTTAAAATTTATTTACACAAGAGAGAACAAAATGCCACATCATCTCTTTTTACTTATTATTACTTTTTTCAATCGATAAGAGTATTTTTTAATAAAAAAAAATTATAACCGAACAATTATACATTAACAGATACATAAGTCCAAAACAAAGCTCATCTTATTCTACTTATCTGCTATGGTTCCATAAAAAAAATAATTAATGTTATAAACCAAAGACTTGCAACATCATGTGGAAATTTGGTGCCAGCTTGTTTAAATAAATTTTACCCGGTTAGTGGATCAAAATTAAACTTTTCAGTGGGAAAAAAAAAAAAAAATTCCTTAGAGAATTTTCAATAATTTAAAAAAATAAAATAAAAAAAAACCTAAGTTTTCAAATTTTGGATTAATTATACTTTTCACCTTTTAATTTTTACTTGAATTTTACTTTAATTTCTTCACTTTCTAATTGCAAGAATTAAATCATCAGATTTTAATTAGTGTTTCAATGTAGTCTTCCCTTTCCTACCTGATCAAAATTTGAGTAAAAGTTAAAAATAAGAAATCAGGTAGAATTTAAATTAAAGGTAAAGAAAAAAGTGTACCTCTTTTTAAAAAATAATTTTTATCCTTCAATGTCCCTAAAATATGTTCACCTAGCACTATTTGAAGTTTGAAAGTGAGAAATAGTATATAACATATTTACTCACAGATTTGTTGATGTTGTGTTTGAATCCTGGTAATCATATGGTAGGTTTCACCTGTTTGCTGTAATTAATTTCCTATAAATAAATTTTAATACAATAAATTCAATGTAATTTATTTTCCTCTTACCCTTTTAATAGATTTTAATTTTTGCAGTACTCAAAATTAGATAAATTCAATGACCTTTGCAGTAGCAATCTTTGGGGTTGGATATGACTGGTAGTTTGCAAAAGAGAGAACTGTAAGACAACTATCAGGTGGCCAAACATTATCTAACAAATAATGCTAATGAAATCTGCTTAGACAAGTCTCATCCGATCTGATTGACACCATTGATTATAATTTATTGGTTTGTTTTTTTAGTAGGGGTGAGTAGTGGATATATCGATCTGTCTAAATCGATTGAATCGAATCAATTCGCGACATTTTTGAAGAATGCGTGATGACGAGCAGACGGTCGCAGATTAATTTTTTCCAATCCGCCTAGTTTTGGACGGTTGGCGAATTTGAAATTCTTTTGGCAGCAACTGAACCGCCAAACTACAAGCACCCATAGTAATTTTTAAGACTTTACATTTTCAATTTGTTTAGATATTATGTTTGTATTTTTAATTGAAAGGGAGTTTAAATATTCTGTTGAATATATTCTATTGAAAAGAGTTTTCAACTTGAATATATTTTTTGAATTGAAAAAAAAAATGTATTATTTATCTATATTTTTTTAGTTTTTAAACCCTAAAAATAATAAATTAAAAAGATGATATATGCTGGCTAGTTTTTATTTTCAAAAACAGATATAAATGTAATAATACAGAGGCATACAATCTCTACTATTACTCTGTTCATGGTTTTGGTAGTTTAAATTATTTTTATATTTTAAAAACCACAAATTGTAATACTTTATATGGATGATGCATGCTATGATTACAATATGTGGATGAGGCATGCAGTGATTGTAATATTCTAAAGTTTCAAACTTTTCTTTTTTGGATGAGGCATACAGTGATTGTAATACTTTTTTAAGTCATTGACTATAATACTCTTTTTTTTTTTTGAGGAAGTGCACAGATTGGATTATGTTGAAAATTTATAAAATTTTAAACTGCCAAACCAATTCGCATCCATCTATCAATTCATCAATCTGTTCAATCCACATCCATCAAATTGACAGATAAATGCGAATTAATTTTCTCCAATCCACTAATCTAACGGACGGATGATGGACTGGAAGTTTTGTGGCCGCAACCAACCCACATCCACCCCTAATTTTTAGTCTCATTTTTTTTCTTCTTCCTTTTTTACCCAAAAAAAGAGAAACCCATCGTTTGTCGAATTGAAATTTTTTTTTTAATTCAAAAATTTACTAAATTTTTTTAAAAAAATAATAAGAAAAAGTTCAATTATATACACCAATTATCCAATTTTTTTATAAAATTTTTTTTAAAAAAAACTATTTCTAAATACATTAACTTTTTTTTTCTTTTCATTAAAAAGTTAAAAAAAAAATTAAAAACTCAAAACTCAAAACTAGGCCAAATTGTTGTTGACAGATACGTGTTATCGGGCCCCTGTAATTACTATACAAGCACAGATGTCAGGCCCGTCTTAAAAGCCCAATACTTAACTCTTATAAGCCGATGAGGTGCTCCCAACGTGGACATTGAAGTTGAAATTGTACTGCAGTTGGGGCACGAAAATTCGGAACAAAAAACGTGGTGGGTTTCCAAGTACTTTGGCCTGGCTTGAATTGGATGGCCCACGTAGCGTTTAATAGTTGGTTGGTGACATTGAATTTATTCCCCTTCAGTCTTACCATTTCTGTGATCGGAGGAATATGTCCTTACGATTCTTTCCCATCAGTTGTTAGGGCCTGTTTGGGTAGTACGCCCTACAATTCATTGTTCCAGGTCATTTTCTTTCTTTAATTTTTTTTTTTTTCTACTTTAGGCCAAGTTTAGCAAGTTGAAAAAAAATCAAAAATCAAAAAATTAAAAAGTTATTACTATTTACCAAAAGTCAAAAATTACGACTGCACAATTTTCAATCCTAATTTTTTCTTACACACTAATTTATACAATTTTTTAATACACATTTTTTCATAAAAAGTCAAAAAGCTAACCCAAACAATCATATTTTTTTCTTCAACTTTTTAGTCCAAAAAGCCAAAAAGTGCACTTATTTAGGACGTTCCAAACAACCCCTTATTCTTTTATGTTTCAATTTTTTTTTAGTTTAGGAATTATAAATGGATATATCTTTTGACTTTTTATAAAAAAAATAAAAAGATAATGTGATATAAATAAATACACTTATTTAGTTTATATCAAATAATGTCTATTTTTATAAAAAAAAAATAGACAAAAAAGACAAATTTACAATCACGTGATATAAAAATATTTTGTTATATATGACTAACACCTCTAGCATAAACTCAAATCATAATATAATAATAATATATATTTTTTATGTTATATGACTATTATTGTTACAATTTCTGTATAATTTCCCACATAAGTTACTTTCAAGAATAAAATAAGAAAAACTTAAAATAAGAAGGGCCAAATAAAAATAAATAAATTTTATGAAACAAAGTGAGAAAGCGACAAACAAAAAAAAAAAAAAAAAGAAGAAAGAAAAAAAGTGTAATTTATCCCTTTTTTTTTATATATTAGAAATGTCATAAATCATAAAAAATATTTTAAAATTGATGTTGAATTGAGTTGTATGATATACATTTAAAATTAACGAAATTTGATGATAAATCCAATTTAAGGAAGGTATAAGGTATTAGGTCCAGTGAATATTTTTTATTGATGAGAAAATCACATTTTGTGAAATAGTATGATGAGAAGTCTTAGAAGACATTTTGTTTCAAATTTTATCCCTTGACTTCTTTTTTTTTTTAATCTATTTGACTTTTTGTTGACTATTTGTCAAAATTATTTTTATCTGTCAAATTCCTATCTGTTCAAATTTTTTTTATCTGTTTAAAATTTTTATTTGTTCAATTTTTTTAATCAACTGTTCAAATTTTTTATCTAGTGAATTTTTCTATCTTTTCACACCAATCTTTTGAGCCAAGATCAACAAATCTCTACCTCGGTTAAATCTTCACTTGCTGCATGAAATCAAATTGCAGAACCAAGACGCACAAAATTTAACAAAACTCTACCTATGTAAGATACTTAACAAACCAAGCAAATAATTAGCAGGCCAAACAGATGTTTTAAAGCAAATATGAACCAGGGAATTTCGGAGACACATCCAGCAAATCCAAGAGAACAAAGATTTATGCAAATCCAAGATCGGACTGGATCGTGCTGTTGGGCCCGTGAGGACCCACCACGGGTCCCGTTTTGATAATCCGAACCGTTCAATGTGTAGAACTCGTCGAGTACTATATGTTTGTAAAAAAATCACGTTGATCGGATATCAGTAGCTATGTGAACAAAATAATTTTTTATCAACCGTTAATTTTTTCACCGCCCATTTTTTTTATACAAAACTGATTTGATCACATAGCTATTGATATCCGATCAACGTGATTTTTTACAGGCATATAATACTCGACGAGTTCTACACATTTTACGGTTCGGATTATCAAAACGGGCCCAAAAAATGGGTCCCATGGGCCGGACTGGATCTTAACTTGAGACAAGCTGGACCCATATATATATATATGTATATAAATCCAGAGGCAATATATATGTATACATAGAACACAGATTTATACATATATATATATATATATAAATCCAAAGGCAATACATATATATACATAGAACACGGATTTGTACATATATATCAAATCAAGACTTCACTACAAATCTAAAAATAAATATATAAATAAACATCATTTCTATTTTACTCCTTATTCGAGAGAGATGACGAACGTGACGGAGAGCGAGGTAGTTGGAGAAGATTTGTTGCTATCGAGGCCAATAAAGAGGCTAAGACGGAGTTATGGCGAGATGGAGGCGGAGTTGCCACGATCTCAGATCAAGGGAAGGTTTTGAGATCGTTACCTCAAGAGAGAGAAAATGAGAGGAGAGAGAAAAAGAGAGACGTCGGCACTGACACACACCACACGCCACTGTCCCTATGGCGCTGTTGTGTTCACGATCTATCCGATCGATTCGGAGAGAAGATGAAAAGAGAGAAAGAAAAATAGAGGAAAAGAGAGACAAAAAGAGTGTGGTAGTGCCGGAGGGGTTTCGAGTGTCACGACCCAACCCCGATTGCTTAGGGTTGGAATCACAACTTACTAATTAAACCTAATCTTAACAAATTAAGTGGCGCAGGCGCAGGCGCAGGCGGAATGAAGATAAGAAAATAATTAAACAGGTAATTAACTTCATTAATTATTTTACTATTTAATAAAAGGAAATACATCTAGGGGGCTTTTATCATTTTTTTTTTCTGGTGACAGACAATTATTGAGAAAAAGAAAAAAAAATGTCAATATCAAGTTCTGTGTTGGTCCCACCATACGATGTTACAATCCTTATTTATATTTTATCACCTGAAAGGAGTAACAGATATAAACATATAGCAGAATGAGATATATTATACCAAAAGTATAAGAGCACAAAATAATTATGGATAGGTATTCAAACTAAAATATTACGCATAGCTTAATCTAAACGAACAAGTTATTGAATAAACAAATTATTTAAGTGGTAGAAATTGAAATCTCGAAATTATGTAAATAAATTACCATAACCATGGTACAGAACATAACAGAAGTCACTAGAATGACAATCAAAATAGAAGTCAACGGATCCATAATAAACAGAAGGCCACAAAGTGACCACTCAAAGGTTAATGGTTATTTAAGTTTCTCAAAGCATTGGACTCCTGTGGTTTGGTATTAACGTGGTTTTAATTAAACATTTGGGGTGTTATATTGGGAGTGGTGATGGAGGAGAGAGAGGGGATGGCGATGGTGCCGAAGGGGTTTCAACGATAGTGCTGATAGGGTTTCAACGAGAGAGAGAGAGAGAGAGAGAGAGAGAGAGAGGAATCGGTGAGAAATGAGAAATAAATGAGATTGTTTGGTTTAGGCAAACAATATATATACGGGGATAATTTAATCATTTTATAAGAATTTGTCTTTTTAAATAAAGTAAATAAACTCGTGGACCTTTGGCTAAGAACAATGTGAATTTGAATTTATCAATCGAGTCCCTTTAAAATTAGTGCTTGTTTGGAATCTCTTACAAAAGACAAAAAGTTATTAAAAAATTAAAAAAGTTAAAATTATTCACAAAAGTTTGAGTGGGAAAAAAGATTCACTAGTCATAGGGCAAAAGATGATTTGCCTCATCCGTTTCTTTGCTCCCAAAAGAAAAAATTCCAACAAAACTAGTGCACACAAGGCTTATATGTCAGTACTCAGATGGGTAAAAAAGTAATTTTATTATTTTATACAATATTTTAATACACATTTTTTCGTAAAAAGTTAAAAAGTTATCCCAAACAACTATTTTTTTCATTTACTTTTTTATTCAAAAAGTCAAAAAGTACACTTATATAATTCATCCCAAACAATCCCTAATGTGATATGAATATTATTTAAAAAAATTATGATCTATGATATTTTTTTAAAAAATTTATAATATTATTTTTTTATTTCATATTTATATGGTTGTAATAATACTTGTCGCACAGGAAAATGTTATGGACCGTAAATTATCTATTAAATTTTTTTATTAAATCTCTCATATAGATGTAAGAATCACACAAATCTATATGTGTGTAGATCCTACATCCATATGAAATGTGAGTCTCACACCCATATGAGAAGTTTTCTAAAAAAATTGATAAATTATTTAGGATCTCTAAAGGTTTGTTTGGGAATTAGGTTGACTTTTTAATTTTTTAGCTATTTTAATCTAAAACTAAAAACTCTCATTTTGGATGGATATTTTGATTTTTTTTAACTTTTATGAAAAAAAAATAATAATAATTATAAATTAAATATAAAATTTTATCTTATTGAATTAAAAAACATATTTTATCATTTTCTGACTAAAATAGCTATAAATCCAACCAAACCCAACCCAATTCAATCAATGTTGCCAAACGAACCAACAGGGGGTTGGTTCACAGAAGACTCAATCCTCGCTCAAGGCTTGGGAGTCTCCATAGCCTTGTTGGGGTTAAACATACTCTTAGCAGACCTTGAGGGGCCTAAGCTTACCGAGGTGCGGTGGGGTTCCTCGCAGATATGTCAGAGTACTAAGGACAATACTCTACGGATATGTTGAAAGAAATTTATCTGCATATCCATTTTTATGAATCAAAAAAAAAAAAAATATTGCCAAACGAAGGCTAACACAACTCGCAAAGCAAATTGTTTCATGCCATACCAGAGGCCACGTGTTCACTTTTGGGTCAGACTGGCCCTCCATGTTGCTATGCTTTATGTATACCGCACTGATTCAGTAATTTAAAATTGTAGTATTAAATGTCAGTTTTAACAAATTGATAGGTAAAAAGAAAAAACAAAAAAGTTAAGCTATCACATCAACGAGGGTTCACATAATACTACGTCATTAATAATGTATTAATAATATTAAATTAGTGTAAATTATTTTTTACGGACTTATTTTTTAAGCTAAACTTAGGATTTTTTTGGAAACTATTTTAAATAGTGAAAAAGGTCAAAAAATATATATACACACAATAAAAAAAATTAATTATTTTCTTTATTTTTTTACAAATTTTTTCATAAAAAAATATAAAAAATTAATTAAAATAATCGCTCTTCAATAAAATCTTAGTTTACTAGCTTAAAAATAAATTTATAAATTTGATACTTAATAGTTTTGTTTGGGAAGTGGATTGACTTTTTTAATTTTTTTAGTTATTTTAACCTAGAGTTAAAATGCCTCATTTAGGTTAGGTTTTTTGACTTTTATGAGACAAAAAATAAAATGATTATGATTTAGGTATGATATTTTATTTTATTAATTTTTTAATTTATTTTATTTTTTTATAACTATTTTAATCTGATAATCCCTTATTAGTTTAAAATAAGCCTATAAATAGGCTAGTACTTTAATAAAGTAAGCTTGTCTAGTTGTGTTTTTTTTTTTTTTTTGTGATTTTTTAAATAGCTTAAGGCCTCGTTTAACAACCTTTGATTTTAGTCAAAAAAAAATTAAAAATTCATTATAAGTTGTCACATTACTCTTTATTTTTTTACACATTTTCTCATAAAAAATTAAAAAATTATTAAAATAACATGTTTTCAAACGGAGTTTAAGTTAATTTTTTTGGCCAGAATTAACTTATTTTAATAACTTGATTTTTGTGTAGTATATTTCTAGCTTCTTTCAATTTTTTTAATGATTTTTTTAAGTGATTAAAATTGACTCTTTTGTTTTTGTTTTGTTTTTTTTTTTTCGGCAGAAAATGGACATATCAAATGACGTAAAGTTTTTCTTCTAAAACAAAATGGGCCTATAAACTAGGGGTGAGCAGCGGATATACCGATCCTTCAAAATCGATCAATCGAACTGATCCGCCACATTTTGGACGGATGCGTGATGACGAGCGGACGATTGCAGATTGATTTTCTCCAATCCGCCAATTTGGCGGATGGATGGCGGATTTGAGATTTCTTTGGCTGCAACCGAACCGCCAAACTGCCAAATCGCAAGCACCCTAGTAATTTATAAGACTTTGTATTTTCAATTTGTTTAAATATTATGTTTATGTTTTCAATTGAAAAGGAGTTTAAATATTCTGTTAAATAAAAGTTTTCAACTTGAATATATTTTTTGAATTGAAAAAAATAAACATATTATTTATCTATATTTTTTGGTTTTTAAATCTAGCTCTAAAAATAATAAATAGAAAATATGATATATGCTGGTTGGTTTTTTTTTTCAAAAACATATGTAGATGTAACAATATAGAGACATACAATCTCTACTACTGCTCTGTTCATAATTTTGGTGGTTTGAATTATTATTATATTTTAAGAATCACAGATTATAATACTTTATGTGGATGAATCATGCTTGTAATATGTGGATGAGGCATGCAGTGATCGTGATATTCTAAAGTTTCAAACTTTCTTTTTTTAGATAAGGCATACAGTGATTGTAATACTTTTTAAAGTTATTGATTGTAATACTTTCTTCTCTTTTTTTCTTTTTTTTTGAGGAAGTGCACAAGTTGAATTATGTTGAAAATTTGTAAAATTTTAAACCGCCAAACCGATTCGCATCAAACCGCCAAACCGCCTATCCGCTCAATCCACATCCGCCGGATTGGCGGACGGATACAGATTGATTTTCTTCAATCCGCCAATCTGGCGGACGAATGGCGGATTGGAAGTTTCATGGCCGCAACCGACCTGCGCCCACCCCTACTATAAACCTAACAAAGGACAGAGTTTGGATAAAGACATCTTACCGAGAGTAGAGTAACTCAAATTCTATTATTAGTATAGATATCATATTCTAAGTTGGTAATTTTTAATTTTATTTTTAAATTTCAAAAGGATAATACATTAGTTTAAGCTAATTGAAGGCAAAATTTTTGCATTAATGATAAGTAATTTGAGCTTAATCCGAATTCTTTGAAATAAAATCAAGCTCAAGTTTAAATTAAGCAAATTAAGCTTTGAGTTGGGATGCCTAAAACACACACACACAAATTGAAGAAGAAAAAGTCAGGATTGCCGTGACGGAAACCACCCGACTCGTCACTGTTTTTTTCTTTTCGTTTTTGATATGTCAGTAGGAGATGAGATAACAAATTTACATAAGGGTGAGATATTTACAAATTTTTAGCACACTAAAAATTTACACTCCTGCCGAACGGGACGAAACTAGAATTTTAATAACGGAGGGGCCAAGATATGAAAAAAATTCTTTTTATATATCAAGTGTTATCTACTGTTATATTTCAATTCAAAAATAAAAACATTATTAAGCTTTTATATTAAAATAAGAAACTATTTATTCCAATTCATCTTTATTCCAAATATACTCCTTTCTTTATTTTTATTATTCATAGAAAGGAGTATATTTGGAATAAAGGGGAGTGAGAATAGTAACTATGTATAACAAAGAAAAACAATAGAGTATATTTGGAATAAAGTGGAATAGAAATAACGACTCCCTTAAATAATACATAAAATTTATTATCTATTTAGTCTTCACATTATTAAAAAAGAAGTCATATCTACTCAACTTTAATATATAAATAAAAGAGAAATTATAAATTAGTTAATTCTTTGTATATGCTAACTCAATTATCTATTAAAGTGAAAGTAATTTTTTTTTTCTTTTCAAATTTCGAAAGTTTTATTAGGTCTCATGTGAATCTCATTAATATGATATCAGCATTATAAGTATGCTTCATGTAGTGATAAACAAATTGTGATAAAAAAATATATATATAATTAATGTATTATTATTGTTAAATTGTTCTTTTATTAAATAAATTAAAAAAAGGATAATAATTCTATTTTTTTGGTGTTCCAATTCTTTCATACAGATAAACTTGTTTTATTAAGACACAAAGTTTTCAATATTCCTAAGGTAGCAGCAGGGGCCATTTGTAATAACAAGAAAATTTTGGGCAACATAGCATATCATCCCAATAGCATTGTTTCCTTTGAACAGGGGCCACGGCCCTTCATCGCTACAAATAGATCCGCCCTCGCTTGCCGATTTATAAATATTTTAGTCTTTTAAACTAAAATTTTATTTATTTATTAATATTTTTGTTAGTACACAATGCTTCTTTCTACAAACTACCATAAATACAAGTTTGCAAAATATGATATCGAACGTCATAAAAGACAACTTAAGTCCTTCCTAACACTAATTAATTTGAAGATAGATAATGAAATTCGATCCAATAATTTTTAGGAAAAATAACAAATCAGTCTAAGTTTTAAAAATATATATATAAACTAATAATAAATTTTACAAATTTTAATAATTAAATTTATAAACTTTCCCATGGATATATAATTATTTTAGAAAAATGTCTCTGATCTATATTTACACCAAATTTTTATGTTACAACAGTGCGCCAACCCAAGTGGAAAGTGCCAAACATAACCCAGATGTATATATTACGCCCACCAATTAGTGGAGACCTATTTAATTTTGGACGTATTGGCCAATTTGCCATTAGATATCAATCAATCTCTTCTCTTGGCTGTCCACAGAGGTATGGATTGAATAGTGATTGGATTAGACATCCCTAAAACTCCACGCTACAAGGTTAATATTGGAATATAAATTTTGGATGCATTGTTCCAAATGTGAAATGCTTTGTGCCTCATCATTGTCAACTTTTTTTTTTTTTTTTTTTTTTTTCAAGTAATAAAAATAGATGTATAGGTAGACCACTTTACACATTCGTCAGAATGTAAAATGTATTTGTCAACAAAGTATGACGCAGCGGAATAAAATATTTAAGGTTATACCTTTCTGAAATATTCTGAACTCTGATGGATCTCGTGGGTAAATCAATACTTCCTCAATCTGGTCAATTAACCCAGCAGTGGGGTGATATTACAATGGTGAATATCACCCACACAAATCACAGTGCAAATAGCTTATTGATTGTTTATGGGAGAGACAGTATATGGGAGAAACTATATGTGGGAAAAACAGAGATGATACATGTATATCTCTTAATCACCCATAACCCATATATCAGATATATAATCTAATTATCTCCCTTATCCATATAAGTTACTAGAGATAATATCATATATCTATATCATCTATCCATATTAGAATATGATAAATATATATCTAGAGTAGTTATCCAAATAGGTTTGAATTCAAATTCAAAACCCATTTGGATCAGGTTCAAAATGTTAAATGGTCATGCCACATGGGCGCCCATTTCTAACATCTCCCACTTGCACATGAGTTGGCATGACACTGCCACATCTCTACCTCAATCTCTCAAAAAGAACAATCTCATACTAGCCAATGCACCGTGCGACCACTGAGAACACCTGCATGTGGGAGCTCTATACTAGAAACTCAATATGAGTCAGTATAAAGACATCAATCCAAAAGAATGTAATAGTGTCTCATGTACCTGCACTAATCTAGCTACATCACCAAAAACATCTCTAATCCTCAAAGAGCATGTTTGACTCTCCTAGGTCCCGATTATATTCACACCCAATCAAGATCCTTTGAAGAGCGATGTGAGTTGTTGACAAGTGAATATAGAGCGTAGATGTAGAACTAGATGATCTTCCTTCACCCTCATATCATTCAATTTGAAATTGACCGCTTCCCAAGAATGTCCCTTAAAGCCGAATCATACAAGACCGCAGTAACATACCAAAGTAGCTTAACATCAACTCCTCATCTTATGACATAGTCAAAGGTCACAAAGGCACAAAGTGAAGTCATTTAAGGAAAATGACTTTTAGGACTCATACGGTGAAGAAGTAGGATCCATTCTTTCACCTCGCTAATCGGTCGATAAGCACATGCAAGATGAATGCATGTTATAGTGGAGTTACTCTTCCAAAGAGTGATGTTAAACTCACACACCATACAGATCTTAGTCTAGTCGCCTTAAGCGCACAAGTCGCTTCCTAGCGCCTAACTCGATTCTCTATTTGCTCGCCTCTCAAGCATCAAATGAGATCTCAGATCCGCTATCCATAACAAGCACATCATGGAAAAGTGGGTACTTTCATATCCATGGTTGGTCTCCAATCAAGACCTCATCTTGGCTCCAACCAAGGCGACATAGCTAGTGGATAATACTAGTCTCATCCTTACTCGCTACCTAGCGCTAAGGGCGATTGCTCGTGTGAGTGAGCCAATCTTGCCTGCTAACATCAATTTAATTATTTTGTGTACGCTAATTCACAAACCATTGCAAAAGGTAGTAAACATAAATGTGTAATAGAAACAAATATGAATACAAATGGCATAAATATCCCCAAAAAAATAAGAGTTCAACTGAATACACATAAAAAAATCACCACCTACGTAGTCCTAAAGCCCTAACATGAGTGAGATAAACATCTCTAGCAATGGGCTTAGTCAAAGGGTCCGCAACCATGCGACTCGTAGGGATGTGCTCCAGGATCACTTCTTTCTGCGCCAAAATGTCTCTGATAAAGTTGAACCTCACATCAATGTGTTTGGTTCTGCCGTGGTATTTAGGATCCTTAGCGTAAGCGAGTGCAGCCATGCTGTCACAATGGATAGTCACAGGGTCTGAAGTGTGTGTGACAACATCCAAATGCTGAAGGAATCTCCTCAACCACACGGCTTCCTGAACGGCAGATGAACAAGCCACAAACTCAAATTTCCATAGTCGATAAGACGATACAGATTGCTTCATCGCTTCCAAGAAATAGCACCATCGCTAAGCATGAAAGCATATCCTCAAGTAGACTTACGCTATCTAGGTCTCCTCCCCAACAAGATCACAATAGCCAACTAGATGTAGATCCGAACTCGTAGCAAAGTGTGTAATCTGCATTCCTCTAAGATATCGTAATATCCTCTTAATCGCTTTCCAATGAGCTGGTCCTGGTTGGATTGGTAACGACTCACCAATCCGATCGCATAACAAATGTCGACGGTACACATCATAGCATACATCAAGCTTCCAACAAAGATTTGCATAGGGAACACGGGCCATCTTTTTCATTTTCTTCTTGAGTCTTAGGACCCATATCAAGGCTTAGGCTCTCGCCTTTTGCAACAGAGTGTCAATGGGTTTGCAGCCTCAAGATCTCGAACCGCCTAGAATAGTCTTAATGTAAGTCTCTTGAGACAAACCAAGAAGTCTCCTAGAGCGATCCCTATGATCTTAACACCGAAAGCGATAGCTCGCCTCACCCATGTCTTTCATCTCAAATGTAGAGGACAACCACATTTTAGTGGCATAATCATCTCCTTGTCATTTCCAGCCAATAATATGTCATCTACATATAATGACAATATCATAAAATGTCCTTAGACCGCTTAACGTTACACAAGGATCTTCATCAATCATCGTAAACCCATTAGAAACAATGGCTCGATGAAATCTCGATTCCACCGTCTCGATGATTGCTTTAAGCCATAAATAGATCGCTGAAGCTTGCAAACTTTGTGCTCGACCCATCGCCACAAAGCCTTCGTTGATCCATATAGATCTCTTCATCCAATTCTCCATTGAGAAATGCGCTTTAACGCCCATCCGACATGTACTCTAAGTCCAACTGAGCTACTATGGCTGTGATTAAGCGAATAGAGGCAAACCTTACAACCGGTGAAAAAGTTTCATAGTCCACACCCTCTCGTTGGGTGTAACCTTTCGCCACTAGGCGAGCCTTATACCTTTCTATGGAACCATCCGCCTTGCGCTTGACTTTGAGAACCCATTTGTTCCCAATAGTCTTGCGCCCTGGCGGCAAATCAACCAAGTCTCAGACATGATTTTTCTTCATAGACTTTATTTCTTCATCCATTGCAGTACTCCATTCTTTACTAGCAGGGGATGAGAGAGCCTCTTTGAGATTCTTAGGCTCCATCTCATCACTCGGAGCAATCATGAATGCTTCCCCTTCAATCTCAAAACGACGACGGGGTATAGCTCCATGTTTGCTTCTACATAGTTAAGAATCCTGAGAATCCTCATCCATTGGATCTAATCCATGGGCAGGTAGATCGCTCCCACTGTCCCTAGGAGCTTGAGGAATTATTTCCTCATTCTCTACTAGGCTACTAGGTGCGCCCTCAAGTAGATCCTCCATCTCATAGAGTTCTACTTCTCTAGTTACCTCACCTCTGCTAGGGAAATCCTTCTCTAGGAAATCCACATCTCGTGACTCAATTTCAGTCACACTTCCATCCGGATGCTCCCCAACAAACACATAGCCCTTAGAATGCTCACTATAGCGAATGAAGATACATTTCTTTCCTCTAGGGCCCAACTTCCCAAACTTATGAGAAGCGTTGTGTATGTAAGTCAACCCCAAGGCCACAAATTGCCCAAATCAAAGCTTTTTGCCACCCACATCTCATATAGGGTGGAAGGAACTGATTTGGAGGGCACACTTATGACATAGGCAAGAATAACAAAGCATCTCCCCAATAAGAAATTGGAAGATTAGCTTGCGCCATCATTGATCTAACCATGTCAAGCAATGTGCGATTCCTTCTCCGCCGCACCATTTTGTTGTGAGTCCTAGGAATTGTCAATTGCCCGATAACTCCTTTTTCCTCACAGAGCACTTTAAATTGCTCGATAGATACTCACGCCCCTGGGTCACCTTAGAGTTTATCGTTTTGTCTAATTGATTCTCAACCTCATTAACATATCGCCTAAAGCAATCCAATGCTTCGACTTGTGAGAAATCAAATAGACATGACCAAAACGCGTGCAATCATCTATAAATGTGATGAAATAAGGGGCTCCATACCTTGAACTAACATTCATTGGTCTACATATTTCAGAATGAATAAATTGCAATGGGATAGGTGCCTTTTTGGATTTCCTAAATGGTTTCCTTGTTTCCTTTCCAAAGAAGACAAAGGTTTCACAAGTAGGCAAAGTGACTCTAGCGAGTGGGCCTATAAGACCTTCTCTAGCCTATCTATTCACCCTGTCTTTCCCTGTGTGTCCTAATTTAGCATGCCAACTCATAGAATCTTTATCCCAAAAAGATGCAATATTAGAAACAGAGCCATTGGCATTTTTTTTAAGACTAGAATCATCCACATCCAAAACTAAAAACCATCCGAAGATAACCAAAACCATAAAAAATAGTTCCCAAATAAATGCTAACACTATTATTCTCAAAACAAAAGCTAAAACCAAGGCTCATCATGCTAATAATCAAACTAGGTTTCACCGAATATCCTGAGCATAAAGAACATCATGAAGATACAAGGTGCGCCCGTCAGATTTCCAAATTTTGAATGTGCCAATGCCAAGCACCTCCACACCGGACTCGCTTTCCCATGTAAACTTTTTTCGCCCCAAAGAGTACTCGACGATACTCAACGAACCCTACTCCCTCGCGATGTGGTCTCAAGGTTCGAGTCTACAACCCAAAAATGAGGAGAATGAGCAATTAATGCTTGACTAGACACAAAGCATTGAATGTGAGAAATTAAGTAAGGAGTACCTTCTTCGCCAGGCAATCCCGAAAGTGTCCTTCTTGTTACGCTTAAAGCATGTCAACTTAGCCTTTGCCTTCTTACCACCTCTCTTGCCCCCACGCTTGAAATTTCTAGCGCCATTAGGCTTAAGCGCAATTGCCGCTGTTTTAGGGGCACCTTTTGCTTTTCCACGCTTGAACCGAGAAGTCCCACGTGAGCTTGACTCAACCACCATAGCAGTAACCATCGCACTTAGCCGCCTCAAGGCGCCAAATTTCTAGTTCCAAATGACGCGATATGTCTTCGAATGTTTTCACACTCTCATTATGCATCATGTTCGCTTCATCCGCTCCCAAGAATTTGGCAGAGCGATCACAAATTTGTACTTGCGCTCTTGAGTCAAATTGTGCCCAAAGCACCGAAGCTCACGATCATGGTCGACATGACTCTCAAATGCCGCTTCATCGAAAGTGATGCGCTTTTCTCGATATGAGTCAAACTTCATAGTCACCCAATGAGCTTTGCCAAAGAGGTAATACCAAACTTTTGCTTGAGAGCTTCCTACATCTCAAATGCAATGGCAATGCTCAAACTCACTAATCAAGTCGCAGTATGCCGCCAACATAGTAAAGCGCAAGACCGATCTTTGTTATGCCAAGTCCGAAGGCTTCAAGATCACGACGATGTTGAGTCAGATGTTCGCTCTGCTCAACCATCACTTGTTCAAGTGTGGTCAAGACTTCTTGCTCATTGAGGAGGTATTGGATCTTACGCCATATATCATAATTGTCGCCATCCAATTTCTCTCCCTTAGTTAAGTCTGCTACCATCGCCTTAGTAGCTATTTCTACATACAGAGTAAACAAATGCTAGGATATTAATTATAGCAACACAAAACAAAATATTTTGCAAAGAAAAAATCTAAATTAAATAATGATAATTTTACACATGTCTCAAGATCGAAAATTTGCTATGCTCAGAATCATCTCTTACCTAGTGATAATTATCAAAATTTAATTTAATTCCATGCTAAAAAAAAAAAAATCAAACAATCTCCCACTACTTATGGCATATACAAAGCATGATAAAATCCATACAATAGCATCTCATTGTAAATTTACAAACAACTCATGCTATATTTATTTAACAATGGAATTCAAATAAATAAATAAATAACTAATCATGCTTCTCTAATTACAACATATTATAAATCCAAAAAATATGTTGTATTCAATATTCAGATTATGCCATAATTAAAGTGTACATCATTTTAAATTTTTCTGGAATTTTCTGAAATTTTCTGAAATTTTAAATAACTAATAAACACAAATAAAATTAGAAATAAAAAATCCAGAAACTGATAAACTGAGACAATATTCAGATTATGTCATAATTAAAAATGTACATCATTCTGAAATTTTCTGAAATTTTTTTTGAAATATTCTGGAATTTTAAATAACTAATAAACACACATAAAATTAGAAATAAAAAATCCAGAAACTGATAAATAGAAAAAATATTCCCAGTAAATAGTAAAACATTTCAGAAATCCACAATAAAAAATTCAACCCCAGAAAATTATTTATGAAATACCAGAATCATTTTAAAGCATAAAAAATGAATTATT
Organism: Camellia lanceoleosa; assembly: GCA_025200525.1. NCBI lineage: Eukaryota > Viridiplantae > Streptophyta > Magnoliopsida > Ericales > Theaceae > Camellia > Camellia lanceoleosa. Next base: position 185,657,576 of record CM045759.1, on the reverse strand, counting down.
AACAAAAAAATATTTTTATTTTCGTAAAATTTTCAAAATTTTACGTAACATAGAAAAATTTATTCGAGTCTAACAAAGACAAACCACGATAAAACAAATAAGTAATGAATTAATTATGACCATTTAACGCAATACATAATTAAAAAACAGACAAACAAAGGTTTTAGGCATCATCGCCTGCTGCCGGGAAAAACGCGCGGCCACACATGCTCATCACGCTGCTCGAGCGGCGCTGGCGCCGGCCAACAAGACGGCCGGATGCGGCTCAACGCTGCTCCAAAGACGCTGTCACAAGGCGAGGGCGCCGATGGCGCTACAGGATGGGCCGCAGACGGCGCGCTGGCGCTGGCGGCCGATGGGCGCGTGGGAGCGAGGGCGCGGGAGCGGGCTTATCATGGGTGGCGAGTGCACACCACACGCCGCCTTCCAAGGTGTTTTTGGTCCGATTCTTGTACTTCCGCACTTTTTAAAATAAAACCATTTATGGTATTTAAAAAGGCATTAATGAACATAAAAAAAATATTTATGCTCTTAATCTAATAAAATAGATTTTTTTTTTCTTTACTAACATTCATGTATATAATGTATACATATATATATAACAAATATACACATGATTAATGGAAACACGAAAATATCCATTAGAGGCTCTGATACCAATGTCAACAAAGTATGACGCAGCGGAATAAAATATTTAAGGTTATACCTTTCTGAAATATTCTGAACTCTGATGGATCTCGTGGGTAAATCAGTGCTTCCTCAATCTGGTCAATCAACCCAGCAGTGGGGTGATATTACAATGGTGAATATCACCCACACAAATCACAGTGCAAATAGCTTATTGATTGTTTATGGGAGAGAGACAGTATATGGGAGAAACTATATGTGGAAAAAATAGAGATGATACGTTGTATATCTCTTAATCACCCATAACCCATATATCAGATATATAATCTAATTATCTCCCTTATCTTACTAGAGATAATATCATATATCTATATCATCTATCCATATTAGAATATGATAGATATATATCTAGAGTAGTTATCCAAATAGGTTTGAATTCAAATTCAAAACCCATTTGGATCAGGTTCAAAATGTTAAATGGTCATGCCACATGGGCGCCCATTTCTAACAGTATTGTTCCTTAATATCTATAAATATGTGTTGAAACTAGCACTACACCTACATCGAGGCCGAAATTAAGACTACAACCTGAGTATTAAAAAGAAAATGTAACCCTACTAATTTACTATATTTAACATGATTGTCAAATATTTTTGAGAACCAATATCTTGATTGTCATTATGGATCAGTATAGTTGGTTCAACTTATACACATACACAACACCAATAATTCCTCCTATTCAATTTTTTGGTGCCAATAATTCTCACTATCCAATTTTTTTTGTTCAATCGCATGTTAAGCCAAGGATCTCAAAAATTGGTGTCTTGAGACCAGTAGAAATTTATTAGAAAAAAAAAAAAAAAAAAAGAAAAAGAAATATTTAATTGCAGAAGAAGATCATGTGAGTACAAAAAATGTTTGGAAACACTAAAAAGGGAGCATTAGGAAGAGCACTAATGATGTGGGAGTGGGTTCCCTCCACTTTCTATGTCTTTTTTTTTATTTTTTTATCATTCCCAATATATTAATGTTATTAGTGATATAATTTTTAATAGTCTAAATCATTGTTGTGTGAGTACAGATCAACTATCTCACTCTCTATTTCATCTTTTTGTTCCATATTTATCACATATTATGTCACTAAAATCAATGAGTTAGAAAAGTATGGACAACAATGGCATAGAGAGAGGGATCTGGATCATAGGTCCAAACATAAACAATCTGTCTAACTTTATTTATAAAATAAACTATAAATTTTTTTTTTTTTTTTTTTTTTTTTAAAGAGAGGGGGGGGGGGGACACCTATTATTTTCTGTCGCTTTTGGAAAAATTATAATGTGTGTGTTTATTTTAATCAAATTAGTTTTCATTTTTCATTTTAAAAAATGAGAAAAACAGATTTTAAAATCATCCTTTGCCATCGTAAAAGCCAAGCAGATGGTGTCACGACCCAATTTCAAGAGTTTAAGATTAGAATTGCAACTTACTAAATAATTTTAATCTTAACAATTTAAATGATGTAGGCGGAGGTAAAATAGAAGTAAGAAAATAATTAAATAGAAAATTTACTTCATTCTACTATTTTGATAAAAGAAAACACATTTATAGGAATTTTATTATCTTATTATTTAGTGACTGGCCCTTAAAAAAAATAAAATAAATAAAAAAAAAACAAGATAACAGATTATCATCAAATTCTTGTGCAGGTTTCACTACACGAGGTTATAGGTCTTCCTTACATCTCATCACCTAAAAGGGTAACAGCTATAAATACACAGTAGAGTGAAAAATATTATGGCAAGAGTATAGGGAACACAAAATAACCATAGATAGTTACTTAAGTTAAAACATTTACATAACTTAATTTAAATAAACAAATTATTCAAAGTGGCAGAAACTAAAATATGAAAATTATGTAAATAAATAACCATAACCACGGTACACAACAGAACAGAACAGAGGTCACAGGAGTGACAGTTAGAACAGATGTCAATGGATCCATGACAAACAAAGGACCACAAAGTGGCCAAACAGAGGCCAATAGTTATTTAAGTCCTCCATGGTATGGGACTCCCGTGGTAGTACTTATAAAAAATAATTATTTACAAAATCATTGTCAAATAATTTTTAAAATTGAAACAGACATATCTATGGATTTCAATATAAGCAAATGTAGTTCACAAAATAATTAACGAATTGAAATATAAATATACTAGCATATACGCGTTCTCAAGGCGCTGTAAATAATATTAGGATTATAATATAATTACAATCCCAACACTATTTAAATTTATTTTCTAATTTGATAAAATTACAAATTTATTATAAAATTTTAGAATTTTCACAAAACTCTTCACTTAAAACTCACTTTTGCTTATATAATATATAGTTAGATAGATAGATGTGCCTAGCATACGACAATTTCCACTTACATACATACAATCGCTTTTACTTATATAATTATATAGAAATTACATATATTACGGGCATACATACATTGTATGGAAATATGTGCAAAATATATTGAACAAAAAGGAGAAAATAAAAAAAAAAATAAATAGAGAAAAAAATAAAAACAGGAGAAAATAAAAAAATAAAAAGAAAAGAGAAAAGAAGGCGAGATCGTAGGATCATGGGATCATGGAAGGAGAGGTTTGAGAAAAGGAAAAAGTAAAAGAGAAGAGAAGCAAGAAAGTAGAAAATATATATGTAGAACATTTTTTAAAAAATATATCTCAGCTATTGTTTTATAATTTGAACAGATCTGAGCCATCCAAATGTTCTAATAGGACAAAAATATGTTGAAGATTCAAAAACTGTCCTGCTTTATTATATAGATGTTGAAGATTCATATAAGGTCTAAATTTACAAAATCTATTAGATATTCAATATATTTAAAAATAATAATTAATTGTTCAAATTCATGTAATTTGTGAACTAAAAAATTTATTAATATAATCTCCACTACACACAGTAAAATCTGGCTCCTAATTCTAAAATGGCAGACTTTTTTCATATAATATGAATAAAAATAAATGAACAAAAAGGAGAAAATAAAAAAATAAACAAATAGAGAGAAAAATAAAAATGAAAGAAAATAAAAAAAATAAAAAATAAAGAGAGAGAGAGAGAGAGAGAGAGAGAGAGAGAGAGAAGTGGGATCATGGGATCATAGAGGAATGGGTGAGAAAAGGAAAAAGTAAGAGAGAGAAGCAAGAAAATAGAAAATCTACATGTAATATATTTTTTGAAAAATATATCTCAGCCGTTGTTTTATAATTTGAATAAATCTGAGCCGTCCAAATGTCCTAGTAGGACAAATGTATGCAGAACAAATTCAAAAACCATCCTGCTTTATTATATAGAAGTTATAAAACATTACTTGTATAAAATAAATTACGGTAACTCAAAACATACGTAAAATATATTATGGTAACGCAAGGTATAATATAACTCACCTTAATACTGACTCTTAGCATTTACCTTCTTAATATTGATTCCCCCGTTAGCGGTATGCGGTATCGTCGTTCTATATATATATATATATATTTTATGGCTTCACAGTACACTATTTATATAGTCAAAGTTCATGGTGATTCACCCCTTTATCATTATTATCCTCTTGGTGACTTACTGCTCCTTGTTTACTAGGTGTGACAGGTGGTGGCTTTTAATTGCCCTATTAAGATACGTAGTTCTAGACCCATGATCCCAAATCTTTAACTATTAAGATCAATATTTATCCCAAAATATTCTTTTGTTACTTAACTTTATATCAATTAATTTTGATAATATGAAATTCCTAATTAAATTATACCTTATCGCATACTATCATAAAATTAATTATTTTATTTTACTATCACTACCATTATTATTATCTTAATTGGTTGTGATATTAATCAAATATTTAGAGTTTCATATTTCTCCCCTCTTAAATAGAAGTTTGTTCCCAAACTTGACATTCCTTGGTTGTTGAAGAGGTGTGGGTATTTGACTCGCATTTGACTCTCCGTTTCCCACGTAACTTCTTCGACACGATGATTCCGCCATAAGACTTTTACCAGAGGTATGGTCTTGTTTCGAAGAAGTTGATCACGATGATCGAGAATTTGTACTAGTTATTCTTCATAAGAGAGATCTTCTTGAACTTTCAAATTCCCATAATCGACAACATGTTCTGGATCTCAGAGGTACCGTCGAAGTATCGAAACATGGAACACATTGTGAACATTGGACAGTTCAGATGGCAATACTATGCAATATGCCACAAAACCAATCCTTTCCAGTATCTCGAATGGCCCAATGTAACGTGGGTTTAACTTTCCTCGCTTCCTAAATCGAATAACTTCTCTTGTTGGTGAAATCTTGAGGAAAATATGATCTCATACTTAGAATTCCAATTCGCCTTCGTATATCTCAAGATAGCTTTTTTGGTGACTTTGAGCAGTGCAAATTCGCTGTTAGATGAGTTGGATTTTATCACTTGTGATTTGCACGATCTTGGGGCCTAACAGTTTCTTGTCCCCAATTTTCGTCCAACACAGAGGTGATTGATATCTCCTTCCATACAAAGCTTTGTACAGTGCCATTCCAATGCTTACTTGGTAGTTGTTGTTGTAGCAATCCAGATTTTTACTTATTCTTTAAATTTTATACTAATATTATTTAATCACAGTTGAGAAAATATACGATTTATTCTCAGATATTATATGTAATTTTGTAAAACAATGTAATTAGTAAGAAATTTAGGGTCAAAGTGTAAATATTTAACTTATCTAAACTTATCCATTTTAGGATAAGCTTCAAGTCTAGGACATGATGAGGGTTGCAATAGAGAGGCTACGTGTCATCCAAACTTGTTGAGCAAGTATGAAACTTAGTATAAAAAGAGTGGTGGTGTCAGAATAAAACAAGGAAAAGAAACTAAGAAAATACCTAAGTCGAAAGGGTCTTTGGTAGTGAAAAGAAAGAGTGAGGTATTAATTTTAAGGTGAGTTATATTATACCTTGAATCACCATAATCTATTTTATGTATGTTTTGGGTTACTATAATTTATTTTACGTAAATTGTATTTTAATTATGTTATTTATTTTATGAACCTTATTTTATACTAAGGAAAACCCATGGATATAATTGTTTATTAAAATGTTTTTGAGTAATTATTTTATAAGTATCACCACGGAGGTCTCATGCCTTGGGAGACTTAAATAACCATTGACTCTCTTATTAGTCACGTTGTGACCTTCTGTTTGTCATGGATCCATTGACACTCTGATTTCTAGTATAGAGCAAAGTGGTGTACGGAGCTAAGTACTACACTATTGTAGAAGTCACCTCTAGAGTTCATATGAGCCACCTCTTGAGTCCATACATCTGTTCTGTTCTGTACCGTGGTTATCATTATTCTGTTTATATGATTTTTGTATTATATGTCAAATGATTTTCATATTATATATTCTATAATTTAATATCAAGCTTTGTTTAGCCAATAATTATCCATGATGAATTTTATGCCCTTATAATCTTAGTATAATATTTTTCACTCTGCCATGTGCTTATAGTTGTTTACTAATTTTCAGGAAACAATAGCTTTTGGAGAGTCTTAGACGCAAGGCCGCGGAATAGACACACAACACTTTTATAGTAATTATAATTCTATTCTTCATATATAAATATCGGACTTTTTGGTTAATAAATTTTGTTATAAAAATAGAAGTTCCAATGATTATTTTGGTATCCTCACTTAAATATTTTTTTCGCTCGCATTTAGTAATTTGTTTAAGAATTGGCCGGAGATAACTTTAGTTACTGGCCATCACGATGCTTAACCCTTGGGTACGGGGAGTGGTCGTGACAATTGTTATGGGCGAATTCCACTAAAAGTAGGTGCTCATCCCAATTACCTTTGAGGTCCAATACGCATACACGTAACATATCTTCCAAAGTTTGAATTATTCTTTCGGATTGCCCATCAGTTTATGGGTGATAAGCAGTGCTAAACTTCAATATTCTTACCAAAGCTTTTTGCAATTTGTTCCAGAAGTGAGACACAAATCAAGGGTCTTGGTCATACACGATTGAAACGAGAGTTCCATGCAATCGAATGATTTCCTTGATATATAAAGTGGCAAACTTATTAAGGGAGTACGTGATTTTGATTGGTAAAAAATGCGCTGACTTCGTCAAGTGATTTACTATAACCCATATTGCATCATTCTTTGAAACTGACTGTGGTAGGCCAACCACAAAGTCCATAATAATGTGCTCCCATTTTCATTTAGGAAGAGGGAGTGGTTGCAGCATTCTTGCAGGTCTCTGATGTATTGCTTTAACACATTAACAATGTAGGCATTTGGAAACGTGGCTCACTATGTCTCTTTTCATTCCTGTCCACCAGTAATGTTCTTTCAGATCATGGTACATCTTTGTATTACTAGGGTGGACTGCAAACCTCGAGCAATGAGCTTCCACTAATATCCTCTTCTTGAGTTCAAGAATGCCGGGTACACAAATTCGATTTCGAAATTTTAGTATCCCATTACTTATAGTGAAATCAGAATCAGGTGTACTCCTTTGCTTCTCGTACTTTTTCTTCAAAAGTTTATCTTCACATTGGCGTGCTCTAATTTCTTCAATCAAGGTAGGTTCCACAGTTATGTTGGCGAGCAGTCCATTGATCTTGCAGGAAACGAAAGTACACGTCAAACTTCTGGTCGTCTTTCAGCTCAGTGCGTCTGCCACCACGTTAGTTTTGCCTGGATGGTAATGGATCTCTACATCGTAGTCTTTCATAAATTCTAGCCACCGCCATTGCCTCATATTCAGTTCTTTCTATGTAAACAGATATTTAAGACTTTTGTGATCAGTGTAAATCTCGTAGGTTGCACCGTAGAGATAATGACTCCAGATCTTGAGGGCGAAAATCACCACAACCAACACTAGATCATGGGTTGGGTAGTTTTTCTCATGAGTCTTTATTTGTCGCGAGGTATAAGCAATGACTTTTTCGTTTTGCATAAGAACGCAACCCAAACCATTATATGAGACATCACTATAAATGACGAACCTATCTATTCCCGCGAGGAGTGCTAATATAGGAGCTGACACAAGTCTACCTTTTAACTCTTAGAAGCAACACTCTTGTTTGTTAGTCCATTCAAAGAGTGTGTTCCTTTGAGTTAGTTAGGTCAAGGGTGATGCTATCTTTGAGAAATCTTGCATGAAGCGTCAATAATAGCCAGCTAGACCCAAGAAACTTCGAATTTTAGACACGTTAATAGGTCGTGGCCAATCCATGATTGCTGCAACCTTTTGAGGGTCAATCGAGATACCATCATTGTTAATGACGTGACCAAGGAAGTGTACACTGGTGATCCAGAATTCGCATTTCTTCAACTTAGCATAAAGTTTGTGATTACGTAGTGTTTGTAAAACCGTTCGCAAGTGCTACTCATGGTCTTTCGGTGACTTGGAGTATATAAGAATGTCGTCAATAAAAACAATGACGAACTCATCAAGATAGGGTTTGAATCATGAGATCCATGAAAGCTGTTAGGGCATTTGTGATGCCAAAAGACATGACAAGAAACTCATAATGCCCATAACGTATTCTGAAGGCAGTCTTTTCGATACTTTCTATTTTGACTTTTAGTTTATGGTAGCCAGAATGCAAGTCAATTTTCAAGAATATATGGCTACCTTGAAGTTGATCAAACAAGTCATCGATTCGTGGCAGAAGGTACCGATTCTTGATGGTGACCTTGTTCAGCTCCCGATAATCGATGCATAACCTCATTGTGCCATCCTTTTTCTTCACGAACAATACTGGAGTTTCCCAAGGTGAGGTACTAGGTCGAATGAAGCCATTGTCCAGTAGTTCCTGGAGTTAAGTCTTTAGTTCTTTTAATTCCGTCATTGATATGCAATAAGGGGCTTTTGATATTGGTTGGGTACCAGGTTGAGTTTCAATGGTGAATTCGATTTCACAGTCAACCAGGGTACCGAGTAGATCTTTAGGAAAGACATCCGAAAATTCTCAAACCATGGGGATTGCATCAATGGTAGGGGCCTCTTTTTGTGTATCAATCACATAACAAATATAACTACAACAGCCTTTTCTTAGAAGTCGTTAGGCGGTCATAGAGGACATAAGACAGGAAGGGTTGGAAACTCTAGTCTCATCAAAGACAAGCTCGGACTGCTTTGGTAACCGAAAGGAGACCTTTTTAGCTTTACAATCAATAAAAGCGTGGTTGGCAGCCAGCCAATCCATTCCTAAGATCACATCAAAGTTTCCAATTACGGAGGGGAATCAAGTCTATGTATAAGGTTTTGCTTTTTAAGGATATAGTACATGATCTGTATACATCAATACTACAGGCAAAATTACCAAAAGGAAAAGACACAAACAATATATATCCTAAAGGTTCAGGTGCTGATGCCAACTTGGAAACAAAGTGTGGTGCAACAAAAGAATGAGTTGAACCAAAGTCAATGAAAACATGAGCTAAATAACCACGGACAGAAAGTGTACCTGACAAAATGTTTTCGGTAACTTCTAGTTTTCCAAGTACCAAAAAAAAAGCCCTTCTTTGGCGTCTTGGGTCATTCCTTCCTTTTCCGTGTCCCGCAAGTTTTCTCGACCGTAGAGGTCGGGTCAGAAGATTGATGAGCTTTAGACAATCCTCAAAGAAGTGGCCAACTTGACAGCATTTAAAGCATGCTCTTGTGTCTCGGTGGCATTGTCCCCAATGAGCATTCCCACAAGTAGGACAAGTTAGAATAGTGCCACTTTGGGGATTAATAGGATCTTGATTGCCTGAACTGGCAGTGCCCGTATTTACTCTCTTGGGAGGCACAACATCGGATCTTTTGTTGTCTCTTTCCCAGAATCACTTCTTTTGGCTTGGTTCCCCAGAACATGAGGCTTTAATTCCTTTTTCCGCAATGTACGCTCGGTCTACCACTTCCACATAGGTTAGTAATTCCAAAATCTCAAGCCTATCTTTAATTTCAGTATCTAATCCTGCTTCAAATTTTCTTGCTTTTCAAGCTTTGGTGGGGATGACATATGTCGCAAATCGAGCGAGTTGTGTAAACTTGCTCTCATATTCCGCTACCGTCATGTTTCCTTACTTTAGATGTATGAATTCCGACGCATTTTGTTCCCGCAATGAATTTGGAAAGTATTTTTATAAAATACTTCCAAGAATCTTGCCCACGTCACGATTTCTTCTTTCTCCAAGGTGAGAAGCCACTATTCCTGCGCATTATCTTTGAAAGTGAAAGTGGTGAATGTCACCTTCTGTCTTTCGGTGTAGGGTAAGGTGCGAAAAATCTTTTCCATGTCTTTAACCTAAGCGTCTGCTACCATTGGGTCTGGACCACCAGTAAATGTGGTTGGTTTTAGATCCTGGAATTGTTTTATTGTAACCGGCTCTTCTCGCCTCTCTGGTATCCCATTATTAATGTTGGTTTGTAAGGCTTGTAAAAAGCTAGTAACTACTCTTTCCATAATTCTTTCCATCGATTCAGTGCCACTGACTGATAACTCGTTTCCATTACCATTATTAGCTATTCTACAAAGTAATAAATGAGACATTATATTCATAACGCAGCATATATATAAGCATATATAGCGCAATATATATAAAATACCAACTTTACTATTTTTACAAATAAGATTACATCCTTGTCCAAAAGTCAATATATGTTAGTGTTACATCCCTTTGGTCCACAAAAAAAATCACAAAAAATGGATCAGAACTCATCATGGTTAGCGTACAAAAGAATTTTTCTTCTACAAAATTTAGAGTGGTGGGTCAAACAACCATGGGAAGTAGTGTTGTATAAAAAGCTCAAATTCTCATCTTAACTGTACCACACCAAAACAAACCTATGCGGCCTGAACGGTGTAAACGGGAACAAACTGTATGTAGCTCCTAAATGCTCGATCAACGATCCATCCCGGTTGCTCAATGTATGATAGGTCATTACTAAAATTAACATTTTAAATATTATTAATTTCCAAATGTGTTAGGGACATTGGTGAAGATATAGTCCCTGGTACACATTTCCTCTTCTGGCAACAAAATCTGGGGAAAATGGCCAATAATGTAGTGCGGGCGGTCATATCTTGGGATAAGGCCAAAGACACAAGTGGGTCCAAGAAATTATCCGCACGTGTAGGCATGGCTTTGCCTCCACAATAAGTATGGTACATCAAGAGGAATACAGATATAGATTGGTCGATCCATCAATTGGGCAAGACCTGGATGTAATCTCCTAATTATATTCTCCGAGTCTCTCCATCTGTAGCGACCCTAATTTTTCGTAAGTCATTATTTATTATTATTATGATTATTATTACTTTATTTTAATTTTGACTTTATTAATTGTGTGGCTACATTAGAATTTAATGTCGATTTAATTAATTTATTATGTATATTTAATTATATATAATGAATTTGAATATTTATATATATTTATATATATATATATATAAAAAGGTGGTATATATATTAATTTTATAAAGCATATATATATATATATTGTATTTATATAATAAAATCTAATAAAACAATTAAGGCATAGTTTGGGAAGTTGGTTTTGGTGGGTTAGGGCTAAAATAGCCACAAAAAATAAAATAGGCTATTTTAGCCGCAAAAAACAAAACATCAATTTCAACCTATAATCATTACACTTCTCTCTCACAAAAAAAGTCAAAAAAGTCAAAAAACCAAAAAATCAAAAAACCTTTCCCAAACCAGGCTTTTTAGCCCCAGGCTAAAATAGCCAAAAAGTCAAAAAGTCAAAAACCCAAAAAGCTAACCCACTTCCCAAACGGAGGCTAATTAGATTATCATGGTGTTGTCAACACTATTAGAAAATCAAGTTATAGTAGCATTTTTTATAGCAATAAAAAAAATGCAAATTATAAAGTGGTTATTGTGATGGTCTGTAGCTCGACTTTTTGCGCTCCCTTTCGGAAGAATGAATAGCTCTTACAGTTCGGACTCCACTTGTGTGTTGGTTCTGATTCTGATTTCACAAGTGTAATGTGAAACAGTGAAACACAAAAATAGTCCAAATCCGGTAATTTCTTTTGGAAAATCGATATTTGAATCAAATGCCAAAAATGGACTGCTTTACCAGATATCAGAGTCGCCACCTAAATATTTATTTTGAAAAATTTAGGAAACCCATGACTCGTGCCAAAGGCCATTAATCCGTCGTTACCAAAGTGTCTTGGTTCGAGAACTTAAGTATAAGAGGGGAAGGTCAATAATTGAACACCCCACTCACCCAATCAAAGATCGGCCTCTACTAATCATGATGTGGTTTTTATTTACAGTATATGCTCTTATTCTATATGTAACATACAAGTATAGACTAATTTCATGACAAGTTGAAACGTTTGATTTCATGTTTGTTTTGAAAAAATTGTTTTGAATATGTATCACTGAAAATGGTGATCTCATATATACATGAATCAAAGTATCTCAATTCAAGTGATTAGCTTTCATCCACAGGCATTCAAACAGGTATATCAAATAAGCAGTTAGCCTCATGGTAGGATGTTTGATATGACAATATTCACACTTATGCAATATGCTAAAGCAAAAATGCTTACCTTAATATCCAAAGGCGAGTCCAAAAAGAAAGCAAATAGTTAGAAAAAAATGCATGATCCTAATTTAATGACTAATGCAACACATGCAACGTGTAATTAAGGTTCAGCTACTAGTATGGCATGTGAGTCAATTTAAGGCATGTGATAGCGCATGTATGCAAGTAAGGAGTTTGAATTTGACATTTGAATAATATGATGAGCCAAACTTTTATGCATGTAAACGAATAGATGCAAATCATGGAAAATGCTAATTAAACGTGATGTCCCTAATCTAACCATCATAAGCAGTGAAATAAAAGGGAGAAAGAATGGGGGTTAGAAGACATACAATTTATTATATATTTGTCCTCACGAAGGAGGGTCCGAATGTCTAAATGACCAAATAAATAATTATTACAAAGTCGAATGACTAATAAATGAAAAGGGCTGTCTAATTTATTACAACAATAATATGCAATGATTGCTCGATGCTCCTCAGGAATTATTCTGTCTGCCTTGCTGGGATTTGTTCTGTTTCACCCCTAGTTACTGCTTTCAACCAAAAGTGTATTGTTTTTCAATTTATTGGAGCCTTACCGACCCCAAAACGTGACTCAGTCGAGCCCCAAATAAATCCAATACTTTGTTTTCTTGTGGAAATCTGTTTTTCGTACTTGAGATGAAACAGTGCAAACAGGGTATTCCTAGCCATGTTTGTCTTTTTTTTTACCCTTCTCTATCATAAAAATACTCAAGAGAGGGTTGGAATCATCTCCAAAACTATCAATTAGCAAGTTGATTGCTTGATGATCTCGGATACAATTTGGACAATGATCAATAAATGCAATTAATAAACAACCACCCATCCCTCCTATCATGAAGTGAATTCAAGAAGGGAAGTAAAGACACTTCAAGATTCATCAAATTATCATGAATTGATGTAAAACAAGCCTTGACACAATAAACTCGGTATAACGTCCGACCGAATTCAATTAATCATATTGGTTCTTTATGTCAGTTGTAATCCAATTTTAACCAATTTTATTAGCATTTTTCATTACCTTTCCATTTCTTTATATTTTCTCATGTTTGTGCAAAAGTGATATTTACATCCACTAAGTTCAAAACACAATAAAAAGAAACAATCATCAACTTAACCCAAGAAATAAATCTTATTATCTTCGGCGGAAATTACAAAGGAAGAGTCAAACTTATTTACAAGCGATAAAGGATTTCAAGTCAAACTCAAGATGTGCAACAAGAACTAGTCAAACTCAAAAGAGTGATAATGACTTAGAAAAACCCAAACTTGAGTGATAATGACTTGAAATCCAAACTTGATAATAAGTGATAATGACACTTTCCTTAATAATTTCCAAGGGTCAATTAGTCCTTTAAAAGTAAACACATTGATGAATAAAGAGAAATGAAAAATAAAATATTGTGCTTTAGTATAAGAACATGTATACATTTGGGGTAGTGAACCTCCAAAGAATTTAAATCGTTAAGTATAGAACGTTTTATGCCTTTGGTAGTAAATCCCCTAAGAGATTAAATCAGTAAGCATAAAGCGTTGTATACTTTTGGTAATGAACCTCCTAAGCATGAAATGCTTTATGCCTCTGGTAGTGAACCTCCAAAGAGATTAAACCATTAAATATAGAACGTTTTATACCTTTGGTAATGAACTTCCTAAGCATAAAACATTTTATGATTTTGGTAGTGAATCTCCAAAGAGATTAAACCATTAAGCATAGAGCGTTTTATACATTTGGAAATAAACCTCCGCAGAGATTAAACCATTAAGCATGAAAGAGTTCTTTTCTTATACTTGAACCACAATCTTAATTTTTCACAACTTTTTAATCGAAATAAGCAAAGAATGGAAGAAGGTTGCAAAGATGATTATGCGAAATTGATTAATTGGTTCGTATAATCAAATTTGATATTTAAAACATAAATCATTGAAATAAATTAAACAGCCCCCTAATAGCATACAATAGTGCTGAAATTAAGCTATAGAAAGCGAGCAAAATTAAATAGGATCAAGTTAGTAAACAAGTAGAAGGAAGGGTGGCTAACCCCTCTACTTTTACAACTTCAAATCACATAGTTTAGATGTTGAAAAACAGCCCCAAAATAGTCCCAAATCACCCCAAAACAAAGGAAAAAATTAGCGAAACAAGTGGGAAATACAAGGATTCAAGCTTGAATAAGGTTCAAAGAAGGGTGATTAACCCTCCACCTTCGGTAGCTTTTAATCACAAGTTTCAGCCCTCAAAACAGTCCCAAAACAAGACTAAAATAATATGAAAACACAAGAAAAATATGAACAAATGAGGCTTTACCTCTTGTAGAGAAATGTTCTTAGTGTAAATCAAACTTGATTCCAAAGCACCCTCAAGTTTGAGTATGATTTTCAATTCTCAAATCAAGATCCAAGTTCAAGCTCTTATATGATATGGATGGATGGAAAAACAAGGAAGAACAAAGATGGTTTCAACTCTTGGATATTGCCTAACACCTTGATATTTCTCTTTGTTGATATTTCTAACTTGATATTGTTTTCTTAACTCTTGATAATGTTTTTTTTGTCTATCTTGGGGAAACTTATTTTGCGGGAGCACTATTCATCCTGAGGCACTATTCATTGCCAACAGTACTATTCACCACGATAATTACTATTTACCCTTTTTGATCGTTATTCATCTTATCGAACATTTTTCGTTTGTAGTTACTATTCCTCGTCCGAGGTACTATTCATCATTAGGGTTAATATTCACCGCCAGAGGTACTATTCATCGCCAAAAGTTACTATTCACTACCGGATGTTACTATTTATCCGGTGGGATAAATTATTTAAAGTAATAAATTACAACAGTTTATATAAAATATTTAAATTACCGCAGATATGTGGGTGGTGCAGCCGTCCCGTTAAAGCAATAAAACAGTTATATAGAAAAAATCAGTAAATGAAGTATTTAAATTAATTATATCACATTTTTAAATTAATTGAAAGTTTGCGAAAACTCACCTTTTGGGGAAATGATGAATTTTCTGAGTCACAAACTTTCTTTTGATTACCCTCAAGTCTGTGGAGTGGGTTCTCAATTCTCAACCTAAAATTTGGAATTACAGCTTTAGTGGTTATTTTTTGAATGGTGTATTGATGAAGTAGAAATAAAAATATCAAAGAAAATATTTTATTTCATCTTTCTAATTCTTTTTCTCTCAAACTCTCTCGCACCACTTCTTTTTCTCTCTGATTAGCCCCTCATTTTCTTTTCTTTTTTTTTCTCTGAGCCTCTCCCTCTTTGTCCTTATATAAACAAAAAAGTATAATATAATAATATAAATATAATAATATAAAGATTATAATATAGATATTATATAAAGATATCTTATATATATGTTATGCAGATAGCTTTGGATGTCAGCAGCAGAGGGCTGACCGATATCAAAACAATTTTTTTATTATGTTTCTTTTATAATATATATATGTTAGGACCTTTTATTGTCAAAATCCATGAATTCAAAACCAAGTTTGTATAGCATTTAGTTTTCCAGATTTTCAGTGTTTTGGTCTGCCGAAGCGAAAGTAACGCCGAGCGGATTGCAAGCCCTCAAAGATTTTCTCGAAGACCGACAAGATTCTCGATGGTGATTCTCGCCGAAGCGGACAATGGACGCTCGAGCGGGAAGGCTATATGAGTTGCAATTCTTGAAGTCTCCGCTCGAGCGGGGAGGCCCACGCTCGTGCGGACCCCGCGATGACAGGTTCTATAAATTCGCAGATTGGGTCTTTTTCAAGTAAGACTTTTCCTAGGTCTGTTTTGGGTTTTCTAGGTTTTGATTGAAGATTACTTGAGGTTTTGTGAGTTTTCTTTGATGTTCTTGAGAGAGTTCTAAACTTATGAGTTAAGGTTCATACATCAAAGAGGTTGATACAACATATTCAAGAGAGTTCTCTTCGTGAATCAAGGTTATTACGAGAGTTTCAAAAGGTGTTTGATACTTTACGAGTCGTTAATTCGACAAGTGAAGTTGTGGTGTGGAATCAACTTCAAGATCGCCTGCGGATTTATGCTGTGAAAGATCTACGAAGATCTGAGACAAATTGACCGGTTGGGTAATTTGTATGGTATCTTTGTAATCTTTTAGTTCTTCAAGAGTGGATTGATCAAGGCGTGTTCGCCTGCGTGGTTTTTATTACAATTGAAGGTTCTTCAATTGTGGTTTTTTCCACGAAAAAATCGTTTGTGTCGATTTATTATTTTTGTCTTGAAAAACAAACAAACTAAAATCACTCTCGTAAGTGCTTGATGATTTTAGGTTGTGTGTTTTGCTTTATTGGGTTTTGGAATTCATTAATCTTGATCTAATCACGAATCACGTAGGATTTTTAATATATATATATATATACTAGCGTATGTCTGTGCCTGAAGGCACGGTATAAATAATTTTGTGATCAAAATACAGTTATAATTCATACGTATCATATTAAAATTTATTATGAAGTCTTTAAAATATAAAAAAATACTATTCTTTTTAAAAAATTATAACAATTTTACTTGTATCATAAGTTTTATAAAACTCAAATAAAATAACAACGAAATAACCCAAAACTCCGGTGATGCACCTCACAGAGAACCACCGACATACTCCCACTGCCGACAAACAAATAATATTCTATTGTTTATATCCATTGATATATATAATACTACTAAATAAGTAATTATTATGTTGTTTAAGAATTTCAATTTAGTAGTTTGTCCAACAAACAATAAAAGCTAAATAAATTAAGATTTTAAAAATAAAAATAATAATAAATACAATATTTTGATTTCTCAAAAGTCGTGGAATTTTCTAACCTCTTCCTGGTTGATGGTGGGTCACCCAAAGCTCTTTCTTTTTTATTTATTATTTTAGACTTCACTCTCTATCACTTTTTCTGCTTGCTTTTTCCGTCCAACTAATCACATTCCGCCCGCATGGTCTTCGTTTTGATGACCCAATTTCCAGAGTCTTTAAAGCTTACAACAACTTGAAAGTGCTCAAAAAGCTCAACTGCTGTCAATAGATTCTAACACTTCAGATTTTAACACCTTCAAACTTACTGATTTATCTGATAATAGATTCTAACACCTTCAGATTTTAACACCTTCAAACTACTGATTTATCTGGTGATAGATTCTAACCAAGCAAGTCCCTAGGGTTGATTTGGAGGTTTAAAAATGTATATCCGTGTCTAAATTAATTATAAGATTAAAATATAATTAAATTTAAAAGTATTGATTTAAAATATAATTTATCAAATTTATTGACTTTGAAATGAATTTTGTAAAAGTACCCAAACATAAATACACCCCAATAAAATTAAAAGTAAAAATTGAAAAATATAATTTATTATAAGAATTTGAAGTCAAAATTCTATTAATAAAAAAACTCTTCTTTTCAATTTTTGAACAAATCACACCACTCCCATTATTTCTTCTCTTTCTCAAAATTCACTTTTATGATCGCTTTTTAAGATAACCCAATTTAAACCTAATTTAAATTTTGAGTTCAAATTTATCTATACACACACAAACAAGCATTTTCTACATAAACATAACTCATGAACTCAATTTAACTCAATTTTCATACAAATTTAAATTCACCATTTTTTTTAACAGAACTCAATTTAAACTCCATTTAAACTTTGAGTTTAAATTTATCCACCAAAAAATACCAACATTTTCTACAAACATTTTCCAAAAAGAGTGGATTTGAAAAAATAATAATAATAATTTAAACCTACTTTCTAGTGGGTTTGAAAACCAACATTTCAAGTGGATTTGAAAACCAACATTTTCTAGTGTATGCTCGTGTCTAAAGGCACGGAGGAAATTATATTGAGTTTAATCTTCTCCTATCTAATCTTTTATGTAGTACATGGAAAATTTATTCACAAAATAATTTTGGAGAAAATTGTTCCTTTCTTATAGCATCACACTATTATTCTTAAAGTTATCAATCTTTCTTGTTCTAATTAGAAAAGAATATAATCTCCGTGATTGCAATATTAACAAACCATCTCTAATGTTTAAAAAGAAAAGGCATGGAAAGAAAAATCATACACTGCCGCTCACCCCCATTGTGCAAAATTGAAGTATATCAAAGCCCAACGTTTAGTAGGAAAAATGTATCAGTTAGTTAAGTAAAATATATGATTAGCAAACTCATGAACATATTACACTTAAGTCTCAGTAATATTACAATATTAGTTAGTTACAACACTCATTTCACTTTCCTAAGCTTAAGTCTTAGACTTTTCATATTACACTTCTCTCTTGCTAAAGCTTAATTATAAACCAATTACAGAAAAAGAGAAAAATAGAAAGTAAAAAAAAAAGACAGATGAGCAGATGAGCAGTCTTAATTCCAGTCTAGACGATTCCAATATTACATAACTATCTGTTGGCCTGAGGCCATGGTCCAAATAATGTTCAAGAGAACTCAGAAATATAGATAGATGAGCAGTAGTTGGACATCCTAGCATTAAAAAATCCTTGTGTTCATCAATAGTGCAAAACGATGATTCAACCTAACCAATATAGGTTTAGATTATGCATGACAGTGAATAAATTATCCCAAAATGATAGTAATTTGTTGTTATGTTAGATATAAGCTAGCAGTTCATACCATGTGGAGGAGCACCCATGTCTAAAGCCTCCAAAAGATAGCCAAATTTTGCTTCAACCTGTAGACAAAACAAAGATTACCAATGAGGGTAATGCTAGGGAAAGGGGAAGATTAAAATTAACTAGGGTCACAATAATGAGAAAAGACATGGTAGAATGGTATATTAGGATAATAGGTAAAATGACAAGACAGTATTCATGGAAAGGCTTTATTGAATTGAGTATAATAAGTTACTCTATTTATTCATAACAAACAAAAGAACAATAATGCAATTTCATAAACCACAAAATATATATATATACACACACATATATGGTTCAAAACGCTTACATTCAAGTCAAAACAAAAAAGGAAAAAATAAGTGTATACTCTATCACATTGAAGTGCAAAGGAACACAGATTGAAATCAACCAAAGGGAAAAAAAATGTAGAATTTAAAATGGCAAAATCCTACAAGGTACTCAAGTTCATGGTGAAAACAGCGAAAGTAACACAGCAACATTCACCATGTTCCCCACAAGCCCCACATCCCAGTACAAAACAAATCAAAACTTAGGCAATCATATCCTTGCTATAATTTTCAGATTGCAGGAATTATTCGAAACTAAATTTTACCATTAAGATATCAAAATCCATTACTCAAATATTGTCAATGTCCTGATTGAAGAAGTTATTATGGTCAAAGAGAACAACACCTTGTAAAGTTATACAGCTATTTCAACGGCAAACCATCAAAGAGATGAAGAGAAGAAAAAGTCGGAGTCTGAAGACCATTTAAACCATAAAAACCCATATTCGATTCCAATAAAAGAAAACCTTGGAGTTTTATAAATGTCTATTCCAACTGTAAGGCATCATAAAATTCATCTTTTCCTTTTATGTTCTAAACAGTAAAAAAAAAAATTAAATTTTAAATAACGGAAATTGTACAACAGGTCCATAAGTCCAATTGCTACTTGCAGAGATACACTTCGAAACAGTTATAAGCTTCAATGGCCGTTCTAATCACAAAAAGTCAAAAGGTTAATCTTTTCTTTTGTTTTGGCAACAATCAAAAAGAACATAAAAAGATTTGGAGAAACATAACCGGAAAATTGTCACACTTTTCATTAATTCAAATGGCTATGTTTGCAAAAAGACACGGTCCCATCAGATCCGCATGATCTAACCAAATAGAAAAAGCACTCAACACCAAATGTTTAAAAAACAAACATCACTTATCAGCTAAAGTGATAACCATAACAATAAACCATGACGATAATTGATGACACATTCAAGGAAAAATTGCACCTTTGTGTGATTCAAATTTCATGAAGGAAACAAAATTTCGCATCAACAGAATTCTCAAAATCTGTTATCTACAGTCCTAAATCTCATCCCACAATATAATGAAAGAGTCGAAAAAATTCTGGGGCAAGAAAAAGGGAGGAAAAACATATATATAGAAAAGCCCACGCAAAACCCTGATAGAAGGGACCAAAACAATAATGTCGAAAACAACACAAATAATCATTTCAGACATCCTGCAAATGATATACTCTTTATGTATATAAGAGATCTAAAACCCAAGAAGCAGATCAACACAGAAAAACCCGACAGCTCAGATGATTTCGAGGGAAAAGAAAAGAAAAGAAAAGAATGGATCTCACCATCTCTCGCCAGGAAATAAAAATAAAAAATTTGGATAGTGATTCTGAAAACTTCACACCAAACTGCAGATCGAACCCAACATAAAAGAGATTCAATCATACTAAATCGGACTAGATCGGGTAAAACAACTCAGAATCATACTAAATCAGACACACTTCATCATATCACACACCACAACATTAGCATTTCGCCCAAATATTTAGCATTTTGGTAAAACAACATATTTCTGATTTGATGCCATTCTCATTCAAGTATTCAACAAATTCAAGTATTCAACAAACTCTTCAATATATATACACAAAGGGATGATCTCTGTGGCTTCAATATACATACACACAAAGAAAACAAAGGGATTGTATGTGAACAAATACCGATTTGTTGTCATGATGACGCCTGATGTGAACAACATCGATTTGTTGCCGATGTGAACAAAATCCAAGTTTGTTCCACCATGCGCCATCTAGATATTTGAAAGGCATACGAAATCAAGATCATGTGGATGATCACCCACAAGGAGCAAAAGTTGACACTATAGAACATACATAAAGCACAACCGATCCATTCTTTGACAAAATCTTTTCCAAGGCAAATTTGTAAAATCAAAGATCTGCTGCAATATAAAACTCTCTCAAATAATGTACATTATGAGCATCATAAACTACACTTGTCAACATGTTAAACTATTAAAGAACAAAATAAACTACTAACGCAGAAGAGGTGGTGATTTGCCCGCATTGAACTCCTTTTGCAACTTAAAAATAGGCCCTGGCTCATCACCAGTCGTGAAGTCAACATCTACATATCAACAATCAAGGTCAATAACTTATTAGTTCAAAAAAAGCATGAAAATTGATATCGATGTTAGCATCTAGGCAATTAAATTTACCTGAAAACACAGCATCTCCATGAATGGTTCCTTTCTCTAGAGTTTCCCTTGAACCTCCATCTGTAGTATATCCGAAACCATAGCTATCTGGTCAAGAAAGATTTTGATGATCAAAGAAGAAACAGTAATATATTAACAGTCCACTTTGATCAATCTGCGAAAGTAAAATACCTTGCATAATAGATAATGGACCACAAAAATTAAAAAAAGGCATAATCTACATAACATCACTGGTGTACACAATTTCATGGGTGTGTTTGTGCATACAGTCAAAATGGAACAAAAGAAAAGATAAGGGACATCACACTAAGATCATGAAAATTGGCCCTAGAAAATTAATACGAAGTCAATACCTCTCTGTGGCTTCACCGATTTGTTGCCATGATGACGCCGATTTGGACCTACCGATTTGTTGCCGCGATGACGCCGATTAATACGAAGTCGATACCTCTCTCCATCTGCGTACCGATCTGCTCTTGAATAAGAGAGAGAGAGATGGATGGAAGGGAAAGAAACTCTTCTCTTGAACAATCGAGGATTGAATCACCATTCTCTTGAACAATCCGAGGATATAATGTATCTTGACATTTCTTAGTCATGGATTGATACAATCTAACGGTTCACATTTGACACAGGACAACAAATTCCATCAAGATTCAAAACTACTCTCCTTATTATATAGATATATATAATATAATATCTAAAATATATAATTTATACCAAAATACTAAACATATAATATAATAATATAACTTTTTATTATTTTATTTTCTATATATAAAATATATAATTTATACCAATTTATATAAAAACACCAAAAATATGAACAAATACATAAAATTATGCAAAATTACAAAAATACTAAACTAATTAAATACTTAGTATTTTAAAACAATTTAACTATAATGGTGAAGGTTGGGATTAATGTTCAAATTTCATCTCTCTCACTGAGGATTCTGTGAGAAACACATTCTAATTGTCATCATCGAATAATCAAAAGAAAGCGCCTAAATCTTAGTGCCGATCAAAATGAGGTGTCTACATGGTCTTTAACTGCAATTAAAAATTAAGTTTTTAGTCGCATTTTTTTTCTAAACTGCTGCAATACATTTTTTTTTAGCTACGCTATAACTCAATCGCTACAATAGGTCAAACAAATAAGGCGCCAAAAAATTCTAATATAGCGCTCAGAATTTTAGTCCTAAGAAAAAGGGTTCAACTCTGAGTCGATCTATCTTTACTTCTTGTGCCCTAGTCTATCTATACTTTTACGAACTAGCACCAAGAAGTCATAGAGGCTTCCTGATTTCACAAGCTACAACCCACCAGTGTATCGACCAGTGTATCAACAGTTCATCCTCCATTCGTATATGATTGATGCATCAACGGTTCCTGATTTCAGGTCAGTTTGCTCTCTCTCTCCAGGTACTCTCATTATGTATCGACATACCAACCAAATCCATAAATTAGTAATCTATATATTTCATCCTCCACCGGTGTTTCTTGTGTATGCTTCAAAATAAACCCAACCCAGAATTCATACAACTCCCAATCTTCCAAGGACGACAAAAACCCTAAATTTTCGTTACGATTTCATGTTAAAATCTTGGGTTTTTTTTTTGGTTTTTGTGTTCCTTTTACCATAATCAATTGCTTCTAAACTAGTTCCAAAAATTTTAATCATCTTCACGTTGACATGTACACTAACAAGCACATATTCTTTTTCTTTTGTCGTTTTTCATGGTAATTTTCTCATCATTCTATACGATCTCTTTGATTATTCATGCTCACAATATGCTCTGTTTACTTTAATTAACAATTCATTATTGAGAACTGGAATGTGAAGATCACAGTGTGATGATTAAGTTTTATTGTTACTAAGTTAGTGTTGGACTGTTACAATTAGGTTGGTTTAGATGTGAGTTTGTTGGATTTTGTATATTTGTTGTTAAAACTCCCTTTTTAGGATCATTAGCATTAATACAAACACATAATTGCTTTCAAGCCACTATTATGATTTATATGGTTGTGTTTCTTGTTTTGTGTCGTGATTTCACATTATAATTAACAATTCAGTATTGGGAATTGGAATGTGAAGATCATGGTGTGATGATTAAGTGTTATTGTTACTAAGTTGCTGTTGGAATGTTACAATTTGGTTGGTTTAAATGTGAGTTTTTGAATTTTTGTATTTTAGTTGTTGATGCTACACACATTCATGTGTCCTGTATGTGTTTGATAAAATGTCACAACAAGCTTTTTCTTTATTGTTATATTTTATTTTGTTTGGGTTTATTTATTTATTTATTTTTGAGAAAATTGATGTCCATTATTTTAATGCTTGTACACTTGTATAGTTTTCTTGGCCTAACAATGTGATTAGAGAAAATTCAACACTGAATTATGCCCCTTTTTTGTTGAATCCAAATACACAACTAAAGAAGAACTTCGAAACATCCCACCCTTTTTACTAGTTTAGCAACCATCATACAAACCCAAAATGACTTTACTTTCATTGGTTAAATGCACAATAAAGTGGTTCTAGGTAGCCAGGTAACATTGTTAAGGTCACACTTGTCTTAGGGAAGACCCGGCAAAAATGACTTTAATTTCATTGGTTAGATGCAAAAAAGTCCAGCTTAACCTTCAATTGGATTTCATTCTAAGCCTTTTGTTTTCCATAGAGAGAGGTGAGTTTTAGACCTTTTTTCCTCCCATTATATACAGCTTCTAGAAACAAAATTTCATGCTTTATGAAGTCTCACTCTATTCTATGGCTGAGTTTTTAAACTAGGAAGTACTAAAAAAACGTATTGATTTATTTGATCATTACTTTTCATGTCCTGGTTGTAACCAAAAAACTGGCTGTAGCCCTAAAACCCAATAACAGCCACCAAAAAACAGGGAAATAAAATAGAGCTGCCACCATCATAGGTCAATTGAAGATCAGGCTGCAGCCCCAAAACCCAGAATAGAACACACTCAGAGCTCCACATTTCCACCTAAACACCTTTTGATCTGGCTAAGGAGAAGAAGATGAAAGGAAGAAACAAAGAGGTGGTGACTAGGGAGTACACTATCAACCTCTACAAGCACTTGCACAGCTAGTACTAACCTATCTATCTATATATGCATTATAGCTTGGTAGTGTTGAATCAATTGTTAATGTGAAATTACAACATTATCAACTTGAGTTTATGTGAAATTATTAACGCTGTCTCATAGGAAACACTACCTTTTTGGAATTTGGATCTTTTTGACTTTGCAAAGATCAAGTGGAACCCTTATTGGTCTAGTTTACCCAAAAATTTCCACACTCTCACACAAAGATATATATATATACAGAGAGAGAGAGCGAGAGAGAGAGAGAGAGAGAGAGAGAGGCATGAATTTGATTGCTCTACATTGCAGTTTGCGTTGAATTTCACATTTTAGGAGTTAAATCTAGTTAGGGACAGCTTGTATTCTAGTATTTGTTTCATTCTTGCTACTGTGAAGTTTTTCCATTGGATTTCACATTTTAGGAGTTAAATCTATCCAATGTACAAACTTTTAGGTTACAGTCAAGTTCATCTAACTTTACTGAAATAAGAAAAAAAAAGCCCAAAAATAAGCTAATTAATCTTTTATTAAAGCATTGATTTTCTTTCAGCATTTTCTGAATATAGGAAAGCTTATACCAAAGGTGGAAGTTATTAAGGTATAAACAACAAAAGCTTATGAGCAATGCCATGTGCAATTCTTCGCTGCATAGATATTTTAATATTCTCTCATCCTTCCACAGAAGTTCTCTAAGAAAAGAAAAACTATTCCTCAGAATCGCATAAAGTTTTTGTTTTTTGTTGTTTTAACATATGTACTTGAACAAATGACAAGTGTTTAGTTTTTTATTCTTGCAAGTGGACCAACTAGGCTTTAGAAATCTTTGCAAGGTTACAATATAGTTTTCTAAATAGATTGACCAACATTTCTAAGCCAGTTATGTTCTTTGGTTTGGATAAATTAGATGCTTATCTTTCCTTATAATTCCTTCTTATTTGTTATTTGTGGCAGCCAGCAGCGGTTCACAAAATGTCGCAAAAGTGATCAATTTGTAAACTCAAGGTATTCAGTTACAAGCTCAAGATGTTGTAATAAACTCTTTAAAAGAGCAAGAGCATTTTGATGAGACAAAGACAATGGTTCTAGTGGTTTGCAGTATAACTACATATAACATATTTATCTAAATGATGTATTTATCATATGTTATCCTTTTTCTAAATTTATGCATACTCATGTAAACTTTGTTGTATAAATTAGGCTTATGATAGATCTATTGGCTTTCCTGACCAAAGCTTCTCCACAAACACATTAGAAATCCTCTTTGGGAGTCATGAAATGTAACCTTTAATCGGGTAAGTCATCATTACAATACACATACATTGACGTAAATTTAGAACCAATGTTATTAACTTCTCTACCAATAAAATGTTAGTTGGTTTGGACAAAATTGGGATTTGATAGGTTGACTTTCTACTTTGCTTCCTTTATTGACAATTGTAAAAATACCAAACAAACTAGTGAAATAGATAATTGGGCAATCAAACAAATTTGAATATCAACAATGGATTAAACTGTAATATACAATTGAAAAATAGACCCTTGGATGCTGCTATTGGTTGCTTGATTTAGTGGTTGTTACTAATGTTTGGCTTTATTGGTTGATTCAAATTCAAATGTGAACTTGTTGGCATCTTATATTTTATTCGGATATGTTTAACATGTGAGCTTTGGAGTCTGCCCACAGGATATATAAGGAAGGAGAGTCTTATGTTCAAGGGCACATTGAAAAATACAGAGTATTACATATAACATAAGTAATAACTTCTTTTCATCTACAAAAAAAAAAAAAAACATCTGTTTGTAAGAGTCTTTCAATTGTAATGTTTATGTTTATGGTATATAAATAAAAGTTCATTTTCAAAATCGTTGTTCTTTCATAACATAATCCTCTTTTTGAGTGATACACTAACTATGAGAGATTGAGAGTAAGGTGAGGAAAGGAGGTTATTGGTGATTACCTATAGGCAGGAGACTACTTGGCAAATAGAAGCAAAAAGCAAGAACCAAACTTAAAAGGCCTTGTGGAAGGTGTTCTTTATCAGAGTTCTATACTTAGGAGTAATAGCAAATGACGAGGTGGGCACATATTTAGATATAATTTCCTAGACATTAATAATTGTTAGTTTCTTGCTTACATGTTCTAAGTCCTTTAGATGTCTTCACCCATATCTAATCTTAGAAATTAACTTGCAGTGCTTAAAGAACAACAAAAAGAACTAACTACACAAATTGAGAACAATTTGTTTCTTAAAGCTTTAGCCACCTTACACTTCTACATTACTGTATTTTTTTTTTCCATTTGCTGTTGTTTCTCTCTTAATGGCTAATCTATCTTAATATGCAAATATGATCTTCAACTTCATTGTAATATTTTTTTTTATTTTCTTTTTTGATACGTAAACCACATACTTACCAAAAAAATAAGACTTGTCGAGAATTATTTGTAGTCTAAATTTTCTTTATAGATTTTGAAATTGAAAATGATACTTATGTTCATTCAATCATTTTTATTGCAGGAAATAAGACAATATGAAAGCATCAAACAATGGATGTCATTTCTCGATTTGAACATTTTTTATGGAGGTCTATAAAATGGCGTCATGAGTAATACTTTTGAGTACTATTGTCATGTGACAAGTTTATTTGTACCTTTTATATTATGGTGTGGGCTATTAGTTTGCTAGAAATATTGGATCTATTTTGTATTACAGGCTTATGTAATGAACCCTTTAAGTAAGGTGTTTTGGATATTTTGGAATTATGAAAATGCAGACTCTTATTTTTTACAATTATTGAGTATTGAGCCATTAGAGTAAAATAGTGTTTTTATAGAAATATAATATGAGTAGGGATAAGTGAGAGACAACCGCTAATGATTAGCAAATCATTGAAAATTTCAAGCCATATATTATTGGTAATTGAATAATAAAATAGCCTATAATCACTTAATAACCGTCAGAAATAAAAGTCAAAAAGAATTCTATGGCTATAACGACAGTGTGAAACTGATAAAATAGAGTCAAAATATAGCAGCGGTTCACAAAATGTTGCAAAGTGAAAGATATAGCAGCAATCGACCTGGCACTATAAAGTTTACAAGTAATCAGTAAATTTAAGTTATAGCGACATTTACAACTGTCACTACATTGACCGTCGCAATAAAAATAACTATACTAGCGTTTGAGGAAAACGTCACTATAAGGATATACTGACGGGCCTATTGCGGCGGTTTGGCCATCGCTATTTCAACCGCAGATAACGGTCTTCTAATTTTTAGCGACACTTTTTCCTGCTTTTAGCGTTAGCTTTTGGGTTACATTAAATCTTGATTTTTTTTTCTAGTGCAAAAACAAAATAAAAATAAATAGGGCTCTATATAGGGCAGTTCCGAGGGCAAAGAGAACAGCGAAAAAAGAGAGAGAGAGAAGGGCATTGTGAGAAATCAAGAGGGATGGTGGGAAAGAGGAGTGGAGAAGAAAAAAAAAGAATTAGGGTTTTGTTTTTGTGGCTCTATTAGTTCTTCAAATAATTTTTTGATCTTCAAAAATAATTGTGAGTACAAAACCCACTTCCCTCAATTTATATTTAATTCGTTATTTTTATTTACTTGATGTTAAATTGATTTCATATTTGCATGTAGATGATTGATTGATTTTAATTATTTTGATTAGTTGTATATGTAAGGTTTAGGTTTTTTAGATGATTGATTGATTTTAATTATTTTGATTAGTTGTGTATCTCAGGTTTAAGGTTTTTATATGGATTTATTTTATGGTTGTAATCACACTCATGATTATATGAAATTAAAATAAATTAGGAACCCATAGATAAATTCTTTACACTCCACCATGACTCCATGGATTGTTGTTTTATTTGAGTGTTAGTGAAAAAGAGTGTATAAAAAAAGTAAGGATTATGAGATTTATTTGAATTAGGCTTGGCATTGTTATGTTTGTTCTCATGAGTAAAATGTTTTGTATATATATATTGTTGTCTCATTCTCAAGAGTAGACTAGTGCTTTAATTTACGCGCATACGTATATGCTAACCATTCGGGGAGTGTGAGTCAAACTTGGGACGCTATCCCGTGCAAGTTTGGCTTCAGAGCAGTGTCAGGTATACGGGAGGCACATAGGATATATGTGTAGGCCGGAAGTGAAGGGCCGAAGTGGTGCAGTTAAGGTTCAAAGAATTTAATTATAAGTTTGTTAGTATAGTGTGAATTGTATTGATTTATACATCTTGAAAAATAGTAAACGACCTCGATAAATTATGAAATTTGAGCAGAGGCATGTATACGTGATTCTAGACAACTTTTGTGTTTTAACTTTTTATTAAAAAGATCGATTAGAACTTATAATCGGATAATCTTAGTTACAATAGTTTTGATTCATTTTAGCAGTGCAGAATTTAGTTGCTGTTTTAACCCATGAAACGAATTCATTTTTATTGGTTTCACGTAAACTAAAGTAACACATTATTCTGAACACTTTTTGTGTTTTGAATTTTTCCGAAAAAAATCATCTTATAGCAGTTTCTTTTCGTTTTCAATTTCAGATTTTTCGATCGAATTTCGTTTAGGATTTTATATTAAGTTTTTCTCTCAACCTGTTCAGTTTCTACTCAATTCATCCACTATCTTTTAGGAAATTTGATTTTATACAACTTTTGTTCTTTAAGTTTTGATCAATTCGAATTATTTAAGTATGAAACGGTGTATTCTGATACTTCTTTAGCAAGTTACTTATGATTAAATTTACTAACTTTATTTTTTTTGCAGGATGGTAGGTCTTACTAACTTTTTATTCATGACTGACCTACCATATTTTTTTTTCTATTTTGTTTATTTTATACTCAATTTATATTTTATTGTGTACGGGCAAGAAACTGAATGCCACTATATCTCGGGAAACTACATGCCACTGTATCTCGGGAAACTACCCATTCATCTCAGTGTAGATGGAACTACTTGTCTTATCTCGTAACAAGAATTAAATGTATCTTTGTTTGTATCTGGTGGGCACATGGGTGTTAAATCTTGTACTCATACCAAGATAGTATACTTATATACTTCTCTTGGCAACTCAAAGTGCTCGCTTGAGCACAATGAGCTTCCTTTGCAGGATTAGTTAGGGTTACGATAATGATGTGGAATAACTATAGTTGTTGGACTTGTCGTTTGGATTTCTTTTATTTTCTTGAGCTTAGAGTTGATATTAGTTTATGTATTTTTTTTTTTTTTTTATAACTTTAGTATTGGGATAATTTGGCATGATTTGTAACTGTACATTATTTAAATTATTTTGACTATGTATTGTCACTTTAATATTAGAAGTATTAGTTAGTTATAAAATTATGGTAGATGGTTTAACTGGCATATAGTTTTTTTGTTTCATCCCTAAGATTTGGATGATGGAATATTAATTGGGGTTTAGTCATAATTTAATATTTAATTGTCCAAATTTTGGGATGTGACACCATCCTTCCAGTGAAGCGGGAGCGGGGTGCTCTACTAAACTATCCTCCAAATTAATAGTCCCGAGCTCCTCCCAAAATGCCTCATTAAGATTAGTCTCGGACATTCCTACATCATCAAAATAAACGTGAGATTTTACATAAAAGGACTTAAATAAACCATTGCTCTGATACGACCTTTGTTACGACCTAACCTC
The DNA here is from genome assembly GCA_025200525.1 of Camellia lanceoleosa. Classification (NCBI taxonomy): domain Eukaryota; kingdom Viridiplantae; phylum Streptophyta; class Magnoliopsida; order Ericales; family Theaceae; genus Camellia; species Camellia lanceoleosa. The sequence goes on along the minus strand of CM045759.1, from coordinate 185,627,343 downwards.
AGGGACTTAGGGTTGAAATCACAATTTACTAAATAATTCTAATCGTAACAATTTAAATGACGCAGGCGAAGGCAAAATGGAAGTAAGAAAATAATTAAACAGAAAATTTACTTCATTCTACTATTTTGATAAAAGAAAATGCATCTATAAGAATTTTATTATCTTATTATTCAAGACCGACCTCAAGAAAAAAAATAGAAGGAAGAAAAGAAAAGAAAAAACAAAATAATGATCATCATCAAATTCTTGTGTGGATTCCACTATACAAGATTACAAGTCTTCCTTACATCTCATCACCTGAAAAGGTAACAACTATAAGCACATAACAGAATGAGAAATATTATGCCAAGGATATAGGGAACACAAAATAATTATGAATAGTTACTTAAGCTAAAACATTTACATAACTTAATTTGAATAAACAAATTATTCAAAGTGGCAGAAATTAAAATACGAAAATTATGTAAATAAATAACGATAACCACGGTATAAAACAAAACAAAATAGATGTCACAGGAGTGACAGTTATAACATAGGTCAATAAATCCATAACAAACAGAGGACCATAAAGTGGCCAAACAGAGGCCAATGGTTATTTAAGTCTCCCAAGACATGGGATTCCTGTGGTGGTACTTACAGAAAATAATTATTTACAAAATCATTGTCAAATAATTTCTAAAATTGAAACAGTATATATCCATGGGTTTCAATATGAGCAAATGGAATTCAGAAAATAATTAACATAATTGAAATATAAATATAACCTATACAACATTAGTTATATAGAGTAGATTACGATAACTCACATCATACATACAATATGTTATCGTGATTCAAGGTATAATATAACTCACCTTAGTACTGACTCTGAGACTCTAGCTTCTTAATCTTAATTGCTCTTAGTCAGATGCGACATCGCTGTTCTATATTGTTTGTTTGTTTTTTTTTTTTTTTTTGATGGCTTCGCAGTATACCACTTATATAGCCAAAGTTCATGTTGATTCACCCCTTTATCATTATTACCCTCTTGGTGACTCACTCCTCCTTGTTCACTAGGTGTGACAGGTGGTGGCTTTTAATTGCCCTATTAAGACACGTAGTTATAGACCAATGATCTCAAATTTTTAACTATTAAGATCAATATTTATCTCAAAATATTCTCTCTCTCTTTTTTGTGGTGAAATAGCGATATCATAAATTAAGATAGAGTAACAGAAACAGTCCTGGGGTATGAAGCCCCTACACCATCATCAAGTAACTGTTTAGATAGACAAAAAGGAGCGGAATTAAAAACAACAAAACTATCAATGGCAACGCTGCCTTGATTTGCTAAAATGTCAGCACACTTGTTGGCTTCCCGAAAGATATGCTCAACCGTCAAGATTCTCAACTGCTTCATGAGATACCTGCAATCACAGAGGAGATTACTATAATGGTGCCGTCTAGATGGTTCATGTAGTAGCAACTTGATCATTTCTTTTGCATCTGATTCAACATGAATTTCCAATAAGTGTAATTCTGCAGCTAACATCAATCCATCTCAAAGAGCCCATAATTCAGCCTCTAAAGCCGAAGTTGTGCCTATATTCCTCATGAACCATGCAACCCACCTGCCCAAACTATCACGAATAATGCCACCTCTCCATCAATATTTAACTTGAACCGACCTTCCCAAGGAGGCTTCCAGCCAATTGAAACAGTGTGTACAACTTTGGATGGCAGATTCTTATCAGTGACATGCTGCCATTCAAGAGCTCGAGCCACCACCAATGCTGCACTGAAAGGGGATGGGTTGGTTTGGAAACAAAAAGCATTACAGTGCAGCCAAATTTCCCAACACACAAAGGGGAAGATTATGACCAAATTTACAGAAGATGGGTGTGCAATTTTAGCTTGACAGTTTAGTTTGATCTAAGAAGGAAGGTCAAAGGAGAAGAAAGGAGTGTCGTTGGGGGAATACCGATACGAAACCAACATTGGGCTGCAAAAGGACAATCCCTAAGGACGTGAATAGTGGTCTCGGGAAATTGTTTACACAAAGGGCAGAGGTCATCCTGCACAATATGCCTATGGAAAAGTTGGGTTTTGGTGTTGTCAAAATATTTTTTTGTTACTTAGCTTTACATCACTTGATTTTGATAATATGAAATTCCTAATTAAATTACACCTTATTGCATATTATCATAAAATTAATTATTTTATTTTACTATCACTACCATTATTGTTATCGTAATTGATTGTGATATTAATTAAATATTTAAGGTGTCACAGATGGTAGGTGTAAGAAAATTCATGGCATAACTAATTGAGGTTGTAATTTCTTCAGCCGTAGTGAAAAGCCAGCAACATTATCACAAAATAAGTTAGTTAGTAAACAAAAATACACTATGAAATTTTATTTTGAAACTTACTCGAAAGTGAGTGTATGATGTAAATTTAAAATTAATGAAATATGAGTTATACTCACAATAAATATAGATCATTTATTTATTTATATTTGAATAATTTTTAAGTAATTTTTCTAAATTTATAGGATTACTAGGTGGTAAAAGATGCAGACAATAATACTTACTAACAGACTTGGAATTATCTGTCTCATTTTTTGTAACCATTTTCTGTCTCATATTTTTTCAATCGTAGATTTTGGTGAGATAGTTATGAGACACAAAGTATGACAGATGAATGTTATTGCTAGCAGTGACCTAATTATTATATGTATTGATCTAAAAAAAAAGGTGTAATACTTGGTAGCTACATATAGATACATAGATACATGTAGCATGAATGTAGGAGTTAGAATGTAAATGACAATCACAATTCACAAGGGTAGACATTAAAATGAAAGAAGAGGCAAAAGATAATAATGTTGTGTTTGATTGGAGATTTAGAAAATAAAAGGAAAAAAATAAGTGAAATATGAATAAAATATATTTATATTTCACTTAGTTCACACACATTTTTCATTTATCTTTCTAAATCTCTTTCCAAATCTTTCAACCAAACACAACGTAAGAAAACATTAACAACAATAATAGGGTTGGGTATAGAAGAGAGAAATGGAGGGTCCAGTGACGGCTTGCAATTAGCTGTATGAAAAGCAATCTTTTGTTGGCCTTTTCCATTTCAATGCAGCAGTTCCCATCTTCACTTTCCCTTCCTCTCTCTCTCTCCATCTCTATATATACAAGCAGCCCATGACTTGTTTTCTCATAAATCATATATACATACACACAAAATACAAATCCACAACACAAAAATGGCCACATTGGCATACCCATCCTTGAGAAATATTGTTGTCTCTCTTTTCATGCACCTCCTTGCCTTTTCCTTCTCTGTTTCCGGTCGACCCGCCACTTTTCTGCAAGACTTTAGAATTACATGGTCTGATTCTCATATCAGGCAAATTGATGGAGGGAGGGCCATCCAACTTGTTCTAGACCAAAATTCAGGTATCACTATCCAAAGGTTCTCTTGTCCATTTCTTAAAAATAAGTGCTCAGAATCCGATCACAAAAATTCAAACATTGAAAATTGTGTTTGATTCTGTGATTAAACTAATGAGTTTTAATTAGTATGGTGAATGATCAAATAGTAGTAATTTTTGTACACACATGTGTCTTAGGTTGTGGTTTTGCCTCCAAGAGCCAATACTTGTATGGACGGGTTAGCATGAAGATCAAGCTCATTCCCGGGGACTCTGCCGGGACTGTCACCGCCTTTTATGTAAGCTGATCACCTGAAAAGTACAGAATTGGACATAGAAATGTGTCAAATGCTAGGGAGTAGAGATTGAAGGAAAAAATTATGTTTTTTCTTTTTCTTAATAGGAACTTATTATAGTTAATTTTGGTTTGAATTGGGTGGCAGATGAATTCGGACACCAACACTGTACGAGACGAGTTGGATTTTGAATTCTTGGGGAACCGGACCGGACAGCCCTACACGGTCCAAACCAATGTCTATGCGCACGGGAAGGGTGATAGGGAGCAGAGGGTTAACCTATGGTTCGACCCTGCTGCAGACTTCCACACTTACACAATTTTATGGAACCATCACCATGTTGTGTAAGTTATCAATCTAATTAGCACATTACCCTTTTGTTCTTTTTATTATTTTTTATCTAAAAAAAATATTATTGATATAAAAAGAAGATTAAAACGTACAATCCAAAACATATCAATAACAAAAAGCAATGTTTCAAATTTTATGCAGAGGTGGAGGTTCTGTTTCATTTAAACTAACAATAGTAATATAGTAATAATATAGTACTGATATAAAAAATAAAACATAAATTCAATATAGAATGATGTGCCAAGTTTATGATTCTGTTGTATAAACTATTATGTATTGTTTTATCATATTAATTGAAATTCTTATTTTGGCAAAAAATAATAATAAATAAAGAGAATAGTCATCAAGATCCCTTAAATTTTTAAAAATGCCACTACCATCACTACAAGAAAGACCAGCTTCGGCGACTAATTTTTGTAATCCACTACCATCACTAACAAATCATGCATGTCATTTTAGCTAAAAAATTTATGTAATTATTTTTCCAATAACTAAGAGGTGGTACACGTCAAGAGAGAGGAAAATGAAATTGTTGTGTGTGAACAAATCCTATATCCAAAATGTATTTATCCCAATTAAAAGGGAAAGTACACACTTTTTAAAAATATGTACTATATGTATTTTATAACTAATATATATATATATATATAATTTCATAATTTTTTAAGTCATAATTTTAAAAAAAAATCATAATCAAACAACACGGGACATAATTGAAAATCTATTATAATTAAAAAATAAAATTAATCAGATGCATATAGTAAAGGCGTGTATAGCAAAATTTCTCCAATTAAAATAATAGACTCCACTATCTTGAACCAATCAAAAAATCTATTTTGTTCCCACACATCGAAACTTTCAATTTGAAAGTGTGCAAATAAAATTAGACACGGTTTAAATAACGATGTTAGGTATCATGAAAAAAATTTCATAAAAATAATAATGAAAACTTTGTGATCCTTGAATTACACTTAAAATAAAATACCACGCACTAATCAAGGTAATCCAAGAATTATAAATTTTTCATGATCAAACTCTCAAAAAATACAACTCTACAACCTCTACTTAGTTTAGGAAGGAAAGAAAAATAAATAAATAAAAAATAAAAAAAAATACGTGATTATGAGGGTCCTAACTTTAGAGGCCTCAGGCATTTTTTTTTTTTTGCAGCAATACTAGGTATCATGAAAAGTCTTTCATGAAAATAGTCATGAAAGATTTGTGACCTTTGAATTACACTTACAATAAAGCACCATACATTAATCAAGATAATCTAAGGATCACAAATTTTTCATGATCATTTTCATGAAAAAAAATTTATGATCCCTAACATTTCTCTTTCTTTTTTTTTTTGTAATATAGTACCGGGGTACTAGTATCACTATCACAGTTGCCCCTCTTAACCTCAAATGAAGAGACTTCTTTTGTTTGATTGTTTGTTTTATTTTTTTCATTGTCGCAAAATAATAATACCAAGAGTCTTGATATACTGACATAGAAATCAGATACTGAAAGAAACAAAAGTATCTATATTACAATTTTGTGTTGCTAGTAATTTGTGGGTAATGGGCATTGTAGATTTTATGTGGATCAAGTACCCATCAGAGTGTACAAGAACAACGAAGCAAGAGGAATCCCATACCCAAAGGTCCAACCCATGGGAGTGTACTCGACACTTTGGGAAGCCGATGACTGGGCGACGAGAGGTGGGCTAGAAAAGATTGATTGGAGCAAAGCCCCATTCTATGCCTACTACAAGGACTTCGACATCGAAGGATGTTCAGTGCCGGGACCCACATCTTGTGCCTCAAACCCGGCAAACTGGTGGGAAGGAGCTGCTTATCAACAGCTCAGTCCGACCGAAGCTAGAGGCTACAGGTGGGTTCGCATGAACCACATGATCTATGACTACTGTGCTGATAAATCACGATACCCGGTTACTCCACCAGAATGCATGGCGGGGATTTAAATACTTACCATCACCTCCCACCGCCCATCCACCACCACATACCCATAAATGTATTGATACAAATGTTTACATACTTACGTACATGCCCCCTATACACTACATTGACTATGGAAAGCCATGCAGATCACGGGTATAGAGGGAATAATTTATTTTTATTTTTATTTTTGTGTGTTGGTGTAAAGTTTAAAGTTTGTGATGATTTTGTCCAAAACAATGGACAAAAGTCAATGTTAATTTGTGAGCCATATGTTGTGTCTGTACTGTACCTATTTGTTGCACATTTTATGTGCTAATAATGCTTTTGCATGATTGTGAAAAGAATGTCCTCATTTTCTTCACCTTGTCGGTTGAGTGTTAAAACTTGGTAATAAATTACCGGATTATAAATATAATTTATCCTTAAAAAATTATACACACTCGCATTGCTTGTGACCTTATTTATGTTATATTCTCAGAATACATTGTCAAACTGAAATAAGCATTTACAGAAAAATTTAATAGATGCTCATGCACTATTACATATTAAGACTGTATTTAAATCATAAATTTGAGTAGATATTTAGAAAGAGAAATGAAAAAAAAAAAAAAGAAGTTTAATCCATTGTTTTTATTTTTATTTTTATAAATTTTTATTTAAATTCATAATTCAAATATAATCAACGTAAATCATTTTTTGTTATTTTAATAAACGTCAGTTAATAAAGGAGTCATTTGGGAACATAGATTAAAAGTTAAAAGCCAATTTTTAACCCATTTTGAATTACATCACTTGTCAATTAAAAAAGTTAAAAAAAGTAAAAAAATCAACTTTTAACTATCTTTTCAAAACACTTCAAAATATTTGGTTACATAACTGGTTTAAAAGACCACCAGAGGTGACAGACAATGCTAGATCATCCTGAAAGACCCTATTTTTCAGCTGCTGAGTCTTGTGATAATTGAATGAACAGTGCGGTCCTTCCCTGACTCCAATCCAATGGTCAGTATTGAGACATGTACATTATCAGTCACACGTGCATGGAGAGGACAGACGTGTCCTGTTGATGATCATCAAGTATGGAGTGAGAGTCAAGTCAACACAGATTCATGGAGGAAGCTCAGTTAGTCCAGTCCTCCTTATGTCAGAGATGCCAAATGTGCTGATCTACAAAAGTCTAATCTCCAAAACGGCTTGTGACCTGTTCACATTGGTTTTGTCACTCACTCACTCACTCACTCCTACGCTTTTAGAACTAGAGAGAGTGAGGAAACTGGACTGCCATGCCATGGCCCAATGGCAGTTTCAATTATTTTTGTTTAGTCAATCTTTATTATGATCTGTAATTTGAGCAACCATTGTGCAAGGTTCGCTGCGAACAGTTCAACTCCACTGTCATTTAGTAGGTTAAAAAAAATAGTTCTGTCATTAAATTTCAGTTCAACCTTTTGTGAAAGTTTAGTTAATCTGAAAAGATATTTTTCAAAATTGCTAGAAAATAAAGTGTGTTGTAATTCTAGATGTACGTCACACCACATATGAATCTAATTCCCGCACATTTCCAGACAACTTTTGAAGTCTTTTTTTTGGACTCCATAACATTACTATTTGGGATAGACCCCTTCAATTCACCAAGAAACAAGCATTGTTATCTAGGAAAAGATTTTTATTTATTTTTTATTTTTTATTTTTTAATACTAGAGCTAGGAAGGATGCTAAGCTGGTCAGTTATCTAGTTTTGTTTGTTTTAAATCTTGCATTTGTTTGGATTAATGTTGTGCTAACCGAGTTGGTATGTGCTTCTTAAGTTGTCATTTGACAATTGACTTTTTAGTTAGTTTTTTGACTTTTTAACTATTTTATCTTGAGATTAGAAGTTTGTTTGGTTTGATTTTTTTAATTATTTTGACTTTTGTGAGAGAAAAAATGAAATGATTATAATTTGGATGTAATAATTTTAGCTTATTTTGTCTTTTTGTACTTTTTTTTTAGCTAAAAAGCTATTGCCAAACCAAAGATGCTTTTTCCAAGTGCGCTTATTAATTTATTTTTGTTATACCACTTGTACTAGATAATTCATCAATAAATTTTGTTCCCCCCCCCCCCCCCAAAAAAAAAAATCTAGCTTAATTAACTGCTTAACCATAATACATCTTCATCTTATGGATACGTTGAAATGAGATCTAAGAATTTAATACCACTTATACTAAATAATTCATCAATAAATTTTGTTTCCCCAAAAAATAAAAAAAAATTCTAGCTTAATTAACTGCTTAACCATAATACATCTTCATCTTATGGATACATTGAAATGAGATCTAAGAATTTAAGATTAAAAAAAAAATGGAACTGGTTTAGTCCTAATCAACAGTAGTAATTCATGTATGAAATCAAAGACAAAGGGCTAATAAATAATAGATGAGATTTTGACATGACAGGACACCAAAAGGATCAAAAATAAAAATAAAAATAAGGTAAATTATAAATACTCTAAAATTTGTTTAAAATACATATTGTTCCTTATAGTTTGAGAAATTATAAATATTCCCTTAATACAATTTTTTAGTTAGCATATAAAATAATAAAATTATCTGAATTTTAAGTAAACTAAAATTTTAACATTATTAAAAACTATTAATTTACTTGATGATTTATTAATAAAATAGATTATTTGTTATAAAATTATAAAGTTTAAGAGATGTGATGTAATTTTTAAAATTATAAGTTAATTTATATTTTAAACAAATCTTAAAAAATATATTTAGAATTTACTTAATAAAAAACCATCTCATTTAATGGATAGAGGACGGCATGGATGGGGGATGAGTATAAAACCAAAACAAAATTGGGAGAGAAAGTGGTTGAGAGACGAAAGCAGTGAAGAAAAAAGAGTGATCCATCTCATATCATAGTACTGTTTTTAAACTTGAATTTATGGTGGTGTTTGGGAAGTTTGGGACTTGGGTTTTTTTTTATTTTTTTCATAAAAAAACAAATTTTTTACAAAATTAAAAAAAATACATCCAAACAAAATATCACATACAACTCCATAATTATTTCATTTTTTCTCTCACAAATATCACATCTAATCACAAAAAAACTCAATTATCTTTCCAAACATAAAAAAAAATTTCTTCAATAATATTCTACAACTAAAAAAACCTACATAAAAATTTATTTTCCAAACACCCACAAAGAAAAAGAAAGAGGGGATATGTGATTATTCGATAATTTGAAAGTACAATCACGTGATATTTTATGATAATATAATTGGTAGAAAAAATAATTACTTACACTGGATGATTGAAGAGTACAAAAAATTATAATAAATAATGATTGATAAAAAAATATAATTACTTAATATTTCAAGACTATTCTCTACTTTTTCTTTCTTATCTTTATCATGTTGAGTTGGCCAAAGAAAGCTTTCAGTCTGCAGTACTAATGCCAGTAGCGACATTTTCAATGGTGACTCCCCCTCAATACTCCATTTTTTATGGGTCCCATTATGGTTATTCAAAAGATCAGTTCGTTTTATGAAAGTAACAGTAAATATGATTTTAAATTAAAATTAGTTATTTTATAAAATAAAATATACTGAATTAGTACTTTTATTAATATCTGATTAAGTTAATTTTTTACATATGTATATTCTTCTTTTCAAGACCTACTAAATAAACGGTTCAGATCATTATTGTAGATCCCCACAGAGTCTACAAGATAAAATTATAAATTGAAAAATAATGTACAAATTCACTTTTTAGACCAAATAATTTGTAAATGAGATGATTAGTAAGTGATTAAAAAAGATATGAAAGAAAGGTTTGTCTTAAATATTTTAGTACATTGCCACATCAATGTGTTTAGAAAATGAATAATTTTTCAGCTTAAATAGCATTAATCTTTTGAAAATTATGGAGAATATACAAAATAGTGTGTTATATAATAAAAGGGTAATTTCAATTCAGTGTATATTTTTTTTTTAAAAATTACAAAGAAGTGTTTGTTAGTTTAAGGAGTAGATGAGTGTTCCAACATCGTAATTAAAATATGTGTTAACTAAGCATAAAGTTTTTAAAAAATTAATTAATTTTAAAAGTACAAAAAAAAAAAAAAATCCCACCCCATATCTTTCTGACTCCCCTTCCTCTCTAAAGGGCTCTCCACAAGGGTGTTAACACATCCATTAGTGCCTCAGAATTTTTTTGACGTTACTAACTATTAGTTTATTTGGCACTAATATAATGAAGATGCTCTAATTTACCGTTGTGGAATCTGTAAACCAATATGTAAAAATAGAGAAAGGGGATGTTTAGTCAGAGTAGATGCTCCTTTACAAATACACGTCATAGTTACAAATGCATTGGCTTTGATGTGCTTCTTAGAGCATCTCTAACAATTTTTTCAAATTAATTGATGTCAATTTTATTTATATTATTCTTTTTTTAAAGCTTAAGCATTCCAACCAATATGTCAAAGGAAAAAGACTAAGACCCCCAGTGAGAGTGACCCTCATCACTCCCACTGTTTTTTGATTGATCCAAAAATATATATATATATATATATATTTTTTGGCCTTAGTCTCACAGTCCCCACGTGGAGTTGGGGGTGCTGGGGTTCCCAACACTGCCGATATGTCAAATTTATTTTTTATTTTACTTATATTTTAATCTCTTTTTTACTTTAGTTTGTATTTCAAATTTTTCTCTCTACAACACTTCTGTCGGCAAATTACTCAAGTGGGTAAATGGAATGATACTTTATATATTTTACTTTTCAATCCAACTTCAGAGGATCTCATCTCAGAAGAATAATACAAGAATTTTATCATAATTTTCTTTTTTTGAATAAAAGGAAGAATATTTTATTAAAACTCAAATGACATAAAATGCTCCTCCCAGAAGAATAATACAAAAACGTTATCATAATTTATTTTATTTTTTTGAATAAAAGGGAGAATATTTTATTAAAACCCAAATGACATAAAATGATATAAAAATGTAGGTTGAATATTGAAAATGATATATTCAAATGATATATTTAAAATGTTCAATTGATATATTCAAAATGTAAGAAAACTACTTTCTTAGCCAAGCATAATTATTTTGAAACTAGAGAGCGAGAAAAAAGCCAAGCATATCTTTATTTTATTTTATTTTTATTTATTATTATTTTATTATTATTATTATTATTTTTTTTTTTTTTTTTTTTTTTTGAGAACTTGAAAAAACAGTTATACTAAATTAAAGCAAACAACATATAACAAAACAAAACCAACAAGACCCTAAGGGTCATATCTTGATTCTTGAGAGGAAAGAGTTGGGGAATTAGTACACTTCCACAAGTATTTTCTCAACCCAACATGCTAAATTGAATCCACCCCCATTATAATGTAGGCTATATTTTTACCTAACAGTTTATTAAAGTGCCACAACTACTAAACCCATTTGGAGGGGTTTGGACTTAAATCCTTTCCCCCCAAAAATACCTAATGAAGGATAAATACTTTGGCAAAGCAACATACAATATTTCCATTTTAGCTACGTATTCAAAAAAATTTAAATAATTTTTCTGAGTGCATAACATTTCTATTTTAAGTATGCCTTAATCAAACTATAAAAATGTACATTGAATGACACTCTCCTCAACATTTTAAACGCTACCAACCACTACAATTTGGATCATTCATGATAGATCAAAATGTGGTTCATAAATACTCGCAACACATTAATTAGGAGTACCATTTTTTTCTCCTTTATCACAGCGAGGGATTTTTTAAATTTTTCTTTGTCCAGCCCCTATTTTAATGGACAGTTAATTATTAAATTATATAAAAATTTAAAAATAATAGAATCTTAAGATATAATTCAATAATTAAAAAAATAAATTAAGGCCAGAAGCAGAAGATCATGTGCGCTGACCATCTTTTAGTTGCTAAAGTTTGAGATAACATATAAATACTCCTCTGAAAATCATTGTTTATTTTATTTTATTTTTAAATTTTATTAATATTTCCATGGCAAGATTGATGTCACTATAATATATAAGAATTTTAAGAACTAAATTTTTCTTTCCAAAAGTGAAAATTTTATTCCAAAAAATATTAAAAGATCAATTTCTATAGTCCCGTCACTACAAGATCATCTTGAAAAGTACAAAAAAAAAAAAACCTTTGGAGACAAAATTTTGAAAATGCACGATAAACACATTTTGAAGACAAAATAATTTTGTGTCAAAAAGATTTATTTTTTGGGCGCTTTTATTCCTAAATTTTTGTTTTTAAAATCTTAATTTATTATAGTGTGTCTTTTCAAAAACTGATAAACAAATAAAACACAAGGAGATAAACACCTGAACTGCCCCAAAACAACCATAGACAAGCATAGAACCATCCCCAACAATCATCCAAACAATAAACTCTCCTTCTCATGTATCCAAATACATATAAAAGCTTATCTCATGCACAAATATATATATATATATATATAGTATATATAAGCTCGCATGCTTGAATAAAATATATATCACATGCCCTATCCCTATTATAGTAGCTGAGTTTGTAGATTAAGGGTTGGTTTGGGATGTTCTAAAAAAGTGCACTTTTTGACTTATTGGTGGGTTTGGGTTGGGTTTGGGTTGGGTTTGATGTGATATGTTAGAGAGATGATGTGATTTAAATAAGATGATGTGACTTAAATAAGATAGTGACTTTTTGACTTTTTGACTTATTTAGTACATGCCAAACTAGCCCTAAATATATTTATATATATGGTCATTTGCTTTTATCTTGTATTATATAGTGTCTCCCATGCAAATTCTAATCCATTCAAAAAAAAAAAGCAAGAAATAAAAAAATGTATGCTCATGAGCATAAAATAAAAGAATAAAAAATAAATAAACAAAGGAAGTGAGAAATAATAAAGAGTATGTCAGTGATGAATTAGCAATGCACGTGGTGGGACTTATGAAGACAAAGTTGAGATAGGCATGCAAGAAAGTCATTGGACTATACCATAACGAGAGACAACTCATGCTCACAATCTTGTCAGATCACTGTTTAAAAAGACATATTCATTTCTGTTGAACTTGATCTATTCTATGTTGGAGAACAAACTCCATCTTTAAAACAAAATTAGCATCCAAACAATTCAGAACAAAATGAGCCAAAGATTCCATATAGGTAATAAAATTTATATAAAAAAAATGAAAAAGAAAAAGAAGTAGAGAACAAAAGAAAGAAAACATAAGAGAAGACTCCATTTTGTGATAAATGGATTTGAAATAGTAGGAGTGAGTATGGTCCGGATTGAGGTAAAATCAGGATTCATCCGTTATTTACGATTCTTAAAAAATTAGAACCAATCTAATCTATTTAAATCGTAGAACCAATCCATTTAAACATAGATTTACATAATTAAATAACAAAAAAAATATAAAACATTTTAATTTGATAAAAACATAAACATAACATTAAATAAAAGCTATAAAACTGGATACACATTACACAAAGTAGAGTTCTCTTCTGTATTAAAACTAAACATAATATCAAACAAAAGCAATAAGAAAACTGGTTTAGCTTTTATATGAAATAAGAAATGATATTACGTGGGAAGGTTTATAATATAAATATAGACTATTTGTATACGGTCCAGATCGGTTTCAATTCAAAACCAGGGGGTTCAATCTAGAACCGATCCGCAGCCTACGGATTTTTAAATTTCTAATCCGGAACCAAATCACCGATTCAAAAAACTAATCCAAACTTACCAGATTGGACTAGACCGGATTGGATTACGAATTATACAGATTTCTTACTCAGCCCTATGAAAGAGGTTAAATTTTAGGATAAATTACAGTTGTAGTCATTATAATTTGCCTCTTAGGTCAATTTGGCTCTCCCGCTTATATTTGCATCAATTTTATCATTGAATTTTTTAAACAGTGTCAATTTAGTCCAATTAACACAATTTTAAAATTTGTACTCATATCAAAAGGCAAAGTATTCAATTTACTCTCCGTGTCTATATTTAAATGGTCAATTCTATTTTGAATAAATCATTTGCCTTTGATTTCCGTCTAATTTTTTAATAGATATCATTAATTGGAATTAAATTGACACAATGTAAAAAATTAAAAGACAAAATTGGTACAATTAAAACTACATTGATCAAATTGATACAAGAAAACTAATCTATAAATTTATGAAGTTTAGGATAAATTATATCCATGTAGATTGAATAATGCCAGAAGAGATGTATTTTGTTAGTTAAAATTCTGTATAAGAACAATTGGAAGAATTTCAAATAACTATTGATTTACAAAGTTATTTCAAGTTCCTTAATTCAAATCTATCAAATCAATTCAAGAAATCTACTTCAAAAAAGACTAGAATACTGAATTAGAGGCTATAAACTCCTTATAATGAGTGATGCTAAATTCACATATTTGAAATTCACAAATCCAAATGCAACCTCAAGATTGTTTCATTCTCTACTCTCACTCTCTCTACCTGTTATGCAGAGGATTAGCTCCTGCAGGAACACCTCTCTTTTCATCTGTAAAATTGCATGAAGAACAATTGGAAGCATTTGAATAATTAGAAATTCCCAAAGCGAATCCAAAGTTTGAGAGAATCAGCAGAAGAAGAAGAAGAACTAGCACAGCAAGAGCACCCATCTTCACTACTCGACGCGCTGAAACCATTTTTAAATCATATAAAACCCTTCAAACATTCATTGACCATGATATATGAATATAATTAATAAGCAAAAATGTGACTATTGAATTTTGGTGAAAGTAGGGAACAATAGTAAGTACCATGAAAAAGTGGAGGTGGTAACATTTCTTCTTCTGAGTGAGAGAGCTTGAATGGAAACTGTGATGAAGAAGACTGTTATTGAACATTGCCATAATAGATAGAGATAGAGCCTTTTTGGTTGATCACAGAATGGCAACATGAAGTAAACATTTTTTAAGCTCAAATAATTCTCCCTCCGCAGTTGATAATATAAATAATAGTAAAAAATTAAGAAATCAAAAAAATTATTTAGATTTTACCTAAAATATTGATGTATGGTTTAGATTCAATTCAATATAGTGGAATTGATACTACAATGAATCTCAACTATCTAATATTTTTTCTGAGTATTTTTATGAATAATTTTTCTCAATACCTTGCATTGTTGATGATGAAATTATCTCACTTTTTAATGGTTTAAACTTTTAAATGAATTATCCTTATATGGTCTTGAGTAATAATTCTACATCTTCTCTGTGGTCTACTCAACTATTAATGGCACTATACTCTTATAATTTTACACAATTTGTACTTTGCCTCTTGTAAGATAAAAAGCTATATTTTGCACTTTATAATTTTTAAAAAATTGCACTTTATTTTTTATAAAATAAAAATGTGTACCTTGCACCTTATAGTTTTTTAATAATTTCACTTTCACCTTTATTTTTTATTATAGTTTATAATAATTTAAAAAAACTAAGAGCACAAAGTGAATCATTTTATTTTATAAGGGGCACAGTACAACTTTTACAAAAATTATATGGTGGGAGGTGCTACTTTTAATTTTACAAGGGGGTAAAGTGCAACTTCAGTCAAACTATGGGGTGCAAATTGCAATTAACCCTATAATCCATTGCCGCGGCTAGACTTTTTTGATATTTTATTTTCGGGCCCAAATCGAATAAGCAAGATCTCACCTCATAACTGAATCTGGGCCTGTCGTCGGATCCTATAATTTCGGACTAGTCCGGGTCGAGCCCATCTCTGATTTTAGAGGCTTTGATACAGTCATGGCCCAGTTGTTTTTGAATATAGGCCCAATATCAAAAACGAATTGGTAGCCCATATTGAACAATTGAGGCCTTTCCGCCTAAGCCTTGTCCAAATTTTGTCTACTTGTTGCATCAATAAAATAGCTTTCTTAACAGTCTATTGAAGATCAACAACAAACATAACAAAACTATAGGAAAGAGTAATGTTATAATTCATACAAATAAAAAATTATACAAAATAATGGCCAAGCATAAAAGATTTTGATGTTAGGTTTTTTAAGCATTTCCCTTCTATTATTCCATTAGAATATGTATTATCATATTTGATTTATAAATAATAAAAAAAAGCGATAAACAAATAATACAAACCTGACATCAAGGTTCTAAAAAGCGGTTGCGGTCGCCGTAACGGTGGCGGTGGCGCGGTTGCGATTGCGATTCTTGAGGTGTAAAAGCGTAGCGTATATGATTCGATAACGAGCTGAATTTTTTATTTTTCGCACAATTTGAAAAAATCTTACCGATACGCACATTTTTTTTCCATGATCATATTTATTGGGTTTTAAAATAAATATTGATCAATTTTTATAAATTTTTAAGTTTGATCCAATATATTTCATATTTTTAAATAACTATAAACTAAGTTTTTTACATTTTATTTTAATAATTAATGACTTTATATTATACAAAAATCAATCACTAACTATTATATATAAGATAAACAATGACAAAAGTAAGAGAATAAATAAAAGCCTAAATATATATATATATATATGTTAATCAAGCCAAATAGATAATAACTACACTTATTATTATTATTATCAAACAATATATAGATAGACACACACAAACAAAATGGTTGAGTGATAGCAACTGAATAGAATAACATAGGTTTTACAATTTCAACAAATCAATAACATGTTCTTCATCTTCCCTATTCTCTCTCTCTCTCTTTCTCTTGTTCCTCCATTTTCCCTCTTCTCTCTCTATCTCTCTTCCCCATTTTTTAACTTTTTTTTTTTTTTTTTTTGTGTTTTTCGAAAGAAGCAATTCGAAACTGTTACGTAACGGTGCATATGATCGACCGCTTCTGACGATACATTTGTGAATCTCAATCACATCGTAAGCGGTGTAACGGGTGACAGTAACTATCACAACCATTACGTAACAGCGTTACGTAACGTTTGCGGTCGCTTTTTAAAACCTTACCTGATATTGTTCACCATTATAAAGGAATGAACATTTCATATACATTCTAAGAAATAATCATTCCATTTTAGCCTCATTTCACCAATATAAAAAAATAAC
This sequence comes from Camellia lanceoleosa, assembly GCA_025200525.1. Lineage (NCBI taxonomy): Eukaryota > Viridiplantae > Streptophyta > Magnoliopsida > Ericales > Theaceae > Camellia > Camellia lanceoleosa. Next base: position 185,610,229 of record CM045759.1, on the reverse strand, counting down.
ATTTATCATTTTTTACGTTGAAATATATATCCCAAATTTATAAGACTTATTATAACCCTTTAATGTAATCTACCCTTTAAATATTATGCAAAATGTTAGCTGTGCCTAAGATGCAAAGAATAATTACGGAGGTTCTTTAAAGAGCAACTTAAGGCTAAATTTGCATTTTTTAATTCTATAGACTAAGTTTAGGGTTGGTTTAGATTATTTATTTCACCCAAAAAAACAAAAACTAAATATTATATTATTATTCCCCACATTTCATTGTACCCACTCTAAAGTGGTTCCTAGCCCACATTGGAATCATTACTTGTAAAGAAATGTTAGGCAGAGGAAGACATGAGCCAACAAAAGTTTGATTTTGTCACCCCACTTTAATTTGGGAAATGCTTATTTTGGTTGATATGTTTTCAATTGTGATAAACTAAAGGCTTACTTTTTAATTGATTTCAGTTAGATTCAATCATCAGCTTCCCATTAGAAATTTGGATGGGACAAACACATGTGTAATATAGACTCCAGAACAGAATAAATAAATAAATCAAATTAGTTTAATATGAAAATCATCACCCACAAGACAAAAATCATGCTTCATGAATTTTGTTCAAATCTAATTTTGTTCAATATCTAAAACTACATTATTGTCACTACGCCAAAACAGAGCATTAACGACGGTTTTTTTAACGACGGTAACGAAAACCGCCGTTAATACCGCCGTTAATATATCATTAACGGCGGTTTCGTTACCGCCGTTAAAAAAACCGCCACTAAAAGTGTCTTAAACGACAGTAATGAAACCCACTTTTAACGGCAGTAACGAAACCACTATTAATACCCACTTTTAACGGCGGTAACAAAACCGCCGCTAATGCCCAACCATTACTGCCGTTAATGACGGCGGTCTTCTTTACGGAACTCGTGAAACTCCGGAGTTCATGAAACCATTTACAATAAAGTAAAAGTAATGTTTAAATATTTATTTAGGGAATATATTTCATAAAGATTGGCTGTGGCAAAGTGGTTGGTGTGGGTGGATGAGAGGTCTTGGAATCAAAACTTGGAGAGTGCAAGAAGAAAGAATTATTTTTTAAAAAATTTGAACCTATTTACGGCGGTAAAAAATTGCCGTTTTTGGTCTTATATTACCGCCGTTTTTGGTCGACTTTTAACGGTAATTTGCCTTTTCTGACGGTTTCACTTTTTCCGACCGCGCATAAGCAGCGATATGAAACGCCGTTATCTAGATTAAAAAGCTTTAACGGCGGTTTTACAGCCTTTAACGACGGTAAAAAACCGCCGCTAAAGCTTCATTTTGACGTAGTGTGTTGACATATGAGCAATAAGTTTTTAGAACTAAAAGGTATTAGTAATCTTACTAGCCATGCTAATGTACTCACAATTATTAAATCTTGTAAAAATTTCAAAACATAAAAATTGATGATTGAGAGTATATTAAAATATTTTAAAAAATTAAAAAAAGGAATAAAAAATCTCATGCTGATAAGAAATGTTAGATACCTTTAAAACATAATATCTAAATTCACTTGCAGTGAGGTGACAAGGAATTGGATTTGAAGTAGATTTTTAAACCAATCAATAACTGATGTGAAATAGTTCACATTATTGTGAGCAAATTTAGAGATGCTGTTCGGTCTCAAACATTTTATTTCTTTTTATTCCTTGTTATTAAAACAAAAACAAAAAAAAAAAAAATTAGAATTGACTCCAAAAAAGAGTCGGTAAAACAATTTCATGAAAATCAAATCATTGCATTGTAAAAATTAGATAAATTCAATAAGCTTACAAATAAGAGGTCTTCTATAAAGAATTTACTGTCCATGCATGATATTCTGTCGTTATTTTAATCTATGTTTGGGGAGTATACTTCATAAAAAATAACGATAAAAATTGTATAGATTTAACTATTATATGATGAGTTTCACATTAAAATTAAGGCTAAGTTTGGGAAGTCCCAAATAAGCCAAAAAGCTAAAAAGTTATTCAAAAAGTTAAAAAGTTAACACTATTCACCAAAAGTCAACAATTACGGCTGCACAACTCCCAATTCAAATTTTTCTCTAAAAACTAATTTTTACAATTTTTTATTACACATTTTTCCATAAAAAGTCAAAAAGTTAACCCAAACATCTATATTTTCAACCTCACTTTTTTAGTCAAAAAAGACAAAAAGTGCACTTATTTAGTCTTCCCAAACAAGGCCTAAATCTTGAGCCCCCATCCTTTTTCTAAATAAAATTTTAGGTTCCTTGAATAACTGATATGCAATTGGTCCCTCCAATTAATTAATTGGGCTCTTTTTTGATAAATCCTATTTGTAACTGTTTTATTCCATAAAATCCAAACTATTTCTAAATATTCCATTAGATCTATTAATTGTAAAAGGACGAAATAACCCCTCCTCCGCCTCTCCCGCGTGTAATCAATTCTGCAAAACCCATTCTCATTCCAACTATTCAATCCACAAAATTTCCAAAACAAAAATTGAATCCACGAAACCAGATTCACATCGCCTCCAGTAACCCTAGATTCACATCGCCTCACCAACGTCGTCGTCGTCCATCGTCCACCGTCGATCCTAAATTCCTCTTCATCTCACCGCTGTGAAGATTCACATCGGAAGGAGGGTGCTTCGTCGGTCGAAAATTCTTATCGTTGGATTGAGTTTATTTCATCCAATGAGTGTGGTCCATACCCACCCACCGTGAGGAACAAAAGTAAGCAATACCATTCCACCTTCTGCTTTTCAATCATAATGTGATCACCGATGTATATATTTACATTGCCCTATAACTGTTGTTGTTTTCGGATTTGAATTTGTAAACATAGATGTTTTCGGAATTGATTTTATAAACATAGATAATGTCAACATTCACATTAGTATTCATTACTGAGTAAACTTACAGTAGTAGACACTAAAAATCCCTTAATTAAATTAATCTCATTAAACCAATGGGCTGCTTTGTATGTTCAAAGCTTAATCAGAACTGCATTTCAAATCATTTTTTAAAAAAACAAAACCTCAATTGTTTTCTATTGTGATATACAAATGACAAAACAACAATATATTAGTAGTGTTTTGAGAAGATGATAAAAAAAAAAAAAAAAATTTTTTTTTTTTTTTTTATAATTCTTTGACTTTTTTAATATAAAAAAATAATATAATTCAAAAAAATTAAAAAATCAAAAAATTAACTTTTATCAGCTTGTCAAAACATCCCTTAGCATGCTAATCCACATCACTATATCCATTAACTGCAACATAAATCGACAGGCCGACAAACTGTCCAACACAAGACATCTGTCGTCCAATTTTCTTTATATATTAATATTTATTTTATTATATAAAATATACACTTTTCTTATTTGCTGTAGGTTGTCACGTTTTTTTAATTTTCTAAAATAAAAATGTTATAAACTTATGCTTACCCTTATTAATTCATAATTATCTTAAATGTGTTTATGTGACTGAAATTAAATTAATTAAGTATAGAATTCATGAGTAAAATGAATTTGAACTATTGATTTTTTTTCTTCAATACATCTTGAGTTCATAAATCTAAATTTAAAATATTATTTTTTAAAATCTTTCAAATTTAATAATTATTTCATCTATTAACTGTCACCAAACTGTCCAAAACAGTTAAAAAATTTCATCATTTACCAAATTATCCCTTAATCATTAAATAATTCAAAATTTTATAAAAATACATTACGTTTATAATATAATTATACTAATTTATAATTTTCACTTTAAGAGTGTGTATTATAAATTCATTCATCAATAACTTTTCTCACAAAATAATTTAACTAACACTATAAAGTGACGTAACATTTCTTGTCATTTGTCTTTCGGGTAAATAGATTTCTTCTTAAAATTACTCAAACACGCTTATAAAAAAGTGTGACACCAATATTTTAGTACTTGTCATTTGTATGTACAAAATAAATAAATAACATTGATAATTTTAAATAAAATTAAGCGTGAGTCATAGTTAAGCATAAAAGATTAAAAATATTTACCATTAGTATGTTGAAAATAATAGTTAAGCATAAAAGATTAAAAATATTTACCATTAGTATGTTGAAAATAATACCAAGAACTTGCACCCATAAAAATTCCTACGATTTTGCAATTTTGTGCTCTATTTCTCATTCTCATTGCCCAGTTGAATTTAGTATATAGGATGAAAATCATGAGCAATGATTCTTTATAGTAATTTTGCTTAGAATAATTTTAAAACAATTTTTTTGTATGACTATTAAATATTATTAATTTTTTATTGTTATACTTTCGAAAAAATATTTACAGATACATAAAAAAGTTTAGAATTTTAATTCTTAATATTTACAAAATTTACCACTGCTGTATAATTTTTTTCTTCTAAATTTATACTGAATTGTAATTTTTCCAATAGTTTTTGATCGGTTCTTATTTGTCAATAGACTACTTTAACTAGAAATTCAAAAAATCATTACAATTTATTATATTATTTTCTTTATTTTTCATACATCTTTCTATAAAAAATTAAAAAATTATTAAATTATTAACACGCAAAATTCTCAAACTATCTCTCCGAATTATAACAATAATATTACAAATTTAAACTTAATTATTCAAAAAATTATTTTAAATTATCATTGTTCATATTTATTCTATATATAGATTTCACACCATACAAATTTAATTGTAACCACATAATTTCATTCAAAATAAATTCATAATAAATAAAGGTAGATACAATAATTCGAATTGTAATTCTCTCAAAACTATTTTAGGATGAGCACAGGAAAAATTAAGGTTATGTTTGATTTCATTCTAGAATCATTATTCCACCCTCATATGTTTTTTTAATAACTTAGGATGTCCTAATCTTTGAGGGACCAATTCCACCGTTCACTAGCGGAGGGCCTATTTAAAGACAGAATAAAGCTCCGTATGAACTAACATAATACAAAGATTGATAGCACCTAATAAGTTTTGAATCTGAGACTTAAAGAGGAGCAAACTCCTAAATCCCAAGTCTACATCACTAGGCCAACCCTTGGAGGTTTATTCCACCCTCATATTTTAATCCTCTATTTGATTATAATTTTCAAAATATGATTCCAAATCACATTTCAAAATACATTTAAAAACATATTTAGTAATCAGAGAGTTTTTTAATTAAATTTCGAAAATTCTTTTCAAAACTCATAACCAAATAAATTTTTTTTATTTCAAAACTTATTTTAAAAATTTAAAACTTTTTTCAAAACTCATAACCAAATAACTTTTTTTATTTCAAAACTTATTTCAAAATTTCAAAAATTAATTCAAAACTTTTTTCAAAACTCATAATTAAACCAAAAAAAATAATTTAAATCATGATTCAATAATTTACAAATTTAAAATATAATTTTATTATCAAATTATGATTCTAAGGGGTTGTTTGGGGTGTCTTAAATAAGTGTACTTTTTGTCTTTTTGGACTAAAAAGTTGAGGAAAAAAATATGATTGTTTGGGTTAATTTTTTAACTTTTTACGAAAAAAATGTGTATTTAAAAATTATATAAATTAATATGTAATAGAAGAAGGTAAGGAGAGTAGCAGTACGGCCAACCATCTTGGCAGAGGCATTTGACATAAGAAATGGTTGTCCATTTGCGAGCATTGCATTGGGCTGTGATGTTCGACCTGTGGAGGCCCACCATGGGTCCCTTTTTGCTAATCGAAACCGTTTAATATGTAGAATTCATTTAGTATTAAATATTTATACAAAAATCACGTTGATCGGATATCGATAGCTATCTGATAGGATTAGTTTTTTTTTAACTGTTCACTATAACACCATCTTTTTTTATACAAAACTGATTTAATCATATAGTTAACGATATCCAATCAACGTGATTTTTTATAGACATATAGTACTCGACAAGTTCTATACATTGAACGGTGCAGATTATCAAAACGTGACCCGTGATGGCCCCCCAAGGCCGAACAGCAGCATGCTTTTGGTGCAATATGGTTGTATAATTTTTTCAAAAAAAATTAACTTCATCTGTGGGACGTCAGACGAGTTTTATTATTTTTTGTATAAAATTAATTTTTTATTATTTTTTAAAAAAATAATAATAATTTTTTAACTTTTTTTATAACTTTTTAAATTATTTTAAAAATGCCAAATCAGACCTAAAATTAAGCCAAACGTTACCCAAAAAAATCTTAATCATATGGTGTGATGACATTGTTGGCGATGATAACGATGATGATACCAAGAAATGAAATGAAACCAACACCAAGGTAGCTTCCTGGAAAGTGCACTCATGATATTGTTTTGGTCCACGCAATCAATTATACAGGCGACGAATTAGAATGATGGGTCATCATGGGAAGTGTAATGGACCCCTATATGACGCTATCCTATTATCCTATCAGAGACAGAGAGACAGTGTGTGTGAGATCTTCCTCATGATTCACCAACGACTTTCCCCCATCCCACTCCCCCCAATTATGATTGCGTGTTTTTTGTGGCAACTTTTTTATGTGAGTAAATTATAAATATAGGATGTGTTTGATTGGAGGATTGGGAGGCAGGACTATCTATTATTTGGACTTTAATTCAAATAGTCTTTCTTAATTTAAATCGTTTGATTTTTTTAGTCATTGACGGACGTGAGTCGGCCGACTCATGTCCTCATATGAGGACTATCCCGCCTCTGAGGGTGGGGACGAATGTGGGATTAATCACTGTTTGGATTAGATGATGAAATGACCATGTTGACCCTCTACTATTTAATTATGTATTATATTTAATAAAATTCAATAAAATTTAAATGTCTCAATTTAAAAATAAAATAATTTTATTTAATTTTTTATTAATGTTTTATTTATTTAATTTTTTAAAATAATTTTTTATAGATATTTTATTGATGTCTTATTTTAAAATTTTGTTTATAATTTATTTAATTTCATTATTTAAATTGTAATAGGTGTTTTATTTAAAATTTATTTAAAATTTTAATTAAAAAAAATATAAATCTTTTATACAGGTTATACAGTATTTTATTAAATCAAATTTAGTGGTTATTTATTTATTTAATTGTGTATGTAAAATTTTTTTTTTGTAAAGTTATGTATGTAAAAAAAATAAATTGAATTCACTAATGACTTGTATGTAAAGTTGGACCACACAGTAAAGTTTTGTATGTAAAAAAAATAATGATTTGTTATACAGTAATGATTTAAAACAAATTTTATTGATATTTTATTTATTTATTTATTTAATTTAAAAAAAACAAATTTATTTAATTAAAAATAATTAAACGTTGGATTCATTTGTCCAAAAATAATTATCCTATCCAGTCCAAAAATAATCCGACCAAATAATTATCCTATCCAAAAATAATTTATTTAATAATTATCCTATTAAAAATAATTAATTGAAAAAGGGCAAAATAGTCTTTTGTTCATTTATCATATCCAGTCCGTCCAACCAAACGTTAGATTCACTGAAAATAGTCCTTTCCAGACATCTAATCCCATGAAAAAACAAACACAGGATACATATCCAATCCGACCAAATAGTCCGGGGGATTCACAATCCTAGGACTCAAGTCCGATGGATTCTAATCCCCCCTTTTCCAGTCCGCCCAATCAAACACACCCATATTGTTTAAAATTTAGGCTTGGTTTGAGATACATTACAAAAGTTAAAAAGACAAAAATTTACTATCCTATTTAAGTCACATCACTTCAAACTCAATCCATACTCAACTCATATTTCATAAAAAGTCAAAAAGTGCACCTATTTAGATCATCTCAAACCACCCCTTAATTAAAATACAAATTAATTTTTATAATTTTAAAAATTATATTTTATCTTTTAAAATTTTTATTTTATAATAATTTTTTTATTTTATTAATAAATTATTTAGTTAATTAATAATTTTTAATAATATTATAAATATATTTTAATTAATAATTAATTTTATTATTATATAAGAGAGCAATTATGAATTTAATTTTTTTAATTAATTCTATTAAATAAAAAATTCTAACACTAGGTTATTTGTAATTTTTTAAATCATAAAAAATAATTTATACTTTAAATAAACCTTATAGGATGTATTTTTAATTTATCATATTATATTTATTTTCTCTCTCTTTCTTTTTTTTTTTTTGTCTTTTTCTTTTTTCTTACGTTAATCATATCTTTTACTTTTCTCCTGAGTCCTGTATAAAAGTAAAATGAAATTTGTGTAAAAATGTATTTAACCCTCTTGTTTACTTTTCAGCCCATCAATCTACGCCGTCCATCGAGTGTATGTGAATTCTGATCAACCCATGCTCCTTCATTCATGGATGATCAATTTATATATATATAATAATAAAATTATATGATTGATGGTGTTGTTTGGAACAATTTAGGCGCTGTTTGGCAATCTTGATTTTTACTCAAAAAATTACTATAATTTGCCAAGTCATTTTTTTATTTTTATTTTTTTGCATATATTATTTTATAAAAAAAATTTAAAAAATAACTAAAAATTCAATTCCCAAACCACACCTTACAATATAGATTATTATTTTTCTTATTTGAACATTTGTTTTAGTATTTGAGGTTTCTATAAATTGAGTCAACGGAGTGAGATTGACTTATTATAATAATCTAAATATGGAAAATTATTAAATATTTTTGGAGTACTACGTGTTTGTACTTCTTAATCAATCATCATTCAGTATGCCTCATCATGTTCTCAAATTACCTAACACAATACCTCACTTACCCACCTTCTCCACTAATTATAATATTATGAAACCAGTGGTGCGTACCAATTAATATACCAACACTAATTGTGACATTATTATTTACTCCATTCATTAATCACATTACAAATACTAAAAATTTCTTAAATTATGTCACATCATCAATTAGTACACTAGTTAGTGTACTAATTGATGCATATAGCATTATTCATTATAAAACACCACATATTTATACTTCAGAATTACTGAATAATTACTCTCAATTTATTAACTTGCTAAAAGTTATATATAATATTTTTTAATATACATAGTGTGGGGACATACACATTTTCTATTGGTAAAAGAAAATAATAACGAAGTTATATTTTTTTAAAAGTTATATTAGAGATGATTAAGCCTATAGAAACGTTGTTTTAAAAATAAATATATATATATATATATATATATCTGTGTGTGTGAATTCTAAATAATTGAAATTATTTTAGTAATAGGGTGAGATAGTTAAGAAGTCAAGAGCACTATTAGGTATATAAAAAATTTTGATAAAGTTTCTAGCATTTTTCAAAAGTCAGAAAAATAGTACAAAAAAGTCAACTTTCTCTTTCTACTTATTTATCCCTCTTTTTGTGAAATCTCAAAAAATTAAATAAAATAATCAATTTCCAGAACAATCTTGAATTTGTATTATTATTATTATTATTTTGATATCTGTCTAGAGTTTATTGAATTATTTAAATTTTATAAATTGGTTGGTTTGTGTATAGGTTATTTTATTAATTTTTTTAATTTTTTAACTAAAATATAAGGTGAAAACAATTAGTATATTTGAGACATTATTTGAATTTTTATGAAAAAAATGTATAAAAGTAAAAGAAAAAGGAATCTTTAAATTTTTTAGAATATAATTCTTTAGTTTTTTTTTTACTTTTTTTTAACAACTTTTTGACTATTATTTGATGTTGCCAAACTTATTCAAAAAGACATAATCACATACGAGTGACCTTTGAGGCTAGATCCTAAGAAGCTAAAGATCCCAAAAGTCACTTTTAGATAGTGCTACATATAGCTTAATCATTCAATCATGTAACACTAAATTGCAGACTCACATAGATGTGAATTTGAATTCGTATTTCTGATACTGAATACGATTCGCCGAAACATAAAAGAGAGAATAGAACTTAAAAAAATTTATATCTCAAAACCTTATCAAATTTTTGAACCCATTGGATTGCTGGCAAACTTACCCAATAAAGGTCTCCTTTGGCAACTAGATTAAAAGTTAATTTATTGACATTTTAACTTTTTTAGATCACATTATTTCTTTATTTTTTTACATTTTTTTTCAAAAAAATTAAAAATAAATCAAAAAAAATTAATTTTTAACTTTTTTAAAATAGGCCAAATGGTAACAAATAAAACTGTTAATTATTAATCCACAACAACTGTTTGTATATTGAGGCCTTGTTTTTTAGAACAAGCTATTTTAATAATTTTTTTGATTTTTTTTAGTTAAAATATGAGGTAAAAAAAAATTAGTATATTTATAATGACTTTTTAATTTTTTATCAAAACATATGCAAAAAGTAGGATTGGGCATAAGGTTATCCGAACCACCCAAACCGTCCGACTCAAACCAATCCGTATGCAAATGGGTAGTTTTGCAAACACAATGCGAACAGATACGGTTTGAAATATGGCATAATTGCAGATTGTGGACGGGTTGCGAATTTAACCCGCCCCTGCAAGAACCCGCCCGCACTTAGTCTTTTTTTTAAAAAAAAAATAAATCTAGACCATTGTTATTTTATTATTACATCTTAGATGAATGTAAAAATTAATGAAGAATTACTTTTAGGCAAGCTTTGGATTTTAAATGATTTTACTTTAATTGTATTTTTGGATGGTATATAGTGAGATTGATAAACTAGTTTAGGATTTTAAAAGATGTGCTTGTGTTAGTTTATAATTTAATTTAAAAGTTTAGAATTTTGAATAATATGTTGGTGTTAGGAATTGATTTTGTTGTGTTTTAAATTTTATAAGTTTTAATTCATTAACTATTAATGTTGGACCATTTTAGAAAATAGGGAGAAAATGATAAAAAAAAATAAATATTTACAAAATGAGAAAAAAATGCTCCAAAATAAATTTTTAAAGAAAAAATTTCAATTCGCAAACCGCCCACAGCCGCCTGTACATCCACAAACCTTATTTACACAAACTGCAACTCACACTATAAGTGATTATGCATTGAATTTTTCTCAAATAATATACATATCAGCGAGTCCAAACCGATTCATAAAGTGTTTAAAACAGAACTACGATCATTCTTAACTAAAGGTAGCAGGAAAATAAAATTTTTAAATTTTTAACATAAATTATAAATTATTTAATTTTTTTAATAATTGTTGAACTTTTAAACTAAAATTCTACCAGGGCAAACGAGATCTGAAAGTAGTTATGATCCAACTTCCAATAAATTGCACGAGATGGGACCGTGACTTGGGGAGTCCCTCATCGTCAAAAGGAAGTTGGGTTGAATAGAGTTGTTAATGATGATGATGAAGGACCTTCATGCAAGTGTTCAAATAATAAAGTCTTGATGCTCATGATGACGTGTTTGATAAAAGTAATGTGAATGTGAGTAGTGGGCCCACTTTAGTGTCACCCACGTGGGGTGTGACCCACCGGTCTCCTTAAAGTTTAGGGCATCTCACGCCGCCCATCACCCTGTTAATCTATTTTGTGTTTCAAATATTAAAATTTTTATTAAAAAATTGATTAAGCACTCACATGGTAGTAAAAAGTTAATTTTTAATTTTTTTACATAAATTATTATTTAAAAAGTTAATTATTTTAATTAAAAAAGTTAAAAATTAATTTTTTACTAATTTTTCAAAACACCACGGTGTGCATGTGACTGTATAGTTAATTTTTTGTTAACTTTTTTTTTTTGTAATTTTAGCATTGCCCTCGTGTGCTATTCAATTTCTCATGCGAAATTAACACAAAATTATTTATAGTAGTCATAAAAATTTATGTGATATTATTTATTTAGTAAATATTTGACCTGCATTGAAAAAGTATATTTTTTTATATATATATATTTATTTATTTAAGTCACATCAATAAATATCTATCATTATTTTCTCTCTACTTTTTTATATTATTTTTTATAAAAATTTAAAAAGTACATTTATTTAAAATATTCTAAACCATCCCTGAATGTCTTAAAAATTTATGAAATATTATTTATTTTGTGTGCATTGTAATTCTCATTAGTTGAATTACCACATAAATAAATGCAGCATACTATTTCAAAAGTATTTAATAATTTTTTATTATTTAATATTCTTAATTATTAATATATATATATATATATTGTTGATAAATAACGAATAAGTCATTATATTTTGTGATTTTTTATTTATTAAAAATATCACGTGATATTTCAAACTACTTAATAATTTTGAATTTTTTATTTTATTTTTTAAATGTACCTAAAAGATTAATTTCACGTTGATAATAATTTTGATTTTTCTCCAATTTCTTTCTTTCTACCCCAACAAGAAAGCCAATCTCACGAGTGATCAACGCGACTCCACTTTCTTCGTACTTTTTCTAACTGACTATTCTCTCCAACCATAAAAGAACTACGTGCACGTGAGCCAACGTCTCTCCCTCTCTCTCATCACACATACATGAACAAACAAGGTTCTCATCATACATACATGAACAAACAAGGTCATAAGTTAACCCCACAACTATTTTATCATTATCCTTTTCCCTTTATCATGCCACTTTGTGTTCTACTTGTAATTCTTTTGACAAAAAAGAAGATTTAATTGACAGGAAAATACAATTTTTTTTTTTTTTTTTTTTTTTTTTTTTATCTTCCATAATTAACTTGTCGACCACGAAAAGAACTTGATATTGGCATTGCAATTCAAAACATTTATGATCTATCTATCTATATGACCCCACTTTCCCAAACTATTTGCTATGTTTAGTCTACAATGAATAATATCCCCCATTGAATACACTTTTTTATGAAAAAAATTCTGTTAAAATAGATTTTCTTGTCTGTGGCACTTAAATTAGATTGACTTAGTTTAATCTATTATTATTTTTCTCAAATAAACAAAATCAAGCATGAGAATTTTTTTTGCGTAGACAAAAATATCAAGTAATTAATATCAAGAGATTAACCTAATAGATATTAGATGAAGTGTACTAGACATATAATGTCTAACTTCAAGTTTTATTATTGTGAATGCACCTTCTTCTCGCGTATTCCTCTATTACCAATTGGAATTATAAAAATAAAATGTGATCGGTTATTCGTTTCCTAAATTTTGTAAAAGATTAACATAATGTTAAAATCAGGATTAATTTTTTTTATTTGCACAAAAATTAATCATAGAATTGAACACAATAATCTCATATGGATGTAAAATTCACAAAAAAATAAAATAAAATAAAACCTTCCATGAAAAGATTGTGTCGAATTTTGAGATGAAACTCTCTCTTACTAACCACACCAATGATGCATGAAATGAACAAAAGTAAACTAAGGAGGAAGAATCAATATAAAGAAAAACTGTAAAGAATCAGGCATTTAATTAAACACAAACAAAATTATAATAATCCCTTCATACATATATATACTTCTTTGATAATTTACAAACATAATTAGAAAAAGAAGAGGATGATGAGATTGATTAGTCATTTCTATTCTTCTATAAAATTTAATTAACACTAACTTTTTTTCATTATATAGATATATAAATATTTTGCCCTTTACCAATAAAAAAAGATAGGGGGGTTCTAAGGGGGTCTCTGTTTTAACTAAAATACTAGCATACAACTTAACAAGCTGCTGATGGGTTGGTGAAGGGATTGAAGAAGTGGGACTTTGGAGCCATTGAAAATGGGTTCTTGGGAGTATTATCACCGCCACCGTTGCCGCCACCGCCGCCACCGATCCTCTCGCAAGACGGGCACATGGTGAGGGTAGCCGCCGGGAGTTGCATGTAGAAGGGTTGAGTTAGTTTCAGTGTTTTCAGATCTTGTAACTCTTTCTGTAGCCTCCTGTTCTCATCTGTCAGTGTTTCACAACATTTCTTCAAGAACTCACAGTCTACTTCAGTTTGCTTAAGCTTTGTCCTGCAAAATATAACATGAATTCATTCAGATTTCCAATTGGAAAAAGTTGAACAAAAGAAATAACTAAAATATCGATATTGATTGATACATCAATTGAGATTGTTTGATATTTGACCAAATGGGTGATAACTATCTATTACTTTTAAAATCTTGAATTGGGTTGAGAGGGCACAAATCGGTTCCTAATCTTAGTGATACAGTTATGTATAGACTTACTAACAATACCGGCCAATCAATAGCAGAAATTCAGAAATTCTATAATCGGCTGATATTTAAAACACAACATATTTATGGATGGGGTTTTTGAAAAAATTTTGTGGGTGTTATTGGGTTGGGACCTACCCTTACTCATCAATATATATGTTAATATAATTAATATATGATCGTATTGCCAATATTTAAAATCACTATTGGGACACAAACCTGGCTCGTCGATTCTGGAACCAAACTTCAACTTGTCTAGGCCTCAGATTCAACTTTCTTGCCAATTCTTGTTTTTGTTTCTGAAAAATCAAAAACAATCATCAGTTTTTTGTTTTCTGAAAGTAAAAGCAGGAAAACAAGTGTAGTCCCCCAAAAAAAAAAAAGAAGATGACGCGTGAGAAAGAAAAAAAAGTACCGGATTGAGAGTGCTATGTATCTTGAAGCTTTCCTCTAAAAGGGCAGATTGGTCTTTATTGAGCCTAAGTTTCTTCCTAGCATTAGTGCCATCATCATCTTCATCACTTACCCTTGAAGACACTCTCTCTGTCATCTCTATCTCTGCCTCTTCACTACCAATCTCTCTCTCCCTCTTCACACTAGCATTCGAAAACGACGACGCAGCACTGTCTTGCCGATATAACAACTCATGATTTTCAATCTCATCGCTACCACAAAGCCCCAAAGTGAGTGAGGGCTCAAAAGCCCTCGTCACCTTAGGCTTATAATTAGGCCTCAAATTATCGGCCGTCGATATATTCTCGACAGCCGATGAGAAACCTAAGCCTAAAACAAGGCCTGTATTACAAAGATCATCAAAACCCATCTATGATATGGATGAAAGAAGAGCGGGGTTGGGGTGGGTGTTGGGGTGGGTGTTTGGATGGGAAGAAAATTAGAATAAGATGAAGGGAAAGATATAGAGAGGACTTTTCTTTTTTCTTTTGTTTTTTTGGGTTGGGTGGGTGGGTGGGTGGCTATGTATGATTAATAATCAAAGGAATGAATGAGTAGGGAGGAGACGAATATGGAATGATGTGTGGATGAATATATTTATGACAAAAGTCTATCTCTCTCTCTCTGCATAGGTTGACCAATTGAACCCCAATGCTGTTTTCTCCATTATAATAACAAACAAATGAGGAAACTACCTCCCCTTTTTCTCTCTACTTCTTCAAAATTTTCTTTTTTCTTTTTTTTGTTTTATGTGTCTGATTTTATATTTAATTTTTATATAACATTTTTAACAAGTAGGCTCAACCAGTAAATCTGGTAAAATCTTATTTATTTATATGTTTTGTGTGTCTAATAAACAAACAGAAAATTTGTACAAAAATTTCATAAATTTAATTTAATCAAAAGGCAAGACTTTCAATTTTTTTTTTTTTAAAAACACTATCATATCATTTTTAAAAGACTTTTTTAGAAAAATTGTTTATAAACCATTTTGTATTTTATTTTTGTCTGTTTCCTCTGTTTCTCTTTCTTTTTTATATTACTATGTTTGAATTATTAATTTTAATAGAAATTTTTACAAAAATGTAAATAAAACTTGAATAAAATATATTTATAATTTAATTATATATATTTTAACATTTATGATCGAAACACACGATACAGGTGTAATGAAAGAGGTGCAAGGATCTTTTATCTTCAAATAACTATGTTTTTTTGTCTCAATTTATTCATAATCATTAAATATGTCTGAAGATTTTTACATCTTAAAATTTTTATATGATTTAATAATTATGAATAAATTGAGACAGAAAAATAAATTTATTTAAAGAGAGAGGACCTTGCACATGAAGACATGGATTCACATAGGGATGGGGGACACATCAAGAGAGTGCATGATTCGTCCGCCTCTCGCCACCCATTAGGTTGTCAAGTTTAACAATTATTATTACCACTAACTTCACAAATATATATATATATATATATGCATCTTTTTCTTCTCTTTTTCTATGATTCTTTGGGTATTTTGGTTTTTACTTTACCTACATGGGTATCAATTATTAGCCTACTTTCCTCTGTTTATCTTTTGTCAGCTCGAATATTATACGTATATATCTTTGCAACTCGTTCTTTTTTTCTTTCGATAAATATAAGATTGGAAAATATTAATTTTAAGCATAAAAAGTCTTTGAAAATATTTTTTTTATTTCAACTGTTAAAAAAATATGTATAAATTACATTGAAACTATAATTAAATTGAGTTTACAAAGTTATGTTAGTATTACCCATATACGATAGCTTTTGTTGATCTCCAAAGACTGAATGGGTGCTTTCCAAACTAAAACGACATTGGAATTAATATTGTGTTTGAATTATGAATTTATGAAAATATTTATTATAGAAAGAAAAATCAATATGAAAGGGACAAGTAAAAATAAGAACTTTTTTATTTTTATTTTTTCATTCTCTTTTCTTTTTCTTTATAAATTTAAAATCAAAACATAATTTAAATTGAATCCCAAAAAATTATCCAGAATTTTGAATTAATTGTGTATATTTAAACTTCTTGCTGTGCACCATATGATGAATGAATCTTGAATTTAAATTTTAAATTTTAAATTTATAGTAATTTTTAAATATTGTTCTAAGTAGATAGACATGTTGTATTATTAAACACTAACAACTTTTTTGTCCATTTGACAACAGGGCACATGAACTTGTCCCCCACTCCATGCTCTGTTTAACTAACTAGAGATGGGTTCTCTCTTGTTACATTGTTTACCATTTTTTGCAAATTAATTTTCCATTATATTCTAGAGTGGTGGCTAGTAATTTTCCATTATGATTGTGGGAAATGAGATAGAGACGGAGCACTATGTGGGAATTGTATGATGAATAATGGGTTTCTTTGTATGGAGAAAAAAAGAAGAAGAAGTAAAGATAGGTAGAAGACACAAACAGCATTGGGGAGTTTCAACGAGTTATAATGGTTGTTGGAATATGATTCATCAACTAGAATCCGTATCATTTTGCTTAACTAGAAAGTTGATGAGGAGTGTGTGTGTTTGGGACCTACTACTAATTAATTTGTACACATTTTTAAATACAATTAATAATGCATTGTCGGCTATCCTGATGAGATTGAGAGTTAGGTCACCAAAGAGACATGATAATTCTAAATTATTAAGTTGCATAGATAATTAGTGACAACTTGTATGGTACTATTTTTGGTATTACTTTTTTTTTTTTTAAATCTGTATTGTTTTCATAAAAATCTGTATCAAAATTCTTTGTATAATTTTTTGTAAAATACTCTATGTCTCATTAAAGTTTTTCTTTTATTAACAAGTTAGTAGTTAGATTATTATGTGAGAACCTAAATGAATAAAATATACTTATATTTCACTTAGTTTCACATATTTTTTCTTTTTTTCTTTTAAAATTTCTTTTCAAATCTTCCAATCAAACGCAACGTTAGACTATTTCTTGAGTCAAATTGACTAAGCTTGAGCATAAGTATTTTGTAGAATTGTTCCCCAAATGGCAAGCGAACCAGTCATCAATCTGGAAAGTGTGGTGCACCTGCTTCCACAAACTATAATGGCCATAATTTATTTAAGAGCTTATTTTTTAAGCTGATCAAGTTTGAAGACTAGATCAAAAAGCTGAAAAGCTAATATCATTCTTTTTATCTTTAAGATAAGAATTCGAATGGGTTTCCTAGTCTGAAGTCTCTTTGCAGTGGTAATCTTGATTGGCCAAGAATGCTTTTTCTATTCACCATTACACAAACTGACAACTTGGGAGGAAAGCAAGTGAGTATAATAATTTAATTCTAACTTCTTGGTTAAGATTTGAGGAAGGAAAGGAATGACAAGTCTAAGACCGTATTTGCTTTTCTATTTATTTATTATTTTTTTTCTTTTTTTTAATGAAAAATGCTTGGGAGAACTAATTAGTGCTCCTACTAATTAGGTGGCAGTGGGTCCCGCCAGTAATGATGTGATGCTTTGGTTTTAGAGTTGTATTTATTTTTATTTTTTTACTTTTTTAATGCATTAATGCTATTAGTGGTGGTATTTTTAGTGGGATGAATCATTATTGTTTTTTAATTAACAAAAGTTGTTTTTGATAAATTTTCATTTGTCTTTAATAATTTTTTTATATTTTAATTATTATTTTTTACTTTTTAAATGTACTAAATTTAAATATTTTTAAAAGAATAAAACAAATTCACTAAAATATAAACAAAAACAAAAACAAAAAAAATTCTAAAGACACACAGGCTTCTTTTTTTCTTTTTTGAATTTTTCTATGTTTTTTAGCAAATTTTATTCATAGTTTAGTCATTTTTAAAAACTTTTTTGATGCACCTAGTCGCATCTAAAAAAAGCACTAAAATATTAAAATAAAAAAAAATTATAAAGACAAATGAAAACTTGTGTAAAAATAATTTTTTTTAAAAAAAAAAAATAAAACCAATCATAGATTTTTAAGAGATGTTTGGATTGCCTTGGCCTAGCATTCTGTTTAAAAAGTAGGGCTCCTAAATAAATTTAGGTCATATGCGATGAATGTTTCATTGAAATGAAGTGAAGTATAAAATAAATATTCCGTCATAATATTCATTCACTAAAAAATGATGTTACAAATTCATTTATCAATGTGAAGGAATAGTCGCTCTATAAAAGACTAATAAATTAATGATTATTCTATTTCACGTAATTTATTCCAATAAATTGAATACTAATAAATTATAGTATAAGTAATTTAAAAATGAAATTTAACCTAGAAAATTTGAAAAATAATTGAAGTGGTGAATTATTTAAGATTAATAGACGGTTGCTTATAAAATATTTTTGACTATAATTATAATTGTCTTTGGAGAAATTATTTAAAACTGAAGTTGATCAAATTTTTCACCCGATCAGCTACGTTAAAAACAAAATTTGAATAAATTAATAATGTTTATCCATTGAAAATGTTGTCCAAAATCTATCTCAATAATTATGATTTATTTCAGGAAAATAATATACAAATTATATAATGGATTCACTCACTAATACAATATTTGCAAAATGAATTTATCACCTAAAATTTTAAGTGATTTTCATATATGGTACTAGTTAAATAAAAAAAATTTAAAAAAAAGCAATTTAGTATTTATATATACAAAAAAAAAAAACAAAAAAAAAATTGTGTAGATACAAGAGGGAAGAAATTGCAGATACTATTTTGGCAACAATTTTTATTATTATTTTTTTTAATATGTATAACTATTCCATTTTTTGGAGTTGAACTTGGGCATCGAAAAAGTCAGGATCCGGT
Organism: Camellia lanceoleosa; assembly: GCA_025200525.1. NCBI lineage: Eukaryota > Viridiplantae > Streptophyta > Magnoliopsida > Ericales > Theaceae > Camellia > Camellia lanceoleosa. The sequence continues at coordinate 185,590,811 of CM045759.1, read as the reverse complement.
CCTAGGTTCAAGATTATGAAAAAATATCGAATACTCGACTGTGTTAATTTGACATGCTAACCTAATTTATTAATCTATTAAAATTTTACTAAGTAAAATAAATAAATCAATAAATAAGCGTAAATTATACTTTTTCACTCTCAAACTATTCAAATTTCACTTTTGATCTTATCTTTTAATTACAACAATTAAATTATCATCTTTCAACTCATATTTCAATATAATTTTCCCGTTACTTACAGTGGTGTACCATCAAGAAAATTTTGGTCTACATAAAGCAAATAGGGGAAATTACAAATAACTCTTGAGTTTTGATTAAAATATTAATTATTTTTTATGATTTTAAAAATTATATTTCATCTCTTGAGATTTTTAATTTCATAACAAATCGTCTATTTAATTAATAAATCATTAAATCAATTAATAATTTTTAATAATATTATAAATATATTTTAATTAATAATTTACATCATTTTATTATTATATAAAAAAATAATTATGAATTTCATTTTTTTAATTAATTATGTTAAATAAATTTTTTTGATAAGAAGATATTTATAATTTTTTAAATTACAAAAAATAATTTATATTTTAAACAATTCTTAAAAGATATATTTATAATTTATCAGAAAAAATATTGATCTAACATAACATTGAGTTTATTCCTAAAATTTAAGCAAGCTAATTTTAAAATATTGATCTAATATTTTAAACAATTCAAAAGACTAAGTCAATTGAGTTTATTCCTAAAATTTAAGCAAGCTAATTTTTCTCAAAACTACCTTGGGATTATTTTATACTAATAAATTCAACTCAACAAAGCTCTAGTTGTTTCATCCTTGAAGGTTTCTTGGTTTTGCAATTCTAGAAGTCTATCATTGCCGTACATCAAGTGGTGCAGAGTTGCTATCCTCCAATTGTGCTTAATAGAGTGTAAAAAGTCTCCTTGGTCCACATTTTTCTATTTTTCTTTGTTCGTCCACTTTAGCATACTAGTTTTTCAATTCCGAATGATCAAGTACACCATCAAGAACCACCATCTAGTAAAGAAAGTAAGGCTGTGTTTGGTGGGATTTTGTATTTAATTTTTCATCTATTAATTTGAATGTTACGTTTGGTTTTAGTTTTTAAAAATTATTTTCATATTCGCATATGAAAACTCGTCTATCCGATCATCTCCCCACGTCGGTCGGTTAATTTGAACGATATTTTTTTTACACCTGTTATTTTCATATTTTAAATAAAAAATATTTTTGAAATTTTTTAAAATTTTTTTATGAATTTTGAATAGAATTTTGGGTTGTGTGTTTGGTTATGAATTCTAAATTTTTGAATTAAATATCATATGCCACGTCAAAGATTTTAAACTCAATTCAAAACTTTTTTCAAAACTCATAACTAAATAAATTTTTCTCACTCAAATCGTAATTTCAAAACTTACAAACTTAAAATACAATTCTATTATCAAATCTTAATTCTAAAATTCTACCAAATGCAAATTAAGAAACCATTCGTTTATCTCGAGGAATCGTCTCTATTTATATGTTTGGTCGTTTGTCCTAATTAGTTTGGTTGGGCTGAGCATTAGGCTAGCTTGATTTGGTCAGACCTAAAATTACTATTATGTGTAAGTTTTTGTCCCACCATTCTACTTATACAAAAAAATAATGTACTCTCTAGCAACAAAAAAAGTTCACATTTTTGTTTTAAAATAATAAGTAGAAAGCGATCAAGAGTAAGAAAAGTTCAAACTACGTCATGATATGGTATTGATATTCAAATTTAAGTATTATAAATGATAATAAATCTTTGTTTGGCATGTCAGACATTTTAATTTTTTAATTATTATCACAAAAAGATAAAATAAATTTTTTAATCTAATAAGATAAAATATCACATCTAAATCATAATTATTTTATTTTTTTTATAAAAGTCAAAAAAGTTAAAAAGTATATTCCAAACGAGACTTTTTAACCCCAATTAAAATAGCTAATAAGTCAACTCATATCCCAAACTAACCCTAACACACCACATTCACTAAACTAACTTTTATAAATTAGAGTGATACAAAATATGGTTTGTATTCATATATAACCACCCATATCATACAATAACATGTCCTAGATAAAAACATTCTGTGCTTAACTTAGCTCTGATTTCATTCATATAATGTTATGGTTAATGTAGAATTGTATTATGCAAGTGATACAGGTGTATATAATTTGTTTTCAAACAAAATGATTATCCATAACTTTTGTCCTTGAGTGGCCTTATATGATATACCAAAAGCAATTGCAGATAGGCATTGACTTTGATACATTGAGAATTCAATAATTTTAAATCATTATTACCTATGAAAATACCATGTGGTGTCCTCCCTAACCAACTTTTCACTATATTTTATGAGGATAACATAAAAATTATTATAAATCCATTAAGCTAACTATATCTTCCATTAAAACTAATCAAACGTTAAATCTTGACTATACACCAAAATATATATATATATATATATTTAATACTAATACAAATACACACTAACGAAATCATACTACAAACACGTTATGATTAAGATAGATAGTGAAAATATATTTGTAGTATAATCATAAGCGAAATTGAATAATTTTCAGACATACAAAGTGGGTGTTTGGGAAGTTGTTATTTTAGTAGGTTGTTTTAGTTTTTGACTACTTTAGTAAGTTAAAATTTTTGTATTTGAAAAGATGATTTGATTTTTTTTTTTTTTTTGTAATTGGATATGATGTATGTGAAAAAAAAAAAGTGAAATAATTATGGATTTGATATGATATTTTGACTTATTGATTATTTTAATTTATTTTGTCTTTTTGTGAATTTTAGCCTAAATTAGGCTAAAATCTCACTTCTCAAAACATGAAATATTAAAATGAAATTTAATTGGGAGTTGGAGGGTGAAAGTGTAATTTGCTTTCAGTTTTTTTTTTTAAACTATAATGCCATTAAATTTTTTTAAAGAATGAGTTTGGTTAAAATTACATTGAAGAACGAGTTAGAATTTGAGGACGTAATTGTAGCAATTAGACTTTGTTTGGCTGTGGCTTAAAAATTAATTATTGGTTAAAAAAATTTCATTTTGTACACATATATAGATAAATAAAACAATTCATTTAGTAATCTCATAAATAAATAAATAACCCAATTTAGTCACCCTAAAAAAATAATTAAAAAGTCAAAAGAACATGTCAAACAAACTAGTCTTTAAAAGGTCACTTTTTTTGTAAAGTTTTTTTTTTTAAATTAATAAATTAACTTTTTAGCTAACTCTTAAAGAAAATCTTAAAAAATAAGAGACCAAAATAAAATTATAATTCTAATAAAAATTAAAGAGTGAAAAGTGTAATCTATTTATTAAAAAAAAATTAAAAAGTTAAAAAAACCCACAAAACACAATTGGTACCATTATCCCCTACAAAATATACAACAAACTCAAATACACACCCCAACCAAACAGTGGTCTCCTGGTGCATTTGGACAGGTGTCATGTGGAAGAGAGAGAGAGAGAGAGAGAGAGAGAGAGACAAGGGGAACCCACCAATGATTTGGTGAGATGGGCATTTGATTCGTGGGGTATTGATGATTGTGGATCGTAGAAGTTGGCAATGATAGAGGATAAAATGGATAATTGAAAAAGGGAGTAAGAGGAGAGAGAGAGAGAGAGAGCAAAGAATTTTGTGTGGGGATAAGGTTTGGTTTTGTTTGTGTATGTGATGTCCCCCTTTATTTATTACTACTTCCTGCCATTACGGCCAGCCGACCAATTTTGCTTTGCTTTTGATTCTTGCTGTTGTTATTGTTGTTGTTCATATTATTTGTGCCTTCTTCTATTCATTATGCTACCTTTTTACTTTGCACTGGACCACACTCATTTCTTCACGTTCAATTTCTCCATCTTAAAATCATTTTTTTTTTTTTGTCATACAATAAATTTCTCTAACTTAAATTACATTGCAATATAGTGATTTGAGACTACAAATATGATTTTAAAAATCGGCTTTTGGTATCAATATATTTTAAGATATTTTGGCATCGACTTTTTATAATAATTAGTTTGGTATACATATCAAGTTCTTTACTACGCATCCATTGATAATCCTGATACTGTTAGACCACAAATAAATCATTGATTACGAAAGACTAAAGTGCTAGAGATAGAGGTTCAATCCTGGCTCTGACTTTTTGATTCAAGGATTGGAATCCTTTATCATAAAAAAATGTGTTTGTCTTTTGTTTTACACTTACAAATTACAATTACATTTATTTTAATTAAAAATCAAATTATGTAATTGTAAGAACATCAAACGGGAGACAAACATTTTAGGTTAAAAATTCTAAGTCCAACCAACTAAAGGAAATCAAGGTGTGTTTGGATATAGATTTGAGGAAGAATTTGTGATGAATTGAAAAGAAGGGGGGAAAAAATATAATAAACAATTCAAAAATTTAAAATGAGACTGTAGTGAACCTATAGGTCCGAACAACACTCTTCAATCCATACTGAAGGAATCCTAGTACAAAAAGAATATTTTTTAAAAAATCATTTATATTTTATTTATAAATTCCTACTCAAAAGTCTACTCTAAACAAACTTAAAAATTGTTAACTACTGTCCATCCAAAAATGGACAGGATTGAAGGGTGCATTTATATAATTGGAGATACGGTATCTCTGAAGGCACATAGGAAATGTTTTCATATTTTCAGTCAACAATGCAATCTTGACCATGAAAATATCCGAAATCATTGGTCTTATTTGGATAATCTTTCAAGATTTTTTATTAATTATTGCAAATTTTGCGGTCATTACCCTTTTTTCTTTTTTTTCTATTTTTAGAAATTACTGTCGGTTTCAATGTGAAAGTGTGTAAATTTCATTACAACTTTTTTTTTAGATGGTAAATTACACTGAAACTTTATTATCTTCAAAGATTTACTTGGTATTGGCTTTAATGATAAAAATGATTTTCTTAATTAATTTATGAATAGCATTATTTTACCTTTAAATATTTGTTTTAAAATCCTTAAAATATCACTCCTGAATTTTTAGCTCCAAGAAAGCAAATCGGACAATTGTGTGTGAATGATACTTTAGTTACCTCCTACTATCGTTAATGTAGATAAATTTAAAAGTAATATTTTAAAAATATCTAGAATTACTTTTAAGTAAAGATATCTAGTTTGTTCTTGAGCTTTCAATATAGATTTCACTTTTGTAATTTAAACTGTTTATCTTAAAAATCTATGTGAATAACTTATTTTTTAAAAATTAAATTAATATTGTACGGGGAGCAAATATTCCGACAAGCCCGTACTCTTTTCTTCCAAGCTCCATTTCTGTCCGATCACCTGAAAGCATAACAGCGGTGAGCTATCCGGCGGTATGTGGCCGGAAAACTCCTCCGACGATGAAGTTAGCACACACCTTGGGATAGAGAGACAGGGAGGAGAGTGTTTGTGTGTAAGAATGTCTTACAAAGTGTTTGTCTGTCTCCGTATGGGGGGGCGCAGACATGCTTATATACCCTCTGCGTCCCAAATCTACTCCAAGTGATCTCTCGACACGTGGCTCTGCTATCCCATCCGTCAACACAAATCTTGCTGCGCATCACCTAATCCCAACTGCCAGCCTACTCTGCTGGGAGCTCGGCAGCCGAGCAACATTATCTCGACTACCAACGACTATTTCACACTTAAGCCCAAGCGCTCCATAACCGAGCTACTCCAGGCCATGTTCAATATCAATCGTGCTCGGCTACATCCCGGCAGAGCCGAGCTCGGCTCAGCTCATGCTGGTTAGACGTCAGCACTCCTACGGAGCTAACTCTCGAACTGTGGAGCTCAGTGAGGCAGTAAACAACTCGGCTTAGCCCTCACTTGACCGGTCCTCGTGCCGTGAAACACTGCCTTGTCCGTGTCTAGCCTTGACCGAGCAACACTCTCTAGACAGGTCCAAAACTTCCATGGCCCAATGTGTTCAGCCCAAATCTGTCCGGCCGTTACTACGACCCAATTTCAGATCATAAATCTCTCTGTCAAATATGATAAATGTAGCAATTATTATATTTATATAAGATAACTAAAATTTAAAAATAAATAGATCCCAAATAATGGACAAGAGAGACATTTGCTACCATTTAAGTGAAAAGAAAAAGAAAAAAAAAGTAAGAAGAGTCCACGTCAGAGAGAACTGTATGACGTTTGATTTGTCCAAGAGAGACGATGAGAAGGCACATATCATCATATGCACCGACTTTCATTAAAGCAAAAGCTTTAGGCTTGCCTGCCCCACTACTCTCTCTCTCTCTCTCTCTCTTCTTTGTAAGACTTTTCGTTAAGTTGGATGAGGAGGGCTGTCAGATGGAAGCATCATCATGCATGCATTCGTTTAAAAGTAGAGAAAGTTTAGCATCAAAGAAAAAAACAAAGTAAAGAAAAGGTTTTTTTTTTTTTTTTAATCATCGTCTAGAAATAGAAAGTAGAGAGAGGGTATTTGGCTTTTCTTTTTTTTTTATTTGGATATCTCCGGATTATTTGTGTACTTCAATTAATCTTGAAATTTTAAAATTAATAATTGAGTAAATCTCTAATAACCTCTTGAGATGATTGAAATTGGTGATTGTGTAACACTGCCCTACATTCTTCACTTTGCAATACTTCTTTGATTGTCTCTCAAAATATAAAATAAAAATGATGGATTTCATTAATTAACCTAATAAATATTAAGTTATAACACTATATGATCAAGAAGTGAGAGAGAGTGTGAGAGTGAGGCCACATCCACATGAGAGCATAGCCTAAAATTGACCTGCGCACGGATTTCTCTCCTAAGAGTGAATCTGTGAATAAAAATATTATAAGCAGCTCGATAAGTTACATTAAATAGAAGTATACACAAGAAAAAGGGTTGAGAGGTATTTTTAAATTTTAAATTTTAATTTTTGATTGTCAACTTTCAACTTTGAAAAAAATAAAATTATACCAAACAGAAAAAAAAAAAAAAAAAAAAAAAAAAAAAGTTGTTAGATTAAATGAACACATGTATTCATAAACATGCATGTGTATATATATACCTTTTTTTATAGGAGAAAATTCATTTAACAAGAGAATATATATAGAAAGAAGCAGAATATGCTTCTCTGCACAAAAAATGGAGGGTACTGGTACTGCTCAAACACACACTGATTCTTTCAACCCTCCATGTTTGAATTAATGATCCAATAGTCACATAAAGGAATATATATACATATGCTATTCCCATTTTAATCTTTACTGTGATTTTTTTAAAATATTTTAATTGGACAAAAGATTTCAAACTTGTGAAAGATGAAAAATGGCTTATACCATCAAGCTTAACAAAGCTACTATACTATACTCCAAAATATGTATAAAAACTGTCTAAATGTCACAAAATAAATCATTACATATGTATATATATATATATATTGACCAATTTTGTACACATTCTCAGTTTAAATTGCAGCCTTAATTTTTTTTTTTTAATCATTCAAATTATTCTTGGGATCGAATATCTTTCCCAAGTGATATATTTAACACTATTTACTACTTGCTTTTCAACTTTGTCAAAACATATTCTTAAAGAATATTTGGATTTCAAATGATGCCTCAATTATATGGTGCCACTGTCGTACATACTTTTGTTTTGTTTTTTTTGACAAGTTACTGTACTCCATACATGTACTCGATATTCTAAGCCAAGAAAATTTTTTGAATGTGATGGAATGTTTAATTAAGGACCATGCAATTCCTATATCTCTTAATCTGAAATTCACATTCATCCAAACTGATAAATTGTAACAAACCATGATAAATTGGTAGAGGGAAATTTGTCTGATTTGTGGGGTATGAATAAAATCATTTTCTTTTAACCAAATCAATTACAATTTACATGTATTATTGATTATTGACATTATTAAGGAATAACAACCAATTATAGATAACTTCTTTCACCACCGTTACGAGTTTAGGAGTATAATCAATAATTGCCAAGTGCAAGATTAATTATTTCTTCTTCATTATGGAGAGATTTTTTTCCAATCAAATTATAGGTTTTTTATTTTTTTAAGTTGACGTAGTTGTTGGGATTTTTATATATTGATGATGATGTTTAACTCTTAATATCAGATTTAATGTAATTATCATGATAATTGCAAAAAAAAATTATCTCAATTGAACCCCCTCCTTTTTTTGTTTTTTTTGGGTCAGTAGTTGGAAAAAGCATTTGGGGTATGCAACAACTTGGATTATGTTGGGCTTGTGTAGCCCATGGCCCAGACCCAACTTCAAAAATCTCTATCAAGGCCTTTTTCATGTATTCAACTGATGAAGATAGGTGGGTAATTTTATCTATTCAACTTGAATTTTTCTGTATTGGGTCCATCAATCTATTTTGTAATTCTTTGTACGTTAATGAAAAATAAATTATTAAGGGTTCGTTTGGGAAGTGGCTCATTGGGCTTTTTTGGCTCAATGAGCCACAAAAGACAAAATAACAATTTTGAGGCACAAAAGACAAAAAATCACATCCAATCCACAATCATTACACACTTCTCTCACAAAAAAAGTCAAAAAATCAAAAAGTCCTTCCCAAACCAAACTTTTGAGCCCAGGCTCATACAGCCAAAAGAGCCAAAAAGTCAAAAAGTCAACCCACTTCCTAAACGGAGGCTAAGTTTTTTTTATTCATATATAATAGTACAAAAAAATCTCAATAAATACAAGAGGAATATGACTTGTACGTAAATCAAGAGACCTGAAACACAAGCATGATGGGTATACCTTTTTATTTGAGCGTGGGACCCAATTAGTTTTGAAAAAGAGTTTTAATTTGACTTGGTTTAGGTATAATATTTTTATATATTATATTTGTGGAGGCCCACTCCAATTGGGATACAATTAAGATTTGATTACAAAACACAAGATTTAATAATATATATATATCTAATATATATATTATTTTTGTTCAATATATACACACCAAAAAGTGCGGCAGCCATACTATTCCATCACTTCGGTAACATTGCCGAAGTTTGATTTATTGATTCAATTTCGATTTTTGAAGCTCGGTTTTGGGGCATCTTCGATTGGTGTTTGGTTCGTTATTTTGGGTCTTATTTAACTTTGGTTCTGAAGATTTTGGTTCATCTATTTGGTGAGGTCTTTCCTCTTGTTTATTTGTGATTATTTGGAATTCACCTAAGGGTGATTTTGTGAGACCATTAGTGTCTCGTTTGTAATCGTTTGGACTTATATGGTTGATAGTGGAATCGAATTTCGATCCCGTGGACGTACCTCACATTGAGGGAACCACGTAAAAAGTCTTGTGTTGCCTTTGATTTAATTTTTCCGCATTAGTTTTTATTCCCATTGATTGATTTACTTGTGGGGAATCACATCGATTTTTCTTAACAATTGGTATCAGAGCTTATGGTTTATTGGCATTTATTTATTTGTGTAAATCAATGGAGGGGAATGTGGGTTGTATGTCTAGCTTCAATGGAAACAATTGGGTAACTTGAAAAACTAAAATGGAGGACCTATTATTTTGTAAAGACTTGTATGGACCCATTGAGGGTGATAGTGGCAGACCTGCTGATATGAAAGATGATGAGTGGAAGAGGCTTAATCGAAAAGCCGTTGGTGTTATCCGTCAATAGATTAATGACAGTGTGTTTCATCATGTTGCTACTGAAACTTCAGCACATGATTTATGGAAAAAATTAGAGAGTCTTTATGATAGAAAATCAGCCACAAATAAAGCCCTTCTGTTTCGTAAGTTGGTTAATTTAAAATATAAAGAGAGCAGCCCTATTCCGAAACATCTGAATGAAATAAAGAGTATTGTTAACCAACTTGCTTCTATGAAAATTATTTTTGATAATAAGTTGCAGGCTTTGATGCTACTTAGTTCTTTACCCGAAAGTTGGAAGACTTTGATTGTAACAGTTAGTAATTCGACACCCGGTGGAGTTGTCACAATGGGCCAAGTCACTAGTAGCTTGTTGAATGAAGAAACTAGAAGAAAATCAGCCGGTTCCTCTCATTTGGAAGCATTTGTTGTGAGAGGCCGAAGCAAAATAAGGGGGAGGAGTAAGACTCCTCATGGTCGTGATCAAAACCGTGACAAGTCAAGAGATGGTTCTTTTTCAAAGAAAGACGTTGAGTGTTATTATTGCCATGAGAAAGGGCACATGAAACGGGAATGCCGAAAGCTCAAGAATAAGGAGAAAAGGCGTGACAAAAGTGTAGATAAGAAGCAAGAAGACACAACGGCAGTTACTACCGATGATCTCATGGTCGTTTGTGAAGATGATTGTATCAATTTTATGTTCCAAGAGAGCAGTTGGGTGATTGATTCTGGTGCTTCTTTTCATGTGACTTCTCGAGTTGATTTCTTCACTACCTACACCAAAGGAGATTATGGTTCTGTTCGAATGGGTAATGAAAGTTTGTCCAAGATTATCAGCATGGGTGATGTTTGCTTGGAAACAAATTTGGGCTGCAAATTGTTGCTTAAAGATGTGAGGTATGTTCCCGACATTCGCCTCAATTTGATCTCTACTGGGAAGCTAGATGATAAAGGCTTCAACAACAAATTTGGTGATGGAATATGGAAGCTCACAAAGGGTTCTTTGGTGGTGGCAAAGTGCAAGAAGACTCATACACTTTATTCGATGCAAGGAAAAATTTGTAAAGGTGTTGTCAATGCACTTGAAGGTGATACTTCTACTGAATTGTGGCACAGGCGACTTGGGCACATGAGTGAAAAGGGACTACAAGTTTTGTTCAAGAAAGAGCTTCTACCTGGTTTGAAAGGTACACATCTTAAAACTTGTGTTCATTGTTTGGCGGGTAAACAACATAAAGTTTCTTTTCAAAAAAATGTTGGTTCTAGAAAAGAAAATGATTTGGAGTTGATTCATTCGGATGTTTGTGGTCCTTTAAAAGTTAGAACACATAGTGGTGCACTTTATTTTGTTACTTTCATTGATGATTATTCAAGGAAAGTCTGGACTTATCTTCTAAAAACTAAAGATCAAGTTCTAGAAGTATTTAAGCATTTTCAGGCCATGGTTGAAAGAGAAACATGACAGAAATTGAAGTGCATTCAAACAGACAATGGTGGTGAATACATTGGGCCATTTGATGCGTATTGTCGCAGCCAAGGTATTTGGCATCAAAAGACAATTAAGAAGACTCCTCAACAAAATGGCATTGCCGAGAGGATAAACTACACCATTATGGAAAGAATAAGGTGTCTGCTTTCACATGCTAAATTGCCAAGATCCTTTTGAGGTAAGGCAATGAGGACAACGATTGATGTAATCAATTTGTCTCCTTCATATCCTTTGAATGGTGATGTTCCCGAAAGAGTTTGGACTGGCAAAGATGTGTCTTATGAACACTTGAGAGTGTTTGATTGCTGAGCCTTTGTTCATATTCCAAAGGATAAGAGGTCCAAGCTTGATAGCAAGTCAAGACAATGCATTTTTCTTGGCTATAGGCGTGATGAGTTCGGGTATAGATTATGGGATCCGGTCGACAAGAAAGTCATTCGAAGCCGTGATGTTGTGTTTCTTGAAGACCAAACAATTGAAGACTTTGGTAAAGGTAATCAACCAGAGCCAAAAACTAGTGATCTCATTGATATGGATCCATCTCCTTCATCTTCAGTTGATGATGAAAATGGGGGAGATGTGCAGCCACCTATTGAAGATGTGGAGGATGATGCTAATCCTAATGAAGTTGAGCCAGAAATTGAGGAAGAGCATCCAACTCAAGTACCGTTACCACAACTTGAGTTGAGGAAATCTATAAGGGACCGACAACCTTCAAGAAAGTATCCTCCCAATGAATTTGTGTTGATTTCTGATCAAGGGGAGCCGGAGAGCTACCAAGAAGCAATTAAGCATGCAAAGAAAGATGATTGGAAAAAGGCCATGGAAGAGGAGATGAGTTCCTTACTTGAAAATCACACTTATGATTTAGTGAAGTTGCCTAAAGGGAGGAAAATTTTGAAAAATAAGTGGGTTTTCAAATTAAAGAATGATAGAAAGAATCTGAGGTACAAAGCGCGTCTTGTTGTGAAAGGCTTTGGGCAAAAGAAAGGCATTGACTTTGACAAGATTTTCTCGCCGGTTGTGAAGATGTCTTTTATTCGGGTTGTACTTGGCATGGCTGCAAGTATGAACCTTGAAGTTGAACAACTTGATGTGAAGACCGCATTTTTTCATGGTGATCTTGAAGAAGAAATTTACATGGAGCAATCGGAAGGTTTTGTAGAGAAAGGGAAAGAGAAATTTGTTTGCAAATTGAAGAAAAGTTTGTATGGCCTCAAGCAAGCCCCGCGACAATGGTACAAAAAATTTGACTCTTTCATGATGAATAATGGTTTTTCTAAAACCACTTCGGACCATTGTGTGTTTGTGAAAAAATTTTCAGATAGTAAATTTATTATTCTTTTGCTTTATGTTGATGACATGTTAATTGTGGGTCAAGATTCTACCATGATTAACAAGTTGAAGTTGGAGTTGAGCAAGTTCTTTGCTATGAAAGATTTGGGGCCGGCAAAGCAAATACTTGGTATGAAAATTGTTCGTGATCGCAAAGAGGGACTGATTTGGTTGTCTCAAGAAAGCTACATTGAAAAAGTTCTTGAGAGGTTCAACATAAATAAAGCAAAGCCGGTTGGTTGTCCACTTGCGGGTCACTTCAAACTTAGTTCGAATCAATGTCCTACAAGTGAGAAAGACAAAGAAGAGATGTTGAAAGTTCCTTATGCTTCAAAGATTGGTTCTTTGATGTACGCCATGGTTTGTACAAGGTAGGATATTGCTCACTTAGCTTGGTGTGGTGAATCGTTTTCTCTCTAATCCGGGTAAAGAACATTGGGCAGCGGTAAAATGGATTCTAAGATATCTTCGAGGGACTTCGAAGGTGTGTTTGTGTTTTGGGAATGGGAAGCCGATGCTTGATGGGTTCACGGATTCTGACATGGCCGGTGATGTTGATTCTAGGAAATCTACTTCGGGATATTTGAAGACTTTTGCAGGGGGAGCTGTGGCATGGCAATCTAAATTACAAAAATGTGTTGCTCTCTCAACTACCGAAGCTGAATTTATTGCCATTACAGAAACTTGCAAAGAAGAGTTATGGTTGAAGAAATTTTTGTAAGAGTTGGGTGTGAAACAAGAAAGGTATGTGCTTTATTGTGATAGTCAAAGTGCTATTCACTTGAGTAAAAATTCTACCTTTCATTCAAGATCGAAACACATTGATGTGAGATACCATTGGATTCGTGAGGTGTTAGATTCGAAATTGTTGCAACTTGAAAAGGTTCACACAGATGATAATATTTCAGATATGTTGACAAAGACTTTGTCGAGGGACAAACATTTAAAGTGTCGAACTTTGGCGGATATGGTTGATGTCTCCACCTAAGTCGGTAGGGGGATAATTGTTGGGTATACCTCCTTATTGGAGTGTGAGACCGAATTAGTTTTGGAAAAATAGTTTTAATTTAGCTTGGTTTAGGTATAATATTTTTATATATTATATTTGTGGAGGCCCAATCCAATTGGGATACAATTAGGATTTGATTACAAAACTCAAGATTTAATAATATATATATATATCTAATATATATTATTTTTGTTCAATATATACACACCAAAAAGTGCGGCAGCCATACTATTCCATCACTTCGGTAACAGTGCCGAAGTTTGATTTATTGATTCAATTTCGGTTTTTGAAGCTCGGTTTTGGGGCATCTTCGATTGGTGTTTGGTTCGTGATTTTGGGTCTTCTTCAACTTTGGTTCTGAAGATTTTGGTTCATCTATTTGGTGAGGTCTTTCCTCTTATTTATTTGTGATTATTTGGAATTCACCTAAGGGTGATTTTGTGAGACCATTAGTGTCTCGTTTGTAATCGTTTGGAACTTATATGGTTGATAGTGGAATCGGATTTCGATCCCGTTGACGTACCTCACATTGAGGGAATCACGTAAAAATTCTTGTGTTGCCTTTGATTTAATTTTTCCGCATTAGTTTTTATTCCCATTGATTGATTTACTTGTGGGGAATCACATCGATTTTTCCTAACAGCATACATTTCATGAATGTTGACATACAAGACCTAAAATTGAATATAAATTATTGTAGTAATAGGTTACAAGAAGGTCTGTGTAATTATCTATAGTTAATTATATCAAAATCTTTTCAATTATTAATGAATATCATATTATGCTTTTATTTATGAAGTTGTAATTTAAATCCTTCAATTGTAAAAATGCATTACTTTTACCTCTCCAAAAAGAGGCATTTGTATATTTTTATATATAATTAAGGATGTAAAAATAAATGAATTCATAAATAAGAGATAAATAGCATTTGTTAATGATTAAAGGGTCTTAATGTAATTAGCTCAAATCCTTTCTTTTTTTCTTTTTTTTTTTTTTTTGTTATTTTTGTTGAGTGTTGTTATTTGAAGAGTATTTGGAAGCAGATTTTTGAGAAAGAAAAATGATCCGTTGCTCGAATTTGTTGGCTCGAAATTGGCCCGAATATCTAAAACGACGTCGTTTTGGATTTTTTTTTTTCCCTATGTGTTCAAATACAGAGGGAGAGAAGAGACGAGGGGAGAGAGAGAGAGAGAGAGAGAAGAGAGAAGATAGAGAAGAGGAGAAAGAAGATCGAACCCAACGGATTTTCATCAAACCCAGCTCCTTCTTCTTCTTCTCAATTCTTCACCAAACCCAGCTCCTTGGTTCAGTTCCGGATCATCAAACCCATCATCAGACCCAGCTCTTTCTTCTTTACGGAGAAGAGGAACTAAACAACGAATTTTTAATTCTTCAATAGATCTGGATTTGAGGATTAAAGGTTTTTTTTTTTTTTTTGATGAAGATGATGATGACGTTGAAAATGATGAAGATGTTGTTGCAATGATTTCAAAATCTGAGGATGAAGGGGAAAAAAAAAATTGCTGATGAAGATGTTGATGATGTTGATCTGGATCTACAGACCCAGATCTTGTTGATGTTGATGAACAAAAAAAATTTTGTTCAGAAAAAAATTTTTGATGTTGATCAATAATTTTTTTTTTTTTTTTTTTGATGTTGATGAAACCCAGCAACGCCAGAAAAAAAAAAAATTATGAAAAAAATTGTTTAGAAAAAAATTTTGTTGATGTTGATCAACAATTTTTTATTTTTTTTTGTTGTTGTTGTTGTTGCTGTTGATGTTGATGAACACACCCAAGGGTATGGGTTAGTGGCGAAGAGGTTTACCAAATGATTTGGTAGGTGCTAAGAGGTTATGTTGATGAACCCAGCTCCTTCTTCTTCTTTTTCTTCTTCTACTTCATCTTCAGAAAAACGCAAAGAAAGAAAAAAAAAAAAAAAAAAAACACCAAAACGACGTTGTTTTGGTGTCGAGCCACTCTCGAGCCACACTCTTTTGAGCTATGAATCGAAACTGTTTAAAAAATGAAATGCATTAACAGCGAATCTAGAAGATGAATATGAGTGGGCTATTGTGCATAGAATGTGAGTGGGCTATTGTGCATAGTGGGCGTGTTTGGTGGAGTTTTCTTGAACCAACTTATGACTTCTGGCTTTTAAAAAGTTATTTTGGATTGTTTGATTAAATTTATTTCAAACAACTTCTGATTCTAACAATTTATTTTAAGTCAAAAAAGCTGATTTTGAGAAGTTGTTCACCCCTTACTTCTGATTATCAACTTCTGCTGTGAACATGTTAATTCACGATTATACTCTTAGATTTTTTTTATTTTTTAAAAAATAAAAAAAGATCTAAATGGACTATAGAATATTATTTTTTATTATTTTTTATGAAAAATGTAGACAAATAGTGAATAATAAAAAAATAAAAGTTAATTCAAAAGCTACTTCACAGCTTATTTAACAAACACTACTCAGCAACTTAAATCTATAATCCAACAGCTATACCAAACAGATTAACAGCTTCTGATTAAAGTCATAATCTGTAATCTGTTAAGTTATAATCTATAATATGTTTTAACAGCTACACCAAACAAGACCAGTATTTTACTCGGTGTTTTTCAATTTGACTTTTTCGATTTAAAATGTTATTACAGAGTATGTTTTTATTTTTGTAGTGCTATAAAATTTAAATAAATTAAGTTCCATGTGAGAAGCTCTAAAATTATCAAAAGACTTAGGCAGTTTTGTATAACTATTCTAATAATAATCTTCTTCTATGAAAATCACAATTAGTATAATAAAACTTTACTCCCCTCATATTATGGAATAATATTTTTTATTTAAAAAAAAACAAATTAAATAAATAATTATTTTAAAAAAATAATTAAAAATCATTTTTTAACTTTTAATTTATCTTAACTCATATCATCTCTTATATTTTTTCAAAACAATTAAAAAAAATTTAATTTTTTTTTTTAAAATTATCTTCCAATACAATCCAAACAAATTGGACAAGTGTTAAACATATGATCATGAATTATCTTCTTTTTTTTTTCTTTTTTTTTCTTTTTTTTTTTTTTTTTTGGATTCTATCCATACATTCTTTCTGAGAGGTCGTCTAGATCTGCTGCTGAAAGTTGGTCGTAAAAGTCATCCCCATCTTCCATATCGGACAGTTCTTGATCATTTTCTCCCATAACTGATGATTCATGAATAACGCAATGTTGATACTTGGGGTACTGGCTTTCATCGACAAATGTTTCTCTGCTAAATGGATAACTCGGGATGGCCAAATTGCAATGTATCTTTTGATATTTATCTTCACAAACTAGATGTCCGGAATATCCATTGTATGCTATTAGTGTGTTGCTGGCAAATTTTCTCCACTTATTGAAATTTGGTCTTTGAGTGGAAATAAATCGGCAAGGCCGTGGTCTCCTATTGAGAAGTCCAGGTATCCCGGGAATGTAGAGGTTCCTCTGAGGTACATTTGTGTTTAATTTGGATTGCACCATATTCCTTCCATTCGGTAGTTTGCTATCTATCAAAACTTCTACATATTTGGAATTCTTCCATTATGCACAAGATGCGGCATGCAAGCTTGTGTCCAAAGCTATCATGTCTGATCTGGATCTGTGAAAATTAATCTAGAGACAAAGCCGTAATCTAACAATTTTGAAACTGTTAGATAACATGTTTCGCCTCTTATTTGTATCTCCAAAGGCTCAAATGTGGCTAAATTTATCTGGCAAAGGCAAATCTTTGAAGTCTAGGTTACATCGACATCTATCAAAATGCTCTCGGAATACTTTCTCATTTTTCTTTTTTAGCAGTACGCTCTTCTTCTTCATTGTTATAGAGCCATTGATAAGCTAGGCCCGGACAGTTGACTCTTGCTATGGAGAGATCTTGAAGGAATTGCTGAATAATGACTAGCTCGTTATTTCTGCTATCTTCGGCTAAGGTGTAAATAATGGTTTTAGGTCTTCTATTTCTTGGCTTTTCTCACAAAAAGATCGAATGATAGAATGTCTGAAGAAATACATTCTAACACTCAATTTGTCAAATTCCTCACTGGTGAGTTGTTTGATTTCTGGGCTAGGTAAGGAGGTAGGCTTTCTTTCTGGAGCTAATTTTTTAAGCTGATTGGTTAGGGTTCGAACGGTTGCTCTCAATTGTTTTTCTTCGTCTCGGAGCTGGTCTAGCTCTTCACTGACCTTTTTGCCTTTATCCATAATTTTCTTGAAATTTCTGGTAAGGCCTTCACAATGTCTACACATCTGGAGAGGATTCTGAAAATCTGTCTGAGGGTTAGAACTACTACAACTGCCTGAACTACTGCTTCCAATTATCTAGCTAATAAAGTAACTAGTTCCAATTTGTCTTCGGGCATAGGTACTGGCTGACTCAAAATCATAAAATCCTTTAAACTGGGGTGTAGGAAAAAGTTTTACTAAAGGGTCTACTTCTATCCAATCATGGTAAATACCAGGCTTGGTTCCTTTAACTACTACATAGAAAGAAAAACTTTTTGACAAAGGTTTATTTTGGATTTTTGAAAAATATATCTTGAGAGTTTAAAATTTGAAAGGCGTTTAGCTGGGTGGTTCTGACTATTCCAAAGGTTGTCTAAAAGACATTGTTGAACTGGGTCTAACTCAATTCCTGTTAATGGTCTGAATTTTGTTCTGCCTTCATGAATGGGAAGAGAGAATCCCCCAAAGTTCATGGTCTTGCTGTTCTCCATTATCTGCACAAAAATTAAACTGGTTATCTTCTTTTTCTAAATAAACTTTTCTACTTAGCCAATCTGTTAATCTATTGTCACTACCTTTGATATGTTCGAATTCTACTCTGTATCCTTGCCCTACTATACAATCTAAAAATTTTGCCCATCTTCTAGTACTTAATTTACGCTCATTGAGTTTGTTATGGAATCTAACTATTGCCTCACAATCTGTTCTAATTGTAAAAGGTTTGTGCAAAAATAATCTAAATTTATTTATTGCATAAACTACTCCTAGTATTTCAAAATCTAAGCTGGTCATGGTTGTATCTTTTTCTTTAAATTTTCCAGAACTGTATCTACAAATGCGTTCTTTATTCTTACTATCATATTTACTAGGTTTGGCTAATAAGATTGTTCCCCATCCTAATTGGCTTGCATCTGTTTCTACAACTATATATTCTGATTCTAAGGGGAGTTGTAGGTCTGGTAGCTTTTTACAAATATCTTTAATTTTTCTAACTAAGGCTATATCTTGCTGATTAAAATATTTTTGTCCTGTGGGTGTGGTTTTACTGTATAGTGGTCCTATTATTTTACTAAGGTTAGGAATATACATTATTGCATAATTTAAAATTCCTAAAAATGATTGAAGTTGTTTTGTATCTTCTAATTTATCTGGATAATCTAAAATTTTCTTTACTATGTGAGGTTGTAACCTAATTTTTCCATCTCCTAACTCCATTCCTAAAAATTCTATGTGAGGTGTATTTAATACCATCTTCTTTTTGCTAATTATTATTCCATTATTTATGAATTCTTCTAATGTTATATACAAGTGATCTATATGACTATTTTTATCTGGGCTGAATACTAAAATATCATCTATGTATACCAGTATGAAACTATATTTATTAAATATACTATCCATTTTACGCTGAAATATGGAAGGCGCGTTTTTTAAACCAAAGGGCATAACTAGCCATTCATAATGTCCTTGAGGGCAACAAAAGGCTGTCCATGGTATACTCTCTTCTTCCATTTTTATCTGCCAAAATCCTGATTTACAATCAAATTTACTAAATATCTTCGCTGTCTGTATTCTATTTATAAGCTGATCTTTATCTGGTATATTGTATTTATCATCTTCTGTATTATCATTTAATCTTTTATAATTTATTACCATTCTAGCTTTTCCTCTCTTTATCTCTGCATGATTTCTAACCATAAATGCTGCACTTCTATGTGGACTATTACTAGGTCTAATTACTCCTAAATCTAATAATTCTTTACTCTGAGTTCTAAATTCTTCTATATCTGTTGGCGTGTGATCTATTTGTGCTGAGGTAATCCTATAATCTCTATTTTTTATATCTAAGTTGGCTAAAATTTTATTTCTCTCCCAATATTTCATGGGTTGTTCTCCTAAAATTTCTGTTGTTTCAGCTAATCTAATTATCTCATCTAAATCTTTTTCTGTTCTCTGGTATTTTGGTTTTTTCTTTATTTTTCTTATTTTTGCAAAAATTAATTCTAAGTTAACTATTTCTTGAAAATCTTCTAAGTCCCAATAATCTCCCTTATCTTCAAAATGAATTTCTTCAAAATCTTCTAACTCATAATTTTCCATATCTAATTTTTCTAAAGAAGTATTTACTATCTCATTAGGTGTGTATATTTGGGCTAGCTCGGGAAAAATTTTTCTACTAGGGAATAAAAAACTAACGGGCATCGAATCTACTCCTATGGTACCACCACGCTTCGCACGCAACTCTGATGAATGGGCTATAGTGCTAAGGGAATAAGCTGTGGGTGTATGAACAGTTCGTTTAAAGAAACTGATGTTGTGTTGGCTGATGAACATGCCGCCTTGTAAGCTAAGTATGAAGTTAAGTCCTAAAATGAAAGGATGATTCTGTCTGCTATTTCCTATCCAAACTTGGGGTAATGGAAACCATTCTATGTGCTGATCTTGAGAACCTAGATGGTGAAAACTAATCTGGGCGCCATTAATGCAATGTGTATATATACATTTGGTGCCATCTGCTATCTTGACTAAAATTTGGTGTTGCTAAGGCTGTACTCCATCCTGGTGGAACTACGTGTTGTTCTATGTATGATTTACTGGCTCCTGTATCTATCATGGCATCTATGCTAAGGGTTTTTTCTACAAACTTAATTACACAAGAAATCTCGACTAAATTGGACTTGGGTATAACAGGGTAATTAAATGGTAAATATGTATTATCTGGTTGAGTCTGAGAGTATTGACTAAAAGGTTGAGAATCAACTAAATTGACTAATTCTAAAGAATTCATATGATCTTCAACTAACTTATCTTTTAAGGGGTATGTATTATGAAATTGTTCTAACTGCTGTTTAAGCTGTTTGTTTTCTAATTCTAAACATTCTATGTCAAACCTAGTTTTAGTTTCTATCTCTCTAATTTGAAATGTAAGTTCTCTTATTTGTACTTCTAATTCTCTATTTGCTAGTCGTAATTCTCTGTTTTCAATACTGTTATTTTTTCTGGTATTTTATATTCTTATCTTATGTGTCATATTTAATTTTTCTAAACAAATTATACAATAGGTTACGCTGCATAATAAACATTGAGCTCTCTTATCTCTGGCTGGAAACCAATTACAATAGCTGCATCTAGTTGTATCAAATCCTAATCCTATTTGAAAATTATGCTGACATTCAGTATCTGGATTACATTCCATCAAAAAGAAAATATCCTGAGTCTTTCCTATTTCTTGGTTAAGCTGTCCTAAAAGATTATCTACATCTGTATCGCTTTCCGAGTCACTTTCTGAGCTTATAGCTTCTAATTGATATTCATAATCACTGACTATACTATATACATCTGAATCATCACTATTTATGCTGACTATATCTTCTTCTAAGTCTTCTATAATATTTAATCTTTCTATCTGCTTATTAGTATTAGGCTTGTATCTTTTTGGGCAATTTTTTGCAAAATGATTGGGTTCTCCACATATATAACAATTACATTTTTTACTATTGGGTTTGCTAACATATCTTCGTTTTCTTTTATCTCTCTCATCTTTGGGTAATTTCTTATAATTTGTCCTATTAAAAGTTCTACTTCTCCTAATGAATTTCTGTCTTTTCCAGGGTTTTCTATAATTTTTCTTCCAATATTTATCTTTTCTATATTTTTCATATTTTTTGTATTTTTTCCTGTTATATTTATCTTCGTATTGCTGAGAGGTATATATTACACTGCTACAAAAACCATAATTTTGTTTTTTCAAATCTTTCTGTATTTTAACTTCTATACATTTTTCTCTGAGTCTTTGAAATGTGAAAATTATTCTAGGTCTTATTCCTAAACTTCCTTTTATTTTTACTTCTCCTGAGGCTATTTGAGCTGGTCAGTTTGTATAATAAATTGACCATTTATCTTCTATTTCTCTTCCTAGTTCTCTAGGTAATTTTCTAAAATATTTATTTCCTATCTCTTCATCAAAACTTTTTCCAGTTCTAGCTGCTATAGCTAAGTATTCTTTACTAAAGGGTACAATATATCTCCAACTTCCTAAAGTCATTTGATCTAATTCAGTTAATGCTATGCTTTGAGTATAAACATTTCGTCTAGAAGGGTTATATCCTATAAGCATTTCTTTTATAAAACTTGTGAAATTCCACGGGTTATCTCCTAAGTCCTTAAGTTGTCTAATTATCTCCTCATATTTTCCTTTAAATGTTAAGTATATATTAAAAGCTGAGTCTCCTAAAAGTGTTTCCATAAAGTCCCACATACTAGTTGTCTCGTAAGGATTACTTATCCATGCCTTTACCGCATCTTTTTCCCATCTTTCTATTACTTCTTGCCATATCTGAGGGTCGAATCTAGCTAAATCTAAAAGGGTTCCCTGGTTATTAGCTGGCTGTAATTGTATACTCATATCTGGTTGTCTACGCTTTCCATGAAATCTATAGCTTTTATTTGGGTCTGCTTCGCTACGTCCTGAACTTGCTAATGGCCTTCTTCCTCCTACTGTATAATGTATTGGTTCTACGGGATCCTGTACAGTTGGTTGTGGGTTACTAGTTCCTGTGCTTTCTGTATTCATATAAAAAGTATCTTCTACCTTAGGTTGTTCTGGTATTCTAAATATTTTGCTGGGATGTATAATATCTTCTATAATATCATCTACATATTCTGTATGGAATTCTTGATCTAAAAATGACACTGCCTCATCATGGGTATCTCCTCTGGCTAAGTACTCATCATATCTAGCATCTAATATTTTGTTCATATCTTCTAGGGTAAATTTTTCTAAATCTATCTCATCAATATTATATATCTTATTTTGTGATATGGTTTTCTCTTCTGTCATTACATAAAGCTGATTTATTTCACTACGATTTTCTTGATTTTCTTCTCTATCTATGCTACTAAATTCATCATCTTCAGATTTTCCTGGTGCTACATAAGTATACTGAGTAAATCTTACTGCATAATTTCCATCTGCTGTCTGATATAATAAATTATCTTGAGGGGCTAATCTCTTTTGTCCTAAAAAGTCTCCTAATTTCCAATCTAGGGCTGCATTATCTTCTGAATTAAATTTTTTAGCTGGTAATGCTTTTATTCCTTTTGTGCCTAATAACTTAACTATCTGATCATTTGTGAGTCTATAGTGAGTATTGCTTTCTGATACTGCTAAACCGAAAAATCCTGTGCAGACTAATAAATTCTTTTCTCCTTTTTTCATTTTGTATCCTCTACTCTTTATTCCTATTTTTATCTTTTTATGAAAGGTTGAGGTTGGTAATAAGAAATCTGGTGTAAAATAAACTATTCCTCCTTTAGCATTCATATCTAATTCATAGCTGCCTAACATACTTTGTCCTACATCATTAAACCTATCATCATAAAGACATACAAAAACTTTGGTTCCTAAATTTTCTCTGGTTAATGCCTTAACTCCTACTACTACTAATCCTAAGTGAGTCATTTTAAGGTGTTCATTTACTGCATATTTATATCTTTCTCTCTCTATTAAATTTAGCTCTACCTTCTTATCTTCTTGAGTTACACTAATCATCTGTTCAGCATAGTGTTTAAATAAATATTGTTTTTTTTCTAAAGTGGCTAAACGATTTTCTAAACTGTGTATCTGTTCTAATAAATAGTCAAATTTTTCACACAATCTAATTAAAAATAAAATTTCTATATTATTTTGTCTTACTGCTATTTTATCTGATTGACTTACTCCTTGATAAATACTGATTCCTTCTAGATTATTATGAAAATCTTCTGCTTGTTTTAAAATTGTCTGATAATCTCTATTAGCTTTTTTATCACTGCTCATAAACTAAGACCTGACTAATTGTTCTAAAATTTCTAATTTCTGTTTTAAATTATCTTGAATTTGATTAATCTGTTCTATTTGTTTAGCTATTTGATTTGTAGCTGAAATTAATGTTTCTATTTCTAGCTTAGTGGGAAATTTTTCTAAATTTAAATCTATTCTCTTTTGTAGGATAGAACTACCTTGATCTTGGATATAATCTAATTTTTATCTTGATCTTTAATTAAACCTGATTATTACGAAGATGTTCTATGGATGAAATAAAAAGATTACTAATTTTATCTATGTCCTTTTAATATTTTTACGCAAAATTAATCTGATAATCTATGATACTATTTAGCTGAGGATTATTTTCACTATGAATCTGATGCGTAAAACTATTTTCAAAATTACAACGGAAATTATTTTTATTTATGCTATGGCGATGGTTATGGCTGCTGATTTCTAAATCTAGATATTCTACTTTTTTCATACACAAAATTAACTCCTATTTTAAAATTATTAAAAGCTACTATAATATGAAATTTATAACTAAAATCTCCAAGAATAAAAACTACTCTATTACCATAAGCAAAATGCATAAACTGTCCTAAAACCGAACACTGCTCTGATACCATTTTTTTTTTTTTGTTGTGAGTTAGTGGTTTACCACTATTTGAAAATGGGGCTGAGAATCATCTAATTAATTCTACAGTTATGCTAAAAGGTCTTCTAGCTGTTGTATGGCTAATTTTAAGGCTTCTTATTTTATAATTAGCTGTCTATTTATCTGAGAAATTTTTAAACTGTAATTTTCTAATGATTTGCCAGAAGCTAATGATAAAAGAAACTGATTTTTTAGACTGTAATTTTCTAGACATCTGTTAGAAGCTAATGATAAAAAAACTGATATCTAAATTTTTGATCTTCTAATTCTTGTATTATCTCAATACTAATTTTAACTTTATTTCTAAGGTCTTCGTCTAAGGGCATATAATTTTTGTATTTTTTGAAATTTAATTTTTATTCCTAAGGTCTAAGTCTATTTCTAAAGTCTATGTCTAGTGGATTCTTTGAAAGTTAATGTCTACGTCTAAATGCTAACAAACTTTGATTTTTTGAAATTTTATGTTTTGATTTTTTGAAATTAAGGTCTACATCTAAGGGCCTACAAACTTTCAATTTTTTTAAAATTAATTTTTCCTAAAGTCTTTGTCTAAGGGTCTAAGATTACACAGCTTTTTGATTTTTTGGAGTTCTTATATAGACAATATTTCCTTAATATTTATACTTGGGTTGCTCTCCTTTTATTCTAAAATTCTTTTCTTTGGTAAAAACTCTTTTTAGGGAATGTTTATTTTCATTACATGTACTCCCACCTTGAGACTAAGCCTCATTCAACATAGTATATTTTTATTCTCTAATTTTTACTTTTCCCTTTCTGCCTACAATTTGCCCTCCAACGCCTATCCTCGGCTCAAACGGGCTCTTCAGCTAAGGTCACTCAGTAACAAATTAGAAAACTGAAGATACTACGAAGGTTCAAAGCATGTAATATTAATGAGCAAACAAGCATTCCATAAACTTAATTTTTTCCCAAAAAGAAAATAAATTTCTAGAATAGAAGAGTTACCCTTTCGAAATATTTAAGGAAAAAGAGAAACTACTCACACTTCATATTAATAAGAAATATACTTACAAAGATTATATTACAGACTCTGAAATTCTGAAAATACACTTAGAGGTTTTTTGAGAGGGGTTGGAAATTACAAAACAGAGTGAAGTGGTGTTCTCTTCGTTCTGCTTTCTCCGTTGGCCAACATGCCAATTTATACAAAGTTGATACATAAATGCCAAATCTCATATCTTTACGTAGATTCAAGAGTCTAAGCCTAAGCCATAGGCTTTCTAGACTTGGAAAATAAAAATCCTAACTTTCTAGACTTTGAAATCAACCTCCTAATAAAGACAAACTTCTATACATCAATTATATGCACCTTTGACTCAAAACTTATTAAATTTTATCAATAAAAGATTAGGATAATGATATCTTTGGGCCCCATCGCATATCATTCAATCCTTCTTTTTTGACAAAATTTTGGCATTATAATTTATTATATGACACGTATAAAGATTTTCACAGCTTTTCTTTAATAAAGCAGGATATGAGATATCTACTTTATTAAAGTAGTGAGTGAAGGAAAATCTTTATCACTGACAGACTCAAATAATTACAGACACAAAAATATCTACAAAAATCTTTTTGTCTTTTCTTGGCGTGCATTTTTTCTGATATCTGAAGAGAATCTTTATCTTTTATGGACTTTGTCTTTTTCTGCCGGAGAGCCAATTATTGATGGCGACTTATGGGGTGATGCTTCTTGGCGGGACATTGAAGATTTTGCAAAGATAGAAAAAGTCTTGTGGGATTTGTTTTTTGAATTTTTGATGGAGTCTTCTAGTGGGACCCGCTGTTTTTTTTTTTTTTTTTTTTTTTTTTTTTTAACCAGAATGGAAGGAAATATGGTGCAACCCAGCTAAGCATAAGATGTATCTCAGAGGAACCTCAAGATATCCAGCACTCCTCAATAGAAGACCCTGGCCATGTAGGAGATTTCCACTTAAAGATCAGCTCAACAAATGGAGAAAATTTGCCAGCCACTCTCTATTAGCATATAATGGAAATTCTGGACATCTAGTTTGTGAAGATAGATATCAGAAGATACATTGTAATTTAGCCATCCCAGGATATCCATTCAGCCAAGAGACATTTGTCGACGAAGGTCAGTACCCTAACTATCGGCATGGCGTTTCTCATGAGTCACCAGAAATCGACGGACAGGATCAAGAATGGTTCGATGAACCACCCATGGGAGATGACGGAAATGACTTTTTCGATCAACTCTCAGTAGCAGATCTGGATGACCTCTCAGATAGAATGTATGGATAGAATTAAAAAAAAAAAAAAAAAAAAAACAGCGGGTCCCACTAGAAGACTCCGTCAAAATTTCAAAAACAAATCCTACGAGACTCTTTCAATCTTTGCAAAACCTTCAATGTCCCGCCAAGAAGCATCACTCCACAAGTCGCCATCAATAATTGGCTCTCAGACAGAAAAAGACAAAGTCCATAGAAGATAAAGATTCTCTTCAGATATCAGAAAAATGCGCGCCAAGAAAAGACAAAAAGATTTTTGTAGATATTTTTGTGTCTGTAATTATTTGAGTCTGTCAATGATAAAGATTTTCCTTCACTCACTACTTTAATAAAGTATGGATAACTCTTACTCAGCTTTATTAAAGAAAAGCTGTGAAAATCTTTATACGTATCTTATAATAAATTATTGTGTCAAAATTTTGTCAAAAAAGAAGGATTGAATGATATGCGATGGGGCCCAAAGCAGTACCCGATATCATTATCCTAATACTTTATTGATAAAATTTAAATGTTTAGAGTCAAATATGCATATAATTGTAGGCATATATTTTTGTCTTTATTTAGTTTTAAATTTCAAGGTCTAATAGTCATAGGTCTATAGGTGTTGAATTTGGAAAATCCATAGACGTGGTATGGATATGGATTTACAACTTCTTTTTTGTTTTTATTCTTTTTCTAAGTTGTATAAATTGGCATGTTGGCCAACGGAGAAAGCAGAACGAAGAGAACACCACTTCACTCTGTTTTGTAATTTCCAACCCCTCTCAAAAAACCTCTAAGTTTATTTTCAGAAATTCAGAGTCTGTAATATAATCTTTGTAAGTATATTTCTTATTAATATGAAGTGTGAGTAGTTTCTCTTTTTCCTTAAATATTTCGAAAGGGTAACTCTTCTATTCTAGAAATTTATTTTCTTTTTGGGAAAAAATTAAGTTTATGGAATGCTTGTTTGCTCATTAATATTACATGCTTTGAACCTTCGTAGTATCTTCAGTTCTCTAATTTGTTACTGAGTGACCTTAGCTTTGAAGAGCCGAGGATAGGCGTTGGAGGGCAAATTGTAGGCAGAAAGGGAAAAGTAAAAATTTGAGAATAAAAATATACTATGTTGAATGAGGCTTAGTCTCAAGGTGTGAGTACATGTAATGAAAATAAACATTCCCTAAAAAGAGTTTTTACCAAAGAAAAGAATTTTAGAATAAAAGGAGAGCAACCCAAGTAGAAATATTAAGGAAATATTGTCTATATAAGAACTCCAAAAATCAAAAAGTCAGGTAATCTTAGACCCTTAGACAAAGACTTTAGGAAAAATTAATTTTCAAAAAATT
This sequence comes from Camellia lanceoleosa, assembly GCA_025200525.1. Lineage (NCBI taxonomy): Eukaryota > Viridiplantae > Streptophyta > Magnoliopsida > Ericales > Theaceae > Camellia > Camellia lanceoleosa. The sequence continues at coordinate 185,562,976 of CM045759.1, read as the reverse complement.
GAAAGTTTGTAGGCCCTTAGATGTAGACCTTAATTTCAAAAAATCAAAAAATAAAATTTCAAAAAATCAAAGTTTGTTAGCATCTAGACGTAGACATTAACTTTCAAAGAATCCACTAAACATAGACTTTAGAAATAGACTTAGACCTTAGGAATAAAAATTAAATTTCAAAAAATACAAAAATAATATGCCCTTAGACGAAGACCTTAGAAATAAAGTTAAAATTAGTATTGAGATAATACAAGAATTAGAAGATCAAAAATTTAGATATCAATTTCTTTTATCATTAGCTTCTAACAGATCTCTAGAAAATTACAGTCTAAAAAATCAGTTTCTTTTATCATTAGCTTCTGGCAGATCATTAGAAAATTACAGTTTAAAAATTTCTCAGATAAATAGACAGCTAATTATAAAACAAGAAGCCTTAAAATTAGCCATACAACAGCTAGAAGACCTTTTAGCATAACTGTAGAATTAATTAGATGATTCTCAGCCCAATCCCAAATAGTGGTAGACCACTAACTCAACCCAAAAAAAAAAATGGTATCAGAGCAGTGTTCGGTTTTAGGACAGTTTAAAGTAGTTTATGCATTTTGCTTATGGTAATAGAGTAGTTTTTATTCTTGGAGATTTTAGTTATAAATTTCATATTATAGTAGCTTTTAATAATTTTAAAATAGGAGTTAATTTTGTGTATGAAAAGAGTAGAGTATCTAGATTTAGAACTCAGCAGCCATAACCATCGTCTTAGCATAAATAAAAATAATTTCCGTTGTAATTTTGAAAATAGTTTTACGCATCAGATTCATAGTGAAAATAATCCTCAGCTAAATAGTATCATAGATTATCAGATTAATTTTGCAGAAAATATTAAAAAGGACATAGATAAAATTAGTAATCTTTTTATTTCATCCATAGAACATCTTCGTAATAATCGCAGTTTAATTAATGATTAAGATAAAAAATTAGATTATATCCAAGATCAGTGTAGTTCTATCCTACAAAAGAGAATAGATTTAAATTTAGAAAAATTTCCCACTAAGCTAGAAATAGAAACATTAATTTCAGCTACAAATCAAATAGCTAAACAAATAGAACAGATTAATCAAATTCAAGATAATTTAAAACAGAAATTAGAAATTTTAGAACAATTAGTCAGGTCTTAGTTTATGAGCAGTGATAAAAAAGCTAATAGAGATTATCAGACAATTTTAAAACAAGCAGAAGATTTTCATAATAATCCAGAAGGAATCAGTATTTATCAAGGAGTAAGTCAATCAGATAAAATAGCAGTAAGACAAAATAATATAGAAATTTTATTTTTAATTAGATTGTGTGAAAATTTTGACTATCTATTAGAACAGATACACAGTTTAGAAAATCGTTTAGCCACTTTAGAAAAAACAATACTTCAAAAAGGAAAAGGAGTAGAAGGATCCAACAGACCCCAAACTCAGATAAACGAGGAAGATATAGCTAAATATTTTGAAAAGCTTAAATTACCACCAAAGAAATCAACTTGTAGAATTTACAGAAAATAAAAAATGTTTAAACAGCTAATTAAGGGTAGTAGTAGCAAAAAGCGTAATGATGATGAAGATATTAAGGTAGAAGATACTTTTTATATGAATACAGAAAGCACAGGAACTAGTAACCCACAACCAACTGTACAGGATCCCGTAGAACTAATACATTATACAGTAGGAGGAAGAAGGCCATTAGCAAGTTCAGGACGTAGCGAAGCAGACCCAAATAAAAGCTATAGATTTCATGGAAAGCGTAGACAACCAGATATGAGTATACAATTACAGCCAGCTAATAACCAGGGAACCCTTTTAGATTTAGCTAGATTCGACCCTCAGATATGGCAAGAAGTAATAGAAAGATGGGAAAAAGATGCGGTAAAGGCATGGATAAGTAATCCTTACGAGACAACTAGTATGTGGGACTTTATGGAAACACTTTTAGGAGACTCAGCTTTTAATATATACTTAACATTTAAAGGAAAATATGAGGAGATAATTAGACAATTTAAGGACTTAGAAGATAACCCGTGGAATTTCACAAGTTTTATAAAAGAAATGCTTATAGGATATGACCCTTCTAGACGAAATGTTTATACTCAAAGCATAGCATTAACTGAATTAGATCAAATGACTTTCGGAAGTTGGAGATATATTGTACCCTTTAGGAAAGAATACTTAGCTATAGCAGCTAGAACTGGAAAAAGTTTTGATGAAGAGATAGGAAATAAATATTTTAGAAAATTACCCGGAGAACTAGGAAGAGAAATAGAAGATAAATGGTCAATTTATTATACAAACTTACCAGCTCAAATAGCCTCAGGAGAAGTAAAAATAAAAGGAAGTTTAGGAATAGGACCTAGAATCATTTTCACATTTCGGAGACTCGGAGAAAAATGTATAGAAGTTAAAATACAGAAAGATTTGAAAAAACAAAATTATGGTTTTTGTAGCAGTGTAATATATACCCCTCAGCAATACGAAGATAAATATAATAGGAAAAAATACAAAAAATATGGAAAATATAGAAAAGATAAATATTGGAAGAAAAATTATAGAAAACCCTGGAAAAGACAGAAATTCATTAGGAGAAGTAGAACTTTTAATAGGACAAATTATAAGAAATTACCCAAAGATGAGAGAGATAAAAGAAAACAAAGATATGTTAGCAAACCTAATAGTAAAAAATGTAATTGTTATATATGTGGAGAACCCAATCATTTTGTAAAAAACTACCCAAAAAGATACAAGCCTAATACTAATAAGCAGATAGAAAGATTAAATATTATAAAAGACTTAGAAGAAGATATAGTCAGCATAAATAGTGATGATTCAGATGTATATAGTATAGTCAGTGATTATGAATATCAATTAGAGGCTATAAGCTCAGAAAGTGACTCAGAAAGCGATACAGATGTAGATAATCTTTTAGGACAGCTTAACCAAGAAATAGGAAAGACTCAGGATATTTTCTTTATGATGGAATGTAATCCAGATACTGAATGTCAGCATAATTTTCAAATAGGATTAGGATTTGATATAACTAGATGCAGCTATTGTAATTGCTTTCCAGCCAGAGATAAGAGAGCTCAATGTTTATTATGCAGCATAACCTATTGTATAATTTGTTTAGAAAAATTAAATATGGCACATAAGATAAGAATAGAAAATACCAGAAAAAATAACAGTATTGAAAACAAAGAATTACGACTAGCAAATAGAGAATTAGAAGTACAAATAAGAGAACTTACATTTCAAATTAGAGAGATAGAAACTAAAACTATGTTTGACATAGAATGTTTAGAATTAGAAAACAAACAGCTTAAACAGCAGTTAGAACAATTTCATAATACATACCCCTTAAAAGATAAGTTAGTTGAAGATCATATGAATTCTTTAGAATTAGTCAATTTAGTTGATTCTCAACCTTTTAGTCAATACTCTCAGACTCAACCAGATAATACATATTTACCATTTAATTACCCTGTTATACCCAAGTCCAATTTAGTCGAGATTTCTTGTGTAATTAAGTTTGTAGAAAAAACCCTTAGCATAGATGCCATGATAGATACAGGAGCCAGTAAATCATACATAGAACAACACGTAGTTCCACCAGGATGGAGTACAGCCTTAGCAACACCAGCCTTAGTCAGCATAGCAGATGGCACCAAACAGACATATACACATTGCATTAATGGCGCCCAGATTAGTTTTCACCATCTAGGTTCTCAAGATCAGCACATAGAATGGTTTCCATTACCCCAAGTTTGGATCGGAAATAGCAGACAGAATCATCCTTTCATTTTAGGACTTAACTTCATACTTAGCTTACAAGGCGGCATGTTCATCAGCCAACACAACATCAGTTTCTTTAAACGAACTGTTCATACACCCACAGCTTATTCCCTTAACACTATAGCCCATTCATCAGAGTTGCGTGCGAAGCGTGGTGGTACCATAGGAGTAGATTCGATGCCCGTTAGTTTTTTATTCCCTAATAGAAAAAATTTTCCCGAGCTAGCCCAAATATACACACCTAATGAGATAGTAAATACTTCTTCTAAATATACACACCTATTGAGATAGTAAATACTTCTTTAGAAAAATTAGATATGGAAAATTATGAGATGGAAAATTATGAGTTAGAAGATTTTGAAGAAATTCATTTTGAAAATAAGGGAGATTATTGGGACTTAGAAGATTTTCAAGAAATAGTTAACTTAGAATTAATTTTTGCAAAAATAAGAAAAATAAAGAAAAAACCAAAATACCAGAGAACAGAAAAAGATTTAGATGAGATAATTAGATTAGCTGAAACAACAGAAATTTTAGGAGAACAACCCATGAAATATTGGGAGAGAAATAAAATTTTAGCCAACTTAGATATAAAAAATAGAGATTATAGGATTACCTCAGCACAAATAGATCACACGCCAACAGATATAGAAGAATTTAGAACTCAGATTAAAGAATTATTAGATTTAGGAGTAATTAGACCTAGTAATAGTCCACATAGAAGTGCAGCATTTATGGTTAGAAATTATGCAGAGATAAAGAGAGGAAAAGCTAGAACGGTAATAAATTATAAAAGATTAAATGATAATACAGAAGATGATAAATACAATATACCAGATAAAGATCAGCTTATAAATAGAATACAGACAGCGAAGATATTTAGTAAATTTGATTGTAAATCAGGATTTTGGCAGATAAAAATGGAAGAAGAGAGTATACCATGGACAGCCTTTTGTTGCCCTCAAGGACATTATGAATGGCTAGTTATGCCCTTTGGTTTAAAAAACGCGCCTTCCATATTTCAACAGAAATGGATAGTATATTTAATAAATATAGTTTCATCTTGGTATACATAGATGATATTTTAGTATTCAAATTTGATAAAAATAGTCATATAGATCACTTGTATATAACATTAGAAGAATTCATAAATAATGGAATAATAATTAGCAAAAAGAAGATGGTATTAAATACACCTCACATAGAATTTTTAGGAATGGAGTTAGGAGATGGAAAAATTAGGTTACAACCTCACATAGTAAAGAAAATTTTAGATTATCCAGATAAATTAGAAGATACAAAACAACTTCAATCATTTTTAGGAATTTTAAATTATGCAATAATGTATATTCCTAACCTTAGTAAAATAATAGGACCACTATACAGTAAAACCACACCCACAGGACAAAAATATTTTAATCAGCAAGATATAGCCTTAGTTAGAAAAATTAAAGATATTTGTAAAAAGCTACCAGACCTACAACTCCCCTTAGAATCAGAATATATAGTTGTAGAAACAGATGCAAGCCAATTAGGATGGGGAACAATCTTATTAGCCAAACCTAGTAAATATGATAGTAAAAATAAAGAGCACATTTGTAGATACAGTTCTGGAAAATTTAAAGAAAAAAATACAACCATGACCAGCTTAGATTTTGAAATATTAGGAGTAGTTTATGCAATAAATAAATTTAGATTATTTTTGCACAAACCTTTTACAATTAGAACAGATTGTGAGGCAATAGTTAGATTCCATAACAAACTCAATGAGCGTAAATTAAGTACTAGAAGATGGGCTAAATTTTTAGATTGTATAGTAGGACAAGGATATAAGGTAGAATTTGAACATATTAAAGGAAGCGATAATAGGCTAACAGATTGGTTAAGTAGGAAAATTTATTTAGAAAAAGAAGATAACCAGTTTAATTTTTGTGCAGATAATGGAGAACAGCAAGACCATGAACTTTGGGGGATTCTCTCTTCCCTTTCATGAAGGCAGAACAAAATTCAGACCATTAACAGGAATTGAGTTAGACCCAGTTCAGCAGTGTCTTTTAGATAACCTTTGGAATAGTCAGAACCACCCAGTTGAACGCCTTTCAGCCTTAAACTCGCTCAGTATATATTTTTCAAAAATCCAAAATAAACCTTTGTCAAAAAGTTTTTCTTTCTATGTAGTAGTTAAAGGAGCCAAGCCTGGTATTTACCATGATTGGGTAGAAGTAGACCCTTTAGTAAAACTTTGTCCTTTACCTCAGTTTAAAGGATTTTATGATTTTGAGTCAGCCAGTACCTATGCCCGAAGACAAATAGGAACTAGTTACTTTATTAGCCAGATAGCTAAAGATTACCTGGACACATTGAGCAAGATGAAGTCAACCATCTTTGCTACCAGTGGAGCTCCAGTTAGCCAGATAATTGGAAGCAGTAGTTCAGGCAGTAGTAGTAGTTCTAACCCTCAGACAGATTTTCAGAATTCTCTCCAGATGTGCAGACATTGTGAAGGCCTTACCAGAAATTTCAAGAAAATTATGGATAAAGGCAAAAAGGTCAGTGAAGAGCTAGACCAGCTCCGAGACGAAGAAAAACAATTGAGAGCAACCGTTCGAACCCTAACCAATCAGCTTAAAAAACTAGCTCCAGAAAGAAAGCCTACCTCCTTACCTAGCCCAGAAATCAAACAACTCACCAGTGAGGAATTTGACAAATTGAGTGCTAGAATGTATTTCTTCAGACATTCTATCATTCGATCTTTTTGTGAGAAAAGCCAAGAAATAGAAGATCTAAAACCCATTATTTACACCTTAGTCAAGATAGCGTAAATAACGAGCTAGTCATTATTCAAAGAATTCCTTCAAGATCTCTCCATAGCAAGAGTCAACGCCTGCCTAGCTTATCAATGGCTCTATAACAATGAAGAAGAAGAGCTTAACAAAAGAAAAATGCGTAAAGTATTCCGAGCATTTTGATAGATGTCGATGTAACCTAGACTTCAAAGATTTGCCTTTGCCGTATAAATTTAGCCACATTTGAGCCTTTGGAGATACAAATAAGAGGCGAAACATGTTATCTAAACTTCAAAATTGTTAGATTACTTTGTCTCTAGATTAATTTTCACAAATCCAGATCGTATGATAGCTTTGGTCACAAGGTTGCACATGCCGCACTGCGCGTAATGGACGAATTCCAGCCGTGTGTGTAAGTTTTGATAGAAAGCAAACTACCGGAATGGAAGGGAATATGGTGCTATCCGGCTACACACAAAATGGACCTCAGAGGAACCTCTACATTCCCAAGATACCCAGGACTCCTCAATAGGAGACCCTGGCCTTGCCGACGATTTCCACTCAAAGACCAGCTCAATAAGTGGAGAAAATTTGCCAAAGAACACACTAATAAAGATACAATGGATATTCCGACATCTAGTTTGTGAAGATAAATATCAAAAGATACATTGCAATTTGGCCATCCCGTTATCCATTTAGCAGAGAAACATTTGTCGATGAAAGCCAAGACTTAACTATCAACATTGCGTTATTCATGAATCATCGCTATGGGAGAAAATGATCAAGAACCGTCCGATATGGAAGATGGGGATGACTTTTACGACCAACTTTCAAAGCAGCAGATCTAGACGACCTTCGTAAAGAATGTATGGATAGAATCAAAAACAAAAAAACAGTGGGTCCCACTAAGACTAGTGGGACCCGCTTTTTTTTTTTTTTTTTTTTTTTGAATTCTATCCATACATTCTATCTGAGAGGTCATCCAGATCTGCTGCTAAAAGTTGGTCGTAAAAGTCATCCCCATCTCCTGTGGTGGGCGGTTCATCGCACTATTCTTGATCCCGTCCGCCGATTTCGGTGACTCATGAGAAACGCCATGCCGATAGTTAGGTACCGACTTTCTTCGACAAATGTCTTTATCAATGGATAACCCGGGATGGCTAGATTGCAATGTATCTTCTGATATCTATCTTCACAAACTAGATGTCCGGAATTTCCGTTATATGCTAATAGTGAGTGGCTGGTAAATTTTCTCCATTTGTTGAGCTGGTCTTTGAGTGGAAATCTCCTACATGGCCAGGGTCTCCTATTGAGAAGTGCTGGATATCTTGAGGTTCCTCTGAGTTACATCTTATGCTTAGCTGGGTTGCACCATATTTCCTTCCATTCTGGTAGTTTGCTGTCTATCAGGGCTTCCACATATGGATGAAATTCTTCCATTACGCCTAGTACTGTATGAGCAAGCTTATGTCCAAAGCTATTTGTCTGTTCTGGATCTGTGAAAATTAATTTAGAGACAAAACCATAATCTAACAATTTTGGGGTCATAGATAACAAATCTACTCGATTTCTATCTTCAATGGTTCAATGTAGCTAACTTTATTTGGCAAAGGCAACATCTTAAATCTAGGTTACATCGATATCTTCCAAAATGCTCGGATCTCCTATTGCATTTTTTCTTCGCTTAGACAGGTCGCTTCTTCATCTTCGTAATTATAGATCCACCGATAAGCTAAGTCAGTAATCAACACTTGCTATGGAAAGATCTTGAAGAAATTGGTGAATAAGGACTAGCTCGTTATTTCTCGCTATCTTCGCTAAGGTGTAAATATAGGGTTTTAGGTCTTATTACTTGGCTTTTCTCACAAAGAGATCGAATGATAGAATGTCTAAGAAATACATTCTAGCACTCAATTTATCAAATTCCTCACTGGTGAGTTGTTTGATTTCTTGGCTAGGTAAGGAGGTAGGGGTTCTTTCTGGAGCTAATTTTTTAAGCTGATTGGTTAGGGTTCGAACGGTTGCTCTCAATTGTTTTTCTTCGTCTCGGAGCTGGTCTAGCTCTTCATTGACCTTTTTGCCTTTATCCATAATTTTCTTGAAATTTCTGGTAAGGCCTTCACAATGTTTGCACATCTGGAGTGAATTCTGAAAATCTGTCTGAGGGTTAGAACTACTACTACTACCTGAACTACTGCTTCCAATTATCTGGCTAACTGGAGCTCCACTGGTAGCAAAGATGGTTGACTTCATCTTGCTCAATGTGTCCAGGTAATCTTTAGCTATCTGGCTAATAAAGTAACTAGTTCCTATCTGTCTTCGGGCATAGGTACTGGCTGACTCAAAATCATAAAATCCCTTAAACTGGGGTGTAGGAAAAAGTTTTACTAAAGGGTCTACTTCTATCCAATCATGGTAAATACCAGGCTTGGTTCCTTTAACTACTGCATAGAAAGAAAAACTTTTTGACAAAGGTTTATTTTAGATTTTTGAAAAATATATACTGAGAGAGTTTAAGGCTAAAAGGCGTTTAGCTGGGTGGTTCTGACTATTCCAAAGCTTGTCTAAAAGACATTGTTGAACTGGGTCTAACTCAATTCCTGTTAATGGTCTGAATTTTGTTCTGCCTTCATGAATGGGAAGAGAGAATCCCCCAAAGTTCATGGTCTTGCTGTTCTCCATTATCTGCACAAAAATTAAACTGGTTATCTTCTTTTTCTAAATAAACTTTTCTACTTAGCCAATCTGTTAATCTATTGTCACTACCTTTGATATGTTCGAATTCTACTCTGTATCCTTGCCCTACTATACAATCTAAAAATTTTGCCCATCTTCTAGTACTTAATTTACGCTCATTGAGTTTGTTATGGAATCTAACTATTGCCTCACAATCTGTTCTAATTGTAAAAGGTTTGTGCAAAAATAATCTAAATTTATTTATTGCATAAACTACTCCTAGTATTTCAAAATCTAAGCTGGTCATGGTTGTATCTTTTTCTTTAAATTTTCCAGAACTGTATCTACAAATGCGTTCTTTATTCTTACTATCATATTTACTAGGTTTGGCTAATAAGATTGTTCCCCATCCTAATTGGCTTGCATCTGTTTCTACAACTATATATTCTGATTCTAAGGGGAGTTGTAGGTCTGGTAGCTTTTTACAAATATCTTTAATTTTTCTAACTAAGGCTATATCTTGCTGATTAAAATATTTTTGTCCTGTGGGTGTGGTTTTACTGTATAGTGGTCCTATTATTTTACTAAGGTTAGGAATATACATTCTTGCATAATTTAAAATTCCTAAAAATGATTGAAGTTATTTTGTATCTTCTAATTTATCTGGATAATCTAAAATTTTCTTTACTATGTGAGGTTGTAACCTAATTTTTCCATCTCCTAACTCCATTCCTAAAAATTCTATGTGAGGTGTATTTAATACCATCTTCTTTTTGCTAATTATTATTCCATTATTTATGAATTCTTCTAATGTTATATACAAGTGATCTATATGACTATTTTTATCTGGGCTGAATACTAAAATATCATCTATGTATACCAGTATGAAACTATATTTATTAAATATACTATCCATTTTACCGAAATATGGAAGGCGCGTTTTTTAAACCAAAGGGCATAACTAGCCATCCATAATGTCCTTGAGGACAACAGAAGGCTGTCCATGGTATACTCTCTTCTTCCATTTTTATCTGCCAAAATCCTGATTTCCAATCAAATTTACTAAATATCTTCATTCAGATTCTATTTATAAGTCGATCTTTATCTCGTATATTGTATTTATCATCTTCAGATTATCATTTAATCTTTTATAATTTATTACCGCTCTAGCTTTTCCTCTCTTTATCTCTCGCAATTTCTAACCATAAATGTTGACTTCTATGTGGACTATTACTAGGTCTAATTACTCCTAAATCTAATAATTCTTAACTGAAGTTCTAAATTCTTCTATATCTCATATGCGTGATCTATTTGTGCCGAGGTAATCCTATAATCTCTATTTTTATATCTAAGTTGGCTAAAATTTTATTTCTCTCCCAATATTTCATGGGTTGTTCTTCTAAAATTTCTGTTGTTTCAGCTAATCTAATTATCTCATCTAAATCTTTTTCTGTTCTCTGGTATTTTGGTTTTTTCTTTATTTTTCTTATTTTTGCAAAAATTAATTCTAAGTTAACTATTTCTTGAAAATCTTCTAAGTCCCAATAATCTCCCTTATTTTCAAAATGAATTTCTTCAAAATCTTCTAACTCATAATTTTCCATCTCATAATTTTCCATATCTAATTTTTCTAAAGAAGTATTTACTATCTCAATAGGTGTGTATATTTAGAAGAAGTATTTACTATCTCATTAGGTGTGTATATTTGGGCTAGCTCGGGAAAATTTTTTCTACTAGGGAATAAAAAACTAACGGGCATCGAATCTACTCCTATGGTACCACCACGCTTCGCACGCAACTCTGATGAATGGGCTATAGTGCTAAGGGAATAAGCTGTGGGTGTATGAACAGTTCGTTTAAAGAAACTGATGTTGTGTTGGTTGATGAACATGCCGCCTTGTAAGCTAAGTATGAAGTTAAGTCCTAAAATGAAAGGATGATTCTGTCTGCTATTTCCGATCCAAACTTGGGGTAATGGAAACCATTCTATGTGCTGATCTTGAGAACCTAGATGGTGAAAACTAATCTGGGCGCCATTAATGCAATGTGTATATGTCTGTTTGGTGCCATCTGCTATGCTGACTAAGGTCCGGTGTTGCTAAGGTCAGACTCCATCCCGTGGAACTACGTGTTGTTCTATGTATGATTTATCGCTCAGATTCTATCATGGCATCTATGCTAAGGGTTTTTTCTACAAACTTAATTACACAAGAAATCTCGACTAAATTGGACTTGGGTATAACAGGTAATTAAATGGTAAATATGTATTATCCGTTGAGTCTCGAGAGTATTGACTAAAAGGTTGAGAATCAACTAAATTGACTAATTCTAAAGAATTCATATGATCTTCAACTAACTTATCTTTTAAGGGGTATGTATTATGAAATTGTTCTAACTGCTGTTTAAGCTGTTTGTTTTCTAATTCTAAACATTCTATGTCAAACCTAGTTTTAGTTTCTATCTCTCTAATTTGAAATGTAAGTTCTCTTATTTGTACTTCTAATTCTCTATTTGCTAGTCGTAATTCTCTGTTTTCAATACTGTGATCTTTTCTGGTATTTTCTAATTTTATCTTATGTGTCATATTTAATTTTTCTAAACAAATTGTACAATAGGTTATGCTGCATAATAAACATTGAGCTCTCTTATCTCTGGCTGGAAACCAATTACAATAGCTGCATCTAGTTGTATCAAATACTAATCCTATTTGAAAATTATGCTGACATTCAGTGTCTGGATTACATTCCATCATAAAGAAAATATCCTGAGTCTTTCCTATTTCTTGGTTAAACTGTCCTAAAAGATTATCTACATCTGTATCGCTTTCCGAGTCACTTTCTGAGCTTATAGCTTCTAATTGATATTCATAATCACTGACTATACTATATACATCTGAATCATCACTATTTATGCTGACTATATCTTCTTCTAAGTCTTTTATAATATTTAATCTTTGTATCTGCTTATTAGTATTAGGCTTGTATCTTTTTGGGCAATTTTTTGCAAAATGATTGGGTTCTCCACATATATACAATTACATTTTTTACTATTGGGTTTTCTAACGTATCTTTGTTTTCTTTTATCTCTTTCATCTTTGGGTAATTTTTTATAATTTGTCTTATTAAAAGTTCTACTTTTCCTAATGAATTTCTGTCTTTTCCAGGGTTTTCTATAATTTTTCTTCCAATATTTATCTTTTCTATATTTTCCATATTTTTTGTATTTTTTCCTGTTATATTTATCTTCGTATTGCTGAGAGGTATATATTACACTGCTACAAAAATCATAATTTTGTTTTTTCAAATCTTTCTGTATTTTAACTTCTATACATTTTTCTCTGAGTCTTTGAAATGTGAAAATTATTCTAGGTCTTATTCCTAAACTTCCTTTTATTTTTACTTCTCCTGAGGCTATTTGAGCTGGTCAGTTTGTATAATAAATTGACCATTTATCTTCTATTTCTCTTCCTAGTTCTCCAGGTAATTTTCTAAAATATTTATTTCCTATCTCTTCATCAAAACTTTTTCCAGTTCTAACTGCTATAGCTAAGTATTCTTTACTAAAGGGTACAATATATCTCCAACTTCCTAAAGTCATTTGATCTAATTCAGTTAATGCTATGCTTTGAGTATAAACATTTCGTCTAGAAGGGTCATATCCTATAAGCATTTCTTTTATAAAACTTGTGAAATTCCACGGGTTATCTCCTAAGTCCTTAAGTTGTCTAATTATCTCCTCATATTTTCCTTTAAATGTTAAGTATATATTAAAAGCTGAGTCTCCTAAAAGTGTTTCCATAAAGTCCCACATACTAGTTGTTTCGTAAGGATTACTTATCCATGCCTTTACCGCATCTTTTTCCCATCTTTCTATTATTTCTTGCCATATCTGAGGGTCGAATCTAGCTAAATCTAAAATGGTTCCCTGGTTATTAGCTGGCTGTAATTGTATACTCATATCTGGTTGTCTACGCTTTCCATGAAATTTATAGCTTTTATTTGGGTTCGCTTCACACGCCCTGAACTTGCTAATGGCCTTCTTCCTCCCATCAGATAATGTATTGGTTCTACGATCCTGCAGCTTGGTTGTGGGTTACTAGTTCCTGTGCTTTCTGTATTCATATAAAAAGTATCTTCTACCTTAGGTTGTTCTGGTATTCTAAATATTTTGCTGGGATGTATAATATCTTCTATAATATCATTTACATATTCTGTATGGAATTCTTGATCTAAAAATGACACTACCTCATCATGGGTATCTCCTCTGGCTAAGTACTCATCATATCTAGCATCTAATATTTTGTTCATATCTTCTAGGGTAAATTTTTCTAAATCTATCTCATCAATATTATATATCTTATTTTGTGATATGGTTTTCTCTTCTGTCATTACATAAAGCTGATTTATTTCACTACGATTATCTTGATTTTCTTCTCTATCTATGCTACTAAATTCATCATCTTCAGATTTTTCTGGTGCTACATAAGTATACTGAGTAAATCTTACTGCATAATTTCCATCTGCTGTCTGATATAATAAATTATCTTGAGGGGCTAATCTCTTTTGTCCTAAAAAGTCTCCTAATTTTCAATCTAGGGCTGCATTATCTTCTGAATTAAATTTTTTAGCTAGTAATGCTTTTATTCCTTTTGCGCCTAATAACTTAACTATCTGATCATTTGTGAGTCTATAGTGAGTATTGCTTTCTGATACTGCTAAATCGAAAAATCCTGTGCAGACTAATAAATTTTTTTTCTCCTTTTTTCATTTTGTATCCTCTACTCTTTATTCATATTTTTATCTTTTTATGAAAGGTTGAGGTTGGTAATAAGAAATCTGGTGTAAAATAAACTATTTCTCCTTTAGCATTCATATCTAATTCATAGCTGCCTAACATACTTTGTCCTACATCATTAAACCTATCATCATAAAGACATACAAAAACTTTGGTTCCTAAATTTTCTCTGGTTAATGCCTTAACTCCTACTACTACTAATCCTAAGTGAGTCATTTTAAGGTGTTCATTTACTGCATATTTATAGCTTTCTCTCTCTATTAAATTTAGCTCTACCTTCTCATCTTCTTGAGTTACACTAATCATCTGTTCAGCATAGTGTTTAAATAAATATTATTTTTTTTTCTAAAGTGGCTAAACGATTTTCTAAACTGTGTATCTGTTCTAATAGATAGTCAAATTTTTCACACAATCTAATTAAAAATAAAATTTCTATATTATTTTGTCTTACTGCTATTTTATCTGATTGACTTACTCCTTGATAAATACTGATTCCTTCTGGATTATTATGAAAATCTTCTGCTTGTTTTAAAATTGTCTGATAATCTCTATTAGCTTTTTTATCACTGCTCATAAACTAAGACCTGACTAATTGTTCTAAAATTTCTAATTTCTGTTTTAAATTATCTTGAATCTGATTAATCTGTTCTATTTGTTTAGCTATTTGATTTGTAGCTGAAATTAATGTTTCTATTTCTAGCTTAGTGGGAAATTTTTCTAAATTTAAATCTATTCTCTTTTGTAGGATAGAACTACACTGATCTTGGATATAATCTAATTTTTTATCTTGATCTTTAATTAAACTGCGATTATTACGAAGATGTTCTATGGATGAAATAAAAAGATTACTAATTTTATCTATGTCCTTTTTAATATTTTCTGCAAAATTAATCTGATAATCTATGATACTATTTAGCTGAGGATTATTTTCACTATGAATCTGATGCGTAAAACTATTTTCAAAATTACAACGGAAATTATTTTTATTTATGCTATGGCGATGGTTATGGCTGCTGATTTCTAAATCTAGATACTCTACTCTTTTCATACACAAAATTAACTCCTATTTTAAAATTATTAAAAGCTACTATAATATGAAATTTATAACTAAAATCTCCAAGAATAAAAACTACTCTATTACCATAAGCAAAATGCATAAACTACTTTAAACTGTCCTAAAACCGAACACTGCTCTGATACTAATTTTTTTTTTGGGGTTGAGTTAGTGGTCTACCACTATTTGAGATTGGGCTGAGAATCATCTAATTAATTCTACAGTTATGCTAAAAGGTCTTCTAACTGTTGTATGGCTAATTTTAAGGCTTCTTGTTTTATAATTATCTGTCTATTTATCTGAGAAATTTTTAAACTGTAATTTTCTAATGATCTGCCAGAAGCTAATGATAAAAGAAACTGATTTTTTAGACTGTAATTTTCTAGACATCTGTTAGAAGCTAATGATAAAAGAAACTGATATCTAAATTTTTGATCTTCTAATTCTTGTATTATCTCAATACTAATTTTAACTTTATTTCTAAGGTATTCGTCTAAGGGCATATAATTTTTGTATTTTTTGAAATTTAATTTTTATTCCTAAGGTCTAAGTCTATTTCTAAAGTCTATGTCTAGTGGATTCTTTGAAAGTTAATGTCTACGTCTAGATGCTAACAAACTTTGATTTTTTGAAATTTTATTTTTTGATTTTTTGAAATTAAGGTCTACATCTAAGGGCCTACAAACTTTCAATTTTTTGAAAATTAATTTTTCCTAAAGTCTTTGTCTAAGGGTCTAAGATTACACAGCTTTTTGATTTTTTGGAGTTCTTATATAGACAATATTTCCTTAATATTTCTATTTGGGTTGCTCTCCTTTTATTCTAAAATTCTTTTCTTTGGTAAAAACTCTTTTTAGGGAATGTTTATTTTCATTACATAAGCCTCATTCAAAATAGTATATTTTTATTTTCTAATTTTTACTTTTCCCTTTCTGCCTACAATTTGCCCTCCAACGCCTATCCTCGGCTCAAACGGACTCTTCAGCTAAGGTCACTCAGTAACAAATTAGAAAACTGAAGATACTACGAAGGTTCAAAGCATGTAATATTAATGAGTAAACAAGCATTCCATAAACTTAATTTTTTCCCAAAAAGAAAATAAATTTTTAGAATAAAAGAGTTACCCTTTCGAAATATTTAAGGAAAAAGAGAAACTACTCACACTTCATATTAATAAGAAATATACTTACAAAGATTATATTACAGACTCTGAAATTCTGAAAATACACTTAGAGGTTTTTTGAGAGGGGTTGGAAATTACAAAACAGAGTGAAGTGGTGTTCTCTTCGTTCTGCTTTCTCCGTTGGCCAACATGCCAATTTATACAAAGTTGATACATAAATGCCAAATCTCATATCTTTACGTAGATTCAAGAGTCTAAGCCTAAGCCATAGGCTTTCTAGACTTGGAAAATAAAAATCCTAACTTTCTAGACTTTGAAATCAACCTCCTAATAAAGACAAACTTCTATACATCAATTATATGCACATTTGACTCAAAACTTATTAAATTTTATCAATAAAAGATTAGGATAATGATATCGGGTACTGCTTTGGGCCCCATCGCATATCATTCAATCCTTCTTTTTTGACAAAATTTTGGCATTATAATTTATTATATGACACGTATAAAGATTTTCACAACTTTTCTTTAATAAAGCAGGATATGAGATATCTACTTTATTAAAGTAGTGAGTGAAGGAAAATCTTTATCACTGACAAACTCAAATAATTACAGACACAAAAATATCTACAAAAATCTTTTTGTCTTTTCTTGACGTGTATTTTTTCTGATATCTGAAGAGAATCTTTATCTTTTATGGACTTTGTCTTTTTCTGCCGGAGAGCCAATTATTGATGGCGACTTGTAAAGTGATGCTTCTTGGCGGGACATTGAAGATTTTGCAAAGATTGAAAGAGTCTTATGGGATTTATTTTTTGAATTTTTGATGGAGTCTTCTAGTTGGGACCCGCTGTTTTACGTTATTGTTATTATTATTATTATTATTATTATTATAAAAGGTTGACGGAAAATTCTATTTCCACCACCCTAATAAACTCAGGACAAATCTTTTCTCAATACACATCTCTATTAATTTAATTATTAAGTAATTATCTCAATCCACATCTTTAAAATTACAAATAAATCCTTCACTCTCATATGTACACACACTTTAATTTGCCCTAAGTCGTATTTCAAAACCCTAGATTACTGTCCTACTGAGAAATGGTGAGTTCTTTGTGGAAAAAACTTCTACTGATCTCCATATTTTTTTTTTCTGTACTACATGAAGAACAAATTAAGTACGCCTCAAAAATATTAAAAAATAGAGTTCAAACTTCAAATCCAAAAATCAAAAAACAATACCAGTTCAATATTGAGGGTTCTCTAGTCTGTCTTCTTGGGCTTTCATTGGGCTTGTGAAGAATGGTGTCAAGACCAAAGTAATAATCCGTAGTTGGAAGTGTTGTGTAGTCTTCGGCACTGGCTTTCCGAATATGTGTGTTTCATTCGGAACTTGGTTTTTCGAATATTGTGTATAATTTCGTCCATTAAATGCCGAAAAAAATACATAAGTTTGGTTTCCGAATATATTCTATATTTTCGGTGATCTAATTCCGAGTAAATACAATACTTTCGGCACTTAATTGTTGAAATATTTTTGTAAGTTCGGTCCTGAAATGCCGAATGGGTGTTTTTTATTGACATACGCGAATATCCCACACATCCTCCTCTCCTCTGTTTCGATTTGATGATGCTTCGATTTCTATTACGCCTTGCTCTTCTTCCTCGACATCAATCAATTGAATCAAAGATGTGTATATAATTTTTATATATACAAATTCTCTATACATAATTTTTATATATACAAATTTTTGTAATGCCTTGTTCTTCTTCGATTTCTGTATATATAATTTTTTTGTTTCAAAAAATATATATTGAGATATTTTAATTTGTAAAAGATGTGTATAGAGAATTTGTATATATAATATTAGGAGTGTTGATCAATGGTTATTATAGTAATTTTTAATTAGGATATAATTGTCATTAATCTAATTTTTCATTAAGTGTGTTGATTGAGTTTATTAGGGTGGTGGAAATAGAATTTCCCAAGGTTGACTGAAAAGTACCATGTTTCACTTCCTCTCTGCACCAACCAAACTTCCTAAAAAACCCAACCCTGAATTCTTCTGTTGACCCAACTCACTCACTCAACTCAGATAACAATGGCGATTAAACCCATCACTTCACTTCTCACTCTCTTTCTGATCTTCCTTCTCTCTCTCTCCGCAGCCTCAGCTTCGATTCGATCTTCCTCCAAATGGGTCCCTCGATTCCTCGGCAAATCCTCTCTCCTCACAAAACCCCAATCCATGACCCAACAACAGTACCAGTACGAAACCCGGTACTTCGAGCAGCCTCTCGACCACTTCAGCTTCGCCGATCTTCCAACTTTCCATCAACGGTACCTGATCAACGACGACCACTGGGTGGGTCCGAGTCAATTGGGTCCTATCTTCCTCTACTGTGGGAACGAGGGCGACATTGAGTGGTTCGCAGACAACACCGGTTTCGTCTGGGAAGTCGCACCTCGATTCGGCGCCATGGTTATCTTCCCCGAAGTAAGAACAATATACTTGTAATTGTCTGTTTGTGATACAAATGTGATGGGTTCGTAATTTTGTATCTAACTTTTTTTTTTTGTCATTTTGTCAATTTGGTGAATGCGAAAAATGGGTTGAATTTGAATATTTTTGGCATTTATTAGAGCAATTAACAATATGGCTATTTTTTAAAAAAATAAAATTTTAAAACTTTCTGTACTTCATAGTAGTTGCATGTGATGATTTGTAATGAATTTGATCAATTACTAAGATTGGTTGAATTTGAAAATGGTTTAATAGTTATTTACTGTATTTTTGAACAAAATGAGCATTCTTGAAGAAGAAGAAGAAGAAGAAGAAGAAGAAGAAGAAGAAGAAGAAGAAGAAGAAGAAGAAGAAGCTGTGTGTTTTAGAATAGGATAGATATATGGTGCGCTTGGTTATATTTGTGTATTCATCTCTGTTTGTTTGAATCAGCATTTTGAATTGATCGATCCTACGAAGAATATGATTGAAAATCTTTTGTTTTGATCCACAAAGTCTCGTCCCCTCTCCCTTCAGTTTCTGAGAAAGCAGAAAAATGAAATTTTTGATTTTTTTTTTTTTTGGGGGGGGTGGGGGGGATGTCGCTAATTCTCCTTTTTGTTTTTGAACATCTGAGAGGAGAGCTCAACTGAAGCAGAATGTTTTGATACCATTGGGTCTGACGATTATGATTCCAGTCCAGATTTGTTTTTCATTTATTTTCCTACATTTTCTCGGCACCCAAATAGAATACATTTGACGATTGTACTATTATGATTGAATGCTCCATTTTGATCTTTTATTTATTTCAATTCATTTTTATTTGAGCTAACAAGTTGCAGAATTAAATTGTGAGACCAGTTTCTCTTTGGCATACATACATGATATTACTTGATAATTTTGTTGGCAGCATCGATACTATGGCAAGTCGATGCCCTATGGAAGTGGTGATGAGGCATATAAAAATGCTACCACTTTATCACATCTTACGGCTGAGCAAGCACTTGCTGATTTTGCTGTATTGATTACTGACCTGAAAAAAAATTTGTCTGCCGAGGCCTGCCCTGTAGTGTTGTTTGGCGGATCATATGGTGGAAGTAATACAGCATTATTCTCTCTAATTAATTTTACATTTGTAGGAACTCAAAACAGTTTATGTTTTTGTCCACTGTGACCTATATTTAAACGTCTTTTGTCTTGTGAATGGATCAGTGTTGGCTGCGTGGATGAGACTCAAATACCCTCACATTGCAATCGGAGCACTTGCTTCTTCAGCACCTGTTCTTCAATTTGAAGACATTGTGCCACCGGAAACATTTTATGACATTGTGTCCAATAGTTTCAGAGTTCGTTGTTCTAGACTTACTTGTGTTTACATCATTTTGTGTATTAATTGTACTAGCATATTTTCTGCTTTGTGAAACTTCTTCTCTCTTATCCATGCAGCGTGAAAGCACTAGCTGCTTCAACACTATAAAAGAGTCTTGGGACGTACTTGTATCTGAGGGTCTGAAAAATGATGGCCTTCTGCAACTGACCAAAACTTTCCATTTCTGCCAGTAAGAACTTGTGCATGCAATGTTCGCTTTCAATCTCATGTACACGCTCTTGCAGTATCAATGTCAATATGTCTCCTGATTTGCTAGTTTGGTTTATGAAGACTGATTGGATAAAAAATGAATGACAGGAAACTGGAAAATACGGATGATCTTTCTAACTGGTTGGATTCTGCTTATAGTTATTTGGCGATGGTGAACTATCCATATCCTGCTAACTTTATGATGCCTTTGCCTGGAAACCCCATAAAAGAGGTTGGTTAGAAAATTCTCGCAGGAATTTTAGGTTATACAGTTCTTCTACTTGCATAGAAATCAATCATAGAACCGGATACAATCCTCTCACATGGGTGTGGAATTCATCTCATGTGAGAGGGTTGTGTCCGGTTTTGTGATCCATTTATGTGTTTCTAAACTTTTTCTTAGGTTATGTGGTGAACTATGTTAAAAATTCTCACTTTGTGATAAGTTTTAGTTATTTATCCTTTCATAAAGTGCAAGTAGCATGACATAAGGGCCTACCTATTCTCTATCATATAGAGAACTTGTTGTTCAATAAGGGCAATCTAACTAGTAGTTCCTTGTGCTATTAGAGAAGTTTTGTTAAAATTGATACCATGATTAGAAGTATATGTTTTGTTGATGTGCATTTATTGCACTTTTCTGTTGCTTTGGTGATCCGATTATCTGAAAAATTGTTGCTTATCACCGTCCTTACTTCTATGAAAATCTTATTTTATATTATTGCTGATACACATTTCTGATCCTACACCTTCCCAGTGGTTTCAATATTTATTTATTTTTTAAATATTATAATAAACTTTATCGAACCACCTGACCGAGGGCATTTGGGACTACCTGTTTTCTTAGTGAACTTAGTCCTCTGTAATCTCCATGAATGCTAGACACTGCCTTCAAGTACATAGTAGGGATGGCAATTTAAACCCGGCCCGACGGGGACCCGCCCCCCTGATCCCTATTAGAATGGGTTTTCCCTAAAAATAATCCCCATAGGGCCGGGGATGGTATTAAAAAATGAATCCCCGATGAGTTTCGGGCCAGGGACGGTGATATGTTTCCCAGCCTCGTACTCGGCCCGTCCCCGACCCCAGTCCCCACCCCGTTTCCCCGAAGTGAAATTACCATTATACCCCTATATATATATATATGTGTCTCTCTCTGTGTTGTTGGCTCATTTTAGGGTTTGGTTGCACTCACACAAACAAATAGCCTTCACCTCTCTCTCTCTCTCTCTCTCTCTCTCTCTCCTTGCTCTACTCTCACGCGGCGTTGCTGCTCCCTCACCGCTCGCGTCACACACGCATGGCCGTTGGCTCCTGCTCCCTCACACACGGCCATCGTCTCTCTCCCTCTCCCTCACCGGCCATCGCCTCTCTCCCTCTCCCTCACCGCTCGCCTCAATCACTGTTTTTTCCCTCACTCGCCATCATTTATTTTCAATGATTTCGGTTTGATCTAGGGTTTTGGGTCAATTTTGATCAATTTTCAACGATTTCGGTTTCGATCTAGGGTTTCCATAAAAAAATCACTGCTTTCTTCTCTCTCTGTTTTTATTTTTTGCTGCTAATCGAAGAAGATAGTAGGTTATAACCTTGATGTATACCACTCTATTGTTTCTTCAACTAAAATTGATTTTATAATGTCTTTGTCATGGAGATCCGATGTATTATGCTTCTTCTTTTTCATATAAGTTAATAAAAAAGATCTTACTTTTTCAGTGTTGCGAATTTGGCTCAGCAAATGATTCTCCAAACTGTGCTGAATATACTGTGAATGCATTTTTATTATCAATGAGGAGAAAACAAGGTTCTCAAGTCAAAAATGGTTTTGTTGTGCTACTGTTTTGTGGATTGGGATGTTGTAAGAATTTTAACAGATCAATATAACAACTTTTATGTGTTGAAAAATGAGTCTCAAATCTTTTTGTGAAATTTGAAGAACTGGAGCAGATGCTGCAATGTTGAGTGTCAATTTTTGAACGTAAAGACATGGGAACAACTGGAAATGCTATTTACAGATCACTGTATGTTTGGGGATTTTTTGAGATCGGGGAAACTCGATCCCCGTTAGGGGACGGGGGTGGGGGTGGGGGGGGGGGGGGGTGATGGGTTCCCCACCGAGGATCGGGGGCAGGGACGGGGAATTTAACACTTTCGGGAATCGAGGACGGGGAGTGTGATCCCCACCCCGCCCATGTTATTTTAACTTTTTCTTTTATGGATTTGAGTGGCTCTAGTACATGGGTCCTACTAACCACTGCTCACTGGATGTTGTTAAGGACCAAATAATCCCGTAAAAGTTGGAACTCCAATCACACATTCCCATACACTTTTATATACTTCTATACATTTTTTTTTTGCATATTTCAATGTACTGTTTACTCATATATTATAGGTTGTTAAAGGGTGTACCCAGTGCACGAAACTCCCGCTTAAACAGAGTCTGAGGAAAGGTTGATGTACGCAGTCTTTAATCCTCGCAAACGGAGAGGCTAGCTCCGCGACTCGAACCCATGACCTCTAGGTCACCAACCAAGGGGTAGCATGACATAGTGGGTGTTTAGGAAGTTGCTATTTTAGTAGGCTATTTTAGTTTTTAGCTATTTTAGGAGGGTAAAATTTTTGTGTTTGGGAAGATAGTTAAAGTTTTTTATAGTTGGATGTGATATTTGTAAGAGAAAAGGTGAAATGATTATGAATTTGATGTGACATTTTGTCTTATTAGCTATTTTAGTTTATTTTTGTCTTTTAGTGCTATTTTAGCCAAAAAAACTAAAAAACTTCTTCCCAAACACCCCCATAATCATAGGTTATTAAATAGTAAAATAAAGACATAGGTAGCTAGCATGACATGATTATGATGAATCTGATCTGTTCCTATTTATTTACTATTATAGTCAACCATCACTTTTCTTTTTGCTAGGTTTGTCAAAAGATTGACGATTGCCCTGATGGGACTAGTGTTTTGGATCGCATATTTGAAGGAGTAAGCGTGTACTACAATTACACCGGTGAAGTTGACTGCTTTCAACTGGATGACGACCCTCATGGCTTAGATGGTTGGGACTGGCAGGTCTACAAGTGCTATGATATGCATATTTTCTTCTTTTTCCCCCCTGTTTTTGCTTGAACGTAAATGTTTCTCAAGGGTACCATACTTAAATACTCTTTCCTTTGTTTCCTATTCCGTTTACAGGCTTGCACTGAGATGGTTATGCCAATGTCTAGTAGCCGAGACACTAGTATGTTTTCAGCATATGATTTTAACTACACTTCTTTTCAAGAGGAATGCTGGAAGGAGTTTCGTGTCAAACCAAGACCTAAATGGATAACCACAGAATTCGGTGGCCATGTAAGTGAATGGTGATTTATAAATTTATTGATGCCTTCCATAGTGTATTAGATTGATTGGCAATATTATTTCTCCATCATCTCCTAATCTCTTCATCATCTCTTAGATTATACAAGCTACTTACTACATTAGGTCCGGTCAGTGTTAATTAAATAATTACTAGTTCATAGAAATGTGAAGATGACTTACTAGTTCATAGAAATGTGAAGACGACTTCCTTCATTTTTCTTTCCTTTTTTTTTTTAAAAATGAAAAGAAAGTAAATTAATGTACTTTTGTATTATAATTCTGAAATATGTAACCTTCTTCTGAACTTTGCACTTTGTAGTAGTACTACAACATATCCTGTCCAAATTTGACTTTCTGGCTAAGATTCATTTCAAATCCAAATAAATAGGTTATATAATTATGTGGACATGCAAAATTTTATGTAGAGGGAATGAATCATGAGTCGTGACTAGGTGATAACATAGGATTTCCACTTCCAAATAGAGAGCAATAATGTCTTCAAAGTTTAAATTATAATATTCAGTTCTATTCATTTATACTTTATTTAATAGTTTGTTGGGAAATTGTGTCATTACTCCTTGTGTTGTCTTGTTTTTGTATTGCATGAGACAGACCTTTTAGCTTCTTCGATCTCATAACTTGAGTTTGATGTTTTCGACTTTCCATGTGAAGGATTTCAAGACTGCCTTGAAAATGTTCGGAAGTAACATCATTTTCTCAAATGGTCTATTGGATCCTTGGAGTGGTGGCAGGTAATGTGTTCATCGTTTATGTGATGGTAGTGTTGTCGAATGTTTATTGTTTTGAGCTTTGATGGACGTTGCTAACTTCTGTTGTAGTGTTCTGGAGGACGTATCTGAAACTATTGTTGCGCTCGTCACAGAAAAAGGTAATTCTGGAATTGAATATCAACTTTGATGCTTAGCAATTTGCTAGATTTATCATGTAGTAAAAGCAAAAAACCTCAAATCCTAGATGGAAACACATATATTGTTAGAAATTTAGAATATAGAAAGGAGAATTTGGGCTAATTGTATTGGCCTATGTTATATGAACTAGAGTACCGGTGTTGGCTGCTAGTATGTGTTTGAATACAAGATTTATCTAATTCTTATGTCATTTACACCAAGACACGAATATGTAAATATCTATATAATAAAGTAGTAGAGTTTTTGAATTTTCAATATATTTTTGTCCTACTAGGATATTTGGACAGTTCAGATTTGTTTAAACTACAAAACAATGACTGAGATGTATAATCTAAAAAAATGTCCTACATGTATATTTTCTAGTTTCTCTCTTTTCTCTCTTACTTTCTTCTTTTTCCACTCACCCTCCCATGATTCCATGAATAATCTTACATTTCACTCTGCACCACAACCCCTCTCTCTCTCTCATATCTTGATTTCAAATTTGATCCCAACATTATTTATAGGCATGCACTAGTACATATTATATTTAGATAAGTACTATATTTCATATTTCTCAGACACTTCTTTGATTTTTAAACAGTAACGTACTAAAATATAGTATTTTGTAAAATGAAAACGTCATACTTATTCTATAATAAACTTGACTACTGATACATTCTTGTTTGGTGCACCTCTGACCACGCATAAGATTTTTTTTTTTTTTTTTTATACCAAATTTGGGAAACAATTTGGTTTAGAAGCTAATGTTCCGTTTGTTTTGGACGGAAAATATTTTTTGCATTGTCTAGTGTTTTGTATGATGAAAACAAAAGTTAACGGAAATTGGTTTTCGTGATCCATGGAGGTGGAAAGTATTTTTCACTTTTGAAAGGTGAAAACTATTTTTCAGACGAAGTCTTACGAATGCCACTGCACTACTACTGCAGCCACCACCCCACCTTCATTACCTCCACCACCACCCCACCACTAGCAGATATGTTTCAAAATGGCGAAACATAGTAGGAAATATTGAAAAATACTTTCGTCGAAACAAACGGTACGTGAAGCAAAATTATTTATTTATTTATTTTTTAATGAAACAAACTCGTGGCTGTCTTTGTTTCTTGTAGGTGCCCATCACTTGGATTTGCGAGCAGCGACTGCTGAGGATCCTGATTGGTTGGTGGAGCAGAGGGCAACCGAAATCAAACTGATTCAAGGCTGGCTTAATGACTATTACCTGGAAAAGAAGCCATTTTCGGACATGTAGAGAGAGCTTCAAGCTTTGTGGAACTTCCACTCTCCAACTTTTTCTTGCTCCATTTTTCCACATAATCTAGTAACAATATTGTACATAGTAAGGTTTGTCATTTTCATCAAAGCAAACACTCAAAATTATCGAGTGTGAACAACTGCTACCAAGTTTAGATCCCGCTTTCAGGAGCCATAAACACAATCTGTCTTCTCCAACAATGTCCCCAGGAATTGAAGAATCACTTTTATGACTATATTTATGTTGTCATTTGCTATTGTAAGATGTGGTTCAATTAATTAATAATTTAATTAGTATTATAGAAACTTGTCAAAGTAAATGTTGGAAATCCCTCTCTCTCTCTCTCTCTCTCAATATACCAATAATTTGTTTATAATTAGAGATAGAAACTCTAATAGTAGAATTTATTGAATTAACGGAATAAATTGCTTCATTAGAGATGCAAGGGAGAATGGCAACATTTAATTTTAGTTTAAAAGTTCAAAAATCACTAAAAAAAAATTAAAAAGTTAACAAATTATATCAAAAAATCAAAGATTTTATTCTCTATATTTTTTTTGGTTAAAAATTAAAAAGTCATTTTAAATATATGAAATTTTGTATTTCATATTTTAGTTAAAATTTTTTGAAGTTATTAAAATAATTTGTTCCCAAACAAAGTCAAAAAGAGTAGGGGAAGAAAAAGAAAATGAGTGTGTTGGTTTTAGTTTTTTGAAAATTGAGGGGTAAATTACAAACACCCCCTCGAGGTTTGGCGAAAATACAGATTCCCCCCTGAGGTTTGAGAAATTACATCCCACCCCCTGAGGTTTATATTTCCATAACAAATTGCCCTCTAAGGTTTTTATTTTCATACAGATTCCCCCTTAATTTTTCCTAATTTGTTATGAAAATTTGACTCTCAGGGGACAATTTGTAATTTCTCAAACCTCAGGGGGAAATCTATATTTTTATCAAACCTCAAGGGGGGTGTTTGTAATTTGCCCTTTCTTATAAACCCAAAAGTCCCATTAAAGTGGAAATTACATAAAAAGATTATTTACATATTTGGGTTTAATTTTTTAAGGGGTAAAAGTGATTTTCTCAAAATGTAAAATTACATATTTGGGCAATTTGAACTATAGAAGTTTTGGATTTTTCCCCCATTCTAGAACAACTCCCACATTACGAACAAAAACCAAATACTCTAATGTAACATTCCAATGTAATACACTAAAAAACCTTATTGGTGTATTTTTCCCGAACGTAACAACGTAACACTCAAAAAAAATTCCTTAGTGTACTTTTTCCAAACGTAACGCTCCAATATTAAAAAAATAATAATAATTTCTTAGTGTACTTTCCTCAAACGTAACACTTCAATCAGGGTAATGCTAAACGTAACACTCCAATGTAACATACTCTAATGTAACACACAAAAACACTAAAAAAAACTTCTTAGTGTACTTTTTTCAAACGTAACACTCACAGTTTGAAATTATACATTTGTTCAAAACTTACTAAGGAATATTTGTACTATTTTTGGAATGGTTTGAAGAATCTTACATTCTTTTTCTTCTTCTTCTTCTTCTTCTTTTCTTTTTTTGTTTTTTTGTTTTTTTGTTTTTTGTTTTGTGTTACATTGGAGCGCTACGTTTGAAAAAACATTAAAGCGTTACACTAAAAAAAAAATTTGGAGTGTTAAATTGAAGTATTATGTTTAGAAAAAGTACATTAAGAAATTTTTTTGTGCGTTACATTAAAATATTACACTAAGGAGTGTTTGTGTGTTACATTAAAGTGTTACACTAAGGATTTTTTTAGAGTATTATATTAGAGTGTTACATTTGGAAAAAAGTACATTAAGAATTTTTTTGTATGTTATATTAGAGTGTTATACTAAGGAGTTTTTGTATGTGTTAATTAGAGTGTTACATTAAGAAAAAAAATTTTGTGTGCTATATTAGAGTGTTACGTTTGGGAAAAATATACTAAGGAGTTTTTTTTTATGTGTTACATTAGAGTATTACAATAAGAAATTTTTTTGTGTGTTATTTTAGAGTGTTATACTAAGGAGTTTTTTTAGAATGTTACATTTGAGAAAACCACAGTAAGAAGTTTTTTATGTGTTATATTAGTGTTACGTTTGGATGTTAATCAATGTCAATGTTACAATAAGGACGAACACCACAAAAAGGAACGAACACCACACCAATAACACCACAAACGGGAAAATATCATCCACCTACAAATCACTCTACTAAATCCCCACAAAAAAAATACAAACGTAAAAACTTACCTTACTCACTCACACCCAACATTAGGAAAAAATTTAAACAAAATCACACCAAGGGCAAACAAGTAAACTTTCAAAACCCAAATTAAGGAAATACAACATACCCAAAATAAAAAGGACTAATTGGTTTGAAAGAAAACTTCTAGGACTAAATGGAATAACTTTTCTCAAAATGAGATTTATAAGTAATTTTTCCTTTTTTTTATTTTTATTTTTAGTGAATATTTTTAAAATTTTAAGTAAGTTTTTTATTTTTTTAGATACACCTTACTTAAATGTATCTAAATAGTAAAATATTTATGAAAAATTATTTTTAAAAATTAATAAATATGTAAAAATACGAAAAATGTATTGAATATTCATTTTTTTTATATATATTTTTGGTATTTAGTGAATTTTTTTAAGATTCTTTTTTTTTTTTTACAAATATTATACTTTTTAAGTGTATTTATGTTAGGTGTGTCTAAAAAAGACAAATTACACTAACAGTCTTTATAGTTTGTAACTCTTGTTACTTTGGTCCCTAACTTTTCAATTGTAACACATTCAACCCTGAATTTTAAATCTTGTTCCAAATAAGGGCAATTGAAGATACCATTGCTTAATTTTAAGGGCAAAATTATCAATTTGATAAAATATAAACTCATTTGACAAAAATAAATATCAAAAAAAATATTTTTAAATTTTTAAAAATTGTTTCTATCCACCAAAGATAAAATTATGTAAAATTGATAAATCTTTTATACATTTATTTAGTTATTTATTTACCAAATTATTTTTTATTATATGTTTGGATGATTATCATGTAATGGATGGTTTATAAGGATTTTAATGTGTAATCGATATATTTAGCCCTGGTTTGGCTATCATTTTGGGTCTAAAAAAGCACAAATAACAAAATAGACTAATAAGACAAAATATCAGATTCAATTCATAATCATTACAATTTTTTTCTCACAAAATTCAAAAAAGTCAAAAAAATTCAAAACAAACGGGGCTTAAAAAATCATTTAAAAAAAGTCTCAATACAAAAAAAATGGGCTATATTAGCCAATGCCAGACAAAAATATATGAAATATTTTTAGTTTTTGATTTTTTTATTTAATGGATTGGTTTAATAATGATATTAAAGTTGTCACAATATTTGACTTTAGAAAAAATAAAAACTAATTTAATGAAAATAAAATAACCGCCCATTACATGATCACCATCCAAATACATAATAAAAGAAAAAATATCTAAAAGATATATTAATTTTACATAATTATATCTTTAGTGAGTAGAAATAATTTTTAAAAATTCAAAAATATTTTGACATTTTTTTTATTAAATTAGTTTATATTTTATCAAATTGACTATTTTCCTCTTTAAATTAAATAATGGTATCTTCAATTGCCCTTATTTAGAATAAGATTCAAAATTCAGGGTCTAACGTATCACAATTGAAAAGTCAAGGACCAAAGTGACACAACTCTCAAATTATAGGGACCATTAATAGAATTCACCCGTCTAAAAATTATTATTTTTTAAATATTAAAAAATTAGTAAAAATAAAAAAATACGAAAAATGAAAAATGAAAAAGTTTATTTTTTTTTTTAAAAAAATTCTGAAAATTAAAACCAAACAGATGAAAGCATTTAAGTTGAGCAAAATTATTAAATATAGGGCAAATTACATAAATGGTCCCTATAGTTTATTCTTGTTTTCATTTTGTTCCCTGCATTTCTAAATGTATCAATTTTGCCCCTGTAGATTGTTTTTTGGCTCGAAATGGTCCAATAGTTAACGGCGGTTAGACATTTGGACGGAAAATCGACGCGTGCAAGGCACGCACGGGCCAATTTTGACTTTCTTGAACAATTTTGACTTTCTTAAGTGTTTTTGGATCAATTCAATTTGTCTAATAGATGTTTTATTTAATTATTATTATTTTTTAAAATAAATTTATTTAAAATTTTAATTAAAAAAAAAACATATATTTCTATTGATATTTTATTTATTTAATTTTTAAAAACAAATTTATTTAATTGTGTAAAAAATAAATTAAAATAAAATAAAATTTTATTTAATCTAACTAAAAATAATTAAAATATTAAAGATATGTTTAATATTGTTATTACTTAGTAAACAATTAAAAAATGGTAAAATAGTCTTTTGCACATTTATCCTTATCTAGTTTGTCTAGCCAAACAATAGATTCACTAAAAATAATCATTTTCAGACATCTAATTCTATGAGAAAATAAACACGGGATACACATCCAATCCAACCAAATAGTTCGGGGGATTCACAGTCTCAGGATTCAAGTCTAATGGATTCTAATCTCCCATTTTCTAATTGTTTACTAAGTAATAACATGACGGTAAAATAGACATTTCATACATTAGTCTCATAGGATACGAATCCCATGGAAATAATCCCACCCCCCTAGGATTGTTTAGTTCCTCATACGTGAGATATGGAGTCCCTCATATAAATTACAAATTATAAATTTTAATTTTAATTTTGATTTATAAGGCCATAATTTTAAATTAAATTAAATTAATTATTTATTATTTACAATTTATATTTTTTTATTAATATATAATTTTAAACTAACAATACTAAAAAAATAATTTATAAATATCTATATTTTTTATTAATATATTTATAAATGTCTATTTTAATAATAAGTTATTTTTTATTAATAATTTAGTCCGCCGGACATGGAGTCCAGCCAGACTCCATATTTCTCATATGAGGGATTAAACAATCCTAAGGGGGGTGGGATTTTTTTCATGAGATTCGTATCTCATGGGACTAATGTGTGAAATGTTTATTTTACCATCATGCTATTACTTAGTAAACAATTAAAAAATGGGAGATTAAAATCCATCGGATTTGAATCCTAGGACTGTGAATCTCCCGGGCTATTTGGTTTGATAGGATATGTCTCCCGTATTTGTTTTCTCATGGGATTAAGGCTGTTTGTTTGGGTAGATATGAGCTTGGGATTGGACTAATAATCTAATAAAATTATTAATCTGGTGTTTGGTTAAACAATTGAAGTACGGACTAATAGTCCATCCAGATATGGTATCCCACATATGATGGACTATTCAATCCCACAGAACGGGTGAGATATAAATTGGAGGATTAAGCCAAAGTCTAGACTATTAGTTCCTCCTTATAATCCTAACTCAATCCAAAAATAGGATATGATATACAATCTAAAGGGATTCGTTGTCCTAGGACTATTAGTCATAGGAATGTTAATCCGACCTAATCCAGTCCGCCCAAACAAACATGACCTAAATGTCTGGAAAGAACTATTTTTAGTGAATCTAATGTTTGATTTGACGAACTAGATAAAGATAAATGTGCAAAAGACTATTTTGCCATTTTTCAATTGTTTACTAAGTAATAGCAATATTAAACATATTTTTAATATTTTAATTATTTTTAGCTAGATTAAATAAAAAATTATTTTATTTTATTTTTTACACAATTAAATAAATTTATTTTTTTAAAAAATAAAAATAAAAATATCAATAAAAATATATGTTATTTTTTTAATTGAATTTTTATATAAATTTATTTTAAAAAATAATAATAATTAAATAATGAAATTAAATAAAACATCTATTAAACAAATTGAATTGATCCAAAAACACTTAAGAAAGTCAAAATTGGCCCGTATATGCCCGTCGATTTCCCGTCTAAATATCTAATCACCGTTAACTATTAGACCATTTCAAGTCAAAAAATAAACTAGAAAAACAATATTGATATATTTGGAGACCATTTGAATAGGGGGGGACTCATTGACAAAATTTTTAATATCTATCTATCTACATCTTTCACCTACCTGCTTATCCATACTTGCTAAGTTTGGGAAGTCTTAAAAATGCTAAAAAGCTAAAAAGTTACTCAAAAAATTAAAAAGTTGTCACTATTAATCAAAAGTCAACAATTACGGCTGCACACTCTCAATTCTAATTTTCCCATACAAACCAATTTTTATAATTTTTTATTACACATTTTTCCATAAAAAGTCAAAAAGTTAACCAAAATATTCATATTTTCAATCTCAACTTTTTAGTCTAAAAAGATAAAAAGTGCACTTATTTAAAACACCCATCGACAAATGATTGAACAATTTCGTTTTGAACTTTCACTCTCCAACTTTTTCGTGCTCCAATTTTTTTTCCCAGATTGTTACAATATCTAAAAGACAGAAAAATATAATATTATATTATGAATATATTTAATATTATATTTATAAAACTCCTTTCTATAAGATAATAATTTTAAATATGGTAATTAATACAATAGGATACGTGTAATATACAAAATATATAGTTACTATATTTAACACCCTCAAACTCAAAGATAAATTAGAATAAATAAATAATAATAATAATGTTGGAAGACTTTTTATAGTCATGTTAGACCCTTATAAGAATAAAAATGGAGTTAACGGAACTAATGCCAGTTAAAATGGGTGTTGAACCATCAAATATGATGCACATGTAATTTATGACGTGGTATCAAAGTAACTATCTTGTACATAGTTTCAATAAAATTCTTGTGGAGATATTTGTTTCAATCTATAACCAATGCTATTTTCAATTAGAGTTGTGAAATGAAGAAAGTTTCTTGAGCTTAATTTGAATTTGAATTTGAATTGTTAAATCTTATCCATGATCTGATTGATTGTTTGACTAAATTTGGTTTATAATTAACTCATAAACAAAACATATATTTTTGAAGATTGTCCATTTTTTAAACAAGTTTTAAATAATTCATTATTAAGGATGAAATTTTTTAACAAAATATAATTTTGGGTTAGTTTAAAATTTATGTAAATTTGACATTAAAAAAAAATTATACATTTTTATATTAATTTTTTTTAAAATTTAATACATGTTTTTAATTAAGAGTATATTTTTTTAGTATAATAGTTAATAGGGGAATTTAGTCAAAACCCCCTCATAATAAAGTTTTAGGCTTGGTTTGGGATGACTTATGTAACGCTCCAACCCTTCACATGTCATTGATATTGTCCGCTTTGGGTTACACTCATCCCAGAACTATTCCAGCCTAAGCACACTTAACTGAAGAGTTTTGCTAGGGATTTCACCACCTGAGAAAAGGTCTCAATACTATATAAGGGTCCAGATTTTTACTTTTATAGCCTAGGAACTCTTTCTCCATTCTCGATGTGGAACACCAGGACCTTACAATCCACATTCCTTAGAGTCAAGAGGCTCCGCCACTTCATAAGCCCGCCCAAGATGCACCGAGAGACACTAGGGATCCACACTCGGTACTCCGGAGGATCGATTCTGATTCCACTTGTAACACCCTAACCCTTTACATGTCATCGATATTGTCTACTTTGGGCCACGTCTGCACGGATTTGTTCTTCCTAGTGGGTTACCTATCCTAAAACTGCTCCAGCCTAAACATACCTAATTGGGGAGTTCTGCTAGGGATTTCACCACCCTAGAAAAGGTCTCAATGCTATATAAGAGTCAAGATTTTTACTTTTATAACCTAGGAACTGCCCCTCCATTCCCAATGTGGGCCACGCTCGCACGGATTTGATCTTTCCAGTGGGTCACTCATCATATAACTACTCCAACCTAAGCACGCTTAACTGGGGAGTTTTGCTAGGGATCTCACCACCCTAGAAAAGGCCTCGATGCTATATAAGGATCTAGATTTTTTTTTTACTTTATAGCCTAGAAACTCCCCTTTCCATTCTCGATATGAGACATCGGGACCTTACAATCATCCTCTTTAGGGCTACACGTCCCTGTACAATAGCTTTCCAGCTCACAAGTTGGCCAACATGTGCCAAGAGAACACTCAATACTCCGGAGAGTTAGCTCTGATACAATAATGCCCCAATCCTTCACATGTCAATGATATTGTCTACTTTCGGCCACGCCTGCACGAATTTGTTCTTTCTAATGGGTCACCCATGCTAGAACTACTCCAGCCTAAGCACGCTTAATTATGAAGTTCTACTAGGAATTTCACCACCCTGGAGGAGGCCTCAAATTGATGACATGTGAAGGGTTGGGGTGTTATAAATGGTATCAAAGCTGACTCTCCGGAGTACTAAGTGTGGGCCCCTAGTGTCTCTCGGTGCATGTGGGCAGGCTTGCAAGCTGGTAAGCTACTACACAGGGACGTGCAACTCTAAGGGGGTTGGATTGTAAGGTCTTGGTGTCCTATATCGGGAATGGAGAGGGAGTTTCTAGGCTATAAAAGTGGCTATAAAAGTAAAAACTTAGACCCTTATATAGTATCGAAGCCTTTTCCAAAGTAGTGAAATCCTTAACAGAACTTCCCAGTTAAATGTGCTTAGGCTGAAGTAGTTATGGGATGGGTGACTCACTGGAAAAAACAAATTCGTGCGGGCGTGGCCCAAAGCGAACAATATCGATGATATGTAAAGGGTTGGGGTGTTACAATCTACAAAAGCCAAAAAGTTCATATTATTTGGAAGAAGCTTGTGGGGAATTCAACTACCCAAAAGTTAAAAAGTTAAAAGTCAACAAAGATAGAACGGTCATTTTGATTTTACTGCAATATTTTATTACACATTTTTTTCTTAAAAAATCAAAAAGTTATCCAAAACATACATTTTTTTTTCCTCTACTTTTTAGCCAAAAAGTCAAAGAATGCACTTATATAGCATATCGCAAACAACTATGAATGACAACGGGTTGGGGCCAGGGATCACACTCCTCGTCCCTGATCCCCGATGGTAGAAATTTCCCCGGCCCTGGCCCCGATCCCCGATGGGAAGCTTATCACTGCCACAGCACCCGCCCCCTAATGGGGATCGGGTTTCCCCGACCCCGAAAATTCCCTAAGCAAAATAAAAAAAAACACCAACAACAAACACATATATTCAACAACAGAGATTCAACATATATATTCATCAATAACAATAACAATCATATATGTTCATCATCATCAACAAAAACAGAACTCTGAGCTCAAATGTATATTCAATAGATGTGAGCTCAAATATATATTCAACACTAGATTTAACATATATATTCAACAGATCGAACAAATCTGAGCTCAAATGTAAAAAAAAAATAAATAAATAAATAAAAATTTAACACATTCACAGAGAGAGACGACGATAGTAATCGTCAACAATGGAGATGCGATAGAACTCTGACGATGATGGGAGGAGGGACAGATGTAATAAAGAGGAGAGACATCGGCGATGGAGGGACGACGACGACGGGAAAGGACAACGGCGATTGGGAGAAGAAACAACGGACAACGGTGATGAGGAGGAGACAACGGCAATGGAAGGACAACGGCGATCGGCAGTGATGGGAGAAGGAAGATCGCCGTTGATGTCGTGAGACCAGCTACGCAGAGAGGGAGAGAGAGAGAGGCTTAGAGAAATGAAATGAATATGAGTGAGAGAGGCAGACTCAAACATATATATATATATATATAAGTGGGGAATATTCGGGGAATTATACGAGGATAATTCGGGTCGGACGGGGGGAACCTATCCCCGCTCCCGGTTTGAAAACTGTCGGGGATTCAATTTTCAATACCATTCCCAGCCTTATAGGGGGTAATTTTCGGGGAAAACCTGTTCTAATTGGGGTCGGAAGATCGAATCTCTGTCGGGTCAGGTTCAAATTGCCATCCCTACAAACAACCCCTTAAGGACAAATACAAAATTCCTTGAAAAGTCCAACAAATATCACTATTATTAAAATATTAAACTTTAAAATAATATAATTTTTGATGTAGATGTCGGTTTTTAATAAAATTAATATTTTTAGAATTCTCTCATCAAAATCTATCAAATAATATTCATGTTGACTATGGAATTCTTTTATAAAAACAATTTTATTACTGTTGAAATTAATGTAAATAGTAATAGTAATATGTTACTGTTGGAAAAATGGTTTTGTATAGGCATATTTTTTAGCCCATTTTGGGTGGACCCCAAACGTCTTTTGGGGTGGGTCCGAAGAGGTGAAGTGTTTGTTGCCGCGTGGCAAGTCACACGGTGAAGACAGAACGTCAAAACCATTTATGAGTGAATGGAAAGTTGACGTCATTTTCGAGTCTAACATTAATTTTTTAGATAAAATTCATTTGAATTTTTTCAATAAAAATTATTGTGGGAATTTAATTGAATTCTAAATTCAAATTTTGGATTCCTGAGTGGTTTCCTAAAGTTTGTAATTGTGGGAATTTAATTTAATTCTAAATTTAAATTTTGGGTTCCTATATGGTTTCCTAAAATTTGCACCTCTTTTTATTTATTTATTAAACTATTTAATTTGATTTATATATTTATATATATATTTCAAATAGTTTACATAATAAGTACGTTTTGTTTCTTTGTTTTGGTTAAGTTTTGACTTGGTCAAACCAATGGTTGTTTTTCCAAAAACGTGTGGTAAAGCTAATTTCAAAAGTTGACTAACGGTCAGACTCAGTTTTTATAAACTACTATGAATCTGATTGGATTTTTCAAAATAGTATCCGTTACACCTTTTGCACCTGTTCAGCCTTGTAGCGCCTTTTCGGGGCTGTGTAATTTTGTCTATAAATACTGCCATAATTCCAGCAGTCCAGATATTTAGAGATTCAGTCTGTTTCTATCTCATTGCTGTCCTATTTTCTTTTACTGCATTATTCCTACATTTTAGATTTAGGAATAAATATTCAGAGAGTTAGAACATAGGTTTGGTTCGCCGAACAAATTTATTTGAAGTGCTTCTATAAATTTGTGAAGATCTTTGTATCTTGGGAGATAGACGCCATTCAACCGTAAGCAAAGTAGCGGGGCGAATCTGTCTTAAGGACAGAGTGTCGCACACTTGACTTGGTCTTAATTTTATTTCAGTTCAATAAATAAATCCGGTATGTTATTTATTTATTTTGTTTGAATTTATTTCTAGTTATTTTATTTACACAGAAGATTGTTCCAACAATCTTAAGACAGATTCGAATTATTCTGTTTACAGAATTTTTCGTTTGTTTCTTTTTCCATTCTTCGTAAATAATTTCGAAAGAAAATTATTTTATGTGAATTTACAAAATAATATTCTGGTTAGAAAAACAAATAGTGATTATATGCTATTTGATAGATAGTAGTAATATACTGTCTCTTTTCTTTGACAACAACTAGTAGTACGATACTGGTGTCATTAACAATTCAGAATATATTTTTGTGGAATTTTTTCAGAAATTAATTTTGGATTTTAGAAATTATTTTCTGAGTTTTCATTAATTAAAATTTCTATTTTCAGTATTTTAATTATTGGAGTATAACAAGAGATTTTTATTTCTGTGTGAAATTAATTTGGTTAAATAAAATTTTATTTTTCCAAATTAATTGAAAAAATAAAAGTTATTTTTTTTATTTCTTTTATTTTATAGAATTTAATTTCTTGTGTGGAATTAATTTGGTTAAATAAAATTTTATTTTATTTCCAAATTAATTGGAATAATAAAAGTTATATTTTTATTTCTTTTATTTTACAGAATTTTATTTTCTGTGTGGAATTATTTTGGTTAAATAAAATTTTATTATTTTATTTCCAAAATTAATTGTAAAAATAAAAGTTATAGTTTTTATTTCTTTTATTTTCTATGTGGAATTAATTTGTTTAAATAAATTTTATTTTATTTTCAAATTAATTGGAAAATAAAAGTTGCATTCTTGTTTCTTTTATTTTTACAAAATTTAATTCTGTGCATTTGGTTTAATTTTCTGTGTAGTGTAAATTCTAATTCTAATTTTGTTTTATAAATTAGAATTGATGGCTACTGAAAAAATGCCCAAACAAGTACTACTGTGGTGGCTGCGATTGCACCAACCCCCTCTCTTGTGATGACAGTACCGGTAAATCACGGTGAAAAGCCAGAGAAGTTCTCAGGAACTGACTTTAAAAGATGGCAACAGAAAATGTTGTTCTATCTTACAACTCTGAACCTGGCTCGTTTCCTCCGTGAAGATGCTCCTATCCTGAAAGAGGATGAAACCGACCGGCAAGTGGTTGCTGCGGTTGATGCTTGGAAACATGCCGATTTCCTTTGCCGGAACTACGTCTTGAACGGACTTGACAACACATTGTACAACGTCTACAGTCCAATCAAGACAGCAAAGGAACTTTGGGAATCGTTGGAGAAAAAGTACAAAACAGAAGATACCGGTTCAAAGAAATTTGTGGTTGGCAGATTCTTGGATTTTGTTATGGTTGATTCAAAAACTGTGATCAGCCAAGCTCAAAATTTCCAACTCATTCTGCATGACATTCACGCAGAAGGTATGTCTCTCAGTGAATCCTTCCAAGTTGCAGCCTTAATTGAAAAATTACCCAAAGGCTGGAAGGAATTCAAGAACTATCTTAAACACAAGCGCAAAGAGATTTCTATGGATGAGTTAATTGTGTGTTTAAGGATTGAGGAGGACAACCGCAATTCTGATAAGCGGGCTGGTAAGAATCCTATGGAGTTTAAGGCAAATGTGGTAGAACATGCTTCAAAAACCAAGAAACGTAAGTCTTCTAGAGAAAGTTCATCACAAGGCTCTAAAGGGGGAGATAATAAAAAGTACAAGTTTAATGGCAAATGTTACATCTGTGACAAAGAGGGACATCGGGCCAAAGATTGTCGTAGCAAAGGCAAAAGTAAGAAAAGAACAAGCAAGAAGCCTGCTCAAGCCCATATGACCGAAGTGGACAATATTTCCAATGGTATCGATGACATCAATCTTTCTGCAGTTGTTTCCGAGGCAAATCTTGTCGGAAATCCTAAAGAATGGTGGGTGGACACTAGTGCTACTCGCTATATTTGTGCCGACAAAAAGATGTTCACATCTTACTCTACAGTGGACAATGGTGAACAACTTTTTATGAGCAACTCCTCAACTTCCAAAGTTGAAGGACAAGGAAAGATTGTTCTCAAGATGACATCAGGAAAAGAACTCACTCTCAACAATGTGCTGCATGTACCGGACATTCGCAAGAATCTTGTTTCCGGATCTTTGTTGAGTAAGAATGGGTTTAAACTTGTATTTGAGAGTGATAAATTTGTACTTACTAAGAATGGGATGTATGTAGGAAAAGGTTACATGTCTGATGGCCTTTTCAAGTTAAATGTAATGACTGTTGTATCCTCTGTTATTAATAATACTACATCTTCTTCTTATTTGCTTGAGTCTTCAAATTTATGGCATGGTAGGCTAGGACATGTTAATTATGGATCTTTGCGTAGATTAATTAATATGGAATGTTTACCTAAATTTGAAATTGATTCAAATCATAAGTGTGAAATTTGTGTTGAGGCAAAATTATCTAAAACTCATTTTCATTCAATTGAAAGAAGTACGGAACCACTTGAATTAATTCATAGTGACATTTGTGATTTTAAATCAATTCAAACCAGAGGTGGAAAAAAGTATGTAATCACTTTTATAGATGACTATACTAGATATAGTTATATTTATTTAATTCGAACCAAGGATGAAACTTTGGAAACTTTCATTCAATATAAGAATGAAGTTGAAAATCAACTTGGTAAGAAAATTAAGAAACTTAGAAGTGATAGAGGTGGTGAATATGAATCACCTTTT
The DNA here is from genome assembly GCA_025200525.1 of Camellia lanceoleosa. Lineage (NCBI taxonomy): Eukaryota > Viridiplantae > Streptophyta > Magnoliopsida > Ericales > Theaceae > Camellia > Camellia lanceoleosa. Next base: position 185,523,199 of record CM045759.1, on the reverse strand, counting down.
GGTGAGTTTTGTAAAGAACATGGAATAATTCATCAAACCACCGCTCCTTACTCACCTCAGCAAAATGGAATTGCTGAAAGGAAAAATAGGACTTTAAAAGAAATGATGAATGCCATGTTAATCAGTTCTAGATTACCTTAGAACTTGTGGGGGGAAGCAATACTTTCTGCTAATTATATTTTAAATAAAATACCCCGAAAGAAAGTGAATCAAACACCTTATGAATTGTGGCATGGAAGAGTACCATCCTACAAATACTTAAAAGTGTGGGGGTGTTTGGCTAAAGTGGCTATTCCTAGTCCTAAAAAGACTAAGATAGGTCTTAAGACCATTGATTGCATTTTCATTGGTTATGCTAAGAATAGTAGTGCATATCGGTTTTTGATTCATAAATCAGAACATACCGAAATGCATGTAAATACTATTATTGAGTCAAGGAATGCATCATTCTTTGAACATGTATTTCCAAAGAAAACTGGACAAGAGACTAGTAACAATAAAAGATCTCATGATGCCATTACTAGTCAGGATCAAGAACATGATCAAGAACAAGAGTTAGATCAAAATGAGGAAGAGGAACCTAGGCGTACTAAACGTGCTAGAACCTCAAAATCATTTGGTCCAGATTTTCTAACATATTTGTTAGAAAATGAGCCTTTAACTTTTAAAGAGGCTATGTCCAGTCCTGAAGCTCCTTTATGGAAAGAAGCTGTCAACAGTGAAGTTGAATCCATCTTGCAAAATCACACTTGGAAATTGGTGGATTTGCCACCACGTTGTAAACCTCTTGGGTACAAGTGGATTTTCAAAAGAAAATTGAAAGCAGATGGATCAATCGACAAATACAAGGCAAGACTTGTAGTTAAAGGTTTTAGACAGAAAGAAGGTTTAGATTACTTTGACACATACTCACCGGTTACAAGAATAACATCCATTAGAATGCTAATTGCCATAGCATCTATATACAATCTAGAAATTCATCAAATGGATGTTAAAACCGCTTTCTTAAATGGTGAGTTAAATGAAGAAATTTATATGGAACAACCAGAAGGGTTTTCTGTTCCAGGGAAAGAAAAGAAAGTGTGTAAATTGGTTAAATCATTATATGGTTTAAAACAAGCGCCAAAGCAATGGTATGAGAAATTTGACAAGGCAATGATGTCAAATGGATTTAAAATTAATGAGTGTGACAAATGTGTTTACATTAAAAACACAGATAAAGGTTATGTCATTGTATGTCTATATGTAGATGATATCCTTATCATAGGTAGTAATCATGTTATGATTAAAACTACCAAGAAAATGTTGAATAAAGATTTTGACATGAAGGACATGGGTATTGCTGATGTAATTCTTGGTATGAAAATTACCAAAATATCAGAAGGTTATACATTGTCACAATCTCATTACATTGAGAAAATACTTGACAAATTCAGCAAAGATGATGATCATCTTGCTAGAACTCCTGTAGATGTTAATTTGTATCTTGCTAAGAATGTACAGGAAAGTATTTCTCAATTAGAGTATGCCCAAATTATTAGAAGCTTAATGTACTTGATGAACCGTGACTACCAGATATAGCTTATGCTGTAAGTAAATTAAGTAGATATACGAGTAATCCGGGAGTAGAACACTGGAAAGCAATTATAAGGGTTCTTAGATATTTCCGATTTACTCGTAACATTGGGCTTAATTATACTAGATATCCAGTAGTACTTGAAGGATACTGTGATGCAAATTGGATATCGGATACTAGAGACTCGAAGTTCACCAGTGGGTATGTCTTTACTCTTGGTGGGGCGGCTGTATCTTGGAAATCTTCCAAACAGACTTGCATTGCTAGGTCTACTATGGAATCAGAATTCATAGCCTTAGACAAAGCTGGGGAAGAGGCAGAATGGCTTCGCCACTTTCTTGAAGATATTCCAATATGGCCAAAACCGGTGCCTGCTATATGCATACATTGCGATAGTCAATCAGCTATAGGTAGAACACAGAGTCATATGTATAACGTTAAGTCACGACACATTCGTCGTCGACATAATACCGTAAGACAACTACTCTCTAATGGAATTATTTCCATAGAATATGTTAAATCTAAAGACAACATAGCGGATCCACTAACCAAAGGGTTAGCAAGAGAGTTAGTTGAGAATTCATCGAGGGGAATGGGACTAAAGCCTATTAAATAAGAGTTACCACAACGGCAACCCAACCTAGTTGACTGGAGATCCCAAGATCTAGGTTCAAAGGGACAACCGAGTTGTGATTGACTCGTAGGATCCTTTGTGAGTCCAACTCCTACCCATTTCTATGATGAAATAAGTGATGTCTGCAGCGTTAAAGGTTAAGTAAAATTTTAATGATTCTTATATCTAGGTAAACCTAGTGAAGTATGGCAGGATACTTTTCATAAGAATCACTTATGTGAGTGTGAACTGGGCCGGTTCTGTGAGATTTGTGAAGGGCTACAATTCTCTAAAGTACTCATGAAGACCAGGTTGTTCAGGGCCAAAATGAACACAATAGTGAGAACTAAACTGTGTCTGGGAATATACTGTGTGAGTTCTATTGTCTTGGTTTACACAAACGGCTGAACAGTTCAAGACATTATGTTCACTGGTTAGCTAGTAAATCCGATAGTGTCTCACAAGGGAAGGTTCAAAGCCAAAAGCTACCTATTCTTTGCAGAATATTTCCAATTTCTAAACTCTCTGATTCGATCATAATGTTGCATTTTCTCTCCGTCAAATTCCTTTCATATGGGGGATTGTTGGAAAAATGGTTTTATATAGGCATATTTTTTAGCCCATTTTGAGTGGACCCCAAACGTCTTTTGGGGTGGGTCCGAAGAGGTGAAGTGTTCCTTGCCGCGTGGCAAGTCACACGGTGAAGACAGAACGTCAAAACCATTTATGAGTGAATGGAAAGTTGACGTCATTTTCGAGTCTAACATTAATTTTTTAGATAAAATTCATTTGAATTTTTTCAATAAAATTATTGTGGGAATTTAATTGAATTCTAAATTCAAATTTTGGATTCCTGAGTGGTTTCCTAAAGTTTGTAATTGTGGGAATTTAATTTAATTCTAAATTTAAATTTTGAGTTCCTATATGGTTTCCTAAAATTTGCACCTCTTTTTATTTATTTATTAAACTATTTAATTTGATTTATATATTTATATATATATTTCAAATAGTTTACATAATAAGTACGTTTTGTTTCTTTGTTTTGGTTGAGTTTTGACTTGGTCAAACGAATGGTTGTTTTTCCAAAAACGTGTGGTAAAGCTAATTTCAAAAGTTGACTAACGGTCAGATTCAGTTTTTATAAACTACTATGAATCTGTTTGGATTTTTCAAAATAGTATCCGTTACACCTTTTACACCTGTTCAGCCTTGTAGCGCCTTTTCGGGGCTGTGTAATTTTGTCTATAAATACTGCCATAATTCCAGCAGTCCAGATATTTAGAGATTCAGTCTGTTTCTATCTCATTGCTGTCTTATTTTCTTTTACTGCATTATTCCTACATTTTAGATTTAGGAATAAATATTCAGAGAGTTAGAACATAGGTTTGGTTCGCCGAAAAAATTTATTTGAAGTGCTTCTATAAATTTGTGAAGATCATTGTATCCTAGGAGATAGACGCCATTCAACCGTAAGCACCGTAGCGGGGCGAATCTATCTTAAGGACAGAGTGTCGCACACTCGACTTGGTCTTAATTTTATTTTAGTTCAATAAATAAATCCGGTATGTTATTTATTTATTTTGTTTGAATTTATTTCTAGTTATTTTATTTACACAGAAGATTGTTCCAACAAGCATTCGCTTTGACAAGAACATGTTACTTTGGCAATATTGTCTCAGAAAAGAAAAGAAAAAAAGAAGAAGATATTTTACTTTGTTTTTACTCAATTATGTGTTTTCTCTTTAGGGGGTTTATGAAGAAAAATAAATTGGATTGTTATTTTCACCAAATACGGGTCCAATGGAGGGATTTTGACTTTTTTCTATTTTGCCCTTTGAATTCAACTGCCTAAAAAGTTAAAAAGTTAAAAGTCAAAAAATCAAAAGGGTAAAATTATCATTTTGATTTTACTACAATATTTTTATTATTCATATTTTTGTAAAAAGTCAAAAAGTTATCCCAAATATACATCTTTTTTTCTTTAATTTTTTAACCAAAAAGTCAAAAAGTGCATTTATATAGCACATCACAAACAACTAGTACTAATTTTCCCTAGTTAATAGATTGATATGAATATAAAATGAAATGATATACTAATATTGAAAAATAAACTACTAATCAGTGTCTTAAGTTTTAGTTCTCTGAATTCAATTTTTTGGAAATTGAATTTTTTTTGTTTTTTGTGTTTTTTTAAAAATATTTTTAAAAAAATATTTAGTTTCTTCCAATTAAAAATATCTTGGTATCAGAGCCCGGTTATGTTGTATCCTGTTTCTAACTGTTTAGTTTCTTCCAATTAATCGTTTCCATTGTTTATTCAATTAATCTAGTTTTCGGTTCCATCTTAATCACCCACAAGATCATCGTTATCCACCGTTTCAAATGCACCCACTTCCATTTCTTGTCCGAGTAAGTCCTTAGAGTTAGGCGGTGTGGACATTTAGGATAGGGTCTGCTAAAACCCTTATGGTCTGTGGTAACTTGACAAGAATAGGGTATGTATTAAGATATCTCAGAAACTGATTAATTAGAAAGAACAATGAGTCGATTATTTAGAAGTAACTCATCGTCGATTCTAGGTCAACAACTTTACCTTCCATACCTAATCAAGGATTAGTCATTAATGAAGAAGATGTTGAAATACAAAATGATCAATTTAATAGAGATTGGAATATACCAAAATTACAAATCAAAGGAATTTATAGAACCACATTTCTACAGAATGTTTTTAAAGTTGCATTACATGTTAAAACAATTGAACAAGTTTATGCTTTAGAAAACCTCGAGAAACTTGTTAGTTATTTGATACTAAATTAATTAAAAGACACAAAGATAATGGTTACAATTTTATTCACATTGGTCTAATTCAAGTTGGTCTTAATCCACTTACACCTGTTGGAAAAAATACTTCTGTTTTATTATGCTTAAGAGATGCTCGCTTTTCTTAATTATAATGATAGTTTAATGGGAATGATGGAAACCGGTCTTCATAAAGGTCCAAGACATTTTAATTGTTTTCCGATTTTACGCTCGCTTTAAGTGATCCAAATATTTTACATGCTTTAACATTAAATATTCAACTACATGGTTCATTCACTAATATGATGGCTAAGACACATAATATTGCTTTAATTTATCGTGTTCACTATAAATGTATGCAAACTAATTTAAATGTTCATGCTCTCGCATAAATCACCCAAAGATAAAACTTTACTTATTCAAAGTAGTAGTCATAATGAATCCCATATTAATATTCCTAAAATGATTGAATGGAAAGATATTGATTTACCTGATTAATGGATTATCATAATGAAAATTACAAACATAATCAGCAACAATCCTCAGAACAAGATATTAAAGATATCAGACAATTTAATGATGGTTCTGTTCATATTAAATTTAACTGTAGTCAATCCTCTAGACATAGTACATCTAGTGTCCCTAGCAAAATAGAAACTGAAGATGAAATATTTACCACACCTCTATTTAGAAAAAATAGTCAACTTAATATCGGTCCAACCATAGGTCCTACAATCAATCCAAAATTAAAAGGAATTGATAATTCCTCAACTTCTCAAATTAGTAAACCTGTTTATTCTACACATACTCATTTCCTTGATGAAGAAGTTCATTCAACTAACTCTCCGACTCAAACTGATATGGAAGAATTTACACCACCTGTCAATCCACAATTATTGACAATTAAAAAGGAATTTACTCCCAATCTTGATAAATTACTTATTGATTTTAAATCTAAAGCTAATCGCACCCAGCGCCATGCTTATTATGCTAAATATACTTCTGCTCAAATGTCTCAAATCTCCCAAGAATGGTATAATTTTATGATTCGATATGGTTTTGAATTACCCTTAATAGAATATGAAGAAAAATATTATAAAACACTTACTACAATTACTAAACATAAATGGAAAACTTCTGCTACCACTACAATTAGTTCTAGTCATCCTCCCTTAGAGAAAATTATTCTTAATCAACAAGGTTCTGAAATTCTTACCTCTCCTTTTAAATTACCTGGCGATGATAATGAACTCAAAAAAGTTATTGAACAAAATAATTATACTAACCAGTGTTTAAATACAATTGGTAAACAATTAGATAAAATAGAAACTAATTTAGAATCTGTTCACACTTCATCATCTAAACAACCTTTAGATGCACCTTTACTTAACCTACCTAGTAAACGTTCTACCCGAACTAGCCTAGTTACAAATGATCAATCATCTACGGTCCAAGCCATTGAAAAATTATTTACCAAATTAGCAAGATTCGATACTCCCTCACCTTCTAAAGATAAAGGTATTATCTTGTCTAAATCAACAATTTGATATTAACCAAAATTCTACTTCCTCGATAATCGACAATGAAATTAATAACTTAGCTCAACAATTCCAAGTTGCGAAAATACACTATCCTAAAATTAATCCTCAAACTACCAAGAATTGGTATACTAAGCCTACTCCCCGATTTACAATTTGAAGAAAATAATGTTAATAATCAATTTTCGTCTCTCGCTAAAAATTATACGAATGGAATATTGATGGTCTTAGTGAAGATCAACTCCTCCAAAAATTAAATCATTTATCTATGGTCTCAACAGTTATCTCTAATTATCCCCAATATACTCAACCCGAAATTGTAAATTTAATTACTATCGCTTTACTAGTCACCAAATCTTGGTGGGAAAAATATTTAATCGACACCCAACGAGACTCTATCATCTATGCTAACCAAACCGATGATCAAGGATTACCTATATTTGATGAAAATTTAGGATGTTGCCAACCTGATGGTATTAACCAATTAATTTATACAATTATTAGACATTTTATTGGTACCCCAACTAATATATATTCTCGCATACATGATCAACTCAGTAATCTTACTTGTCCAACCTTAAGTGATTTTAGATGGTATAAAGATGTTTTTACCTCTAGAGTTATGTTGAGAGAAGACTGTACTAAATCATTCTGGAAAGAAAAATTTATTAATGGATTACCTAGTTTATTTGCTCACAAAATTAGAGATGTTCTTAGTCAACCTACTGGTGTTATTGAATATGATAATTTAACATATGGTAATATAATTAGCATTATTCAAAAAGAAGGCTTAAAAATGTGTATTGATTTAAAACTTAGTCAAAAAGCTACAAAAGATAAACATAAAGCTAAATATGAATTAGGAAATTTCTGTGAACAATATGGACTACCTCCTATTGCACCCTCTCGTAGGAAATCACACAAACATTCAAAACATAAATCCAAATATTATCATAAATACAAGAAGCCTTATTCACCGTCCAAATCTAATGACAAATTTTATACTAAACCCAAAAAGAAATATCATAAATCTAAATCACATCCGAGATCAAAATCTAATAAAGATATTACGTGTTATAACTGTGGACAAAAAGGCCACTATGCTAATAAATGCAAAGAGAAACAAAAGCTCAAAGACAGAGTCAATCAACTCCAAATTAATGATGAATCCAAAATTCAGTTATTTGAAATCTTCCAATTAAATCAATCGATAATGGTTCCTCTTCAGTACTTCCATCTACATCCAATTCCCCATCTAATAGTGATAATTCGATTCTCGATAATCAAATTACCTTAGGATGTAATGATGTTTGTTGTAAACCCGTTAAACAAATTTCGTTTACTAAACATAGTCAAGAAGAATCGCTTTTAATTGATTGTATTAGTAAATTAGATGATCCTCAATTAAAACAACAATATATTGATAAGCTCAAAGGTCTAATGCTTCAAACAGAAACTAAACCTAAGTTTAATAAACCCATCATTAGTTTATCTAAAACTTTAGAAAAATTTAAAAATGAAACTAAAGAAGTTACACTTCAAGACTTACAATTTGAAATCAATCAAATTAAACAAACAATAAGAGATCTTCAAAATAAAGATAATAAATTAGAAAATGAAATTATTAATCTTAAACTTAAACAAAACTTAAATGATTTCCAACCTAATGCACAATCACCTCATGAATCCGAACATAATTCTGATCATGATTCTGATCATACTGATCCAACTAAACTCATATTTGATAATCGATCTCAAGCTACTAACATTGAAGATAAACGATTAAATTTACTTAATAAAATTTATATGCAAAAATGGTATTCAAGAATTAAAATCCTTGTTGAAGACTTTGAATTAGAATTAGTTGCATTAATCGATACTGGTGCTGATTTAAATTGCATTCAAGAAGGATTACTTCCTACTAAATATTATCACAAATGTCAAGAGAAATTAACTTCTGCTAATGGTAGTAAAATGCATATTCGATATAAATTACCTAAAGTACATGTTTGTCAAAATAATGTTTGCTTTAAAACTACATTTGTTTTAGTCAAAAATATGATCGGATTATTTTAGGTACACCATTTATATCTTTATTATATCCATTTACTACTTCTACTGAAGGAATTACTACTCATGTTTTAGGACATCCTGTTACATTTACATTCCTATTTCCACCTGAACAATTAGAGTTAAATCAATTACAAGATTGTTCTATTACCCACACTATTAAACGACTAACTCGGCATATTAATTTTCTTAAAGAAGAAATTAATTACAAACTAATAGATCAACAGCTAATCGATCCCGCTTCTCATCTCTCAAATTAATGATTTCAAATTAAAACTTGAATCAACCGTTTGTTCAACTTTACTCGTGATTCTCGCATAGGAAAAAGCATGTAGTTACTTTACCATATATTAAAGGTTTTAATGAACGACAAATACATACTAAATCCCGGCCTATTCAAATGAATCATGAATTGTTAGAAATGTGTAAAAAGGAAATTAATGAATTGTTAAAAAATAGAATTATTAGTCCCAAAGAAATCACCATGGTCTTGTCCTCGCTTTTTATGTTAATAAAATGCTGAACTAGAACGAGGTGTTCCTCGCCTAGTTATTAATTATAAACCATTAAATGCTGTTCTTGAATGGATTAGATATCCTATTCCTAATAAAAAAAGACCTAATTAAAAGACTTAATCAAGCTGTTATTTTTAGTAAATTTGATTTAAAAAGTGGTTTCTGGCAAATTCAAATTCATCCTAAAGATCGATATAAAACTGCTTTTAATACACCTTTTGGCCAATATGAATGGAATGTCATGCCATTTGGATTAAAAAATGCTCCTAGTGAATTTCAAAATATAATGAATGATATCTTTAACCCATTTAGTCATTTTTCTATTGTTTACATTGATGACATATTAATCTTTTCTAAATCAATTAGTGAACATTGGAAACATTTAACTGCATTCTTTTATACTATTAAAAGTCATGGTCTAGTCATATCCGCCCTAAGATTAAATTATTTCGCACTAAAGTTAGGTTTTTAGGTTATGATATTCATCATAATACTATTCTCCCAATTAGTCGCTCTATTGAGTTTGCGCCTAAATTTCTCGATGAAATTCTTGATAAAACTCAATTACAAAGGTTTTAGGTTCCTCAATTACATTGCTGAATTTTATAAAGACCTTAGGCAAATCACAACCATTGTTCGACGGTTAAAGGATAATCCTCCTCCTTGGTCTTCTACTCATACTGCTGTTGTTCAACAAGTTAAACAATATGTCAAGTCTCTTCCTTGCCTTGGTATTCCTACTGAGAACTCATTCAAAATTATTCAAACTGATGCTTCTGATATTGATTATGGTGGCATTCTCCTTCAGAAAGTCACTCCCCAGTCATCTGAACAAATTGTTCGCTTTTCATTCTCGTGTCCGAATAAAGCACAATTAAATTATAGTACTATTAAAAAGAAATTTTATCTATCGCTTTTATGTATTCAAAATTTCAAGATGATATTTTAAATCAAAATTTTTACTTCAGGTCGATTGCAAACTGCTAAATATGTTTTGGAAAAAGATGTTCAAAATCTTGCTAGTAAATGTATTTTGCCCGTTGGCAATCTATTTTAAGTATTTTTTATTTTGATATTACCTATATACCTGGTTGTCAAAATTCCCTACCTGATTTTCTTACCCGAGAATTTTTACAGGGGGGTAAGGGATGAGTGCTACTCCACATATTTCCTATGTTAAAACCCAAATTATCCATTCCCAAACCTTGATCAAACAAGTTAACCGTCGGATTAACCATCTTAAGTCAGCTAGGCCAACTACTAAAAGAGCCCAATACATCAATCACCAACAGTTACAAGCTCGCCGTGTTTTACGACATAATTATTACAATGATTTACATTATTACCAGAATTACTTAGATCTTCTTTCTGGTTACTAATCTTTGTTTCCTATTCAACAGATGTCTCGCCCAAGGCCTCCTTCTAAGGCTTTGGTCCCTCCTCCAAAGAAACCTAATCAACTCATAGTTCCTCCTCCTCGAGTCAATTAAACCATCCTCTTCCATTGACATAATTAATAGATACCATACTCTTGGTACTATTCACCGCCCCGACATTTCATCTGCATTGGCTAATGATCCTTTGCCTCTAGCCAATCGGGCCAGCATACTCCACTTCCACTAACCAAGTTCGACCCTCTCGAACCGAAAGTACACCAAATCACATGTTGCTAACTTGTTCTACAAAGAACCTAGTCACCCCGTAAGTCAAACCATTAATGAAATTGCTCAATTCCATTTTGGCTCGATGTCATTTTATTTCTTCACCTCCAGAGAAAATCTCTTATTACAAAGATATTCCGCTCAACCATCGCTCCATTTTAATCAAACCAATTCAGATCGTGTCTATGCTTACAAGATCCTATACCATTCACTTTACATTCACAACATTGTCTCTCTTGCGTAATGGGGCAATCCTAATCGCTTCGAGATTTGCTCGGTCATTCTATTCAATATAATTATCATGATTATATTGATGCTTGGTTCAAATTGTTCTTGTACCAAAATGAGTCATTTAGTCACTCCCGGTTCATCTCCTTTGATCAAAAATTCAAATCAATTACCCACCGGTTTCTTCGATGGTGGACTCATTATGGCCCCATTTCGTATATTCTTCCCATTCACTCAATGAAACAATTGCCTATTTTGTCATTGCTACCCATTTACTACTCATCAAAAACAATTTCCTATCTTGCTCAATTTTATATCCAAGTACAAAATCCCATGGATATTCAAATGGCATTATGGGATTGATAACAACATCATTATTCGCCAACACTGTTAAATGGTGGGCTAAGTTCAATGTGCCCGTAATTATTGAAATTGTTTATGAGGAATTTCCTCCGATTCATGTGCTCCAACACCGCAATAGTCAAAGCCCAGCCAGACCCCAACTCAGAATCACCAAGGAAGTCACCAGCTTCCTCCAATCAATCTTGGCGATCCCTCATCTAGTGACTCCAAGCCCAAATCATCAAAAATCAAATCCAAGGAAAGTCCAAAGTCCCAAGGGTTCCGACCAACCCAAGTCAAAGTCCAAATCACAGCTCACCCAAGATTCAACCTCCCGCCAAATTTCATTGTTCAACCCGATCCACCAAAGGATCAATTGCTTCAAATGGCCCGCCTCCTAGTAGATCAAGCCCAAGCCCATTAAAAATGAACAATCTCCTGCACCGCCCAACAGCCTAGTTCGTAAGATAGTTCGCATAGCCGTATGATCCACCAATCAACTCGGTTATGATCGCCCCGAGTTTCATGATGCTCAGACCCATTTGCTTGAAATAATCAACATAGGATTCTTTATAAATATAAAATTGACTTCAATCACTACTCTTTTGAGAAAAGTCGCCAATTTATATTTATTCGATTCCTTTATTCACATGTCGCATAGTTAATTTCAATCAATCAGCCAAAAGTAACCGACAGCCTTGCTCAGTCCTCAATGCTGCCAGCTGCTTTCATCATTTAGCCAACTCACATGCTGCATAGTGATTCCTTTATTCACATGCTGCATAGTTAATTTCAATCAATCGGTACCAAAGTAACCTTGCTCAGTCCTCAATGTTGCCAGCTGCTTTCATCATTTAGCCAACTCACATGCTGCATAGTTAATTTGGTTTTCTATATATTTGTAATCTATTGTAATTGTTCGGCAGATTCCAATTTTCTTGAACCTTTTAGTTTGAAAAGAAAAGAGTGTTCTGCTGAGTGAGGTTTACCTTGTTCTGTTCTTCCATTCAGGATCCTTGCAGATTACAACAATTGTAAGTGCAAGTTATTTTCTGTAATGAATTAAAATTGTGTTTTAATTAAATATTTTGATTTGAATTATATTTTCTTTTGTGCATTCCAATTCTATGTTTAAATTGTTTCATCTTTGATTTCGTAATCCATGGTTCTTCATTCTTGTATTTTTAAAATTTTAAGCAATTTTTTTTCACTTTTTTAGATGCACTTTACTTAAATAGTAAAATATTTGTAAAAAAATATTTTTAAAAATTAATATATACACAAAAATATGAAAATATACTAAGTTTTTGTTTTTGTTTTTGTTTTTGTTTTTGTTTTTATTTTTTTATTTTATTTTATATTTTTGGTATTTAATGAATTTTTTTTAAAAAAAATTTCACAAATATTATATTTTTTAAGTGTATTTATGTTAAGTGTGTCGAAAATTTTAAAAAATGCGTAAAATATTAAAAAAAATGAATGAAAAAAAAAATGAAAAATGGAAAGGTAAATATTTTTTAGAAGTAAATTTTAAAAACTGAAACAAAACAAAGTGAATAGATTTAATAAAAAAGAATTGACACCACAAAATATCACACGACGTGCGATGGTCCACTCCTAGTTAAATGAAGAATATTTTTGGAGTGTTTGAAAAGAGAGTTCGGTTAAAATAATGAAAAATGTTTGAGGGCCCGAAATCTGGGGCTCGAAGCCGGCTCGAAACCCAAAACGACGTCGTTTTGGGTTTCAAATTTTTTTTTCCCCCCCTTTTCTTCCTCCTCTTTCTTTTCCTCTTCTTCTCTGTTTTGAACACAGGAGAAGCAGAGGCGAGAGGCGGGAGCTCATCTGTCACGACCCAAACCCGGCCCTATGGGTTTAGCACCGTAACTGGCCAGTAATCCGAGATTACCAAAGGCCTACGTAACGAATACACCAAACAGTCTGAGGCTGGCGGAAGCCAAAACAGTAAATAACTAGTGTCCTTTGAGCTGTGAAAATCTGTATGTCAAAACATTTTTATGCATTCAGACAGTTCAAAACAGTACAATCCATATACAGTCTATACAATCATTTACAACAACAAGGATCGAATCCTCGACGACAAGATAAAGAAAACAAGAACGCCTATACAACGGTACAAAACAAGAAGGAGACCGATAGAGACACAAAACACCCAAGCCATAACATGGCAACTCGAACCTCGCAGGAGGCGATAGTCGGCTTGACAAAATCGGGGACCAATCCCACGCCCTAGCTCCTGGCCCGTTGCCGAGAACCTACATATATATATATAAACAAAGGAGCTAAAGCCCAGTGAATAACATAACGTATAAAGAGGTTATGAATGAATGTCCCTTACAGTAATGAAATCAATTCATTATACAGTATTTCAGTCAATCAGTATTTCAATCAAACAGTCATATGTGGTACATCCATTAGGCTATAAACAAGAGGGTCCAAAGGACCGCCTTAACATCAACAATAATGATGATCATCAATCAAGAAAAAGATGGTTTCGCAAGGAAACCGACAGAGCTCAGAATACCAATAACAAAGGTGCTAAGGATGCCACAATACGCTCAAATGCAGACATACATTCGCTCAATAAACAATATCATTCAATAAGCAGGCTCAAAGATTCAAAATGTAACCATTTGAACATATCTTTACACAACTACTCACGAGATTGGGCTAAAGCAGCAGAGCGCCCCGAGAGCCAACCCTAACAAGAACAAATAGAACACACACTAAGTTCACAAATGAAAGGATATAATCAAATCCCTAAATTCCTCGGTGGTTCTATGTCTAAATCCTCATTAAGATGCCTTAAACTAGGCCTAAGAATGCCTAGGATGGGATGAGGATGCAAAATGTGCACGTAAATCGGCCAGAATTTTCAGAACAGGCCTCCGCCGAAGGCCAACTTCGCCAAGGACAAGCCAACAAAGGTCCCCGCCGAAGGTTAACTTCGCCGAAGCGGCCGATGACAAGGCAAGATGCCGATGCGCGATTTTCCGCCGAAGGCAAAATCCGCCGAGCGATCAGAAACAATGCGAAGAAATGCTGGAAGCATGAATTTCGCCGAAGCACTTCGCCGAAGCGGACGGCCAAATTCTGGAAAATCCAGATTCAACCTGTGAGTTTCAAACCAAGTTTCAATGTTCCAAATTCGATCCTCTTTGGTCCATTTTCTGGAAAACTCTTTCAAACACATAGAATAACAAGTTTTAAAGCTCAATTTAAGAAATCAAGGCCCAAGGGTGTTTCAATTAAACCCAATTTCAAACCATTTTCAAGAATAATGCTCAAACATGACATGCATGCATTCAAAACAATTTTAAGCTTCCAATCATGCTCAAATGAGCTCAATTCTTTGAAAAGCAAGTTGAGAACATGGACTATAACAATACTATGAACATGCATGTGACAAATTGCCATGAACTTAACTCAAAACCCAACAATATTAACATGCATGCAAGAATTAGGCTTCAATTCAACCTATATGAACAACTCCATGACTTAGCTCTACAATGATGCATGAAACATGCAAGATGAGGTTCTAAGACAACAAGAAGAAGATGAATTCACTCACCTAAGTCTCAATTACAAGTCTAGGAGCTCAATCTAGCAATCCATGCCTCAAATCTTCAAGTTCTTCTAGCAATTTTAACAATTTGAGCTTAATTCCCTCAAGATGAACTCTCTCTCTATCTATCCTCTTGTTTGGTCGGCTAAGAGTGGAAGAAGACTGATCAAATGTGTTTGTGTAGGAGTATAATAAGGCTCAAGTGTAATGTAATAATGGCCCACTCACTAGGCAATTTGGTAAATAAGTCAAGGTTTGCAAATAACTCAATTTAATCTAATTTAATCGTTCCTAACCAATTTTCAGATAAATATGCCATAAAATCACAATTATTCTACTGACTCTAAAACACTAAACGGTTTCTAAATCGGCCGCCGATAAGGCCTTCAATTAACAGTTTAAACACATGGATTCAAACAGATAATTATTCAAGCAAACAGATACAATATGCAATATAACATACAACTTATTCAATTTCGCCAGCCCATTCATTGCTCAAGAGTTCATCCAGCTCACTTATCACCATTATCGGTTCGGTTTAGCAAGAATCAAGAATAATTCTGGTTTAACTTGAATCAAGACGAGGTTGTTACAGCTTCCTCCTTATAAGGAGTTTAGTCCTCTAAACTCGAAGTTACCTTCATCTCGAAGAAAACAGATTCGCCGAACAAATCAGATATCGCCTAACCATGTCATCTTCCCTTTCCCAAGTGGCATACACACCACCATGGTTTTGCCAATCAACTTTCACTAGCGGATCTCTTTGTTTCGCTTGATCCGCTTGCTCACAATCAGATAGGCCGCTCGTAAGTGTAGTCATCACTAAGCACTATCCGAGTAGGCTCAATCACATGAAACGGATCCCGAGGTAGTCTCTCAACATCGAAATGTGGAAGACGTTATGCATATGCTCCATTTCAGAGGAAGCGCAACTTGATACGCCACCGATTGATTTTCTCAATAACTGACACGGTCCGACATACCTCGGCTTAACTTGCCTTTTGACTCCAAAACGAAGTCCGCCTTTCATTGGTGTCACTTTCACAAAAATGTGATCACCCACTTCATATTCTCTATCTCGCCTTCTAACATCCGTGATAACTCTTCTCTCGCTTCTGCGGCTCTTTTCAGATCAATTTTATCTTTTCATCGTTTCATACACAATCTTGCCCAAGAAGGCCCATCTCCAACTTCAGCAGATTGAGATCTACACTTTCTACCATACAACGCCTCGAAGGCGCCATTCCAATACTCGAATGGTAGTCGTTGTTGTAGGCGACCAAATTAACCAGTAAATGACTTTCCCAATTCCCCGAAAGTCCAAGACACACATTCTCGAGGTCCTCTAGAGTCCGGATGGTCCTTTCGATCGTCCATCTGTCTCGAGGATGATAGGCACTACTCAAATTTTAATTCAAGACTAATGCAACAGAGGCTTTGCCAGAACCTCGATGTAAACTTCGAATCCCTGTCAGAAACAATAGACACAGGCACTCCGTGCAGTCTAACAATTTCGTCAATATAGATAACAGCTAATTTATCCGCATTATAAATTGTCTTGACAGGTAGGAAGTGTGCAGATTTAGTCAGTCTATCAACAATAACCCAAATAGAGTCCATACCTTTCCTGGAGCGAGGTAATCCAACGATAAAATCCATCGTGATATGCTCCCATTTCCACTCTGGTATGGGTAAGGGTTGTAATAAGCCTGCGGGTCGCTGATGTTCCGCTTTGACTTGCTGGCAATGAAGACACTTAGACACAAATTCAGCGATTTCTTTCTTCATTCCTGGCCACCAGAAATTCTGTTTCAGATCTTGGTACATTTTCGTATTCCCTGGGTGAATCGAAAACTTCGAACTGTGGCCTCCTTGCAGAACTCTTCTTTTCAATTCGGTGTCATTTGGTACACACAGTCTTTCTTGAAATTTCAGAACATTGTTCTCAAATTTGAATCCCGGTCTCGGTTTTGAATCCCTTTCTTCAATAACCTTTTTCAAGAAATCATCCAGTTGTTGTTTTTCTTTAATTTCCTCAATTAAGGTCAAGTTGAGCAAGAATGGCGCCTATTGTTCCACTGTTCCTTCAAAACAATTTCAATTTCAGACTTTTTCCAGATCAAGAAGCAACTCTTCGTCCAACAAGAACAAAGTTAAGTTGGCAATCGACTTTCGGCTCAAAGCATCTAAGAACGGTATTGGCTTTTCCTGATGGTACAATATCCGTAGGTCATAATCTTTTATCGTTCAAGCCATCTCCGTGTCTCATATTCAGCTTCTTCGGGTGAAAAAGTACTTCAGCTCTTGTGGTCGATATACACTTCACAAAGTTGCTCCATACAAATAGTGACGCCAAATTTTCAGGCAAAAACTATCAAGGCAAGTTCTAAGTCGTGGGTCGGGTAGTTCTTTTCATGTGGTCTCAATTGTCTGGAAGCATAAGCAATAACTCTCCCATTCTGCATTAAAACACATCCCAAACCCTTATGAGAAGCATCACTAAATACAGTATAACCATCCGTACCTGAAGGTAGAGTCAAAATCGGTGCAGTTACAAGTCTAGTTTTCAACTCCTGAAATGCTGATTCCCTTTGGTCAGTCCAGTCAAATGATATCCCTTTCTGTGTCAACTGAGTCAGTGGTAGGGCAATTTTGGAGAAGTCTTTGACAAATCTCCTGTAATATCCAGCCAATCCCAAAAAGCTTCGGACTTCAGTTACATTGGTTGGTCTAGGCCAGTTCACTACAGCTTCAATTTTCTGTGGATCAACAGAAATTCCGTCTTTGCTGACAACATGCCCCAAAAACATCACATGATCAAGCCAAAATTCACATTTAGACAGTTTAGCATACAGTTTCTGTTCTCTTAAGGTTTGCAGGGCAAGTCTCAGATGGTGTTCATGTTCTTCAACAGTCTTAGAATAAATCAATATGTCATCTATAAATACCACAATAAAATCATCAAGGTATGGTTTAAAAATTCTGTTCATGAGGTCCATAAATGCAGCAGGGGCATTCGTAACTCCGAACGGCATAACTAAAAATTCAAAGTGGCCATACCTCGTTCTAAAAGCGCTTTATCAATGTCTTCGGTTTGACTTTCAATTGGTGATACCCGATCTAAGATCAATCTTGAAAACACTTGTGCACCTCAGAATCGTCAAATAACTCGTCAATACGCTGTAATGGATATTTATTCTTACGATTACCTTGTTCAATTCCCGATAATCAATGCACAGTCTCAGTGAGCCATCTTTCTTTTTCACAAACAAAACGGGTGCACCCCACGGTGAGGTACTAGGTCTGATAAACTTCTTGTCTAACAGTTCCTGCAATTGTACTTTCAATTCCTTCGCCTCAAGAGCCATTCTATAAGGAGCTTTAGATATCGGCTGTGTACCCGGAACCACATCCACAATAAATTCAATTTCCCTGTCAATCAAATCCCCTGGCAAATCATCTGGAAATACATCTGGGAATTCTCCGACTATAGGAATACAATTCACATCAGTTTTAACATTATCATTAGCAGGTACGGTCAATACGGAACACAGATACCCTTTACATCCCTTTCTAATCAATTTGACAGCCTTTACAGAAGAAATCAGGTATGGAGGAGGTACTACTCCACTCCCATTAAACACAAATTCAGGCAAACCCGGTGGACGGAAAACTACTTGTTTTGTTACACAGTCTATAGTGGCATAATATTTTTGTAGCCAATCCATCCCCAATATTACATCAAAATGATCTATGTTCAACGGTAGTAAATCAAGAAACAAATGCATATCCCCAACAATAATCTCACAAGCAGGATACATATATGCACATGTCATGGATCCCCCAACAGGTGATGATACAGCTAGCAGATAGTTCATGGGTTCTAAGGGTCTATTCAGTTTACGCGAAAAAGCATGCGATACATAAGAATGTGTAGACCCCGAATCAATCAATACATAAGCATTTTGAGCACAGATAGAGAGGATACCTGACACAACGGTCTCAGTATTTTGCACGCCTCTAAGATTAGGCGAACACTGCCCGCCTCATAGGCTCTTTCCTGTAGCTTTGGGGTTCGGTTTTGGTGCTACATTTGATCTTTGCCAAGTGCTTTTACTACTAACTGGTGGAAGCAGAAGGCGATCTTTAATTGCGGCCCACCTTGCCACACTCAAACAAGCTCCGTAATCGGTAGCAAACCCTTTGTGCTTGTTGCCACATATGGAGCAGGGTGGAGTAAATCCACTCCCTTGGCTGGGGCTAGTAGTCGACCCCGTATTCTGTTTCTTGTTTGCTGGGTTATGCTTGCTTTTCTTAAACTTGAAACTCTGCCTTTTGCCTTGCCACTCGCTTGTTTGGTGTTTGATTGTTTCGGCATTGCAATATTTGTCTCGCCATCAATGCCCTACGAGAACACCCACATAAGTTGGCATTTTCAAAACATTTATTCGGTCCTGGATAGCGACACTAAGGCCGCCTTCAAACCTCCTGGCCTTCTTATAATCGGTATCCACCATATGTGGTGCATACCTAGCAAGTTCGATAAAATTTTTCTCATACTCGGCAACAGACGTCTTGCCCTGTCTCAACTGTTCAAACTCAGTCACTTTTCTGTCTCTGATGCACTAAGGAAAATACTTTTCAAAGAAGGACTCCTTAAACTGAGCCCAGGTCACAATAGTATTTGCATCACGGGTCAACATCCACCACCTTCTTGCTTCTTCCTGAAGGGTGAAGGTAGCTAACAATACTTTGTTTGCTTCAGAGCACGGAAAAACCTCAAACAACTTTTCAGTCTCAAGAACCCAAGCTTCAGCCTTTAACGGTTCTAAGCCTCCCTGGAAGGACGGCGGTTTCATTTTGCTGAATTTCTGAGTCAGTGCAATAATGTCCACCTCATTAGCATTCACATTCTCAGACATTTTGTTCGGTTGCCTGGAGGAGGTGGTGGGGGCTGTTGGTTCGGTTGTTGATCTAGTCTTTCCATTATCAGTCCCATCATTTGTTCAAGTCTGGCCATTCTGGCCTCAGAGGATGATGACTCAGGTTCATTTGCATTATCCATTTTGCTATAACAGTTATAACAGTTATCATTATAAACAGTTGTACAATTAAACAGTTTAACACTTTAACATATAATCAATACCATAAGCATACACTTTTCAAATTCATGAGATGCCCTAATTGCTTTTCTAGGACACCCTATAGCTGCTTTGGACACGTGTGCGGTATAACTCGTGGTTAAGTATCGCCTCGATACCACTGTCATCACTCCAAACTCTACTATGGGTTTAGCATCAGAATCGCCAAGAATCCGAGATTACCAAAGGCCTCTGACGATATCTGATCAAACAGTAGGGCTGGCGGAAGCCAAAACAGTAAATAACTAGTGTCCATTGAGCTGTGAAAATCTGTATGTCAAAACATTTTTATGCATTCAGACAGTTCAAAACAGTACAATCCATATACAGTCTATACAATCATTTACATCGAACAAGGCAGGATCGAATCCTCGACGACAAGACAAGAAAACAAAGAAACGGTATATACAACGGTACAAAACAGTAAGGAGACCGATAGGGGACACAAAAACACCCCAAGCCATAACATGGCAACTCGAAACCTCGCAGTGAGGCGCATAGGCTGGCTTGACAAAACTGGGGACCAATCCCACGCTCCTAGCTCCTCAGTTCTTGAGAACCTACATATATATATAAACAGTGAGCTAAAGCCCAGTGAATAACATAACGTGTAAAGAGGTTATGAATGAATGTCCCTTACAGTAATGAAATCAATTCATTATACAGTATTTCAATCTTTCAGTATTTCAGTCAATCAGTATTTCAATCAAACAGTCATATGTGGTACATCCATTAGCCTATAAACAGTAGGTCCAAAAGGACCGGGCCTTAACAGACCCAACAATAATGATGATCATCAATCAGTAAACAGTATGGTTTCGCAAGGAAACCGACAGAGCTCTGTAACAGTCAATAACAGTGGGTGCTAAGGATGCCACAATACAGTTCGAAATGCAGGACATACATTCGTTCAATAAACAATATCAGTTCAATAAACAGTTCAGTTCAGTATTCAAAATATAACCATTTGAACATATCTTTACACAATCTGTTACTCACAGAGATTGGGCTAAAGCAGCTAGAGCGCGTCCCCGAGAGCCAACCCTAAACAGTAACAAATAGAACACACACTAAGTTCACAGTCGAAAGGATATAATCAAATCCCTAAATTCCTCGGTGTGGTTCTATGTCTAAATCCTCATTAAGATGCCTTAAACTAGGCCTAAGAATGCCTAGGATGGGATGAGGATGCAAAAATGTGCAAATCGGTTTGAATTTTTAAAAACAGGCCTCCGCCGGCGTCAACTTCCTTCGGCGGACAAGCCAACAAAGGTCCCTGCTCGAAGGCTAACTTCCCGGCCGAAATGATCGATGCAAGAAGATCTTTGGATCGCGATTTTCCCGCCGAAGCGTTAAAATCCGCCGAGCGGATCAGAAACAATGCGAAGAAATCTTTGGAAGCATGAATTCCCTTTCGCCGAAGCACTTCTTCGCTGAGTGACGCCAAATTCTGGAAAATCCAGATTCGACCTGTGAGTTTCAAACCAAGTTTCAATGTTCCAAATTCGATCCTCTTGGGCCCATTTTCTGGAAAACTCTTTCAAACACATAGAATAACAAGTTTTAAAGCTCAATTTAAGAAATCAAGGCCCAAGGGTGTTTCAATTAAACCCAATTTCAAACCATTTTCAAGAATAATGCTCAAACATGACATGCATGCATTCAAAACAATTTTAAGCTTCCAATCATGCTCAAATGAGCTCAATTCTTTGAAAAGCAAGTTGAGAACATGGACTATAACAATACTATGAACATGCATGTGACAAATTGCCATGAACTTAACTCAAAACCCAACAATATTAACATGCATGCAAGAATTAGGCTTCAATTCAACCTATATGAACAATTCCATGACTTAGCTCTACAATGATGCATGAAACATGCAAGATGAGGTTCTAAGACAACAAGAAGAAGATGAATTCACTCACCTAAGTCTCAATTACAAGTCTAGGAGCTCAATCTAGCAATCCATGCCTCAAATCTTCAAGTTCTTCTAGCAATTTTAACAATTTGAGCTTAATTCCCTCAAGATGAACTCTCTCTCTATCTATCCTCTTGTTTGGTCGGCTAAGAGTGGAAGAAGACTGATCAAATGTGTTTGTGTAGGAGTATAATAAGGCTCAAGTGTAATGTAATAATGGCCCACTCACTAGGCAATTTGGTAAATAAGTCAAGGTTTGCAAATAACTCAATTTAATCTAATTTAATCGTTCCTAACCAATTTTCAGATAAATATACCATAAAATCACAATTATTCTACTGAGTCTAAAACACTAAACGGTTTCTAAATCGGCCGCCGATAAGGCCTTCAATTAACAGTTTAAACACATGGATTCAAACAGATAATTATTCAAGCAAACAGATACAATATGCAATATAACAGACAACTTATTCAATTTCAGTTTCAGTTCCATTCAGTCTGTTCAGTAGTTCATCCAGTTCACTTATCAGTCATTATCAGTTCAGTTTAGCAGTAATCAGTAAATAATTCAGTGGTTTAACGGTAATCAGTACGAGGGTTGTTACATCATCGTTGCAGGTCGTCGCTCGTCGGCCGATCGTCGCAGCTCGTCGCTCGTTGGAAGACTTCGCCTCTGCCTTTGCCTTCGCCCGCCTTCGCCTCCAGCCCCATTTTTATGGCCCCCTCCAGTTCCATTCTTCTTCTTCCTCCTCTTTTTCTTCTTCTTCCTCCTTCGTTCTCAAATTCGAGCCATTCGAGCTGAGTTCTTCGCCCTCAGAAGGCCATCAGAAAATAATTTATTAAAAGGTAAAATATATTAAAATAATTAATAAAATAAAATGTCACATTCAATTCATAATCTTTTAATTTTTTTTTTCTTACCATCATCAAATTAATTACAAAAAAAATTAAAAAACTTCTCAAATATAACTATTTTAATCAAATTAAAATAATCAAAAAATTAACTAAAATAATTAACTTTCCAAACAAGACGTTTATATATATATATATATGTTAACTGGTTGCAAATAGACGACAAAAAAAAATTGAAGGGAATGGGAATCTTATTTTAATCAAATTAAAAAAATATTGTTAATTTAATTATTATTTTATTTTGCAATAATATATATTTAAAAAATGTGAGAATTTTATGAAAAATAAAGACTTTGTTTGGTGGAGCTCTGGTTGATTTGAACATGGTGTTTGTTTATGATTTTTAAAAATTAATTTCACACTCACTTTTGAAAATGCGGTCAAAGGCGGGAAAATTTGGATTAACCAGTCGTTCCACCGGACGTCCTACAGGATGACGTCTCACTGGTCATTTAGCCAGTTGACCGGAACAGTGCAAATTTTTTTTTTTTTTTTTTTTTTTTGCGCAACTGACACATGTTAATTTTTATATATTTAATAAAAAATATTTTCTGAATTTTTAATTTTTTTTATGAACTTTAATAGAATTTTGAGTTGTGTGTTTGGTTATGAGTTGTAAATTTTTGTATTAAATATCATATGTCACATCAAATATTTCCTATTCAATTCAAAACTCTTTTCAAAACTCATTCATCAAACAAAATTTTCACACTCAAATTATAATTTCAAAACTTAGAAACTCAAAATATAACTCTATTCTCAAATCATATTTAAAAAACTCTACCAAACGCAACAAATGATTCTTACCGAATTTAAAAATGTGATTATTGTGAAATAAATAATCAAAAATCATTTTTGTATTCTAATGATTTTCAAACATTAAAAGTTTGTTTGGTTGAATGGATTCATATGATTGAGATTATTAATTAATGAAACTCATATTTCATTATTTGATTGCAAATTTTATTATACCGATTACATTCTAATAGCTATTATTGTATCTAATAAAATTGACGAATTTTTTAATCTTACAAATAAATAACACAAAATATACATATAATTAAAATTATATATTTTCATATCTATTATAAAACAAATATAGAAAAGAATCAATTATGTAATGTTGGAATTTATGGTTTTATAAGTTTGTTTTGAGCCAACTTTGAGTCTAAATTTGAGTGGGTTCCGCACGTATTTTGAGGTGGGTTCAAAGATTTGAGTGGGTTCCGCACGTATTTTGAGGTGGGTTCAAAGAGGTGATGTATTCCTTGTCACATGACAAGTCACACGGTGAAGACAGTTTGTCAAAACCATTTATGAATGAATGAGAAGTTGACATCGTTTGCAGGTTCGTTGAATGGACAATTCAAGATGTAAAATGTGGGTTTTCTTGAAATGGTTATTTTACGTTGGAAACTTAAAAGAACTTATGTGTGTATATAAGTTTTAGGTGACAACACTTTGGTTTGGCCCCAAGGGACACCCCAAGTTTATAGAAGGGAGGAGTTATGGACAAGCTGAACTTTGACTCAAACCACTACATACGCGTCACCGTCGACCGGTCGAGCCGTGCTCGGGTGTGGGTCGGGTTAGGTCGATCTAACATTAACTTTTTGGACAAAAATTATTTAAATTTTTCCAAAAAATACTTGCAAGAAAAGTTTTTGAATTTTTCACCAATTTGAATTCAATTTTTTTGCTCTCAATCAGTGTGTCTTTTTCAAACCAATCCAAGCAGATTCAAACAAATTTTCAACCTATTTGCACCGAACAGATTTTGTCTCTTCCCAAATAGTTTTAAAATTGCCTAGCAGTTTCCAACAAATCAAACAGGTTTTCAAACCGATTTTTGCACCTGTTCAGTTTGAAGTTGCGGATCTATCCAAGGGTCACCATTTATGCCTATAAATAGAAGTCTTATTCTAGCAGATTTTCACAATCATAAACATCCAGAAAATTCATTCCTTTTTCGTTTTTGCACTCTTGTTTTTTTATTCTCCATCCTAATTTTTTAGAGAAATATTTGAGAGTATAGAACATAAGTTCTAATTTATCGTACAAATTGTTTGGAGTGTTACTATAATTTATGTAGATTATTGTATCATGAGAAATAAACGCTATTTATCCGTAAGCATTGAAGTGTGACGAATCTGTGTTAAGGATAGAATGTCACACACTCCACTTAATCTATTTTTATACTTACTCATTTCGATATAATAAATTCTATAAGTAATTTATTTTTATTTGTGTTTGATTTATTTTAATTTATTTATTTTATACAAAAGATTATCCCAACATATAAATCGCATAATCAATCTTACACTAGTCTCATGGGTTGTTACAAATCATAAAAATCCGATATCTGAAATTTTTTTAAAATTTCAAATTTATAATCTAAATTTTAGGGGTTTAATACGGTAACCGCGAGTTGACAGCGATGATTATATATTTTTACCAAAATCAAGACCCAATAACGTCGTCGTTTTCAGTATCTTCCTCGCGAGTCTTTTAACTTTCAGAGCAGAGTAAAAAAGTTTCGTTCAAATTTCTCTTCACTCGTCAAAAGCACAGCAAAGCCACCCAAAATCTAGAGAGGGAAAGTGAGAGAGAGAGAGAGAGAGAGAGTAAAGAAAGAAGAAAATCTGAAGCTCTGGACTCCCACCAACTACCACCAGAACGAATGGTTCAGAACTAGCCCAAGAACACTTTTCAAGAACACTCTAGAACTAGCCACAATCGATTGATTCTGGTGGGGTTCTTGATTATTGGAAGTTGCGAAAATGGCCAGTCCGAAATCGGGGCGATTGGGCATTACACCTGGTTCTAGGGTTTTGAAAACCCCTCTCAGTGACGATGCCATCTGGAAACGCCTTCGAGAGGCAGGCTTCGATGAAGACTCCATCAAACGGAGGGACAAAGCTGCTCTCATCGCATATATTGCCAAGCTTGAAACTGAGGTTTATCTAATTCCGACATGTTTACATTTATTGTTTTTTTTTTTTTTTTGGATTGATCTTTATATGAAAATCAAGCACATATACTCTTATTTAAACAAAAAAGTTCATTTTGATGGGTTTTATTGGATTACTAGGAATTTCACTTATTGTATTCATGATCAGATTACTCTCTGAATTGGAATTGGAATTGGAATTGGAATTGGAAGTGGAAGTGGAAGTCATTTTGGTGGTTCTCAAGAATTTGAAGGGGAAAAAAAAAAATGAGAACAACTTTAAGTCGATTTTAATTTTGTATCACATTCTTTAGGCCATCTCCAGTAAAAATTTAAGTACAGGCTTCGGTAATGGCAGAGTTGTAAATTTTAAAACCACAAGATGGTGTTGAAAATTTTGAGTGAAAAAATGGGTAAAACTCTATTTGATATAAGTTTGAGCCAAGGAGTGGAGAGGTTTTTGAGTGATTTTTAAATTTGAATTTGATATAGGTTTGAGTCAAGGGTTGGAGATGCCCTTGTGTCAGATAGGGTTCAGTTCATGCGTTGTTAAATATATTTAATTTTTTGAAGAAGGGGAAATGAGCGGGAAATATTTCATGTTCTTGTGGATAGTGTGTTAAATTGGTTAGTCATGATTTTGTGAGTTGTATAATTCATTTGGCAAGTGAAAGTGGCTTACTTGAAAGTTTTAATGGATCAATTGAAAATTTCCAAATCTACAGTGGCATCACATTCATGTCGGTTATCAATTTCATTACTAAGCACCATCTAAAATTTATGTAGATCAATGATCATCAACACCACATGGGTCTTCTTATTATGGAAAGAAAGGAGTGGGTTTCCAAGTATGAGCAAATTAAATCCTCTGCTGAATCTGCTGAATTTCTGTATAAGCGGGATCAAGCTTCACACTCATCTGCTTTAGCTGAAGCCAAGAAACGAGAGGAGAATCTGAAGAAGGCTCTTGGAATTGAGAAGGAGTGTGTTAGAAATGTATGCTTATTTAAATAGCCCTTTTCCTATCGGTTTCACCATCATCTTTATTCCTAATTTGGGATTTTTCTGTAGATTGAGAAGGCATTGCATGAGATGCGTGCAGAATATGCTGAGACAAAAGTTGCAGCCGAGAGCAAATTGGCTGAAGCACAAAGTATGGTGGAGGATGCTCAGAAAAAGTACACCGAGGCTGAGGTGAAGCTGCATGCAGCAGAATCTTTAGAAGCTGAAGCCAACCGGTATCACCGCATTGCTGAAAGAAAGTTACATGAAGTGGAAGCACGTGAAGATGATCTCAGGAGGCGTATCATGTCATTCAAGTCTGAGTACGTCTTTTACTAACCTTTTGTCTTCATCATTATAGCACCATCACTGAAGAGATCTGTTATTTCCCCTGTTGTCTTTGTAATATCATTGTGTTTTAGCTCCATTTGCCAAGATTAAATCAAGGGATTATTGGAAATGGATGCCTGATATTTGAAGATGGCTGCATGCAACTTGCAAACAAAGATACTCAATTTATTTTTTTATTTTTACTTTTCTTTGAAAAAGGTAAGACAGATAAAAAATAAACTACATATATTAGAGTAAAGAAAAGAAAAGAGGAGATTAAAAGGAAATAATTTGAACGTAGTTGAATTTGAGGCATCATAGAACTTTTGATGCTTTGAGAGAGAGAATTGAAGATTGATCATTTCGATCGTCAATATAGATAGAAAGCAGAAAAGAAAAGAGGAGATTAAAAGGAAATAATTTGAATGTAGTTGAATTTGAGGCATCATAGAACTTTTGATGCTTTGAGAGAGAGAATTGAAGATTGATCATTTTGATCATCAATATAGATAGAAAGCCCTCTTTATGCATAATTTGCCCCTAAATTACATCTCTTTAGTACTTATGATTCCATTTGTTTTTTTCTGTGCACCGTTGTTGTAGCCTTTGTCTCTTACAGGGATTTTGTAACATTTGTGTGTGTCAAGTGTCAACAGCGATTTGGTTCCAAAAAGTATTGAATTTTTGTGTTATCTACTGATCTTTATGAGAGTTGTGTTCTTGCCTGTGTAATTTTAATAGGGACAGTTTGGTTTCTGGTACTTATGAGTTTTTTGTGTTGTCTTGATGGGTTAGTTGTGATGCTAAAGAGAAAGATATCCTTCTTGAGAGAAAAACTTTATCTGAAAGGCAGAAAACTCTGCAGCAATCTCAAGAAAGATTACTTGATGGACAAGCCTTGCTAAACCAAAGGGAGGACTACATTTTTAATAGGTCTCAGGAATTAACTCGACTTGAGAAAGAGTTGGAGGCTTCAAAAGCAAACATTGAGAAGGAACTTAGAACCGTAAATAATGAGAGAAGCATTCTGGAGCTAGATGTAGCTTCTTTGTCTGCAAGGGAGGAGGTAAATACATTAATGCTCATTTTAATATTTTGTTACTATACTCTGCATTGTTCACAAAACCCGGGTCTTCTTTCTCATCTCCAATTATTTATTCCACAAACACAAATTCCACTTTTTGTGGGCCCAAAAATTCTTTTTCAGGAGTGAATTGAAAATTTATGCAATATTTTTTTTGAGTCTTCACAGGCTGTTATCAAAAGGGAACGCGAGCTGAACAAGAGAGAAGAAGAGCTACTCATTCAACAGCAGAAACTTGCAAGCAAAGAATCAGTGAGTTTGCCTTTGTCTTCATTTCTGATTTCTTTCAAGCTATACCAAGTGCTTGCTTATGTTTTTTGTGCCTTTGTGCTGCAGTGTTGTTCAATATTTCATACTCAAGTCCTGGAATAAAAAGCATCTGTTTTTAGTTATTGTGTGCAGTTCTCTTCTAATCCTGCTTCTTGATGAACAATGTAGGATGGAATTCAACAAGTTATAGTTAAGCATGAAGCTGCTTTGAAAGCAAGGAAATCTGAATTTGAAGCAGAGTTGGAGCTGAAGCGGAAATTGGTGGAGGAGGAAATGGAGTCCAAGAGACGTGCTTGGGAGTTGAGGGAGTTGGATCTTAGTCAACGGGAAGGCCTAATCTTGGAAAAAGAACATGACTTGGAGTTTCAATCAAGTGTATTGGCAGACAAGGAGAAGGATTTGACAGAGAGGGCGAATCTACTCGACGAGAAAGAGAGAAGTCTCCTTGCTGCTGAAAGAGAGGTTGAATTGAAGAAAACCATTCTGCAGAAGGAAAAAGAAGAGATCAACAGCATGAAGCTTGATCTTCAGAAATCTGTGGTTTTACTGGAAGACAGAAAGAAACAAGTTGATCATGCAGAGGAGAAAATGGTGGCCATGAAAAGTGAAACGAATGAATTACTGGTTTTAGAAATGAGGCTTAAAGAAGAACTTGATACCATCAGAGCCCAGAAGCTGGAACTTGAGGTTTTGGAAGATGAGTTGAAAGCAGAGAAGGCAAAGTTTGAAACTGAGTGGGAATTGATTGATGAGAAAAGGGGAGAATTACAAAAAGAAGCAGAACGTATTGCTGAGGAGAGACTAGCTATTTCTAAGTTTCTCAAGGATGAGCGTGATTGCCTGAAGTTAGAGAAGGATGAAATGAGGGATCAGTATAAACATGACATGGAGTCACTTTCTCGTGATCGGGAATCATTCTTGAGTAAAATTGAGCATGAGCGTTCGGAGTGGTTCAGCAAGATTCAGAAAGAACGGGCAGATTTTTTGCTAGCAATTGAGATGCAGAAGGGGGAACTGGAGAATTGTACTAATAAGAGGCGTGAAGAAATTGAAAGCTATCTTAGGGAAAAAGAGAAGGCCTTTGAGGAAGAAAAGAAGAAAGAACTTCAGCATATTGCTTCTCTTCGGGAAACTGTGGCAAAGGAAATGGAACAAGTTAACTTAGAATTGCAAAAGCTTGATGCTGAGAGAAGAGAGATCAATTTGGATCGGAGCGAAGGGACAATGAATGGGCAGAGTTAAATACCTCCATTGAAGAACTTAAGGTGCAAAGGCAGAAGTTGGAGAAACAAAGGGAGTTATTGCATGCGGATAGAGAGGAGATTCTTGCTCGGATTGAACAGATGAAAAAATTGGAGGATTTGAAAATTGCCCCAGATCATTTAACTGTTCCTGAGATTCAAGAATCCAATCTAAAGTTTAGCAGACAAAAAGTTTCTGCAAAAGATTTTTGAAGCAGCAGACTGGTGTACATAATGTTAAATTGGATTTGAATAACAAAATAGATGTTAATGATGATGGTATTGGGCTTGATCTGTCTTCTAAAAAGGGATCAGAGGTTGCTTCTCCTCCTGTCTCTACTCCTTTGTCATGGCTAAAACGTTGTGCTGATTCACTGCTAGAGCACACACTGAGTAATAAGAAAAGGAAGCAGCAATCAGTAGAGATCACTAACCCCTGGTATTGTTCCATGCAATCAAGTTCTCATGTGTTTAACTTATTAATGGTATTTCTATAGCTATGACAATTTACCTTTTTATAATTTTATTTGTTTATCTATTTATTACTAGTATGTTATCAACACAACAAAATACACCGGACAATGAGCGTGGGTTGATGTCATTAAGCCAAACCCCGGGAGGTGCTGAGGAGACCATGGTCTATATAGATAAAATCATTACTGTTCAAGAAATAACCTCGGCAGATGGTGGAAGAGTTATTGAGGAGAGTCAGGTAAGTACCAATTTCAAAATAATTCCTGCCACTTCATTCTTTAGGTGCATATTCAAGTAATGGCTTGTTGACTATATTTTAATAGCTTCTTGATTCACTTGCTATTATGTTCATCTGGATGGTTTTGTTTTCATGTCTTGTATATGAAACTTGTGCTATTCAAATGTATAGGGGAGCTCCACATCTGTCTTTTGTGCCAATTTAAATAACTGTCATTTTCAATTGATGGTAGATCATAGTCATCCCATCTGTTTATAAGATACTTGTTTAGCCATAGCTAAATATTTTCCGAGCGTTCTAAAGGTGAGAGCTTGTGGTATGCCGCTGTTTGCCATAGCAGAAACCATGTTGGAGGTTGTTATGACATTTGTGAATATATGTGTGTGTACAATTTGCTGTGTGGGAAATGATCTGCTCACATATTCACTTTACTCTCGTGTTCATTGAAAATTTGATTGTGGTATTTATGTGGTTAGCTCTTCTTTTCAGCTTGTAAAACATATGCTCTTGTCCCAATGAACTGCGTCTTATGATGTGTTACTTCTGTAGTTCATATCACAATCTGTTTCTTGAATTCTCAGTGTTATGCATGCTGTTTAGCTGTTATTAGATAGAGTTATTCTTGTTCAATGGTTTCCTTATCTAGAGTATTTTATGCTCTGTTTGTTTGGCTGGAAAATATTTTTTGTAAAACGTTTTTCACATTTTTTGACGTTTGGTATGGCGGAAAAAAAGTCTTGACGGAAAATGTTTCCACTTTTAAAAGGTAGATAACATTTTTCGGACTAAAATCTTTATCGCCTCCTCCACCTCTACCACCACTGCAGCCACCTCTACCTTACCACCACCTCAACCACCACATCACCACCACCCCACCACCACTAGTACATCAGTTTCAAAGTTGCAACCAAACATAGGAAAACTTTTTCTACTGAACATTTTTTGGAAAATATTTTCTACCGAAACACATGGATTGTTAAGGTCACTTCCTAATCATTTTATACACAAAGGACTTGAGTCTCATGGTAATCAGCTTTGTAGTAAATTGTTATTGCAGGACTTTTGTGGATGCTGATCGATGAAGACTGCTTCCTTGATCCATTTTTTCTTTCTTTCTGTATCATATTCTTATTTCTTTCATTGCTTTAGCATTTTTTAAGAATCCTTAATGTTTTCTCTGTAGTACCAACAAGAAATCATCTCCGAGAAGATTGAGGAGAAGCTTGAAGATCATGGCAACTCCAAATCACATGAAAATGGGAAAGCTAAGCAGACAGTAGAATAAAGGACGAGATCAAAACAGGTGTGAAGTTCTGTTTGCTTTATCAAGTCCAATTGGTTCTGCGCCTGGTGTTTGCACCAGTTTACATAAAAGTATATTTTCTTTCTTTCCTTTGTGTGCTTGTCCCTTTTATCAAATTACTTGCAAGCGTTGTGAAATCTAGTTTTCTAATTAGATGTTCTCTTCAGGTATACAACAGAACAATGGAAGCTAGCAGTATAAACTTGGAGGGGTTTGTTTTGTTATGGCCAGTGACGTGTTTATCTGCAAGCTCAAACGTGTATATGACGTAGCGTAGTTTAGTGTAGTATCGAAGGGACCTGTAAATTCGCTCTGTCCTAATATTTGGCTTTACATGTGCGGAGTGTTATTTTAAGGCAGTTTTTGGTCATTGAGTTTCACAGCGTTTGTAAAGATTGGAAGGTCTTGTTTCTAGTAAAAGCTCGTGGATCGTCTGGTTTGTTAGTTATAAAATGTTACTTAGTGAGCTTATCTTTTATACTCTCTCTCTTTCTCTATACGCGCCAATGTTACTCACTATGCTCCATTTTTTTTTGGGACTTATGTGGCGCAACCAACACGCCCTTGGAAAAAAGGGATATGCGAGCATTTGAGCCTGTACAGTGGGGAAATGGAGCATAATGAAATGAATGCATTCTCATTGTCTGCACTCAAATTGAAGTAAAGCTGTAATATTACTGTAGGGTTTTTTAATGGGTATAGAAAGATAAAACTATTCGGCTTAAGCATTCAGATCTTGGTCCAGTCTCAAGTCCATTTCTTTTTCTTTTTAACATTCTTGTTTTGGCCTTTAGGTTTTAGCTTTGAAGTCCTCTCCAACTTGGTCACTGGTTTGTTTTCTTTTTCAATTTTCATTTTTTCTGGAGGTTGTTTGTTGAGCTAAAGTGCCATTTTGGGAAGATAGTAAAAAGCCACGTTTTTAGACAAAATGTCTAAAAACTTGGCTACCAAAAAGGCCAAAAAATTGATTTGGCAAGTGCTAAAAACGCAGGTGTAAAATTACAAATTAGGGCCTCTGAAAAAAAAATAAAAAAATAAATCTTTTATGTTGGATAAGGGTATTTTGGTCATTTTAAATTGATTTGACACCATAAACAAATATTAAACTAAAAAGTAAAAAGCTAGCTTTTTACCAACTTTTCAAATCACTTCTAAAAAAGTCAAAAAACTTGGTAAAAAGTCAAAAGTCAGCTTTTTACTAACTTTTCAAAACAACCAAAATGACCAAGGAAATTCATGAAGTTTGAGTATTTTGACAAACGTGTATTTGTGTTGGGTGCTTATTGTGAATTGATATATATATATATATATATTTTTTTTTTTAACAAGAAAAAAAAGATGCTTTGAGGTGCTATTACTGCATCCGTGAGCCCAGGTTTAGGGTAATCGGTTGCCTACTTGATTTGACAAAATCCATAAAAAACGACCCATCACTGAGACATCGATAGAGTTTAACCACATGTTACATGGTCATTTTTATGTATTGATACTTTGTATGGTTACTTTTGATTATATATTGATTTTTTATATTATTTAATTTTTATTATACCACAGACCTATCTCATATATATGCAAGTTGTATTTTAGTTGGAATTATATATATTTTTTATACAAAGATGAATTTAGTTTCATTGAATTTTTTATATGTTTAATTAATATGATTTTAAAATTAAATTTTGATTTATAAGTTATTTAATATAATAACATTTAATTTTAATTTATATTTTATTTTTGACAATAAATATGAATTATAAGTTGAATTTTAACCAATCAAATTATTTAATTAATCTTTCTATTATTTTAAATTAAAATTAAATA
This sequence comes from Camellia lanceoleosa, assembly GCA_025200525.1. NCBI lineage: Eukaryota > Viridiplantae > Streptophyta > Magnoliopsida > Ericales > Theaceae > Camellia > Camellia lanceoleosa. The sequence continues at coordinate 185,489,587 of CM045759.1, read as the reverse complement.
TTTTTTAAAAAACTGTAGACACTCCATTTTTGACTATCCTTAAGTTTTGGATGTTCTTGTAGGTTCATCCAGCAACAAGTTTGATTGCTCGTCGAGTGTCCGACTTTCGCGACGGAATGCTCCAGGTTTGATCCTTCCAAACCTCATTTCCATTCTGTCTCATTTTTGGACCATGTGTTGGTCTTTCCTTTGTGGTGTCCTTGATGGCCTGCCGACCATCATAGAGGGCTGCCGGCTATGGGCTAGGTCCTGCCGGCCATCATTAGGACCTGTCGGCCATCAATGAAGTACTGCTGGCCACCTTTGTTTTAACAGATATTTTCTCAAATTTTTTGAGCAAGCTGTGGCTCATTGAGCTATCCTTCATACACGTGTATGGAGGGATTGAAACAAGTTTTTAGTTTGTCAAGCAAGCCTTTGCTTGCATTCTCTATATAAGGGGAGGTGCCTCCCCCTTTACAGGGGTTCAAAAATTTTAGAGACAAAATCTCTCTCTCTCTCTCTATATTGTGCTCTATAGTGCTTAGAAGTGTGTTTTCTTCACATTTTTGCAAAGAAACAACTAGTCAAACACCACTACCTTGGAGCTGAGGTCTTTGAAGGTTTGTTTGGAGTTCAAAAAGCTGGTTTTTGGCTCAGAAGTTGCCCTCTTGCTGCTGTGCTTCAAGGGTGAGCATATTCCCTCTTTGAAGCCTATTTTTGTATACCATATTAGCCATCTTTGCATGTTGTTTTAGGCTTGGTTGTTAACTATAAAAAGCTCTATTTTTAAGTGTTAAAAATGATTGTTTGAGGCCCTATGGGAGTTGGAGGTGTTTTACCTCCTTGTATGTCTTATTTGCTAAGCTTTTGGGCCATTCTTTAAAGCTTTTGGAACTATCTCTCTTTGGCCTTTTAACCACTGAATTCCAGAGGAATTTTAGTGGTGGAAAGGTGGTTTTGAAGTCCCAAATAGGAGGGGGTGGTCCCCTCTCCTCTTGTCTTGTTTGCATGTGTTGATGGTCCATCAAATGAGCATGTGTTCCTACTTCTTTGTGGCTTTGTTCAAGCATATTTTTGTGACTTTTTAGACCTGCCATAACTCTTTTTTTGGCTTGTTTGACCATTGGTTGCTTGCTCTTTACACTTGTAGTGTAATCTTGCTCACTAGCTTTGCATGCTTGCTACTTTAGCTCATCATTCTAGCTTATTTTGGCTATACTCTAACATGCTTTTACTCATGTTTTGGTATGCTTTAACTCTGTTTTGGATGGTTTAGGTCATATGAGGCTTGCTTTGTATGGCTATAGCATGATAGGCTTTAATAACTTTGTGTTTTGAGTCCTCTAGTATGCTTTGTTTGAGTTGTTTGCATGATTTGACATCATTTGATATGTGATTTCAGAGCATATATCACTGCCATATTCTCATATGTATCACTCTTTCAATACTTTTGAAAAGTTGAGCTTCATGCCTTGTTTGTAAGCCAATACATGAGTATATCTTCCTCGCCATCTATGCTGTAAGTCTAGCATGTTTTTGTTACTGTTTTGACCTGCCTTAGGTCTGTTTTGAATGGTCAGGGTCGTTTGAGCATTGCTTAGTATGGTTGTAGTATAAGGGGCCTTGACTAGCTTTGAGTTTTGAGGCCTTCAACATGTTATGCATGTGATGTTTGCATGGTATGGCACCATTTAGCATGTAATTTCAGTGCATATAGTGTAGTCACACTCTCATATACTTCACTTCTTCATAGCTTTTGAGGGTTGTGTATTATGTCTCGCTTATAGGCCAACATGTGTCCATGTTCTTCTAGCATTTTGAGCCCCCATTTCAGCATGTTTAGACCATTATTTTGGCATGATTGAGCTCTGTCCGAAGTTTGTGTATTGCACTTCACTAGCTTTGGTGTTTTTGGTCCTCAACATGCCTTGTTTACATTGCATGGTGTTCAACCGGACGTTATGTTGAACACAAGGTGAATTGGTCCATTTCATACTCAAAGTGATGAAGATGAACCAATTCCTTTTGTCTCCATTACCTTTGATCTTCCATGATAAGGTAGTGGACTTGAATCTTGTTTGCATTGCATTTATTGAATGTGTATACGATTGGATCTTTGGCCATCATACATTCCAAATGCTTGATTGTAATGACCCCAACACGTATAATAATTAGCATTTAATTAATCAAAGAGATTTGAATTTAATTGCCCATTACTCTGATTTAATCCGGGATTTATGAAAATTATGGAGACTGATTCGCATATGATTCTACTGAGGATTTATTTTAAAATTAGAAATTGAAGGCCAAAATGGCTCAAGAGAGTACAAATAGTGAATTGAATTATTTTACTTTAGAATATCGGACCATATGAGAGTTTAATTAAATATTCGATTTAGATTTTAAAAAGGTGAGATTTAATTAATTGAGTCCAAATTGGAGTTAATTAAGTTATACGAATTAGAAATTAAGATTGTTATGAATTAAATCTATTTATGAGGTGTTCGATTGCATATGTAATTTATTGAAAAAGATTTTGAAGTTTAATCTGGAATTGAAGACCTTAATGATTTGAGGAAAAAAAATTTATGATGGAAATAAATTTAATTTAATATTTGGAGCTTTTTGGGAGTTCGATTAAAAATTTGATTAAGTGTAGTAAGTGTTTGGGCATTTTGTGATGGTGAGTGTAGGAGATTAAATGCTGGTGGGTGTACTGAGATCTGGGTGTGTGTGTGCAGAGAAACCAGTGTGGGTGTGTGTATGTGACTACACGTGATGTGCAATTCAAATGGGAGGGTGTGTGTGTATAATCTGATACTTAGAATGAAGGTTTTCATTCATTTGGTCCATTGTGTTGTGAATTTAGAGAGAGAGAGAGAACTCATCTAGAGAGAGAGAGAGAGAGCTCAAGATTTTGAAGAGGAAGAAGAAGAGAGCTAGGAAGAGACCATCCTATAATCTGAAATCAACCTCTAGGTAAGTGTTTATTTATGAATTAGACTCATCATATCTTTGGATTTAAGGAAATTATGGAGTTAATGTAAGAGAGCTCATAGATGATGAATATGGAAGATTAGCTTACATGCATGGACATTTATGTGTTCTAGTGTTGAATTCATGGAAGTAATTTGGTCTCTTGTATATATTTTGTCATAGAAAATCAAGACATAGTTGAATTCCTTCATGCATGGATGATTTCATGAAGATTTATTTATATATTTTGCAATTCATGTATGGGTTTTCAAGATTGAAGGAAAATGTCATGGATTTTGAGAATTTAAATTTAATCAAGAAGAAATCATGCATGAGTTTTCCAACTTAAGGAGGAAACCTCCATGAAGTCAAAGATTAAAGTTAAAGATTATGAACTTGATGTTTTAATTTAAGGGTTTGAACTCTTTTCATGGAATTTGAGTTTCAATTTAAAGTTACGAGATTGTTGGAAGCTATAGATGATAAATTCAACATTTATGGAAGGTTTTGGGCATTGATTTTCTTGAACATGAAGTTGAAATTGCAAAAGGTACATATCTATGAATTTCTGATTCGGTAATTTAAACATGACTGAATAATTGTAATTTAATGTGCATGAACCTAATTTAAGTTTGATTAAGTAATTAGCGAAGTTAATAAAGGTTGGTATATGATTAGATTATTTATATTTAATTAGTTTGGTTAATATATAGCTAAACATATCTTAATTGGAGGTTAATAATCTAATTTATTCCTAATACTAGTCATCCATATTTAAAAGGAATGGAAGAAAAATAAATAGGAATAACTGAATAAAACAATTAGAATCAAATGAGAGAAAACGAATAGAGATCGAACGATTGAATTGAATAGAATTGTAAGAGTGTGATTGTAATTGTGTTGTGCTTGACTTTATTTGTTTAGGTCGGACGCCGAACCATTAGTACGTGTACCGAAGAGCCCACTGTGAGTAACAATGTTGTAAAGATATGTTCAAATTGCATTTATTTTCTGAATGATAACTTATATTGTTTCTGAACGGTTACTTTCTATCGATTGAATGATGATCCTCTTTTAAATTGTATTCGTGGCATCCATAGCATAGTGTTATCGTTATTGTTATTGATATTGCTAGTGTTACAGAGATCTCTGTCAGTTCCAAATCTTGGAACTAGTGTTATTGTTTGATGGCCATCAATTGATTGTTCGGTCTTTTAAGACCTAGTGTATTGTTGCTATGGGATGTACCACGTATGACCTATAAGAATAAGATTGATTGAATCGAGTGAATTGAACGATTGATTGACAAATGATAGTGATTAAAGTGTTCTAATGCTAATCGATTGTTTCAAAGACTGTAAAGGGCATCATTCTTAACCTCTTTACACATTTGTTATTCACTGGGCTTTAGCTCACAGTTTGTTATATATATGTAGGTGGCCAGGCACCAGATCAAAGCTAGAGGCGTCGACCCAAACCCTTGTTTTGTCAAGCCAGCTATTGTCCCTCATTGCGAGGTTTCAAACTAGCATGTGTCAAGGTGCTTTTGGGTGGTTTGACTTCACCCTTTTGAGTTTGTTAAGTGAAAAGGATGTTTTAAGACTAATGTCAATACTATTCCAGATGATGAGATTGATTCCCTAACTTATGTTTTGTTTTGTATATATGCTTATGGTCATAAACGGTTATGTATATGGCTATGCACATGAAAGTTTATCTCCATTCAGGTCCTTACAGCTCATTGGACGATATATGTTATTATTATTTGGTTTCCGCCAGCCCCGTTATATTGTATTATTGCCAGTATTGTTAAACAGGCCTTCGGTAATCACGGATTACTGGCCAGTTACGACGCTAAACCTATAGGGGGCGGGTTTGGGTCGTGACATTGATAGATGGTTTTGGATCCAATGGTGCCTCTCCCTTGATGTTTTGGGACGATAAGAAGTGGCATAGCACAGACATGTTCTTGTGAGACCTTCAATTTTTCTCTATTTTGTACTCTATTGCAACTTGGTGTCACATCACACCAGTGGCCGGCAGTGCCACATTGATGGCTGGCACCCTTGCATTGTTGGCCGGCAGGTGGCCGACAGCAGTTCCTCATGGTCGGTAGGCCACTGGTGTACTTCCCAACATGGATTTGGTAAGTTTCAGCAGAGAGTTCTTGAAGACACCCTGCAAATAAAGCTTCTAAAGAGCAAACCGGAGAGCTTTTCGGGGCGAAAACCGAGCATGCATCTTCTTTCTCTTTGAACAAAGCTGGAGCAGTTTAGTTTAATGCTTACTTGTTAGTTAGCATCAATTTGTAATTTGATTAATTTGTTAATTAATTAAGTGTTATAATAATTAAGTAGCTTAGTTTAACTATTTCTTTATTGGTTTGTAATAATTAGTCTAATTAGTTTAATTAGATTAGTTAGAGTAGCTTAGTTTATTCAGACCCTCCGTCGAGAGGGCAAACTGTTGTAATAAGGGTGTATGTATGTGTGTATGTCTTCTAACCCCATTTCTTTCTCCATTTTACTTACCCCTTTCGATGATTAGTTTTAGGGCACGTTTTGATTAGCATACCTTATGCTTTGCATCATTCATTTGTCTTACATGCACCAGGCTTAGCGCATCATTCAAACCGCATTGCATTTCAATACATTTACTTGAATACGTGTTTCAAAACATGTTATCAAGTGTTGCATTCATATGTCATCTTAGATAGTCGAGCCTATTTTAGTTGCACTTTGCATGCGTTGCATTAGGCATTTTAACATAGTTAGGATCATGCATGATTTCTAACTAATTTTTTGTTTTGGCTCGGAGTACACTATAAGTGTTTATGTTTTAGCATCATTGCATGTGTGTAAGTGACTGCCATGATAGCATGCTTGCCATGAGGCTATTTGCTTAATTGATAAACTACATGAATACCTGTGGATGAAGGTTTCATTACTTGAATTGGAACAATTCATCAAAATATGAGTTTTAAGCCCACTTGGAGTGGCAAATCATCATGTTTTAAGCTCACCTTATTTGGTGGCAAATCCGTATTTTAGCCTACTTGCGAATAGCATTTTCAAACCATTTTCGAAAAACAAACATGAGATGTTTTGTTTCAAATCGAGCGATTTAGTCTATACTTGTGTGTTGTGCGCATCACATAGTAAGTTAGCTAATAATCAAACAAGAACACATGTGCTTTCAAAAATAACATATCATGTTTAGTAGAGGCCGATCCTTTGATCGGACGAGCGGGGGTGCTCATTTCATGACCTTCTCCCCTCGTACCCAAGTTCCCAAGCCGAGGCAACTTTGGTGATGACGGACACGTGGCCTTAGACACGAGTCAGGGTTTCCTAAATTTTTCAAAACAAAATATTTAGGTGACGACTCTAAAATCTGGCAAAGCAGTCCATATTTGGCGCTTTTTGATTAAAATCGATTTTTCAAAATGATTTGCCGGATTTGGACTCTTTGGTGATTTATCAGTCTTACATTGCACCTTGTAAGATTAGATTCAGAACCGTGACAGGAGTCCGAACTATAATAGCTAGAACCCGATTTGCGCCCTCTCTGAAAAGGGGGATGCGCGGAGAAAGTTCGGGCGGTCTACACATATTTGACTGTGCTTGTAAAGATTTTGTCATATTAATTTACTTAGCAGTCCTGGGGACCCGCAGCACCTCCACCTCTACGTGGGGAGCTGTGAGATCAAGACAAAAAAAAAATAAAAAAATAATAATAATAAAATTGGACCAATAAAAAAATTGTGGGGGTGGTGAGGGTCACCCCCATTGGGGGTCTTAGTTTTTTTCCTAATTTACTCATAGGGTATACTCATATCCATACTCATGTTTCATATAATATATGGGTTCTTGGAAAGTTATTATTTTAGTGGGCTATTTTAATTTTTAGCTATTTTAGGAGATTAAAATTTTGTATTTGGGAAGATAGTTTGATTTTTTTTGTAATTGGATGTGATATTTGTGAGAGAAAAAGTGAAATGATTATGAATTTAATGTGACATTTTGTCTTATTAATTATTTTAATTTATTTTATTTTTTAGTACTATTTTAACCAAAAAAGCTCTTCGCAAACATCCCATAAGAAAATAAATGAATGAATAAAATTTGTAATTCTCATTAATTAAAACATTAAGACATGTTTCATTTAAAAATATACTAACCTATCACCCGTGCTATGCACAGGATAATTATAAATATTTATATTTATTTTAAATTTTTACAATAGGTACGTGAAAAGTTAGGAAAAATATGTGTATTGGAGAAGTTATAAAGATTTGAAAGAATTTAATAAGTGTTTATTTTTATTTTTTTCAAAAAACAAAACAAAAAAATTAAGAGGAAAAAAAATTAAGAGCCATTTACACAATAATCACATGAGTCTCTTAGAGATGCAAAAAGTAATGGCGTGTAAATACTGGGGTTTGACCGAGGAGTTTGAAAGAATTTAATAAGTGTTTATTTTTTTTTTTTTCAAAAAACAAAACAAAAAAATTAAGAGGGAAAAAAATTAAGAGCCATTTACCCAATAATTACATGAGTCTCTTGAGGATGCAAAAAGTAATGGCGTGTAAATACCTGGGGTTTGACTGAGGAGGTAGCCCCAAAGGCAAATACCTTTTTTATTATCACACATATACACACCACATAGTCATATAGCCTCTCTCTCTCAGTTATTGCTTTATTCTAGTCGGTAATCTTTGAACCAATCATCAAGTCAATTTTTTTTTTTTAAATCTTGAAATTAGGATTTCATTTATTGTGTTATTCTAGTCAGTCGTGCTTCCCCACCCTCTATCTCCTCCATTTGTCAATAGTGTAATTATTATAATCTTTGAACCACTCATCAAGTCAATTTTTTTAAAAAAATAAAAATAAAAATTAAAAAATTAGGATTAGCATATTGGAGCTTCCACAAGCCTTGGGGGTTAAAACCCCATTTTCCTTAATATATAGTATAGATATATATATATAAGGTCAATGTGAGTTCGAAGTTTCAATCTTGTAGTGCGATGGACAAAAAGGACAACGATAGAGCCCAGAAAAACAAAAGCAAAAAAACAAAATTGGACAAAAAATGGTGTACTAATTAGGATATTAATTAGTGGATCACTACAAGACTCACTTAATCTTTTAAGTATTTCTACATGACTCTTTCTATTTTGCAAAACATTCGAGAACCCGCCGAGAAGCATCACTCTATGGGTCAGCATCAATAATTGGCGCTTCGTCAAAAGAAGACAAAATCCATAGAAGATAAAGATTCTCCTCAGATATCAGAAAAAATGCACACTAAGAAAAGACAAAAAGATTTTTGTAGATATTTTGTGTCTGTAATTATTTGAGTCTGTCAGTGATAAGGATTTTTCTTCACTCACTACTTTAATAAAGTGGATATCTCTTATCCTGCTTTATTAAAGAAAAGCTGTGAAAATCTTTATACGTGTCTTATAATAAATTAGGGTAATGCTATAGTGTGCAACTTACACCTTACACCTTTTTGTGTTCACTTACACTTTACACTTACACTTTTTTTACCTTGCACTTACACTTTTTGTGTAAGTGGCACATGGTGTGCAACTTATACATTTCATTTATACCTTCCACTTACACTTACACCTTACACTTACACCTTTTGTGTTAGTGGCACATGGTGTGCAACCCACTTACACCTTTTGTGGGTTGCACACCTAAGAAACCTCCAATAAATTATAGTGTCAAAATTTTGTCAAAAAGGAAGGATTGAATGATATGCGATGGGGCCCAAAGTAGTACCCGATATCATTATCCTAATATTTTATTGATAAAATTTATCTATATCTAGAATAGTGATTTGAGTCCAGCATATAATTGTATACATATATGTTTTGTCTTTATATGCATACAATTTTCCGTCAAAGTATGCATTTGTTTTCAAAAAGCCTAGAATCTAGGCTTGTAGGTGTTGAAGTAGGAAAAGCTAGGACATAGATTAAGATTTTTTTTTTTTTTTTTTTTTTTTGAGTTGTATAAATTGGCTTGCATGCCAACGAAGAAGGCAGAATGAAAAACACCACTTCACTCTGCGTTGTAAATTTTTCAACTCCTCTCAAAAACCTCTAAGTGTATTAAGTTTTTCAGAGTTTCAGAGTCGGTAATATAATCTTTGTAAGTATATTTCTTATTAATATAAAGTGTGAATAGTTTCTCTTTTTCCTTAAATATTTCGAAAGGGTAACTCTTCTATTCTAAAAATTTATTTTCTTTTTGGGAAAACTAAGTTTATGGAATGCTTGTTTGCGCATTAATATTACATACTTTGAACCTTCGTAGTATCTTTAGTTTTCTATTTTGTTACTGAGTGACCTTAGTTGAAGAGCTCGTGTGAGCCGTGGTTAGGTGTTGGAAGGCGAATTGTAGGCAGAAAGGGAAAAGTAAAAAATGAAAAATAAAAATATACTATGTTGAACGAGGCTTAGTCTCAAGGTAGGAGTACATGTAATGAAAATAAACATTTCATAAAAATAGTTTTTGCCATAGAAAAAGAATTTTAGAATAAAAGGAGAGCAACCTGAGTAGAAATATTAAGGAAATATTGTTCATATAAGAATTTCAAAAAATCAAAAAATTATATACCCTTAGACAAAGACCTTAGAAATAAAATTAAAATTAATACTGAACTAATACAAGAATTAGAAGATCAAAAATTCAGATATCAGTTTCTTTTATCATTAGCTTCTTGCAGATTTCTAGAAAATTACAGTTTAAAAAATCCGTTTCTTTTATCTTTAACTTCTGGTAGATCCCTAGAAAATTACAGTTTAAAAATTTCTCAAATAAATAGACAACTAACTATAAAATAAGAAGCCTTAAAAATAGCCATACAACAGCTTGAAGACCTTTTAGCATAACTATATAATTAGTTAGATAATTCTCAGCCCAATTCCAAAATAGTGGTAGACCACTAACTCAACCCCCCAAAAAAATTGGTATCAGAGCAGTGTTCGATTTTAGGACAGTTTAAGTTAGTTTATGCATTTTGCTTATGGTAACAGAGTAGTTTTTATTTTTGGAGATTTTAGTTATAAATTTCATATTATAGTAGTTTTTAATAATTTTAAAATAGGAGTTAATTTTGTGTATGAAAAGAGTAGAGTATCTAGATTTAGAACTCAGCAGCCATAACCATCGTCTTAGCATAAATAAAAATAATTTCCGTTGTAATTTTAAAAATAGTTTTACACATCAGCTTCATAGTGAACATAATCCTCAGCTAAATAGTATCATAGATTATCAGATTAATTTTGCAAAAAATATTAAAAATGACATAGATAAAATTAGTAATCTTTTTATTTCATCCAAAGATCATCTCCGTAATAATCGTAGTATAATTAAAGATCAAGATAAAAAATTAGATTATATCCAAGATCAGTGTAGTTCCATCTTACAAAAGAGAATAGATTTAAATTTAAAAAAATTTCCTACAAAATTAGAAATAGAAACTTTAATTTCAGCTACCAATCAAATAGCTAAACAAATATAATAAATTAATCAAATTCAAGATAATTTAAAACTGAAATTAGAAATTTTAGAACAATTAGTAAGATCTTAATTTATGAGTAGTGATAAAAAAGTTAATAGAGATTACCAGACTATTTTAAAACAAGCAGAAGATTTTCATAATAACCCAGAAGGAATCAGTAGCTATCAGGGTGTAAGTCAATCAGATAAAATAACAGTAAGACAAAATAATATAGAAATTTTATTTTTAATAAGATTGTGTGAAAAATTTGAATACCTATCAGAACAACTACATAGCTTAGAAAATCGTCTAGCGTCTTTAGAAAATATAATACTTCAGAAAGGAAAAGGAATAAAAGGACAATCCAACAAACCTCAATCTCAAGTAAATGAGGAAGATATAGCTAGATATTTTGAAAAGTTTAAATTACTTAGGAAACCAACGTGTAGAATTTACAGAAAATAAATAGGTTTAAACAGCTAATTAAAGGTATTAGTAGTAAAAAGCGTAATGGTGATGAAGATATTAAAGTAGAAGAGTTTATAGACGTAGAACAATAAATAGAAAAATTTAAGAAAGAAAAATTAGAATTAATTCCAGCTAAATATGTGTATAAGCTAGGTAAAATTCATAAAAAATAATATTTATTTAAACATTATGCTGAACAGATGATTAGTGTAACTCAAGAAGACGAGAAGATAGAGCTAAATTTAATAGAGAGAGAAAGCTATAAATATGCAGTAAGTGAACACCTTAAAATGACCCACTTAGGATTAGTAGTGGTAGGAGTTAAGGCTTTAACCAGAGAAAATTTAGGAACAAAAGTTTTCGTATGTCTTTATGATGATAGATTTAATGATGTAGGACAAAGTCTTTTAGGCAGCTATGAATTAGATATGAATTCAAAAGGAGGAATAGTTTATTTTACACTAGAATTCTTATTACCAACCTCGACCTTTTATAAAAAGATAAAAATAGGAATAAAAAATAGAGGATACAAAATGAAAAAAAGGGAAAAGAATTTATTAGTCTGCACAGGATTTTTCGGTTTAGCAGTATCAGAAAGCAATACTCACTATAGACTTACAAATGATCAGATAGTTAAGTTATTAGGCGCAAAAGGAATAAAAGCATTACCAGCTAAAAAATTTAATTCATAAGATAATGCAACCCTAAATTAGAAATTAGGAGATTTTTTAGGACAAAAAAGATTAGCCCCTCAAGATAATTTATTATATCAGGCAACAGACGGAAATAATGCAGTAAGATTTACTCAGTATACTTATGTAGCACCAGAAAAATCCGAAGATGATGAATTTAGTAGTATAAACAGAGAAGAAAATCAAGATAATCGTAGTGAAATAAATCAGCTTTATGTAATGACAGAAGAAAAAACCATATAACAAAATAAGATATATAATATTGATGAGATAGATTTAGAAAAATTCACCCTAGAAGACATGAACAAGATATTAGATGCTAGATACTTAAAATACTTAGCTAGAGGAGATACCCATGATGAAGTAGTATCATTTTTAGATCAAGAATTCCATACAGAATATGTAGATGATATCATAGAAGATATAATACATCCCAGTAAAATATTTAGAATACCAGAACAATCTAAAGAAGAAAATACTAAAATATTAGAACAATCTCAATTAGAAGATACTTTTTATATGAATACAGAAAGTACAAGCACCAGTAACCCACAACCAACTGTACAAGATCCCGTAGAACCATTGCACTATGCAGTAGGAGGAAGAAGACCATTAGCCAGTTCAGGACGTAGTCATGCAGATCCCAATAAAAGCTACAAGTTTCATGGAAAGCGTAGACCATTAGATATGAGCATACAATTACAGCCGGTTAATAATCAGGGAACCCTTTTAGATTTAGCTAGATTCGACCCTCAGGTATTGCACGAAGTAATAGAAAGATGGGAAAAAGATGCAGTAAAAGCATAGATGACCAGCCCCTATGAATCAACAGATATGTGGGAATATATGGAAACACTTTTAGGAGATTCAGCTCGTAATATTTATTTAACCTTTAAAGGAAAATTTGAAGAAACAATTAAACAGCTTAAAAATTTAAGAAATAACCCGTGGAATTTCACCAGTTTTATTAAAAATATACTTATAGGATATGACCCTTTTAGAGGAAATGATTCCGCTCAAAGCGTAGCATTAACCGAATTAGATCAGATAACATTAGGAAGTTGGAAATATATTGTACCTTTTAGTAGAGAATACTTAGCCATAGCAGCTAGAACAGGAAAAAGTTTTGACGAAGAAATAGGAAATAAATATTTTAGAAAATTACCCGGTGAACTAGAAAGAGAAATAGAAAATAAATGGTCAATTTATTGTGCAAGTTTACCAGCAAAAATAGCTAAAGGAGAATTAAATATAAGAGGAACTTTAGGAATAGGACCTAGAATAGTTTTTACATTTTATAAGCTTAGAGAAAAATGTATAGAAGTTAAAATACAGAAAGACTTGAAAAAACAAAATTATGATTTTTGTAGCAGTGTAATATATACTCCTCAGCAATACGAAGATAAATATAATAGGAAAAAATACAAAAAATATGAAAAATATAAAAAAGAGAAATATTGGAAGAAAAAATATCGAAAACCATGGAAAAAACAGAAATTTATTAGGAAAAATAGAACTTTTAATAAGACAAATTATAAGAGATTACCCAAAGATGAAAAAGATAAAAGAAAACAAAGATATGTTAGAAAACCCAATAGTAAAAAATGCAATTGTTTTTTATGTGGAGAACCCAATCATTATGCAAAAGCCTGCCCAAAAAAACAAAAACCTAATACTAATAAGGAGATAGAAAGACTACATATTATAGAAGATTTAGAAGAAGATATAGTCAGCATAAATAGTGATGATTCAGAAGTATATAGCATAGTTAGTAATTATGAATATCAATTAGAAGCTATAAGCTTAGATAGTGATTCAGAAAGTGATACAGATGTAGATAATCTTTTAGGACAACTTAACCAAGAAATAGGAACAACTCCTTCTCAAGATACTCTCTTTATGATGGAATGTAATGCAGATACTGAATGTCAACATAATTTTCAAATAGGACTAGGATTTGATACTACTAGATGCAGCTATTGTAATTGGTTTCCAGCTAAAGATAAAAGAGCTCAATATTTATTATGCAGCATAACTTATTGTATAATTTGTCTCGAAAAATTAAATATGACACATAAGATAAGATTAGAAAATACCAGAGAAGATAACAGTATAGAAAACAGAGAATTACGACTAGCAAATAGAGAATTAGAAGTGCAAGTACGAGAACTCAAGATACAAATACGAGAGATAGAAACCAAGACTAGTTTTGACATAGAATGTTTAGAATTAGAAAATAGGCAGCTCAAACAAGCTAGAAAGGTTTCATACTAAATACCCTTTAAAAGATAAATTAATTGAAGAACATATGAATTCTTTAGAATTAGTCAACCTAGTTGATTCTCAACCCTTTAGTCAATACTCTCAGACGCAACCAGATAATACTTATTTACCATTTAATTATCTTGTTATACCTAAGTCAAATTTAGTTGAAATTTCTTGTGTGATTAAATTTGTAGAAAAAACCCTCAGTATAGATGCCTTGATAGATACAGGAGCCAGTAAATCATATATAGAACAACACGTAGTTCCACCAGGATGGAGCACAGCCTTAGCAACCCCAGCCTTAGTTAGCATAGCAGATGACACTAAACAAACATACACACATTGCATCAATGGTGATCAGATTAGTTTTCATCATCTAGGTTCTCAAGATCAGCACATAGAATGGTTCACATTACCTCAAGTTTGGATCGGAAATACGCGTCAGAATCATCCTTTCATTTTAGGCCTTAATTTCATACTTAGTTTATAAGGTGGTATGTTTATAAGCCAACACAACATCAGCTTCTTCAAACGAACCGTCAATACACCGACAACTTATGCCCTTAGCACCATAGCCCATTCATCAGAGTTGCGTGCAAAGCGTGGTGGTACCATAAGAGTAGATTCAGTTCCCGCTAGTTTTTTATTTCCAAGTAAAAATATTTTTCCAGAGCTAGCCCAAACATACATACCTAATGAAGTAGCAAACACTTCTTTAGAAAAATTAGATATGGAAAATTATGAGTTAGAAGATTTTGAAGAGGTTCATTTTGAAGATAAGGGAGACTATTGGAACTTAGAAGACTTTCAGGAAATAGTTAACTTAGAATTAATTTTTGCAAAAATAGGAAAAATAAAGAAAAAATCAATATATAGAAGAACAGAAAATGAATTAGATGAGATAATAAGATTAGCTGAAACAACAGAAATTTTAGGAGAACAACCCATGAAATATTGGGAGAGAAATAAAATTTTAGCCAGTTTAGATATAAAAAATAGAGATTATAGGATTACTTCAGCACAAATAGATCATACGCCAGCAGATATAGAAGAATTTAGAACCCAGATTAAGGAGTTATTAGATTTAGGAGTAATTAGATCTAGTAATAGTCCACATAGAAGCACAGCATTTATGGTTAGAAATCATGCAGAGATAAAAAGAGGAAAAGCTAGAATGGTTATAAATTATAAAAGATTAAATGAGAATACAGAAGAATATAAATATAATATACTAGATAAAGATCAACTCATAAATAGAATACTGACAGCAAAAATATTTAGTAAATGTGATTGCAAGTCAAGATTTTGACAGATAAAAATGGAAAAAGAAAGCATACCATGGACAGCCTTTTGTTGTTCACAAGGACATTACGAATGGCTAGTCATGCCTTTTGGATTAAAAAATGCACCTTCCATATTTCAGCGTAAGATGGATAGTATATTTAATAAATATAGTTTTATTTTGGTATACATAGACGACATATTAGTATTTAGTCCAGATAAAAATAGTCATATAGATCATTTGTATATAGCCTTAGAAGAATTCATAAATAATGGAATAATAATTAGCAAGAAGAAAATGGTATTAAATAAACCTCACATAGAATTTTTAGGAATGGAGTTAGGAGATGGGAAAATTAGATTACAACCTCATATAGTCAAGAAAATTTTAGATTATCCAGATAAATTAGAAGATACAAAACAACTTCAATCTGTTTTAGGAATTTTAAATTATGCACGAATGTATATTCCTAACATTAGTAAAATAATAGGACCACTTTATAGCAAAACCACACCTACAGAATAGAAATATTTTAATCAACAAGATATAGCTTTAGTTAGAAAAATTAAAGACATTTGTAAAAAGCTACCAGACCTACAACTCCCCTTAGAATCAGAATATATAGTAGTAAAAACAGATGCAAGTCAATTAGGATGGGGAACAATATTATTAGCCAAACCTAGTAAGTATGATAGTAAAAATAAAGAACGCATTTGTAGATACAGTTCCGGAAAGTTTAAAGAAAAAGATACAACCATAACCAGCTTAGATTTTGAAATATTGGGAGTAGTTTATGCAATAAATAAATTTAGATTATTTTTGCACAAACCTTTAACAATTAGAACAGATTGTGAAGCTATAATTAGATTCCATAACAAACTCAATGAGCGTAAATTAAGCACTAGAAGATGGACAAAATTTTTAGATTGTATAGTAGGATAAGGATATAAAGTAGAATTTGAACATATCAAAGGTAGTGATAATAGGTTAACAGATTGGTTAGGTAGGAAAATTTATTTAGAAAAAGAAGATAACTAGTTTAATTTTTGTGCAGATAATGGAGAACAGCAAGACCATGAATTTTGGGGGATTTTCTCTTCCCATTCATGAAGGCAGAACCAAATTCAGACCTTTAACAGGGATCGAGTTAGACCCGGTTCAACAGTGTCTTTTAGATAACCTTTGGACAAGTCAGAACCACCCAACCGAACGCCTTTCAGCCCTAAACTCTCTCAGTATATATTTTTCAAAAATCTAAAATAAACCTTTATCAAAAAGTTTTTCTTTCTATGTAGTAGCTAAAGGAACCAAGCCGGGTATTTACCATGACTGGGTAGAAGTAGAACCCTTAGTTAAAAATTTTCCTACACCCCAGTTTAAGGGATTTTATGATTTTGAATCAGCCAGTACCTATGCCCGAAGACAAATAGGAACCAGTTATTTTATTAGTCAGATAGCTAAAGATTACCTGGACACATTGAACAAGATGAAGTCAACCATCCTTGCTACTAGTGGAGTTCCAGTTAGCCAGATAATTGGAAGCAGTAGTAGTAATAGTTCTAACCCTCAGACAGATTTTCAGAATCCTCTCCAGATGTGCAGACATTGTGAAGGCATTTCTAGAAATTTCAAGAAAATTATGGATAAAGGCAAAAGAGTCAGTGAAGAGCTAGACCAGCTCCGAGACGAAGAAAAACAATTGAGAGCAACTGTTCGAACCCTAACCAATCAGCTTAAAAAATTAGCTCCAGAAAGAACACCTACCTCTTTACCTAGCCCAGAAATCAAACAACTCAACAGTGAGGAATTTGACCAATTGAGTGCTAGAATGTATTTTTTCAGGCATTCTATCATTCGATCTCTTTGTGAGAAAAGCCAAGTAATAGACGACCTAAAACCCTATATTTACACCTTAGCCGAAGATAGCAGAAATAGCGAGTTAGTCATTATTCAGCAATTTCTTTAAGACCTTTCCATAGCAAGAGTTGACTGTCCCGACTTAGCTTATCAGTGGACTTATACCTATGAAGATGAAGAACAGCCCTGTTTAGATGAAGAAAAATGCAACAGGAGATCCAAGCATTTTGAAAGATGTCAATGTAACCTAGACTTCAGTGTTTGCCTTTGTCAGATAAATTTAGCTACATTCGAGCCATTGGAGATAGAAATCAGAGGCGAGATTCGTTATCTAACAACCCCAAAATTGTTAGATTACGGTTTTGTCTCCAGACTAATTTTTATAGATCCAGATCAGATAGATAACTTTGGACATAAGCTTGCTCATGCAGTACTATGTATAATGGAAGAATATCATCCATATATAGAAACATTGATAGATAGCAAACTACCAGAATGGAAGGGAATATGGTGCAACCCAGCTAAGCATAAAATGTACCTCAGAGGAACTTCAAGATACCCAGCACTTCTCAATAAGAGACCCTGGTCATGTAGAAGATTTCCACTCAAAGACCAGCTCAACAAATGGAGAAAATTTGCTAGCGACTCTCTCTATTAGCATATAACGGAAATTCCAGACATTTAGTTTGTGAAGATAGATATCAGAAGATACATTGTAATTTAGCCATCCCGGGTTATCTATTCAGCAAAGAGACATTTGTCGAAGAAAGTCGATACTCTAACTATCAGTATGGCGTTTCTCATGAGTCACCAGAAATTGACGGACAGAATCAAGAATGGTACGATAAACCGCCCATGGGAGATAGGGATGACTATTACGACCAACTTTCAGCAGCAAATCTGGACGAACTTGCAGATAGAATGTATGGATAAAGCAAAAAAAAAAAAAAAAAAAAAAAAGAAGGAAAAAAGAAAAGAAAAGTGAGTCCCACTACAAGACTCACTTAATCTTTTAAATATATAAATATAATTTTTTAAAAAAAAATTATATTATATTATTAATTAATATATTAATTAATACATTAGCATTATCCAAACACAAACGCAAACAATTCACATTTTGTGTTGTACCGTATCCTCGTAATCAAAGTTTATCAAGCCCGCCTCAACCTTGTTAGGTAAAGTCATCATTCAATAACGTCGTCAAGCTAATCAAAGTGACTACGCTATTATAAAATAAAGAACATTCAAAAACCTAAGGTTACGATTTCACATTTGTCTTCTTCGTCTGTTCGGCGGCGGAGCAAGGGATTTGAGAGATATGGAGAGCGGAGGAGCAGTGTTCGCGGGGATTCAACCAAACCCTAATTATCTTCTCTCTCCATCACACAGCGCAGTTAGGCTTCTTCTTCCTCGGATTTCCTCCGATAAGAAACAGTTTTTTCCTTCTTCTCTCAAGGTATATATATATATCCTAGTTTATGATTCAATTTTTGTAATTCTTTCTTTTTTTTTGGTAAACTGAGAACTAATAAAAATTAAACAGACAAAGTTCTGGGTTATGAAACCCCTGTAGCATCGTCATACAACTGATTCGATAAATAAGAAGGAGCAAAAATAAAAACATGAAATCCTTCAATGGCAAGACTGCTTTGATTTGCTGGAATGTCCGCACACTTGTAGGAACAATAGTACACTGCATAATGTGAGCAGGAATGGCCGCATTCACCGCTTTATTCAGTGTTGCACGGCCAGCAAAGGATAACATCTTACTCTTCCGCCCAACAAGTGTACCTTGAATCTTATCAATTAAAAATTGGAACGATTCTTTACTAGGCCTGGAATTGTGGATGGGACAACCTAAATACTTCCCTAAATTCCTAGTGATATTCTAGCTTGATTTGTTATTTGACTAAGAATTGATTGTATTTTGGTTGGCAGGGGATGGGTATGTCTATGCAGATTCAAAGGCAGACGCTTTTCGGTGGTTCTTATAGGAACAATAGTACTACTGTTGGAGTGGCCCCTCCTTCCACACGGTGAGTCTATTTCACTTTCCAATTTTCATTTTTATTATTTATCTACATACATACACCCTATTTTGTTCTTTTTATTATTTCTTTCTTCTTTTTTTTAATTTTTCAGTGAATTCTCAATAGTAAAGTGCATTGTGGAAAGCAGTTCAAAAAAATAAAAATAAAAATAAAAATAAAGTGCATTATGGAAAGGAGAATTATTGTCTTACAATCATGTTGGAATCTATTCGTATCTTGGCTGAAATGACTTTTGAGTTGCTTCTTTTTTGGGTTTCTTGGATTCACATTTATATTGTGTTTGGTTCATGGATTTAGGTATTTATATTTCATTTACATTTCACTTACGTTTTCATTTCCCTTTTCAAATTCTTATCCAATTTCATAAACCAAACACAACCTAAAAGAATTTGTTTTCAGAATTGGAGGTACTTGTGGTTGTATATGTAAAGTAAGTATTTAACAATTAGGATCACTACCACCCCACCACCTCTATGGCCGCCACCACCACAAACCAATCATGACCACTCTACCACCACCACCCTATTGCTGTCTCTGCTTCCTCCAACCTACCACCACCACCACCACTCCCCCATTAATACTACCACAATCACTGTGGCTACTATTGCCACTATCACTACCACTACCACATCACAACCACTACCATACAACACCACTAACAGAACCATCAACAAAGTCATTTTCAAGGTCACAACCAAACACTAGAAAATGTTTTGTAAAAAATATTTTTTTGCAAAAAAACATTTTCTTTAAGAAAATGTTTTCTGTCAAAACAAATGAATCATTAATATCATGCAATGTCTTGCTATATTGATCACACCAAGCCACCAAGCCGTTTGTCATCTTCTAAAAAAGCCAAATGTCACATCAGCTTTTTTCACTCACAAAAAAATACAGTTTTCTAAGCGACTTTCCATACGCATTAGCTTTTTTAGAAACTAAAATAGCCAATCCCAATTGGGTAATAATACTCGCATGCTACTTTTGAGGTTTCCTTCTTGTTTGTATGTTTCTGGATCCTAATTGTTTGGTTGTTCTACATTAATTTGCTGATTTCATATATTGACAAGGCTTCTCTCTTTGTGACAGTGATTTATTATATGAATTAGCTGACATAGACTGGGACGGCCTTGGATTTGCCCTTACGCCTACTGATTATATGTATATCATGAAATGTTCACAAGGGCAAAGCTTTACTAAAGGTGAATTACAACGTTTTGGGAACATTGAGTTGAGCCCATCTGCTGGGGTATTAAATTATGGGCAGGTCAGTTCTCTAAACCTTTAACGATAGTAATTTGAAATGTTCTTATAGCATAGACTTTGCCTTTTGCTTCTTGGTCAATTATTGTGAAATTTGTTCACCTTTTTATTTTTCATCCGTTGGTTGAATTTTCTTTCTTCTTCAACTCACTTTGTGGACATTCAAATTGCAATCTCTTGCAATGAGTTGATGTTGTTTTGGGGACGACTATTTTATTTTATATAGTTTTTTTTGCTATATTTGTTTGCACTATGGGTTGTTGTATGTTGATTTCACAGTTTGTGTGCATGCACACACCCACTTTGATTTGTGTTCTAAAATGGAATTAAGGAATTTCATCATGGATTTACTAAATTCCTATCTTATATGATCTGCGTGTGTTGTTTCTCCCTTTTATGTTGTAAGACACACTTTTGAGTTGCATTTCAATAATGGCATGAAGTTGTGGTGTATAGTCATGTTTGGCTGTCAGTGTTTTGTCTTCCTTGCCTTGTGATTATGGTGAATGCCATCCCTGTTTACGTCTTCTTTCTCATCCTCTTTAAGTTTTGAGAAGGGGGGGGGGGGGGGGGTGGAATTTGATTTCTTCTTTGTCTAGTGCTCCTACAGTAGAATCTTCTAAAATAGTTCTTTTAGTCATCTTCTGTATTTGGGGTTCTTAAGGTAGCATAGCAGTTTATCTTCGTTTTTACCTTTTTATGAATATTTATGGTCAGTACTTCAGTGTTACGGTATTTGCTATAATTTTGATCAACCGTCTCATTACTTGACGCTATATTTGTGCTTCAGTCATTGCTTTGAATTCTAACAGTGAACCTCATAGACCTCAGTCATTGCTTCGAATTCTAATGGAAAACCTTACAGACCTCTTGGTTTACGAAGTCTATGTAACATCATATACTGTTAGAACACCATGCAGTTTCTTCTGGACTTTTTCATAATTTTACTTTTTTGTTGATTATTCTTTCAGTTGGCTCGGTTGTAATTTTGACTATTTTTTCTTCTTTGCTATTTGTTGTAGGGATTATTTGAAGGTTTGAAAGCCTACCGAAAACAAGATGGTAATATTCTTTTGTTTCGTCCCGAGGAAAATGCATTGCGGATGAAGATGGGTGCAGAGCGTATGTGCATGCCTTCGCCAACAGTTGAACAGTTTGTGGATGCAATAAAGACCACTGTTTTAGCTAATAAGCGATGGGTATTGGCAACTTTAATTTTGTAGTGTAAAATTTTATTGCTAATTGGTAGTACTTGTTAGACTAGTAAGCTATTTGGCTCTTATTTCAGGTTCCCCCTCCTGGTAAAGGTTCCTTGTATATAAGGCCATTGCTTATGGGCAGTGGAGCAGTTCTTGGTCTTGCACCATCTCCGAGTATACATTTCTGATCTATGTTTCTCCTGTTGGAAACTATTTTAAGGTTTGTTGCTTATCCATTACATGACTTTTTTTACAATTGAGTGTAGGTTGCTTTTCAAATAATGGTTATTTCATTACCCTTTTATATCAACTCTTGCATTAACCTTCTTAGATGCTGAGGCTTCAAACAGAAATATTTTCACCTTGAAAAGCCCCAAATTAGACAACTTATACCTCAATGCATCCTCTTCCTTACCAGTGGAGCCAATCCCATAAAACATTTCTTTTTGGTGCTTATTTAACCACATCTGATCTTTTAGCCTTTTTAGGTATAGAGTTACCTACATTTGGTACTTTTTGATCTCTTTTCCTCTTCTGTTTTTTATTTCTTAGAAATTTTTGGCATTTATCTTACCTAGCAACCTTTCAATGTTTGTTTATCTATTATCTATTTCCAGGAAGGTATTGCACCTATAAATTTGATTATTGAAAATGAAGTGCATCGAGCGACTCCTGGTGGTACTGGAGGTGTAAAGACTATAGGAAACTATGCTTCGGTAAGCTAGCCTTCCAGTATTTATTGATGCACTATTTTGTTTCCATGCGTTCTATATTTTACTGTAGTTACATTTTGGTTTGCTATTTTTTGCCCCTACTTCAGAATCATTATCAACAGATATTCTTAATGGTCTTAACTCTTTAATTCCCCCCATGACTTGTTCTCCTCTCCCTCGCTCTCGCAACTTTTATTTCTTTGTTTTAAATTTAAATTTCTTGATTGGCGTTCTCTCTCTCTCTCTCTCTCCAGAAAAATTTGTTGGAAATGCTTTGGACATTCCAACTTACCATGAGGCTTTTGTGTTCAAATTTTCTTGCTCTTTGGTGCAGTGATTGCTTCAATTTCTTGGTGCATCAAGAACTATAAGGATTGGTTGTAACTATAATTCCCATTTTGTTTTTATTCAATGGAATTCTTCACAAGGTGTTTGTTTTGCATCCTGATAAACTTGTGAGCAATGTAGATGTTAACTCACTTTTCTTTTGTTTTTGTCTACCAATTACTCTACAAAGCCTTGCCTCAACTATTTTGGGTCAGCTTGGTGAAGAACTTTCCAGATGCTGGTTTTGATCTATTTTTGTTTAATTTCATGGAATATCTATTGGAATATGGGAAAAGCCAGGATTAGCATTTAGATCAAGCATGACCATCTTAAAGATTTCATATTGAAATTTGGACTACATTGTACAAATATCTTTTTCATCTTTCTGATCATAATTTGTAGGTATTGAAGGCACAGACTGCTGCAAAAGCCAAAGGCTATACTGATGTTCTGTACCTTGACTGTGTAAATAAGAAATATCTGGAAGAGGTTTCCTCATGTAATGTTTTTGTTGTTAAGGTATATTTAACACTGTTATTCTTGATTATTGAGAATTTTTTTTTAATTGTTTGGGAAAAGGAATATCAATAACTTGCCATATGCAGAATTGTCCACCCGACCTTTTTTGTGTTAAATTTATTTATTTATTTCTTGAAAATTTCTGCACATACACCTTCTCTCTTGTAAAACTGAAGAATGTAGAACTCTTGTTCCTTATTGCCATTGAATCAATTGGTGTGTATAATCTGTATGGAATAGTGAAACTTGCATGTTAATCTACTAAGAATTTGTTAAGATAATAAGGGTAGTCATAAAATGCTACACATACCTGTTTAAAAAGTGTACACTTCTTTAAAGATCTAACTATTTCTCTCTTGATGTTTGCCTTCAAGGAATATAATACGTTTGTTGAACTTGATTAAATCATTCCTTTCAAGTTGTCTTCAGTTTGTGGTGGTGTTAGAATGTAATTTGAGGTCAAGATTGAGTTTCAAACTTCATATTTGGGTATAAACCTTGAAACAGATCTGAATTACTGTCCATAGTCCAAAAATGAGATTGTAGTTAAATCATTGAAATTTTTGTAAATTCTAGTGGAAAGATGTTTATTTGTTCCTGTTGATAAGAATAGAAAGTGGCCAGTGTAAAGGGACTAAAATCACCGTATCTTCGGTACTTTTATGCCAGTACTACCACGCCTCTCTTCCATCACACGTGATTAACTATTGCCAGACCATGATGACTATCCACTACTAGCACGCCACCTTTAATAAGAGGTTTGCTACTTTAGCAACATGAATGATCACTGCTAACAGCATTAGTTTTACTGCTTTCTCTTTCTTTGTCAATGCCATGTAATCATACGATAATTTGATGCATGATCATTGGGTGGAAGATGGGATTTCTTTTGTCCTTAGATTTTACAAGGTAGGTATATTATTGTAGAGTTTAATCACATACTTTTTTTTGGGACATAATTGGGAGAATTTGGAGTTTAATAGCATACATGCTTTACCATGTAATCATTATATTTACAAGCGCAATTCTTTCTTTTATCTATCTACAAGTGAGATTTTAAAATTTTAAATATTTTTAGTTATTCTGCCTCCTAGGATAATGTCATCTCTACCCCTGCAATAAAAGGACCATCCTACCTGGCAT
The DNA here is from genome assembly GCA_025200525.1 of Camellia lanceoleosa. Classification (NCBI taxonomy): domain Eukaryota; kingdom Viridiplantae; phylum Streptophyta; class Magnoliopsida; order Ericales; family Theaceae; genus Camellia; species Camellia lanceoleosa. Next base: position 185,465,329 of record CM045759.1, on the reverse strand, counting down.
TACGAAAGAGTATTATCGACGTTGCTCGAAGCCAAGGATTCCAGGTATGTATGGACAGCCGTGATATATTGATAGTTAGGTATATAAGACAAATGCAAATTTTTGTACTTATTGTTATTCGTTGTGGAAATGATGCTAGCTAATTCTCAGGTTGTGTTCACTGGAATGGAATGGAATGAACATTCCATCAAAACATTCATTTCCCATTCTTGGTTGACCAAAAAAAAATAATGAAAAATACACTGGGAATGGAATTATCATTCACCATTGTAATGGAATGATCATTCCATAGGGGAGCTAAAGGAATAACCATTTCGTTCCATTCCATCTCATTCCAGTGAACCAAATAGAGCATTAATGTTGTGAATTTATGAAATACAGAGGGTGCCATTCTCAGACCCACCCTTTCAAGTGTCTGGCATTTTCACTTTTTTAGCTCCTTGGGAATAACAAGCCTGTTTCAACAATCTCGTAACTTTTGTCTGGACTTCAATATTTTGATTAGACTCATCCTAACTCACCTATATCTGTAACAATGTAATGTAATATCATGTAGGGTAAATTACAATTTTCAAGATTGTAATTTAGGGTAATTTTCACTTTGACCCATATTTCAATTCCATTACATTTGGCCCTATACTTATTAATTTCAATTAGGTCCACTGTCAACTCTCGTTAGGTTGGCTTCTTTAACCTCGTGGATCCCACATGGAACCTATAATTTAAGCATAAAAAGAACATCTTTTGTAATTAAATACCATGGAAAAAATCAAGTATTGACCAGCCAAGAAAACAATACAAATTTAAGGCTCAAGTAGAAGTGCGATAACCGAAGCTAAGAATGGCAATTTCACCTTTGATGGGGACAAGTTTTTCTTTGTAGTGAAATGTTCTACGCCTTGAAGAGAAAAGTATTTGCACCTTTATATTTAAGTCTTAATCTTTACTATTTTAAAATATTTAATTTATTTGTGTAATATAAAATTTTAAAATTTGAAATGCTTACACACCTCATTTCACAAGGGATGAAATACCTCGCCTTATGCATTCTCCTTTAAAAACTTTGTTGTAAATATTTATATTTGTGTGCATATGTATATTTCGTGTCAATCCTGTGCCATTGCGGTTCTGCTTTAGTTCCAAATGTTGTAGCTTATTTCCAGCTGCTTTGATGTGCAAATGACTTGTTGCCTCAAATTTTCGCTCTGCATATAATAATGTGTAGGTTGAGGAACGACTCGTAGCAGTGGATGAAATACTTGATGCTGATGAAGTGTTTTGTACGGGGACAGCTGTTGTCATATCACCAGTGGGCAGCATAACTTATCTTGGTAAAAGGTAAAGTTTATAGTGTGGTTTTGTGTTTTCAGTATTATGTTTGAAACTTTAATTAATTGTCTGTAACTTTATGGCTTGCTTAGAAAATGTAAACATGGAATGCCAAGTTGAAAATATCCAACCTCAAACTATGAAAATAGAAATTCTTTCTGCTGCTCCTAGTTGTCAAGCAAATGGAAGGAGGTCACACGAAAAAAAAAAAAAGAAAAAAATTGAAGAAGCAGAAATTTTGGAAGCGTAAACTTCGGATATTTTCTTATAAAGATTCCTTGAAGATAAAATGTAAAAGTCAACCTAAATAATTCTATCGGAAAAAAAAATCTACCAAGTCAACACATGTGATCGCAAAACTTGGCTGATGTTTTATTTTTTCAAGAACCTATAAAATGGAAGATGTAGAGTAATTTTTCAATTTTTTGGCCAAAAAAACCTACAAAGTCAACAAATTTTTTCATATTATACTTGATAATATGTGTTCGTGGAAGTACATTGATCATACATGACGTGCCATGCTCAAAAGGCAAAAAACACCAAAACACAAATGATTAACAGGGATTTTTGTTTAGTGTGGACATAAAGATTCAATGTATAAATGTATGACAGATCTGTGGGATTGCTCTAAGTGATTGTTCATTGTGGCTACCACAATCAGATAACACTTCTCTTTTCATCTGCAGGGTGCCTTATAAAAACAATGGAATTGGTGTTGTGTCACAGCAACTATATTCTGCACTTACTGCACTACAGATGGGGCTCACCGAGGACCAAATGGATTGGGTTGTTGAGTTGAAGTAGGCTTTATGTTGTGTGTTTTGGTTTGGCATTTTTGGCTCCGCAAATTGATCTGTACTTGCTTTCTTTCGACGTCAAAGAATATTTAGTTTTGCATCCTTTATCCAAGTGTAAGCAGTTGGTGGTCTGGTTTATGTTTGTTTATGACTGTACAATCTGTACTTGTTCGCTTCAGGTTGTTATAAATTACCAGACAGTTCTTACCTTTTGCGACGCAATAAATGATGTATATATGTATGACTTGTGATATTATAAAACAGTGTGATTGAGTTGTCTGGCTTAAATCTTGATAGACTTTTCAAGAGGACTTTCAAAGATAGTGGGTCCAAGGTTACATTCAAAAACTAAGTGAAAAGAAGCCTATTGATCACACAGAGGGAAAGAGAACAACCAAAAAGAATGTATGAACACCGAAAGAAAGATTGATCAAAGACTAGACTTTGGCTGAATATAAAACGATAAAAAATGTCAAAGGTGGATTTAGTTGATAACTTGCTTAGATTTGGGTGTTGAATTTCTTTGTTTGTTGCGAATTAGCATCCTTTGTCATGATTTTGAGTCATGATCTTGCGGTAATCTAACAGTCTCTCTCTCTCTCTCTCTCTCTCACGTTTGTGACGTTCTAGGGAAACCTTAAGGTTGACTGCTTTTGGCAGAAATCTTAATTTCAAATTTATATTAAGGTAACCACTTATAATTCACTCAGATGTTGTATTTTTATTTGGGGAAATTACACCAGTGGATGTTCGCAAAAACATTTTCAAATCCAACAATGTTAGAGGGTCGCAATTTTTGTGGCCACAATGGCTCAAAACTATCAAAATGATGTCGTTTTGGGTGCAAAACATGCCAAAACGACGTCATTTTGGCAGTTTTGAGCCATTGTGGCCACAAAAATTGTGGCCCTCAAACATTTTTCTTTCAAATCAGCGGTAAAATTTATAAATATTAATAATTGAATAATATGTTCAAATCACTAGTAAGATTTTTAATATTAATAATTAAATAATCTGTGGACATAATTGGACGTATATTTAGTAGGTGTCAAAAAGTGTTGGATGAGTATCGTTTAGTGTCCGGCACAACCTTTTATCTTAAAAGTGTCCGTGTTTCTTGAGATACACTTGATCAAGATTCTACATAATTGTATGTATCATGTCCAGAGAGAGATTTTAGATTCTGGAGTAAGAAATACAACAACCTTTTATCTTAAAAGTGTCTGTGTTTCTTGAGATATACCTGATTAGGATTCTAGGATTCTACATAATTATATGTACCGTGTCCAGCGAGAGATTTTAGATTCTGGAGTAAGAAAGACAATGAGAAGAATTTTGGTCTCCTGTTCTGCCATTTCAATTTTCTCCATTATTCTATTTATAAAGGCCCCTTTTCACACTTCCCTTTTTGAAATCTGTTGACCGTTCCATGTCTCTCCAGTTATTACAGTGTCTCACACACACACACACACACACTCTCTCTCTCTCTCTCTCTCTCTCTCTCTCTCTCTCTCTCTCTCTATCTATATATATATATATAATCATCAAGAGGTGAAAATAAAAATAAACCAAACACTGCCAACCTCAGAAGAGAAGACATGGGTAGAGCTCCTTGCTGTGACAAAGCCAATGTCAAGAAAGGGCCATGGTCACCAGATGAAGATGCCAAGCTCAAGGCTTACATCGAAGAGCATGGCACAAGCGGCAACTGGATAGCCTTACCCCAGAAGATAGGTACCATTCATGAAATCACACATAAACCTTGCATACCCTACATGTAGAATTAATACATACCCATTAATGAGCTCAAGTGAAATTTAACCGTTAATGTATGGTTTTTTTTAGGCCTCAAGAGATGTGGCAAAAGTTGCCGGCTTAGATGGTTGAACTATCTCAGGCCAAACATCAAGCATGGAGGGTTTTCAGAGGAAGAAGATAGCATCATCTGCAACCTCTATTTAAGTATTGGAAGCAGGTAATAAACTCGATCAAAGTACTTTGCTTTTTATGCTTTCATGTGTTGCAAAAGATTAAACATGTTCCACTTGGATTGCATGATAAGTAGGTGGTCTATTATTGCGGCACAATTGCCTGGGCGAACTGACAATGATATTAAGAATTACTGGAACACGAGATTAAAGAGAAAGCTCATGGGCAGACAACGCAAGAAACAACAGGCTACGAGAATGAGCAGCCTTAAACAAGAGATGAGAAGAGAAAGTAAAAGTTTTATGGTTTCTGAGGCCATAAACCCGATTCTGTATTGGCCACCTAAACTACCTGCACCCATGGAAACAGCGAATCCTCGCCAAGAGGATCATCATCTCAAGGATCAACCATCTGTAAGGAAACTGCCGGTTAGACTAGGAGGAATATTTCTTGATGATCATCAACAGCCAAACAACAATAGCACAAATCTTCAACATCCTTTTGATAATTCCATTGATACGTTTGCCTGTTCAACCTCCATGAATTTAATGAATAGTACTTATTCCCAACTGCCAAACACCCAAAACATGTTTCAAGGATTCAACAACTACCCAATTGAGCTAGGAAAAATGTTCTATAATATCCCTCAACAAGTAGATGGATTGGAGAGCTTTTATGGGTTGGACATGGTGAATTGTAACAGCGGAACTAGTTCTGTAGAAAGTGCTAGTTTGGGGCATATTAATATTAATTCTCTGTCTCTGGTCTATCCTCTAATGGTCTTCAATCATGAAGACATTTGAAGAGTAGAGGTACTACGGGGATTCACAATAGCAGCCCTTTATGGTGCTGTACATTGTTAACAGTAGGGAATTCTGTGTTAGTGACTTATTTCAGGCTATCTCGGCAGATACCCTATTGAACAAACTTAGTGATTTGTTTGTTTTGCACTATCACTTTCATTCTGAGAAATGAAAATTCTCTTTTTTTATTTATTTATTTATTTTTCTTTCTTAATCGGCATAGAATTTACTTGAAAAATGCTGCATGTCACTTATTTTTTATCACCATTTTGTGTATCACCATAGTTTTAAACATAGCTCAATACGTACTGTAGTGTCTGATACAAATTGAATTTTTGTCATTTTGACACTGATACACACCGTTATACTGGTAAGAATAAAAGTTACATGCATTTGGGCTGATTCCTGATAGGTATTGGTTCATATCTGATTCACAGCTAATGGGGCTAGTTCGCAATCATTTGACCACAAGACCTGATTATAAATTATCTTTATGCTTCTTAGATATTTGGGTTCAATTGTGTTATGTCTGTCACAAAGTTTTTTCAACCTCCATGGAAAAAGGTAGTAGGAAAGATGGAAAGGTGGTTTGACATTTTGGCCTCAACTTGCTTGGCTCTATTGCATGACATTGTAGGGTATCCAAAGATTCCAAACATGGCTTCATTCCTTTATATGCAATTACAATAAGAAAGAGCTGTGAATTAAAAGCGCACACATGCACATATATATATATAGCACCAGTCCATCTGATATGTAGTTCCAATAGGATTGTACAAATCCAATCTCCAAGTCATGAATCTAAGCTAATATTTGCCAGAAAAATTCTCAGTGTTTTATTTACTTTGAACTTTAGGCCTCGTTTGGGAACATATTTTTTTAGTAACTTTTTGACTTTTTAGCTAAAATATAATGTAAAAAAAATTAGTATGTTTGGGATGACTTTTTGACTTTTTACGAAAAGATGTGCAAAAAGTAGAGAGAAAGGGGAATCTTTAACTTTTTGGTATGGGTTGTTGGCTTTTTAATTTTTTTTTAGTAACTTTTTGGCTAAAAAGAACACTTGCCAAATGAGACCTTAGTACAATAATTGAGGGAGGGAGATGAAACTTGAATAGTTGGGGAAGGAAGGGATGAAGCTTGAGCAAAAGTGTCGCTAATTTGTGCCCCTTCTGAGTAGATAGTTTGTTGCATTATTTTGAGGCGATACACGGGCACTTACTTTGGGGTTTCTGGGGGTTTGCTTTTGTTACTTGTAAGAAACAGGGTCATACTTTTGACATGTAGGCCGTTTGGTAAAGTAATTATAGATTATAAGTTAACAGATTATAATTTATTGTTGTGAACATAAGCTATTAACCTGTTTAGTTTAACTGTGGGATTATGAATTTAAGCAGCGGAGTAGTGCTTGGTTGATAAGGTGTAAAATAACTTTTTGCTATATAATTATCCTTTTTGCCCTTATATGATATAAAAATAATTATTTTATCATTTTTTTCAGTTTTAATTTAAAAAAAAATTATTTCATTAATAAAAGTTGATATAATTAATATTACAAAAATCATTATTTTCATTAATAGTATCAATTGTTAATTTTGTTTAATTTATTAATTCATTACAATTAATATCAATTAATATACATGTCATTTCATTTAATAGAAGTTATTTCATTTTTTTATTATTTTGTTTTGTTTTCATTAATATCAATTAGAACAATTATTACAATTTTTTTAAAATATTTTTTTAATTATTATTTATTGATATTAATTGAAATAAATTTATTTAAATTGTGCAATTTATTTAATTGATTATTTTTGCTTTTAATTTTTGTTTTTAATTGGTAAAGAAATTACCAAATAAATTTATTTTTGTTTTTAATTATTATTTATTGATATTAATCGAAATAAATTTTTTTAAATTGTGCAATTTATTTTAATTGATTATTTTTGTTTTTAATTGGTAAAGAAATTACTAAATAAATTTATTTTTGTTTTTAATTATTATTTTTAAATTTTTTTTTTTTTTTGCCTTCTCTTCCTTCCGCATGAACCATCCCCATGCCGGTAGTCTGCAACCCTAGCCGCTTGCGATTTGGAACGCAGAGAGGAGTCTTTGTCGCTGTCACCGCTCACTTTGAACAACGCCGGAGATGGTTTATTGGTTCGTGTGAGAGAGAGAGAGAGAGAGAGAGTCGACGGTAGATCGCGATGCGTAGGGTTTTGAGATTGCGATGACGACGACTCTGGATCAACCCAGATCTTTATCTTCATCAACGAGCAACCCAGATCTCGTCGTGTCGTCATCCCTGTCACCATCGCGCTTTCAAACCCTATCAACTCAACCGTGTGCAGAGAGAGAGAGAGATTGCAGGTCTTCATCTTTATCGACACTAACCCAGATCTTCATCTTCATTGAGATCTTCATCTTCATCTTCATCGAGAGAATGCCGGAAATCGCCTCCACACGCCGGAAATTGCCAATCACTCTCCAAGAGGAGTGAACAGTGTTGAAAATTGTTGTTTATATAGTGGCATTTTCGTAAATAATGGAGATGGTTGTGATTTGTGGCACTAATTTGTTGAGCACTAATGGCACTAATTTCTATATCAGGTAAAAAAAAAAAAAAAAAAAAAACAAAGTTACCAAAACAGGAAATTAGTGTCATTAGTGCCAGTAGTTTTAGAGCCACAAATCATTTTTCTAATGGAGATTAGGAGGAGCATTTAAGTCATTTTAGCACCAACTATGCAACTGCGCGCTTAAGCTATAAACTTAAGCATCTCCAGACCCACTTTCCAAATAAGTTGAAAATTAGCTTTATTTAAGCTATAAGTTGGTGAAATAAGCTAAGCCAAACACATGTTTTTAGCTTAAATTAAATTAAAAACTGAAATAAATTGCTTATAAATTCTACCAAATAGGGCCGTAATTTGAGTAAGGAGCATCCTAAGTCGAAAATTCATTGTTTCCAAATCTCTGTCTCCTACTTCAAAACACTGATAGTAGCCGGATTATGTAAGAATCTCAAAATACAAAAATATCAAAATATGATCTAGTGACTCTTAAATGTTTTGAAACAAGAAGACCAAGAAATTTGAGAATAAAAGATCTTGCGTCTATCAGACAATGCCTTATTTCAGAGTTTACAGTTTTACTCCAACTAATTACCGGTTAGAGGGATGCATAGCACCATATACTTTATTGTAATTAGATTATTTATCATCTCTACAATGCTGTATACAATGCTGTATCTTTAGGTGCAATTTTTTTTTAAGGCCCTTCAATTTGTGCATTCATTTCGAGAAAGCATATTGGTTTTGAATTTTACAAAGTTCTCTAGTCTTCATATTAGAATTCAATGCCCTTGAACAGTTTCAACTCATCATGTGATTCTCTTCTTTTCAATAACTTTTTGAAGCTTGGCTGGTCAGCATTATGAGACAGAGGCACAACATTTCATGCAAAAAAATCCAAATGGGTAACACCATCATCTGATGCCTACGCCAAACAATCTCAGCCCCACATTGCCCACCAACTGTTTGACCAAATTCTCCAACCTGACCTCACACGCTCATCTCTGCTTGGGTTGTAGTTGGATTGAGGTGATACACAAGTTTGTGGCTTGAGGGTAGTTCACACTCACTGATAAAGGGAATTTGTGATTTCTTGGAGGAGATGTTGAGAACTTTATGAAAACTTGAAGACCGAAAAATTGAGAAATTTTTGTTCTTAAAAGATGTGTACGGAGAATTTTTGTATATAATATTATAAGTGTTGTTGGATGTCTATTATAGTCATTAAAGTTTAGGGTATAATTGTCATTAAATTAAAAATTCATTAAGTGTGTTTCCTGAGTTATTTAGGTGTGTGAAAATAGAATTTCATCAGGTCATCGAGTACATTGATGACCCTTGAGAGCTCATGCTCCAGATCAAGCCAAAATTACATAAAATCAAAAACTGCTTAAAATAGTAGATTTGAGTTTGAATATCTAAAATAAAATGAAACTTTAAGAAAATCTTAGTTACATTTAAAATTTAATTTCAACTAATAAAAAATAATATTTTTCAAAAATCATGCCTGCATTGCTTACCAAGCAATGTTACTGTAAATTGGGTTGTAAGCTTTTGAGGCAAAGGAATTGGTTTTGAGAGTAAAAAAAATTAAAGAAAAGTTGTTCTCTTTTCTATATTATTCCTATTTCCCTAGTGTTTTTCGTATCATGGATTTGGGTTGGCATTTGGAAATGAAAATAACAATGATTCACATTAATTTATCTCACATTTTTCCTTTTTGTTTTCAGATGCCTAGCCAAATCCATGATCCAAACATATCGCTTGTGATTGAGACCTTGTGCTTTGATATATCTAGTTTCTTTTTACCAGCTATACCATACGGTTATTTCCTGCCAATGTTGCGTCTATTTAATTTTTTTTTTTGCTAAGCAATGTTCTATCCATTTGATCCAGAACAGAGCTTCCTAGCTTTAAAAACCAAGAAGAAACATCTGGACACTCTTTAATCTTAAGTAATAGAAAATTAACAGGAAAAGATGCTGAAGTTATTGAAGGATAATTGCAATGTTCAAGAATGAGAAAGGTAATTTTCAGAAGCACATGTAAATGGAAACAGTTCAGGCGCACTTCTTTCAACAATTTTCGTTAGTAAATATTGACTGTATAATGCAGGACAGAATATGCAGTGAAATGATCAACATCCCCGTTTAGGGCACATTTCATATGAAAACTTAAAACGCCGTTGGACTTTGATGTTTCAAAAACGTACAAAATTATGAATGAGATCATTGAACTATCTATGATATGAATTGAGGTGGAACACTTGGCAGCTCAGCTTGCCTGACTGGATTGCAGCCTGCTCAAACTTTTTCGTGGCGGCTTCATTCACTTCTAAGCTGGTCTGGACGAAGAATCGCATCCACCAAGATGAGCTCCGCATTTTGGCCTTGAAATGTGAAACATTAAAAGCAGTCATTTTTCTCACTAAAAACTGCTGCATTGAGTTATGAATATAGGAACTGAAGAGCAGAAATAAAGCCCCAAATACCATAAAACCTTTTTACCGCAAGTTTATCAACCATAATTGGCTATTTCACAAAGATATTACCTATCCCTGGTCCTATTAAAAACAAAATTTGAGTTTCTTTTTTTTTTTTTTTCCTTTTGTTTTTTACCCTTTTTAACCAGCTCATTCAACATCCTTGTTTGACCACAAGTCCTAATTTTAAAAACCAAATAGTATGAGTATGACCAAATCAAATTATCCAGGATACATCAGAGTCAGATTCACAACATCTCAAACCTCTGTCTAGAACCTATAACTCAGTATTTGTCCAGGGTGTGTTCAAATATATATATATATAGATATTGATGAATATTGGGAAAAACCAAATGAGAATTAATTCCACTTAGCATGTATATGAGTTAACAGCAAACTGATTAGGTATCATCGAAACTACAATTTAGTAAATTACATTTTACAGATCCAGATCACGTTTGTAGAAGATGAAGTATAAGGAAAGAGCACAATGAAATAACTAAGGGTGGGTTTGGGAAGTGGGTTGGCTTTTTGGCTTTTTGGCTTTTTTAGCCTGGGCTAAAAAGTTTGGTTTGGGAAGGGCTTTTTGACTTTTTGGCTTTTTTGACTTTTTTTGTGAGAGAAGAGTGTAATTATTATAGGTTGGATGTGATGTTTTGTTTTTTTGGGGCTAAAATAGCCTGTTTTGTCTTTTGTGGCTATTTTAGCCCCAACCAACTTCCCAAACGCAGGCTAAATTCAGCAGATATCCACTTACCGGACGTCCAAATCTGGATAACTCTGCAACTTTAGCTCTCTGTGTACCAGGATAACCTAAAGATGAAATTGGAGAGCGGTTATACAAAAATCACATCTTACCAAACAAATAAAACATATTTACCAAAAATGATACAAGAAATGCATTCAATGAACTCAACAAGAATTTCTAACAAGAAAATTACCTGTAAAAATAATAAGACCATCAGTAGACACTCTTGCCAAATCCGGAAGAGTCTTGTTCAGGTACTTTGGTGAGAGGTAATCCAGTGCATCTGATACAATAACAAGAGAAAATGACTTTGCTCTGTAAGGCAGAGAAAACTTGATGTCAGCTTCACGCACAATGCCTTTGCGTACAAGAGATTTGCAGTGTCCATCGGCATCTTCTATGTCATATGGTTCTACACCCCATGCTTCAGTTTCCTCCTCTCTTAACAATTTAGAGACCACTAAGCAAGAATCAGGGCCCACATGCAAAACTTTGTGCATGTTGTCACCATATGCTTTCTTTAAAGAAGGTATTGCTCTCTGAACATCGAGTGTGCAAGAAAAGTCACCTACATGATGATGAGAAATTAGTCAGGAAAACTAATACAAAAAATTTTAGTGGTTCTTTATTTCTAGCAATTTAAACCTCAGTTTTGGCCACAACTTGAATAATGATTTGTGGGATGGAAAGAGAACAAAATCCCATTTCAGCAATAGCATTAATATTTCTCCTAATGAGGAAATACTACATTTAAAAGAATGACCAAATTCTAAAACGGCTCAAAATTGAAAATTGAAATATATCCCATGTTTTCAATTTTCAAAAATTTGTTAAGATTAAAAGCTTTGATCCTCTCTAATATAGGGTTTAAGAAATTTCTGTCCACCTAACATTTGGGGATGACTCAATAACATCAATATGCTAAAGGAAAAGAAGCCACTTCTGACCGTTCTCTTGCTAAACATCCTAAGAAGTTTAGGTTGCAGATATAAATGCTCCAATTCCAAACATTTCAATCTTTTTAAAATTACATTAGTGTATAGTTAGTTATAATCACGGCCAATTTTGCAAAAATGCTATAGTATGACCCTTGCAGATGTAATAAAACTGAAGGCCTATAAACCAACAAAAATAAATAAAGCAATACAGGAGACAATAAAGCAAATTTACCTTCAACCTTGCTAATTGCATCTTTGCGACCCCCGAATGTACCTAGGTTATGAGAGTAACAGTTCAGTTGATGTATATAATTGAGACATCAGCTAACAAATCCAAATATAAGAATTCTTTATGAGAGCGAGATATGTATAGGTAGCCTAAGTAATCTAAAAGCTAGAGATTATTTCAGGTGATATAGCAACTGGTTTTTGACATCCAAAAATGATTAAAAAAGAAAAAAAGAAAAAAGAAAGTGGGTTTCTACACAAATCCAACACATACCTGAGCCACCGCGAAAATGGCCTACAACAAACACCAAGCCCTGCAAGTTTCAGAAAAGGGAAGGGGGGGAAAGAAGGTTAGAATTGTGATAGAAAACCTTCAGCATGGTCTTCAGAAGCTGGGAAGACTATAATATATGTAACAAAGGGCTGAAATGATTTCTTCGCAATTATAACCTCTTGACAGAACAAAGGGTCCTTACAAAATATGAAGCAAAAAAATGAGGAAGATGAGCTATGAATATGAGAAGTACCACAACGACGAGGACAAGGGATAATAGAGGAGAAACACGTGATTTGGGTTGGAAAACTCCCCCAAATGGACCATTGATTGCCAAGCGCCTTGAGGGATTTGCATGCCTCCTTGACATGATGACTAGTTGCTTTTAAATTACAGTGAACCTATATGATTTTTTACACCGGTACAAAAGAAACAACAAACATTGCAAGATAAGCTATTCACTATTATGGATAGAAAAGACAAAATTGAAAGATTAAAATAAGTGAAAAAACAATGATGTAGAAAGCTTGAAATGGTTAACAATTACAATGAAACATTCATATCATGAGTGTAATGAAGTTATGGAAACAGGGGAGCTTAGCTACTCAACAGTATCAAATACAAATCTCGAACAAGAATCGAAATTCAAAACATGGAACACATACAGTAATAAATTACGAATCGAACCCAGATCTGGAAAAGTTTTCCTCCGAAGGTTCACATTGAATAAACACATCGGATACAAAAAATTATTCAAATTACGAAGAAATTAAACAAATGAGAGCGATGCGAATAAAAAATTGAATCAATTAAACAAAAAGATTCAACAGAACAATTGAATCAATGAAGTAACCTTCAGATCAGCGAACGAAGCAGAGACATTCAGGATATGTAAATTGTGGATCTTAGATCTGCTAATAGAAGTTGTGTATATGTGTGTATGTAATTTCGAAACACAGAGAGAGAGAGAGAGAGAGAGAGAGAGAGAGAGAGAGAGAAGGGGGGGGGGGAGATTATTGGAAAAACGGAATTAACAGCTTTATTAAATCGGAGGCTGTCGTTGTACGATGAGGTCGTTGTATTACGCGCGTTATTGTGCTCTACACGGTTTAGCAATTATTATTAAGGTTAATTACATCAACATCTATCAGTGATTATCACTTTATTTTTCATTTTCTGTCTATGAATTTGTGTATTTTGACTGAGGGTGAAAAACGAGTCAAAGGAGCCGAACAACTGTTTAGATTTTGTCTGAAAATTTTAACGGGTTTTAAAAAGTCCGTTAAGGATTATTTGAAGTGATTTCAATAAGTATATTTTTTAATTATTTACGAAAAGATGTACAAAAAAGTAAAGAGATAATGTAATAAAAAAAAGATAAAAAAATGAATTATTTAGAAAATGTCAAACCACCCTAAATTTTTGACCTGATCTTAAATGAGCTTTTTTGTCGAGTTGAGCTTGATTAATTTGGTATTTATATAGTTTTAGTCATATCAAATCGAGTTGAACGAATAATTGATTATTCAAGTTTAATTTGAAAATTTTAATGAATTCTAAAATGTATTTAAGGTTGACTTATTTGTTTAACAAATTGAACTTAAACGAACTTTAACGAGTTGAGCTTGAGTTGTTTGATATGTTTATCAAGTCTAATTTTGACCGACCTTATCTTTAAAAATGTATCACTTTCACTTGGTTGAAACTACCTCTAAAAGAAATGTATTTATATAATTTTATAATTAAAAAATCAAGATAAATAAGAAAATAAAATAATATTTGCAAATTTAGAGGTCTTGATATAATTAACTCTCATCTAGTAGTATAATATAATATGTAATGATGAGTTGAATTAAATTAAACTGTGGATGGTGTCGGCGGCAATCCTAGGAGTACTATACTTTAATGTTTTTTTTTTTATATATATAATTTTTTAATGTTAGTCAATGGATGTAGGTGGATGTTTCCCCTTACCAAACTAATTTGTTTTTATCTTCACAAATTCTTTTTAGAATATTTTAGTCAATTGGATGTAGATGGATGTTCCGTCTTACCAAATTAATTTGTTTTTAACTTCGCAAATTCTTTTTAGAATGTTTTGAGATCTTAGATTTTAAATGAGTCTACCGATTGTACAAGAAATGTAATATGTTAATAATCGTTGTAAAATTAAGTAGATTGTCCGCGTGGTGATGTACAATTTTGTGGTAATGATTTATATATGTATATAAAAGTTGTTACTTATCAATTATTTTATGGTGGTGTCGCGTGTACCAATTGATATATCAATTAATGTACCAACATATTTTATGTTATTATTATTGACTTTTCTCATTATACAAATTATAAATACTCAAAATTTCTAAAATTATAGTACATCATATGTTAGAATACTAATTAATATACCAATTAATACATATATCATTATTCATTATTTTATAACATCATACGATACTTGTGTTAAATTTAGGCCTGGTTTGGGGTAATTAAAAAAAGTCAAAAAATTAAAAAGTTAGTCAAAAAATTAAAAAATTATCACTATTCATCAAAAAAATATTAAAAAATTAATTTTACACAAAATTAATTTTCAAACAGCTCTGATGTCCCATAGGCGTAGCTGAGTTTTTGGAAAAATTACATTGATTTAGGTGCACAAATAACACTGTGTTGTTCGGCCTGTGGGGGCCATCACGGGTCCCATTTTAATAATCTGGACCGTTTCATGTGTAGAACTCGTCGAGTACTATATGCCTGTAAAAAATCACATTGATCGAATATCGGTAACTATATGATCAAATCAGTTAAATTTATAAAATGAATGGTGTTATAGTTAACGGTTGAAAAAAAATTTAATTCGATCAGATAGCTATCGATATCCGATCAATGTGATTTTTTACAAGCATATAATACTTGACGAGTTCAACATATCGAATGGTTTTGATTAGCAAAAGGGAACCCATGGTAAGCCCCCACTGGCCGAACAACACCTTGAATTCACTGCCCGAAAAGTAGGGAACCATCTACCCCCTACTCTGCACACGCTGTCCCTCACCGTACAGCCTATTCCATCACAATCTTCTTCTATACACTAATTTATTCAATTTTTTAATACATATTTTTTCGTAAAAAGTCAAAAAATTATTCCAAACAGTCATCATTTTTTTCTCAACTTTTTAATCTAAAAGATCAAAAAATACACTTATTTAAGACACCCCAAACAACCCCGAGTAATCTCATAACAACACTCCATAATTAACTCCCTTGCACTGTCACTTGGTTAATGGTTTATTGACAAAGATTGTTTGGACAATGACTTATTAACAATTATTTTTGAACAGGACTTGGTAACAATTCGGTTCCACAATATTTGTATTGAATAGTATTTTTGTGAGTAAATTGTGATGGTGACAAGTTGTTATAAACTGCCAACCTGTTTTAGTTTGCTTTGATTCTATAATTCTTTTGATTTTTAACAGTTTCAAATTTTATAAATAAATATAAAAAAACAAAAACAAAATTAGAAACTCACAATTTAAAACTCAAAATTCACCCTTTTTTTTTTTTGATCGGCACAAAATTTTCACCCTTAATAACATGATAATTGAGTTCAATTTTGTAAAATTAACATAACTTACAATGCTATTATGAGTAAAATTAAAAAAGAGACTTTTCACGTGTCTCAGTCTCTTTGCTTTTTAGTGAAACTATAAGTAATGATTTGGTCCATAAGGTCCGTCTAAACCTGACCATGGGATTTTACACTCCAATAAATACTGCAGTACAGTTCACTTGCAAACCCTTCAAACAAAAAACAAAAAAAAAAAATGCAGCACCTCACTTGCCTCATTCAATTCCTCTTCCAAATTACCAAAAAGTTCATGCTCAAAAAGCAACTGCTTCCATACCAAGGGTAATGAGCCACATTATTATATATGAAAATTATGTATGAATTTTTTTGTTTGTATAACATTACTCTATTACAAATTGTCTTCATCGAGAGCTTCCTATATGGTTTACATATGCTAAAAACAAGACAAGTCCATTGTAAAGAACATACCTCAAGAGCCAAAGACACTACTACCCAAAGTCACAACCCACATATGAGTACATCACCATAAGAACACTCAAAATCTCAATGTGATTCCGCACACAGAAGATTCCAACTAGCAATTAGAAAATTGATAAGCTCACCTGAAGACGAGTTTTTATGCGCCTTCAAAAAAATTTCATTCTCTCTCCTGTTGGGCCCTTCCATCTTTTTGCACACAACATACTTTGTTGGTCGTTTGGAGTTTCCCATCTCATCTCATTGAAAAAAGTCTCTTGCTCATCTCCTGATAAGAGCCAGCCATCAGAGTAATTGCATTGCTCCTCAACAGGTTCTCCACAACAATGCTCAGATGCTACATCAATGTCTCCTGCACCACTTAATTGACTTCGCCATCATTGAGATAAATCATCAGCACCTACCTCTTCTAGAGATCAATCAAGTCTAACAGTTTAGAGAGTCGGGAATAGTACCTTGGTCCAAATTTCAATCATATTCTCAATCTTTTCCTCAGATACTCCAATCTTCTAAAGAACTTGCAAAATAGTTTCCTGTTGTTCATCAGGATTGGATGCACTAGAGTCCAATACATACTGCAAATGAAAGGAGTGAATTTTGGTAGCTTGCTGTTTGGTTTTCAAGGCACTAATTCTAAAGATCACTATGAGATCACAAGAAGAATTCTAGTGAATGGAAGATACAGCAGAATATCATATAACGATTTCTCCCACAACAGGTTTGGGGGAGCACAAATGGAGGGGAATCAATATTTTTGTCAATGAGAAATAGACAAGAAGGGACCTAATTAGTAAAACTAAAATCTAAAATCCTCATTCAATAATACTCATTCCAAAATGGGTGTAAAGGCACACACATGCACGCAAAAAAGAGGTTTACAACTTTACATGCAGGCACCAGTTTTTGCCAACACTGAAAGTTTTTAACACCAACCGACAAAAAAGCAGAGTCAATTCATACAAGGAATTCTACCGAACTAAGCCTTATGTCCTAATTATGTGGAATTGGCTACATGAATCTTTTTTTGCCATAGTCAAAGGCTATATATGCTCAATTACAATAAATCCATACGCTCAACTAAGTATCTTTGAACTGACGGCAGAATATTGGAGCTCTAGACAAGCTTGCAAATAAACGTGTGCAACTACAAATAGTTTACTTTTTATTTTTTTCTACAGTTCTATCAAGGGCTAAATACTCAATTAAATTAAATGAATTCATCTTTAAATGATGATCCTATTACTCTTTCTTTTTGTTGCATCTATAAGTCTTTGTTGAACATGACCAAACCATCTTAACGTTTTCTCTCTTAATTTATCTTCAAGAAGTGCTACTCCTACCATTTCATGAATATATTCATTTCTAATTTTATCTTTTCTTGCTACACATCCATCAAAGCATTCTCATATTAGTTACACTCATTTTATGTACATGTTTCTCAATGGCTCAACACTTTGTTCTATAAAACATCACTGGTTTTATAGCTGTTCTATAAAATTTTCCTTCCAATTTTGTTGACGGCAAAAGAGGATTCATATAGCTAACCCCACTTGCTTGGGATACAAAGCTTAGTATGGTTTGGTTTGGTGGCGAACTATGAATAGTTAGTGTGGCACTATTGTGCTGAACGTGCTCGGGCCAGTGGCAGTTAATTGTCATTTAACTCAACAATTCTAAATGACGTGCCATGATGAATTTTTGACATCTTACGAATTGCCACCAACCCTAAGTGCAAAGGCAACAATGTCTATGAGTGTAACAACTGAATTTTAACCAAACAGAAGACAGTGCCATGAATGGCAGCAGGCCAGTCACCAAATATGTGTATAAAATGTGTACAATAATTGCACAGTTCTAAAGAAAACTGCAGTTTGTTAAAGAAAGAAAAAAAAAAAAAAAAACACTTTCAAAGCTTGAAGCCCAGATCCAGTAATTTAAGCATTGAAAACAATATTTCCATGAACCAGGTGTTCGAGACTAGGAATGATGATGGATATAGAACACATTCATACCATATGGGAAATAAAAATGACTGAGACAAGAAGCAGCTCTCCTGCATTGTTCGGATGAAGTGCTCGTTGCAACAGATTGTCACCAATGATTGGAATAAAAATCTTCCAAGCAACAAGAGAGTCCAGTATCTTTCCCATCATAAATAGTGCATATGCAAGAACTCAGTGGGAAACAATCATCTGCACCCACTATGCAAGACAAACTAATTTACTTCACAGCATCTTCGTGATTTAAGTTACACCAAGTTTGCTTTACCACGGCCCTTTCCCCACTGGCGTCGACGAGCCCTCCTCTTCCTCCCATCTTTTTTCGCCTTAACCTTCTCTTTCAAGTCCCTCTCACCTCGCCTTTTGTACATCTTAAAGGTTATTTGTCTCTCTTCAGCCATCTTCCTCACCTTCTCAGTAATCTCCGCTGCGATCTCTCTATTGTACAGTTTCCTCAGGCCCCTCATGAGCTTAGCAAAAGTATCTGGCTGGGGCATCAATTCAGCATCCATCATGTCCAAACAGTACGAACAAGCCTCCTTCACGTGCCCTTTTGAGAAAAGTGCATGAATCCAGATTGTCCAAGCATACACATTAAGTTCACATCCTTTAGTCACTATACAACTCCAGACATCTTTACTCAATTCAAGTTTATCTGCTCTTAGTAGGGTATTAAGTAGGTCCTTCAAGGTACCATATTGAGGAGCAGATAGAAGACCTCTTCCTACCATTTCTTTGAAGTACTCACAAGCTTCTACCAAACAACCTCGCTCAAGAAACCCATGAATCATAATCACAAATGTGTCAAGCCCCGGACTCAGTCCATTTCCTTCCATATCATTCCAAAGTCGAACACTTTCTTTAACCTCTCCCAACTTACAGGCCACTCGAATTACTGTGTTGTAGCTATTGAGATCAGGCATACAACCAATCTTCTTCATCTCCTCCACAAGTTCTAAACACTCCTCCAACTCTTCCTTCTTCTCATGTGCCATCAAAATATGCAAATAAGTTGTGGGATTCGGACTATGTCCTCTCTGTATCATACTGTCCAAAATCTCATAACCCCTATCAATCTTTCCCCACTTAGAGAAACCACTAATCAAAGTAGTGTAAGTCACAATATCTGCCTCACAGCCACTCCTCTGCATATCCATGAAAACCCGCATCGCCTCCTCCATTTTTTCCTGAGAACAAAGGGCCTGAATCAAAATCGTGAATGATGTCACATTTGGCTCACAACCCTTCCTCCTCATCTCTTGCAAAAGATCACACGCATCTGCCATTTTCCCTGCAACAGCATACCCATTAAGCAAATTATTATACACCACAATGTCTGGTTCAAACCCCGCTTCCCTCATCTTAACCAATACAAATTTTGCCTCCATAAGCTTTCCCTCTCTGCACCAACCATACAACAATGAAGTAAAATGCTTAATAGTTGGTGTAAACCTCATTCTCATTTCATCAAACAGTGAAGCTGCATCTTTTACACTACCATTCTTGCACAAAGCATCCAACAAACATCCAAACACATATTCATCTGGTTCACACCCATATTTGGGCATCTCATCCAATACCTCAATCGCCTTTTTCACCATTCTCGCGGATGCGAATCGCCTCATTAACACAACAAATACTTCAGGCGCAATGAGCTGAGGATTCTCTGATCTCATCTCCTCAATTAGCGCCCAAACAGCACCGAATTGCCTCATTTTCGCCAGACTCTTGATCACAGCCTTGTACACATCGTAACTATGTCTATAACCAGGTTGCTTCGAAGCCCACACGAAGAATCTATACCCTAAGTTTCCAGCGTCGCCGCAACGATTCAGGACTCGTTCTGTTAGCCCCGACCTCACGACGACGCCTGATTGTTGCAAAGCAAGTTCTAATTTTGGAACCCTAGAATGGAATTTTCTGAGAATTCTGTACACCTTTTCGACATCAGAGGAAAACTCGTCGTCGTTGTGGCCAGTGGTGGAGTTGTCTAGATCGTTTTCGAGGCAAACGAGACCAAACCCTCTTTTGGACTTGACGGGAATTTCAGTGTTGGAATAGGTTTTGGAGGGTGTGTGATTTGGGTTGAATTTTGATGGGTTTTCGGGTGAAACTGATAGGGAATCAGTGGAAGAGAAATGGGGTGTGACAGAAGAATAGGATTCTCTGGGGATGAGGTGAAAGTGGCCGTTTGGTTGGGAGGAAAGAAGGGAAAGATGGCATTTTTTGATCAGAAACACTGATTTTGAAGAAAATCGCCGCATTTTGTATAGGGGGAAAATCTAAGCGCAGTTTTGCGTCAGCTATAGCTTCTGTGCATTTTCTCGGCGACGCGAACGTCAATTTCAGTTTTGAAGCTGAAACTATTTAAACCCCTACAGAAGGTTAGGTAGCTACGGGTGTAAATTGGGCCGGCCGGCCGGCCTAGCCCGGCCATGTCGGGCCCCCCTAGCTTTAGTCAAAATTTGTATCGGGTTGAGACAGTTTACGGGTCAGAAAATTAAGTTCAAATTCAAGAATATTTAAGTCTTGGGTGGGTTAACGGGCAGGGCCTCGAGCCTAGGCAAGCGGGCTTGAGTTTGGGCAGGGGCCTGAATATTTTTTTTTCTCTTTATTTTTTTATTAAAATTTTATTCTTTTTTATTAAAGATAACATTGGGCTTTAGGTAAGTCGGGCGGGTCAAGCCTCAGGTTAGGCTTTAACTGGGCCTTGAGCGGTCCAATAGACCAGGCCCATAGGCTGGTCAAGACTCCAAAATGATGACCCAGGCCTAGGCTCAAGGTCTTGGGTTAGGCTTAAACTTGGGCCTAACCTACCCCAAGCCGCGGGTGAGCTTTGAGCTGCCGACGAACTGTAGACCATTTTTACACCCCTAAATGTAGTATATATGGTTTCTAATATTGTGAACCCACATTATGGTAGACGATTTGAGAAGGAATTCAAAAAAGAAATGAGAAAAAATAGATAAAATATAAATAAAATATATTTACAATTTATCTAGTTATATATATATATAAATTTCTAATCAAACACAGTGTTAAGAAAAAAAAAAAGAAAAGAAAAGAAGAGAAGTTATTGGGTGGTTCTCGGCATTGCCTCTCGCCCAAATTGTGTGTAATTGGTTAGGATAGTGGGGCTATTATTTTTGCATTGGGTTTTAATTTGGATTCCACTTACGTCGGGTCAGGTTAACACTATATAATAAAATTTTTTATGTCTGTTTAAGTTCGGTTTAGTTTTAATATTGGACATTTATATCTACCCAAGTCCAGTTTAAAAAATAATTTTAAATTCAAAACTTACTCATCGAATTATATGTTAAAAAAATTAAAAAATTTCATAATTAAGTTCAATCACATATATTGACATCATTATAAATTGAAGTATTTTATGTATAAATTGAAAGATTTTTAAAAATAAATTCAATCACAAATCACCACAAATGCCAATTTCAATAAAAACAAATAAAGATAAAAAATATTTATTTTAATATGTTATAATTAGTTAATTTAATAGTAATCGAGCTAGGCCGAGTTGAAAATATAAATTTTAAACCTAGCCTATTAATATATTAAGTTGAAAATGTTGGTGGCAAACTATTTCTTTTTTTTCTTTTTTTTTCTCCTCCTGAATCCAACAGGTGAATTTTATTTATTTATAAGGAAATGTTAATTACTGGGGTAGCCATCTCACGTGTGTCTAAAAATACAATAGGTAATACAAAATAGGAAATACAAAACAAGTAAGCTGAGCAGTGATAAAACAGCTTGCTTGGCCAATCTATCAGCAACAGTAATACCTTTCGATAAACATAATGAAATTGAACAATCTATTTATATCCCAGGAATAATCTGCAGTCATTAACCAGAGATTGAATCCAAGGTAAAGTAACAAGATTAGAAGAAGTAAGGAGAAAATAAGCCACGTATCAATCAACTTCTAATTCAATTAGACCGTACCATGTTGCCATGCTAGTATTATACCTGAGTGAGTATCCCATACTTCAGCAACCATACTTGTGGCATTGCCTATCTACGGGTGGTTTTGGATAATACTCTAAAATCATCAAACAATTTTTTAAAAGAAAAGAAAGTTTGGATGAGTTTTTTCTTTCGAGCCAACAAAAATAAGTTATTTATTTTTTAATCCTTCGCTTTTGTCACCTTGTAAAGTGCAGACTACTGCCTTAAGCTATGTAAGCCTTCTTTATTAATTCTTCTTGGCCTCACAAGGCTACAAACCCTTCTCTTGAGGTGTCTGAGTTGAGTCCAATGCTTATACATTTCTAATCACTCATTTTCTATCAAAATTTTTAGGTCTAGATGTCCATTTTCAACATATAAACATAGTTTGTTTTTTGTCTATTTTTATTTGTCCATAAAATCTTCATTTAGGTTCATCTCGGCCTTTGAGACCAGTACCTTATCTCGTTACACAGTTTTAGCAACATGAAGTGCCCCAACATGGGCCTTCTTCATCACCTGAAATGTCGAT
The DNA here is from genome assembly GCA_025200525.1 of Camellia lanceoleosa. Classification (NCBI taxonomy): domain Eukaryota; kingdom Viridiplantae; phylum Streptophyta; class Magnoliopsida; order Ericales; family Theaceae; genus Camellia; species Camellia lanceoleosa. Next base: position 185,442,667 of record CM045759.1, on the reverse strand, counting down.
GTCGTCTAATATCCTTCTCTCCCTCTGCTCTCTCACGAGTTTTCTTCATTCCAACACTTTTCTTGTAGATGCAGCGGAGGATGTTAGTGGTTGGACACGCCATCATTAGTGTTGTGTTAGACTTCCGAGGACAAAAGAGTGTCTAATGGTCCTCTGATAAAGAGTTTCAATCCCTTTCCAACTAAAGATCCAAGCTTCCTACAAGCTCACCAACTCAATAAAAGCAACTCAAGACTTCTCCAACAGTAAGCCTTTATGGGACCTGTCATAGCAGTAGAAGATCATCTCTTAGAAGTCAAATTTTATTACCAGCTTCACCCTAGGCCATATGCTTGGGCTTCCAAAGCACTTTTGACCAATTCGGCATTATCTAGCAGGGGTCCAAATACCACTAATATGCTCAGGAACAACCTCCATAGCAGCGTTACAGTCATGAAATCCTTCAGCACAGCCACAGCGAGCTGTATCAAAATAGGCCATGACCAAAACCGTTCACGTATAAGAGTTTTTGGCTGCTTTTTAAAGCCATAACTAATCTTTGATCAACAACAAGCCTCAGAATGTAATTTATTGCCATAATCAATCTTCAATCTTCAATCAAAAACAAAAAAAAAAAAACCAAATGTAAGGCAAAGAAGATCAGCAATGTGGTTGATCATGACATTACAGCTTGAGATTAACTGTACCTAGACGAGGGTGAATTGGTCACACCCCAAGAAAACTATGACCAATCAAAAATCAAATTGCCAATTCAAACATATTAATATATAAAATATGCAAACCACACAACATTAGGACAAAATGCTACCATAAAAGTAGTAAATTTCCAAAGAAAAGAAAAAACCACAAGCACCTTGTCACTGCAAACAAATACTAGAATCAATACAATCTTATACCGTGAAATCCTCATTCAATCTCCACACTCCGGTCCGGGCGACTGCCCATCTGCCTTTTATTGACTTTAGATTGCACAACCACGAAACTCCTTGCTTTGACTCTCTGCAATCGAAGGTACAAGTTTGTGGGTTTTTCAAAGAACACAAATGGAAAAGTATTCAGAAGTTGAGCTCTTAAAGGTTATTCAAATTTTCTTCATTTTCTTTATATAGGTGAGAGTAGCGTACACCTTTTACTTCTAGGGAGGCCAAAGCCAGACTTGGGAAACTACAAAGATCTTGACGTCTTTGATCCAAAATAGAGTTGCCCTTTTTATAGTTCTCTTAAAAAAATTTCCAAAAATTCACAAACCACTTGAGCAGTCTGCTCAAACCCAGCCTAGACCAGGACCCCGCTTTAGTACCCATCAAGTGGGTATCGAGGGTGTCTATCCGGAAATCTGCAGACACAACCACCTGAGCACCCCTGAGATAAGGCTTTTGATTTGTCTAATTTCAACCCTGTTTTTAAAAACAGTAAGTGTAAAGCATGACTGAAATATGAGCGCAAACAATGGTTAGATAAATCATATGAACAACTCTTGGGCATTACTAACATGCTACGGAAGACAAAACACTATATCATGTGACACGTACCCTGAATGTAACAAAAAATTATTTTTATGTGGTCTCAATCGTGACATCTCACAATCATACAGACCTTGTTCAAGACTGCAGAATGGAGGCCATTATTAATATTACTAAAATAAAAAATGAAGATTTATTTCACTTGGGAGAACTATCGAGAAGTTGGGAAAAAAAAAATACATTTTCACAGTTTCTAAGGAAATTTTCATCAATACATCTTAAACTCAGTTTCTAGTTGTCTCAAAAATTAAACAAATTTCCCACCGTCCCCACTCGGTAGAATATTAGAAGCAGATACAACATTACCATCAACTTGAACAAGGGAGGGGGTTAAAGGTGAAAGCCAGTTTGCCTTCAACCCAAAGCTACCTTGATTTTCAAGCTGAATTTCTATACTTCATTCAACAGGAGCAGCTCTATAATATGCGGGGACGGTTACGGGGAAGAACATTTGCCTGACTCCTTCAGCCTTTATGATCGGAAATATTATACCAGATGCACCCTACAAAATTGAGTTGTTCATGAAAGTTAATTTTGATATACACAAAGTCATGAAATACTCAGCAACTAACATCAATAGCTTACTAATTTTTATATTACTGCTCATTCAACTAGAGACCATAACATTGCACGAATTAACATAAAAATATTGCAAGGTCGGGAGTGATTTAGACACAAGAATTATGGTAATTTATGATATTGGTGTAAGAAGGTTCTAGAAAGCTTAATTAGTAAAGTCTCTTGGGGTTGGTTTTCATACTCCAAAAAAATAAAAATAAAAATAATGTCTGATGATAGCTGTTGTTGTAAAACAGTTTGATGGCAATGGAGGTAATAATTATTTAATAACTAACAGAATTGAGCACTAATAAACCAGTCTTTTTTTACTGGCACACATCTTTGTTTGGTATGGTTCCAAAACATGAATGGTGATGCAGGGCAGAGGGAATGTCATAAAGGTAACAAATCCTATAATTGAAAGATTGCATAACATACCGAAATTAATCTAGCTCCTATCCACACGCGTTTAGGTGAAGGAAATGGTAGTAAGAGACGACCAACACCATATATAGCCACAGCAAAGAAATGGAGTACCAAGCTCAATGGGCGAGGGTTTAGACCAGAGAGTAGAGCCACAGGTCCTGCTGAACACACCCCTCCGAGGCTCAAATAATCAAAACATGCTTCACGCATTTCCTTCCTTGCTTGATCAGGGGATGCACAAAACACCTTATATAGGGCTCCAGCCAAAGTATTTATAGTGGATGCCACAGGCTGCAAAACAAGCGAGACATATCTAAACTAAACTTAACGGAGAGCAAAAAATAACATCTTTGAAATGAAATAGTTCCTTAAAACTTCAGTATTGGCAAGGATTTGAATCCAGCTTACCTTACGCAAGGTGTAAAAGGATTCAAGGTATTTGCACAATGAAGTTGAATCATTCAGGTCACGCAGAGGCTTAAGGAGATCCCGTAGGACAACAATATCAGAGAGAGCCACTGTCATTCCTCCACCAGTTAACGGATGGCGCATGTTGAAAGCATCACCCATTAATAACGCTCCAGGAGTAGGGTAGGGAGCAGCCGGCATACTTCTATTGGGCATCGTTCTAATATTTCCTTTATCAATAGCCGCTATGAATGAATTGTACAGCTCAGGTGGAATCTGAAACAAACATCATTTTGACTAATCCAAGGTAATAGTTGGAAGCATATAAAATGTGTTCTTGTCAAAACACGTTGCAAGAGTGAAATGAGAAACAAAAAGGTTGAGAAGCATACGATACCTGGGGGGCCACTGTGGTCTTCAAATAGTTTGCCAATTCACCATTAGCAACAGAGGGGACTTTTTGACCAGGTACATCAACCAAACAACGAACCTCGGTACTACTTATTGGGTAGAATAAAATGGGTGAGGGGTCTGCTAATATAACATGCCCGTGATTTGGAAATGGAAGATCAACGTTCTCCAAGACCAAGCCAACAAAGCAAGAGGGCACATCTACCTGTAAAAAGACAAGAATGACAGAAGATTATCTCACAGAATAGCATAAAGTGAGAAGTGTGCATATAGAAAATCAAGATGATATATCAAATCAAATAGCAAAATCAGAATGATTAGATCAGCTGCATTAGTAAAAATAATAGTTAAATAGACAGGTAAATATTTAATTTTACCTGAGGCTTGCAAAGGGAACGGCGTAAATTTGAGAAGCATCCGTCGCAAACAATTGTAAGAGGAGCATAAGCTTTAAGTTCTTGACCAGTCTTAGTTTTGTATTGAACCCCTTTAATAGTTCCATTTTCTTCAAGTAAGGATGTCACAGTTCCTTGCTTTAATTGTACACTGGATAGCAAAACAAACCCAAAATGGGGGAGTGGAATCAATAAAAAAAAAAAAAAAAAAGTAATGAAACAATTATACAGGAATGAACATTAAAAGCTTGAATGTGCTTGAATTTCTTGCAGTAGATTCAAAACTCTAAATGACAATTAAAAAAAAAAAGGCATTAATGATTGTATTATAGAAATGAAACAAAATATAAGGAAAATTAAGTGTTTTCTTAATAATCCTTCGTGTGCGGTGAGTGTACTTTGAATATTAACGTGATGAAGCTTGTCATTTTGTTTAAAATAATAGGGAGAAGAAAAAAAATTTATGTTGGCTAGTATGGGTTTTTAGTATAGGTGGCAATGCTCCCTAAAAGATGTACATACAACAATTCTTCAGTACTTATGAAGCAGATTAGTTATAAAAATGTCAATTTCCACAATACACCATTTCAAAACAAAGTCAAGTTCAGACTCCCAATATGGCAAAAGTATTGAAGGATCAAAATTTAAAACCTAACTAAAAATTTCTTGGGTTTCATCTAGCTGATTTTATAATAAGGCAACTCACATAGTTCAAAATCAATTAAATAACCAATCAAATAAATAACGAAATAGGCAACGGTGGGCAAGAAAGTATACTTTGGAAGGGTAGCAGCTTTTTCTCTCATCCTCTGTATGAACCGCCCATTGTGGAAGCTTCTCCCAGCCACATCCGAATGAAACTTTTCCAAGGGATAAGACAATCTAGTATTTCTCCCATCTTTGAAAAGAGCATATCCGAGCACCCTCTGGGCATCAATTTCCTGCACACAATCTGCAGTCCAAGTTCATATGTTTGAGCATTCACAACCAAAACAAACCATACATGAAGGAAAAAGACCATAATAAAGTCTGTCAATGGACTCAAATATTATCAACTAATAGAAGGGTATATGATGCATGCTAAGTTTTTGCATACCCTCGAGGCCCAATTCAATTAGCTTTAGGTATCCTCCTGGCTGTAAGAGTTCACCAACAATTCTGTCGGGCTCTGTCAAATCTCTTTCGATTACATGAACTCGTCGTCCATCCTGCAACAAATAGCAGAAATAAGATTGGAGTTCCAAGGTTTTTGCAAAAAAATAAATACATAAACAGGACCCAAAAAAAAAAAGCATAATAACAGGAAAAAAAGAAAGAAAAAGAAACAATTATTTTATCATCATAAATTCAGGTCCTTAACAAAGCAAGCACGTGTCTCATTCAACCCAATTAAACCAAATTGATAATGAAACAAAATCAGATTTATTGCTTATTGATCTGTCAGTGTACTTAAAAAAGCAAAGCACGTGAGATAGGGATATGAATGCCATTTCTTTTTCTTCCTTTTGTATTTTGATAGATGATCCAAGTATTATGAAAAAATACATAAACAATCAGTTTCTTCCAAATCTCACCATTTTTTGTGAGAAATGAAATTAGCAAAACAAGAGTTCTTTCTCTCCATTTTTCAATATTTCTCACCTAATTTATAAACCAATCAGCATATTGTTTCTCTTTATTATTATTGTTTCTAACCAAATTGCTCAATCCAAACCGGCTGTAGATATCCCAAGTGTGCCATACTAGTGATAAGTCTGCTATACAGGCTAACATTCATTTTCATTATTAAAAATCCAAACTAAAACTCCAAAGCATACTAATTATTTTTTTTTTAATTAAAAAAAAAAAGAAAGAAAAAAAGAAAAGAAAAGAACATATGAAAAGAAAATTGAAGTAGAAATTATTTTTCTCTATTCTCTACAAATGGCACCACAAAATTCAAAATCCAAAATCCAAACACTGTCGTAATTTCCCCAAAAAAATAAAATACAAATATGCTACCACCATCCTTAACCCATCAACCAGTAACCCGAATGAAAACAGGATTACTAACCCAAAAACTTCGATTGATTTTTAATTAAAATGGCAAACCAGCCCAAAAATCTTTAAAAAGTAGTAATAATAATGGTAACAGACTCAACAGCTTCTCGGTGACTATTCAATTTTCTACAGTTTGCTATCTAAAACTATCTCCAAGAAACATGTTAATTTTTTTTAGGGGAAATTTCACTTGAGTGAAAGTTTTGAAAAATTAATTACAAATAAATGGTAAACTTTATAAAATTAATAATTAAAATCATTTTTTTTTTTTACGAATCTCTAATAAATTTTTAAAACTCTCACTGAACAGTAGTTCTCTCTCTCTTTCTCTCTTTTTAATCTTTTCACAGTAAATAAATATCCATCCAGACAAAATGGAGGAGAGTTGTTTCTATGGAAAATAGTTGATCTACACAAGTTTCTTCCATTACCGTAAGCTGAAATGAGTTGCAGGGTCAATAAAGCTGGTTCTTTCTTCTACGGAAACACTTTTTCCGTAAAACCAACGGGACCCAGAAAAATCATATATTTTGTTTTTCCCGAGAAGCAATCTTTTTTCCAAGGAAACAAACAGAGAGCAAGGAAAAAGGAAGAAGAAGTCACCTTGCCGAGGGTGTGAGCGAGGGCAGCACCGGCGACCCCGGCACCGACTATGATGACGTCAGTATCGGGTCCTCCATCGGGTGGGGCCTGGCCGTTGATGGAGCTCCGAACGCAATCATTTCGGATCTCATCAAAAGCATGGTGGTGGTGGTCTGCTCTTTTGTCGGGCTTCACGGTGGCGTTGCGGCTGCGCAAAATGTAGAGAAGAAGAAACCCTAGGAGAGATGCAAAGAAAGTCCCCACGATGTAATTGTCGACCATTATCATCATCTTTCTTCTTTGAATTGGTTATTGACAAATGTCAAAAACCCAGAAGAAGAAGAAGAAGAATAAGAGATCAACAATGGACCCTTTCTTTGTCTCTCCAGCACCACCCCTCTGCTTCAAATGTTGGGTCTTCTTCTTGTTGTTGTGTGTGGGTAGCTCTCCCGCGGTGGTGGTGGTGCTTCTGGAGGAGGACGAGAGAGAATGTAGGAGAGAAAGGGTATTTTATAGGCAACAACACTGGTGGGTTTTTCGTCTTTGGTGTCGTTGATTGGTGGTGGTGGTGGTGGTGGTGGTGACCCGGTTGGGTGACCCGGGACCGAGTGGCGGTGATTCAAGAGGAGTTAATGGGGTTGCGACATTTGGCTTCATGTATATATATTTGAGTTGGCTCGTGGTGATTCAAGAGGAGCTTCATGGAGGATGGGAATTGGCTAATTTGGTTGGTTTATAATATGCAATTTTAATAATTTTTTAATTTTTCATAAAGAAAATATTGAAAATAATAGAAAATTTGATGTGATGATTTATAATAATTTTTTAAATTTTTTACTAAAATTAAAAATTACCAAACGAAATTAGTTTGATTTAAAAAAAATTGTTTGGAATGATAGTTGATTTGTTTTTGTTTTTGTTTTTTTTTTATATTAATTGATTTATGGCTATGACAAAAAAAAAAAGGTGAAATAATAGTCAATTTTCCAAACGGGCAATACAAAATAGTGTGCGTTTGGTTTGAGTGTTTCGGATTACGTTTTTTTGAAAATTAAGTTTTTTAGTTTTTCTTTTTTTTTTTATTTTTAGTGAATATTTTTAAAATTTTAAATATTTTTTTATTTTTTTAGATGTACCTTACTTAGATATATTTAAAAAGTAAAAAATTTGTAAAAAAATATTTTAAAAAATCAATAAATATATGAAAATATAAAAAATGTACTGAATTCTTTTTTTTTTTTTTAATTTTTGGTATTTAGTGAATTTTTAAAATATTTTTTTTTTATAATTTTTTTATTTTTTAGGTATATTTATGTTAGGTATTCTAAAAAGTAAAACAAAATTGCTTAAAATATTAAAAAAATTCAGTAAAAATAAAAAAACACAGAAAATAAGAAAATAAATTTTCTGAAAAATATTTTTAGAAAAATTTAACCAAGTGTGTTTTGAGAAGTTAATTAAAAATTAATTTTTAAACATTTTAAGCTTATGTGACTTTTTTATATAAAAAAATTAAAAAGTCAAAAAATTAACTTTTTAAAACTTATTTTCAAAATATTAATATGTTACTAGTTAGATTATAACCTAAGTTAACGTTTTTTCATAAACTCGAACTTTAAATTTTACCTAAATATCATTTCCATTCCATTGAGCTACAACCTGAATCGGTTGGGCTACGATTTTGAGTTTGTCTGTATTCTAATCAATACATAGATAATCAATCACATAAAATATTCGCCACCTAATCTAAAATGTTATTTGGGAATTTAATTTTTTAGTTAAACATTCAAAAAAATATTAATATAAATTGTAAATTATTCTCTTTATTTTTTTACAATTTTTTTTTTTATAAAATGTCAAAAAATTATTAAAAAAATAAAATTTCAAATGAGTTATAAATGAAACATGATGGATTCATATGTATATATATATATATATATATGTAATTAACCTATGAGGTTTTATTTTTAAATAAATGATTAGGTTAATGGACCACATAAAATTTTCAATATTCTCTTTTTAATAACGGAGATTAAATTAAATTAAAAATGATAAAATCACTTGTCCATCTAAGGGTAACTCCAACTTGAAATTTTTTCTTTATGTATTTTAAAGGAGGTTTAGGATTCAAACTGATACAGAAATTGGAACACTTGATTATGCTAATTTAATTTATTATTCTGTTCTATGATAGAAAAACAAATTATTAATCCGTTAATATTTTACATAGTGCATAAGAAAAATAAATAAAAATCTAAGAGTAACTTAAATGTATGGGCTCCCATCCTTCCACATCCACCGTGACATGGTGGAGTAATTATATATATTTTGGTACTATTTGATATGTGGCCTTATATAATTCTAATATCATCATCATTTGATAGACCTTAGAAAATTACAAATAAGTAGAACAATTATAAAATAATTGCATTACGGAATGAATTTTTTTTTAATGTAATTCTGAGACATTAAAAAAAAAAAAAAAAAAAAACACTTATACCATCCACAAGAGTTTTTAAATAAAATATGAGACTAATTAGATTATTTGATTAACTTTATATAACACACCACATGATAACTCAAATATAAAAATGTAATAGAGTGTGAAGGATTTTCATTGAGAGTTATTTTAATAGGTCTCACTAGTGTGTAATTAACAATCACTTGTTAAACTAACGATTTTGAAATGTGATTAGATTAGCAAAACTCTTACAGGAAAATAAAATTTTCTCCCCCGAAAATAGTTTCAAAAGTGTTATTATCTATTTTTGTTTATATTGTGGTGGAAGTACTTTTGCATGTGATATTACCAAGACCATCTCCAACAACACTAGTGAAAATATCTAATTAAAATTTTAATTTATTACTTTAACTAATTATTCTTTTTAATGTACACTTTAACTTTTTATTTTAGCTATTTTCATTTAATTTTTCATGGGAGCGAAAAAAAAAAGTAAATGATTTAAAAATATAAAAAAAAAAGTAGCGATAAATTATATTGATTTCCTTTGAGATTTGAAAAATATATAAAAAGCTCCACAGTTTTGACATGTTAAATGCATATTAGATTCTTGTAAAATTTTAATTCACATAACACTTTATTTTAGTTTTATCAATAAGTCATTAGTTATACAGATAAAAAAAAAATATTATCGTAAGTTTTACACAGAAATATATATATATATATATTATAAATTATTCTTGTGTTTTAAAACTATCTACATTAGTTTCAATCTTTTTAACCATACTACAAACTAGATCTATCTAATTATGTCAAAACTGTAAAACTTATTATATTTTTTTTTCTAAATTTCAAAAGATCCTAATATAAATTTTTTAGCTAAGTAATAAAATGTAAGATTACTCCAACCACATTATGGTAATATATTTATTTATTTTTTTAACCATTATAAAGTTGATAATGACATATATGTAAGCTAATACAACTGGGTTAATCGTGTGGCATGTGTGTCATTGATAATTGGATGTTTTAAAGACTCCAACTACTCTAAAAACCAAATTTGCTTGGACCAATAAATATAGTAGCTGTGCAACCCGAATACAAATATTCACGAGTAATGATAGAAATTTTAAAAGTTTTATTAAATGTTTTATATAGGTATAGAATTCACATAATGTGGGTTATATGTGAGTTCTACAGTAAAATATTTGATAAAATTTTTTAAAATCTTTAATATTTTTAAATATACACACCGATTGCATGTGGTTGTCATATCTCGTTAAATGCAATCTATAAGAAAATCATATCTGGTTATTTTTTTACATTTTTAAGAAAATTTTTGAGCACATGATGATCAATTTTGCACCATACTATTAAATTGAGTACACATAATTTGATGCACATATTTTTAAGATGATCATCATGTGTATATGAGTGTGGATCGTTCGATGAATGGCTTGACATAATATGATTTGGTAGTAAGCATTTCGTTGTATATCATTTAATATAGTAATATATGATTAATTACATCAAGACTTTTTGAGTTATAAACATGTCTATTTTGACCTTTTTTAATTAGAAAATTTGTATAAATATCTTTCTTTCCAAATGGTGAAAGTGATATATATTTTTAATTAAATTGATCAAAATATATGATTTGATACATGAGAAGAGTAAATTGATACATATCACCAATTGAGAAACTTTTATGTTGTGTTTGGTTGAGGAATTTGGGAAGGAATTTACAAAAATGAAAGGAAAAAAGTGTATGAAAACTATATAAAATGTAGGTATATTTTATTCACATTTCACCTACCTTTTTTCTTTCTTTTTTCAAATCTCTTCTCAAATTTTCTAACCAAACACACCATTTGTATAATTAACCCTCTTCCAATGAAATAATGAGGATATTGCAATGAGGATTGACCCAATCGTGTTGAGGTATATAATCTCGTTACTTTAATTTAATTATTAGTAATCACGACATTATTTTACCAAATAATACTACATGTATTAATTAATATACATATTAATGTACTAATAGATGATGTGGTATCATTTATATAGTTTTGGATATTTGTAACTTGTATAATAAATGTGGTCAATAATAATATCATAATACTAGTTGGTAAACTAGTGTGTACACTAATTGATGCATGTAACATCACAGTATAAGGAAAATACTGTAGGCTCTAAATTTTCTATCAAATAAATGATCAAATGTCTGGGGTCCACAAACGGATCCAACACCCATATGAGACATTTGATTATTTATTTAATATCCTTAGTATTACTCATAATATAATCATCATAACCCTATTGTTTAAGGCTCGAAATTTTTTATCCTCAATCTCTTTCTCCTATCTAAAAACACTTAAAATTATTAAATTACATGCAAGATTTCCGTACATCTATTCTTGATTTTTTTAATTATACAATTGTATTATGAACATAAATAATTTTCACAAAATGTAGTACAGATATGAGATAAAAAGTGTGTCCCGCATGAGGTCTGCCATATATGAGATATATCATTTGCCTCACATTTATATCTTATTATCTGAAAATCAACCATTACTAAAATTTACTCTTAATTATATGTATTTAAACAAATTATCCCCTCTTAATGTTTGAAAACTCAAACAAGTAGCCCATATGTTTATATATATATATAGGCTACGCCATTGTTTATTGGGGTATGAGTTTTCAATTGCTCACCGACACTCAATTGAAGGAAAAATTATTCAGTGTCTCATAGATATCACGTAATCATATCATTAATTAATTATAAATTATTAAGTCATTGTTATTTTACAATCGTCAATATAAATTAGCGGATCTCATCTCTGCTGGCAATCACATTCGAAATATTATCTGATCATACCTTCGACAAATAACTTCTCAAATTGAGAGAGAAAAAAAAAAAAAAAAAAAAAAAAGAAAAGAAAAGAAAAATAAAAAGAGCTTCCCTTAAATTGGGAGGACACTAAGAGGTGATGGTACAGCAACGCTATTGTGGACAAATCACTACCAAACATAGCCATGAGGTTTGCGTGGTGAGAGAGAGATGAGAGATTTTTTTTTTTTTTTTTTGAACGACGAGATGAGTGATTTGTGCCACCACATTTCATAACACAAACTTGAAAGAAAAACTTTCACACACAAAAGCTTTTTTGTTATATTCGTTCATGGTAATATGTATTTGAGATGATTTTTTTTTAAAAGATTCCTAGGTGACTGTGATCGTGAATGTATAAAGACACTTTTGGCTCATTAGGAAAAAATGTTTTTATGATGTAATAGTGGTTTGATTTTTCTTTAAAAAATAAATATTTGATTGATCAATTGCAAAATAATAATAATAATAATAAATAAATAAATAAGTAGATAAATATTCAAATTATTATTTTTTCCTGATCAGATAAAGTGCAAATATCGTACAAAACTTTTACGCAAACTCAACTCTTAATTACGATAGAAAGTTCAAGAAATAGAAATCAAACTTGACATTTAATTATAAAAACAATTCAAGAAAAAAACCAAAATAAAGTACAAAGGGAAATCCGATGGGTGCATAATGTAAACGAACTAGCAACAAATCCTGGGATTTCTTCTTAGTTCATGGGGTAACTAGAAAACACACACGGCCCCCAGTTTGGTTTATTAATAAAAGCGAAAAAAGCATCCTTGACATGTATCAATTGTTTGGGAAATAAGCAATTTAAAAAAATTATTTTTTATTTTGTGGTTAGAAAAGGTAATTGACATAAGTTACAAAAAAAAAAAAAAAAAAAATCATTAAAAACAAAAAAATTCAAAAAAATGTGACTTTTTTAAAGTTATTCCCAAATACACCTTAACTTTCACTGTATTTCTATAATGGCTTTACAATATGATGATACAAGGACCACGGCATAGGCCCACAAGGACCACGGCCCACTATGAGTAAACCCAAACCCACCATTTAGACCCTATTGCACAACCCGGCCAAGAAAACTCTGATGCAATTGAGGCCAATCGAAGCGAGAAAGGCCAATGATGCTCGGACACGCGTGGCGGATCGAAGCCATGTCGCAGACAAAGATCTGCAGTTATTATCGCAAAGATATCACCATTAATGCAACCCATCGCAGCATTTATTGCGACAACACCCCTCAGCCGGAATGACGCCCCCTCACCCTGAACAAGACGAACCACGGCGTAAGCTTTCGGCGGGAAGGTCAGAACGGCTGAGACAGCGAAATAATTACCAAAGGATATAAGCAAAGCTCAAAGACAAGAAGAAGGTTAAGTTTTCTATCCCCTCTCGCTCTCTCTCTCTACATTTTGGTCCATCACCTTTTCTAATTCATACACCGGAGGGTTCGCCGGGGGACTACCTCGTTCCCCGATTGAACTTGCTTGCAGGTTATCCAGTGGGCTTGAGGAGCTTGGATCGGTCTAGCCCATTCACCAGGACGCACTGTATCATCACAATACTATAAAGATAATATAATAATTTCTCACTAAAAAGCAAGTTTTAAATGACCAAAAAAATAACTTTTTTTAAATAATTATTAAAAACATAATTTTTTAAAAAACTAAAAAATTAATAAAAAAACAATTATTAAACCCTATCTTAATTAGAACTTTTATCTCCCCCACACCAAATCACATGTGAACACATGTTCCACATTGTACAGAGAGTTGAGCACCGACCGTTCATGATCCGTCTCTCATCTCGTTTAGTAATTTGCAAACAAAACTCACTATTTAGCTTTCTTCTTTTAAAATCTAGAGAAAATTACTTCTAAAAAAAATTAATTATAGATGAGTGGTAAATTTCATTAGCATTAATAATTAAATTCATAATTTTTTTAATAAATTAAAATATTTTTTTTGAAAGTATTACTAAATTGTATATTTTCCTAAAATCTAACAACCTTTTATTTTTTATGTCCCTAACGTTTATAGCTTATTATTTTCTATTTATGGAAATTATTAAATACATTTATATTTATTTTTAATAAAACAAAACTAAAAAATATATTTGACATATACATATATTTAAAAAATTCATTATGAAAACAAGTGTGGTAGTTGGAATTGACAATAAGTGGTAGCTAAAGATGAGTGGCTAGAGGTGATGGCTAGCCTCAAAAACTAGTGACCGATAGTGGTTGTCGACAATAAAAAATGGTGGTTAGAAGTGATTGGTGGTTGTTAGATGTGGTAGCTAATAGTGGTTGCCAATGATTGAAAATGGTAGTTGAAAGTGGGAAGTGGCCGTTAGTCATGAGAGTTTGTGATTGACGGTGATTGTCGAAGTAGTCGAAGGTGGAAGTCACTGAATGTGGCGGTGGTGAGGAACTCACTAGCTACGGTTGTGAGAGGAGGGGTTGGCTAGACGTAGTTGTCAGTGATGTTAATGAGCTCATTGGCACGTGGCCATGGTGGTCGGAGAGAGGGGTGATTGGATGGTAGGGACCATTAGTAGTAGATGAATACTAGCAAGTGTCCCATGCATTATTTAATGTCGAGATTAGTGCAAAAAATGTTTTGAAAATGATAAAAAAGTTAAAAGGTGTTTAAAAATAAGTGAAAAGTGTTATAAAATTAATAAAAAATGCATTGAGTTTTACATTTATTTAGTTATTTATTTATTTATTTTTGTACCCTAAGATACTTGTTAGCTAGACTCTTTATTTACAGTTTTTAAATTTTTTATAATATAAACAAGAAATTATAAATATAAAAATTATTAAACAAGCCCGTAACAATTATTATTTTTTTAATTTGACTTCTCTCGATCGGAGTATAATCAGGCCTCGTTTGGCAAGAGGCTAAAATAGCCAATTAGCCAAAAAGTTACCTTTTTAGCCAAAAAGCCAACAACCCATACCAAAAAGTCAAAGATTCCATTTTCTCTCTACTTTTTGCACGTCGTTTCGTAATTAGCCAAAAAGTTAGCCCAAACATACAGGTTTTTCTTACTAACCTTTTTAGCCAATTAGCCAAAAAGTTACTAAATTAGCCTGTTCCCAAACGAGGCCTCAGATAGTGAACTCAGGAGTTATTTTGTGCAGTTTGCATGGAATTTTTATAATTTTTTTTTAGTTATAAATAGTCTTATCTATAGTTTGCTAGGTAAAAATAGTTTAAATAAATTAAAAAAAGTTAATTATGATCAGTTTTCAAAAAGTTGTACCAAACAAATGTTGGGAATCGATATACCTAATCAAGATTGGTAAGACATGAAATATAAACAAAAATAATAACAAGAAACGATAAATCAAACACGCACAAAGAACACGAATACTTACGCAGTTTACCCAGATCCAGGACTATGTTATTTTTACTATGATAAGAAAATTACAAGATACAAAAATAATCATCTTCCCGTCAACTATAAATATATAGAAATTATGACAACATGACATGAGTATAAAATATCAAAATACCTTTATTCCAACAGCAAACAACGATCAAGTGGTTAAAAATCAATATTTATCAAAATCCTACTTACCAACACACCCCATGTCTACCTAATTATATGAAATCAACTTATGATAATTTTATTTATTTATTTATTTATTTATTTTTGTGGTATGTTATTTTATTTTGCAACAATAACATGCTATGATTCCAAAGGGGCAGCAAGAATAACTGGGCAGATATGTTAGGTTTTGGCATGAGGTTCGCGTGGCCACGGCGTGCATGCATCATGCGGTTTGCGTGGTTACTAAAAATACCCCCTTGACACATTATAGTATTTTAATTTATTTATTATTGATTATGTTGATTTTTTTAAAATACAACATGAGAGAGGTGTTAATATTTTTTTTTTCATATTAATCTCATTTATTTTTTCGTAGTAGTAATTTGTAAAAGAAAATTTAAATGACAACCCTTTAGGTTATTAATAACCCTTAATGCAAAAAAAATTATTAAAATACATATAATTTGTATAAAACTATATGAAAATATTTTGAGAAATATAAAAGCTACATTGAAAATTTTATTTTATTTTAAATATACTACTTGTTGGAAATCTCTTAACGATGTGTTTGGTTGAGAGATTTGAGAATGAATTTAGAAAGAAAAATGAAAAAGGTGTGTGAAACTAGATAAAATGTAAGTATATTTTATTCACATTTCACCTATCTTTTCTATTTTTCTTTCCAAATCCTTTCTAAAATTCTCCAATTAAACACAACATAAATGACGTATTTATATGCATCATATTATGTATTTTTGTGTGTATATGTTATGCATTTTTTATAATAAATATTACGTAATTTTTTAACAGAATTACAATAATTTATGATCAAAAAATAAAGTTACGCATTACCATTTCAGTCCATAATAAATTATGATATTACCATTTTTCATCCATCTGACTTACGCTGTCTGGTGCAAAGTGTTTATATTATTTAGGAAAAGTCTCTATAATTTACTTTTAAAAAGATGTGACCTTCCATGTCATATGAGAAGTGTAAAAATTTTTTGAAAATATTATGTATATATCTATAAATTGTGTATTTTCTCTATGATAAACACTGATTTAATAACCACCCCATTCTCAAGTAATATTCATGCAAAGTTGTTCAATATATATATATATATATATCTATATAATAAGATAAAAAAGTTTTTGAAAATTTCTTAGAAATACATTTGAAATCAACGACTCAGATTATACTTTACAAATATCTAAAGGCCAAGATGATTTTTTTTTTTTACTTTTCCTTCCAAAATCTCTCTCTTTTCTTTTTGAGTCTTTTCACCGAACCCCCCACCCCCCCAAAAAAAAAGTGTAATTATTTTCCTCAAAAGAGAGTAATACACTTTCATTATTGGATTATTTTACTTTTTATTTTTAATAATTTGAAAATTAAAAATTAAAAAGTCAAAAAAACTCAAGCAAAAATCCATCTCAAATGAGTCCTTTTAATGCAGGTTAAAATAACCAAAAACTTAGCCTACTTCCCAAATGAAACCAAAATTTCAAGTTTGACAAACCCTTTTCAAAAATATAATTGTGAAATTCATTTGAAAATTCAAACCAAATGGATCATCTATTCATATTTTTTGACCATGCTTTTTTTTTTTTTTTTTTTTTGCAACAGGTTAGATAAATTACATTATAACCCAATAATTATACATTCAATTATATTTTAATCTCAAAATTATTTTCACCAGGCCTTTAGACAGGGACATACATTAATATATATATATATATATATATAAAATAGTGGCAACAATATCATTTATGCATAGTTTGTTGTGGGAATTGAAAAATATTTATCTTAAATCAATTTTATAGAATAATATTAAAAACAAAACAGATTCTTTTAAAAAATAGGTTTTACAATTCAATATATACTATATATACATATATATAACAGAATAAGTAAAAGATGAAAGGATTCAGTAAATATCCTGTGTGATTGTGAGAGGCACGTCAAAGACGCTGTCCTAAAGTCGTTATGCGCTCCCTCCGTGCAGGTTCTAACGATCACAAACGACTCCAATATACAACCCAAGAATTCACAGGAATCTGATATAATGCACAGTTATACCAGAAGAATTTGCCAAGTCTGTTTCAGTAACCCAGAAATATAGAAGATATAAAATACTGTAAAGAGAAGAAGGAGAGAGAGAGAAAACAGAGTACGTTGTTTTCCTTGAGTAAGAGTCATATTTTAAATAGACTCCTTGATGTCTGTTTGGAACAGACGTACCCATTCATTTTTGAAAAACAAATACAAGTTTAAAATTCAAACAAATAATACTATTAAAAGAAATAAATAAATAAATACAAATAATAATAACAAAATAAAATAAATAAAGTTTTGAAGCTTTAGGAAATCTCCAACAATCCCCCACAAGATTCAAAACTTTGTAAATCGTCAAATAAATTAAAAAAAACATAATAAAAATATGGGCAACTTTAAAACCATACAATGGGTGAAGGTGTTGTTCAAACTTGAATCTCACTTAGTGTTAACAGTTTCATTCTAAAAGAATCTTAATGAACCAGGTCTTGAACTAAATCCTTTTTAGCAGAATTCAACATGTTACACGTATGGTATGAAACATAACTGTGGCGCGGGTTAGCACTATTAGCAGCCATGTGCTCAATCTTGATTCTCATGAGAGTTTTAGGAAATAGCCCTATTTCCACAGTCGCGGCTTCATGACGCTCTCACTTAGGTGAATCCTCCAAAGATAGAAGTGACGGATGTCTATCTTGCGAGAGTTTGCTCGCCTTGGATTCATTTAGAGTAAATACTCTTCCTTAACCATCACATTTACATCAGCACTAATATCTTAGGGATGAGCAGGAGAATATAAATTTAATAAAGTCTCCTTCTTTAAAGTGCTGGAATACGAGTCATACTATAAGGATTGTTCCTACCTATTGAACTTCCTTCATGGGATCTCCAATCACAGAAGTTGGGTTACTTCCTTAGTTGACTCCTTGTGGGCTTAGACCCATCCCCCTCGATAAATCTAAGACTACACTCTTAGATAAACCTTTTGTTAACCGACGAGAATATTCTTTTCAGATTTCACAAAATTCAAAGATATAACATTTTTATTCACCAAACTTTTTATAGATTTATACCTCACTTGCATATGCCTATTCATCTTTTTATTAGTATGTGCTTGTCTCACAAGTTCTATTACAGCTCTATTATCACAATGTACAGAAATAGCAGGTATATGATTTTTTACAAGTGAAATATCAAGGAGTAAATTTTTAATCCACTCAGCTTCAATACATGTAGTGTCTAAGGCTATAAGTTCTGATTCTGTTGTACTTCTAGAGATAACAGTTTGTTATTTAGAACCCCATGATATTGCTGCTCCACCTAACATAAATATATACCCAGTAGTAGACTTAACATCTAAGTTATTTGTTATCCAATTAGCATCGCTATAACCTTCTATCACATTAGGAAAACCACTAAAGCAAAGTGAATAATCTAGAGTTCCCCTTAAATATTTAAAAACTCTTTTCACAGCAATCCAATGATCTTTACTAGGATTATGAGTATGTCTACTTAATCTCCCAACAAAGATAGGCAATATCGTGTCTAGTCTTATTAGCAATATAGAGAAGTGATCCAATAATTTGAGAATATCTAAGTTGAGATACGTACACCATTATTTTTCTTCAAATTCATGCTAGGATCAAAAGGAGTTGAAACAGTTTGAGATTATAATAATCAAACTTTTTAACATTTTCTAGGATTCTAGATTGATTCAATGTAATACCTTTGGTTGTTTTCTCTAATTTCATACCCAAAATTATATAAGCTTCCCTAAATCTTTCATATCAAATTTTGAAGATAAATAAGATTTCACATTTTTAATTATCTCTAAATTAGTTCCAAATAATAAGAAATCATCAACATATAAACACAAAATAATACATTCTCCATTATCTTCTTTATAGTATACACATTTATCATGTTCATTAATCTTAAAACCAAATTCTAGAATTATCTTATCAAACTTTTCATGCCACTGTTTAGGAGCTTGCTTAAGTCCATACAAAGATTTAACCAACTTGCAAACTTTATGTTCTTGTCCTTTAACCACAAAACCTTTAGGTTGCTCCATATAAATTTCTTCATCTAAATCTCCATTCAAAAAAGCAGTCTTAACGTCCATTTGATGAATTTCTAAATTATAAATGGAAGCTAGAGCAATTAATATTCTAATGGTTGTGATCCTAGAAACAGGTGAATAGGTATCGAAATAATCTATTCCTTTCTTTTGTGTAAATCCCTTGGCTACTAACCTTGCCTTATATTTTTCTATACTTCCATCAGGTTTTAATTTCTTTCTAAATACCCATTTGCAACCGATAGCTTTACTCCCAGGAGGTAGGTTAGTCAACTCCCAAGTATTATTTTGAAGAATAGAATCAAACTCACTATTAATGGCTTCCTTCCAAAAAGGTGCATCTAAAGATGATATAGCTTCTATAAAAGTATTTGGTTCTCCTTCAGTTAAAAAGTTATAAAAATCATCTCCAAAGGTTTTCTCTATTATAGTTCTCTTACTTCTTCTAGGTTCTATGTTTAGCTGTTCAGAATCATCTCTTAAAGGAATAACACTAGTACTAGCAGTAGAAGTTCTATTTACAACTTGATTTGAGATCCGAGTTTTATATGGAAAAATATCTTCGAAAAATGTAACTTCACGAGATTCAATTATTGTATTATTAGTAATTTCACTAATTTCAGAATTTATTACTAGAAATCTATTAGCACTACTATTTTGAGCATATCCTAAGAAAACAGTATCCACAGTTTTAGGTCCTATTTTCTTACGTTTAGGTTCTGGAATTGCTACTTTTGCTAAACACCCCCACACTCTTAACATTTTAAGATTAGGTACTCGTTTTTTCCAGATTTCATAAGGTCTTTTATCATTATCATTCACAATTACTCTATTTAATATAACACAAGCAAAGGAGTATCGCTTCCCCATTAAACTCTCCTAAGAACTAGAACTAATAAGCATTGCATTTATCATATCCATAAGAGTTCTATTTTTCCTTTAAGCTATCCCATTAGATTGTGGAGAATAAGGTGGGGTTACTTCATGAATAATTCCATGTTCTTCACAAAAAGTACTAAGGGTACTTACATTATATTCACCTCCTCTATCAGATCTAAGTTTCTTGATCTTTCTTTCTAATTGATTTTCTACTTCAGCTTTATAAATTTTAAATTTACTAAACACTTCATCTTTGGTTTTAATTAAATATAAATAACAAAACGTAGAATAATCATCTATAAAAGTTACAAAATACTTATTTTCTACTCTTGTTAGTGGTCTATTAGAATCACAAACGTCACTATGTATAAGGTCTAAGAGTTGTGAATTTCTTTGTACAGACTTATAAGGTTTCTTAGGTTGTTTTGCTTGCACACATATTTCACATTTGTGTTTAACATCAATAGATGATTTAGGTACTAATTCTAAATCCATCATTTTCCTAATTTTCCTTAAATTCACATGTCCAAGTCTTTTATGCCATAAATCACAAACTTCAATATTGAAAATATTATGAGAGATATAATTAACTTCAAAAAATACATTCAATTTAAATAAACCATCACATACAAAACCTTTACCAATAAAAATATCATTTTTACTTATTACAATTTTATTCGATTCCATTACAATTTTGTAACCTAACTGTACTAAACACGATCCACTAATAAGATTTCTTCTAACTTCAGGAACATATCGCACATCTCTCAAAGTTAAGATTTTTCCAGAAGTCATCTTCAACTCTATATCTCCAACGCCAAGTATTGGTGCAATTGATCCATTTCCCAAAGTTACACTTCCTCCACTTGATTTCTAGAAAGTTTTAAAATAACCACAATTAAAACACACATGTATATTAGCCCCAGAATCTAACCACCAATCTTGATATTCAAAAGTAGAATTAATTTCAGGATTATACCTAAAAGATGGTCCAGCAATTTCTTCTTTCTCCAAAATCATATTCACTTGAGCATTATGACCTTGACTTCTTTGCTTATTGTTGAACCTTGGTTTATACTCATCCTTCTTAAAAAAACAATCTTTAGCATAATGATTGGCTCTTCCACATACATAGCACAACCTCTTGCCACTCCCTTGTCCCTTAAAATTATTAGCATTGGCTTGGTAGTTGTTATTATGATGTTTGCCATTTTGACCTCTAGATTTAAACTTAAGGTTGTTCTTGAAAATTTTGCCTTTAGGTCGAAAGTTATTCCTATTGTTGAAACTATTCTTATTCCCATTCTCCACCACATTTACCTTAGGCGTTTTCTCTTTTCCAGTTTCTAGATTTGATCTATGTTTCTCTTCCACCCTAAGTGTATTGATTAATTGAGTTAATGACAGATCTCCTTGTTTGTGCCTAAGACGCTTAGCAAAGTCATTCCAATATTGAGGTAATTTATCGATAAGGCAAGACACTTTAAACTCCTCACTAAAAGTTGCCCCTTTCTTTTCTACTTTTCTAAGTAGTTCTTGAAACTCATGAATTTGGTCTCCTACAAGTATGTCATCTTTCATTTTATAATCATTAAAATTAGAGACAAGGAACCTATCAATACCAAAGATTCTGCCCATATTCGGCCTCTGAGGTTTACCATAGTTCTGTTGCAGTTGAGGTGGTCGACTGATATACATCATATAAATGACCAGATAACACACTAAGGATTCTATTATAACAATGAAATTCGATTTGTTCGGGTGACAACCAAGATCCAACAAAATCCTGATCTTCTATGGCAGACATAAGACCCAACACGGTTAACCAATATCTTGTTTGTTTTTGCCATCTTTCAAAATTGTTACCAGTAAATTTTTTAGGTTTCACACTAACAGTTTCTTCTAAATTAGCCATTTTAAATATTTAAAGAACAAGAGAGCAAAGGAGTGTCTTAATCAGAATAACAATAAAACAAATACTAAAGTTATTAAATTTGAAATTGAAAAATAATTGCCAATAATTGTGACAAATTTTATACAGATCAAAACTAAACACAATAATTTATAACTTGAACAATGCTAATTAAATATCATGAATCTAAATAACATAATCTATCATGTGAAAATTTTATTTTACTCAACAAATTTCTAAGAATAATTAAAATAAATAAATAAATAAATAAATACCTACACATTAAACAGATTGAGTCCCAAAAAAAACAAAGTTACTGTTTGAAAATAGTAACTTTGAAAAAGCAAACTACACTATGTAAGAGTAATTCAATGTTTGAATTTGAAAAACAGTAACTTTGAAAAACGCAATCTCCACAATATAATCAATATTTGAATTTGAAAAACAAGAATCGTGCAAACCTACACAATATGATCAATGTTTAAAACAAAGTTACTGCTTCCGGGAGAAAAACAAACGCAATTAAAAAAAACGACAAATACAAATATGAAACACAAATAAATTTGAAACACAATTAATAAAGTTTATTTATAAACACAAATAATTAAATGTATCTTTTTAAAAAAATCGATTTGTTCAAGACCAACAATTACAATTATGAAACACAAATAAACAAAAGATTAAATATGTTACAGACATAACGACTTTAAATTGTTGTGGGAATTGAAAAATATTTATCTTAAATCAATTTTATAGAATAATATTAAAAACAAAACAGATTCTTTTAAAAAATAGGTTTTACAATTCAATATATACTATATATACATATATATAACAGAATAAGTAAAAGATGAAAGGATTCAGTAAATAGCCTGTGTGATTGTGAGAGACACATCAAAGACGCTGTCCTAAAGTCGTTATGCGCTCCCTCCGTACAGGTTCTAACGATCACAAACGACTCCAAGATACAACCCAAAAATTCACAGGAATCTGATATAATGCACAGTTATACCAGAAGAATTTGCCAAGTCTGTTTCAGTAATCCAGAAATATGGAAGATATAAAATACTGTAAAGAGAAGAAGGAGAGAGAGAGAAAACAGAGTACGTTGTTTTTCTTGAGTAAGAATCATATTTTAAATAGACTCCTTGATGTCTGTTGGGAACAGACGTACCCATTCATTTTTGAAAAACAAATACAAGTTTAAAATTCAAACAAATAATACTATTAAAAGAAATAAATAAATAAATACAAATAATAATAATAAAATAAAATAAATAAAGTTTTGAAGCTTTAGGAAATCTCCAACATAGTTGACATACTAACTATAGAATAATAGAAACAGAAGGCTTTGATGTAAAAAAAACCAAGTTGGGTTGGTAATTTGGTACATCTGAAGGCACTATAAATTGGTAATAGTTTGATTTGTTGCTGCATATATATGTAAATTGATTATAAAACTTGAATTATAATCAATTTTTTGGTTAAAAGCTGATTATAAGCTGATGATAATCAATTTTTTGTTAAAAAATGAAGTGGGTTGTAATCTGAGAAGTGGATTATAACCCACTTCCCAAAAGACCCCTGTCAACTATATTATTGTACGGCTAATGATATAAAAATAAAAATTTTGTACAGAATTCATATGCAAAAATGATGCAGATAATTTCATCTCAAATGCTCATTATTATGACTAAAAAATTTGCCAGTTACATTACATTATTATTATTTTTACATCGTTAGGCTGAACAATTTACTAAACAATGGAGAAGATGTCAGAGTTTATTTGTGTTTTCATTTTTTATTTTTAACAAAAAGCTGACAGGAAAACTTGTTTGAAAAATAAATAATGTTAAAAATCATGAAAAAAAGTGAGAATTGATTTGCAAAAGCCATAGTTATGATCTGGATCAAGAAAAAAAGCCATGGTGGAGGAACATACACTTGTCAATCAAAATATTATGTCACGTCTGTTATAAATACAAAAATTAAACATGAAAAGAAATACAAAATAAATATAATTTTACAAAATTCATTATAAATGCCTATTTCTAAAAAAGTTGATCTATTCTTATTTATCTATTCCTGGTATATCCATGAACTTCCAAAATCAGAAGCCTAAGAATGATCCAGAAAGATGCCTGTCCTCATCGATAAATCTACCGATTTTTTTCCTTCTATTTTTGTTTTTTTGTTGTTTCTTTTTTCTTTTGAACCTACATGAACAAATTGAAAGACCTCTCTACACTGTATATGCATAAAGTCACACTGCTAGAAAAGTACTGTTCAAAGATGTGGGGCAAACATCACATAGTGGGGTTTTAAATAAATAATTATAAATTAATAAGAAATTTTATAAATATTAATAATTATAATTATAATATTTTTTTTTGTGAATATATATTTGGGGGATGCACCAATAAATCTCAAATTAATAACTTATGCACTGTTTAGTCCTAAAAGTTTTCTTATAGACTGAAAGGTCCCATTACAATGTTAATAACATCAGATACAATGTTAATAACATCAGAGTCATGTTACAAACATTAGATTTCAAATATCTAATATTCATCAAATTTCAATAATGTTTGAAAATATAGGATAAAAAACATCTAATGTTCATCAGATTTCAATAAATTTTGAAATTATAGAATAAAACATCAGATCATTTACATCATTTACATCATGCTGATGTAAAAATGAGACTAAATGGAGCATAAAAAATTTTTTAGGACTAAATGGTTTAACGTTTCAAAAACTAGGACTTATGGGTAAATTTTCCGATATATATTTTTTCTCACTTCCATTGGGGAGAAATTTTAATATTTTTATAAATATTAAAATAATTTAATTTAATTGTGGACCTATAATCTAAAACCAACATTTTGTTAAAAAAAATTTTAAATACAAAAATATCACCATCACATTCTAATAAAAAAAAGTATATATTTTTTTATTTTATTTTATAAATATTACAGAACTAACCATTAATATACTTCAGCAGAATGGTTGCTTTCTCATGGGTCAAATTTTTTTCATGCAATCTGTGGGATCCACTTTTCTTCAATTATTGTTTGGCGAGATTCTCAACTTGGCCACTCATTAGGTCTGTTTTCTTTTTGAAAAAACTTAACATCATAGAAAATATATATATAAACAAAAACATAGCATATTTGTAAATTTAAACTTAACGTACTATGAATCACATTAACATAAATTTAATTCATACTTTTTATATAAATTTTATTTTTGAGATATTTTCTTAATGTATTTTTCTTTGTGCATAATATTACTATTCTTTTTTAACCAAAAAAAAAAAAAAAATCATATATCCAGAAAATTCATATTTACCAATAATATTTTTTGTTGTCCAGATTAATATTTACCAATCATCTTTACCAATAACATATGTGAATCACCTGAACATGGTCTCTCCATTCTGCTCCACTCTATTAAACAATCATATATCCAAAAAAAATATTATTGGTAGATATAGTTAATTTCACAATAATTGAATTTGTTAATCATATTTACCAACAATAAACAATTATATACGATCCAGTTCTGAAACCAAATCTTTAGAACTTAGAATCGGATTGATTTGAATAGTTCAACCATTTTTTAAACTGGAATTAAAATCGAAACTAATAAAAATTTATCAAATCGACGGTTTAGACCGTTTATTAGCTCTACTGATTTTTTTGAGCACGCTACCTAACTATTTAAATAGAAGTATACGACTAGTCCAGTTGGTTAACAAAATATCATTAAAAAACATATACCCTGCAATATGTTTGGAATTGAATTTTGATGGAGGTGGATTTTCTTGGCATGTTGGAGTAGGAAAGTATGAATTAAAGAAACAATGTGATGGACCCGACCCTAGTCACTATTATAGCCTCACAAATACATAGTTATAAATCCTGCAACTCATCACTCACTCCGATAGGGTTTTAGGACCACATGATTTGCACTTGTGCGGTGTAATTTTTTTCCCAAGTGCCAAACAAAGCTATGAGATTGAGAAACATACGAGAGAAGGGACATCAATTGACCCCATTAAGATTAAATTGCTTTCAATTATTTTATTCCATTTAAGAATAGACAACAGGACAAGATGGAAGTGATTTTCAATTTTAGCTTTTTTCAATCTCTGCAAATGACATTACAATTTTTAACCCATTTTTTAAAAAATAAATAAATAAAGATTTGACCATAGTCATTATTTAATTAATAAAGACAAGAATCTAAACAGGTTAAAGGGATAAAAATCTGTACAAATAGACTGATTTGGTACCACGGCACACCCGATTCACCCAAAAAACCACAGCACACCAGCTTAGGTGCCTTTTTTTCCACCCTCTCTATTTAGTAATATAAAAATAGAAAGGACCATCAATTTTTAATTATTTTAAAAAGTGTTACACTCAGTTACCTGAGTAATTATAGGTTAGTTTCATTGTTTATTTGAGCATATATTTTAAAATATTAATAAATAAAATCATAGATGACGTTTAATTCATCTAGATAAGAGCACAAAATATACGTACATATATTTATTTTGAAAACAAGTGACAGGGGTGACAAATGGGAGGTGGTGATCAAAAGTGATTGTTGACAATTAAAAATAATTGTTGAAGGTGATTGTCAATTGTCAGAGAAGTTGAGCTGAGGTGATCGAAGATGATTGCCAAAGATGGTTTTGGACAAAATGTGTCCCTTGAAGGTGGATGGCGGTGGTAGGAAGTGGTTGGCAATATCTAGAGGTGGTCCCCGATCGACAACGGTGGAAGGTGGCTGTGGTGTCCTTATGTGGTGAAGAGCGGTGGCAGATGTCTGGATCTTTTTTTTCTTTTTCTTCTGTACAAGTGAAGACATATTTAAATTTTGCAAACTGTTTACAAGTTTTTGAAAACAAATATTATTTTTAAAAATATAAACAAAAAACTATAAACACAAATTTTTATCAACCAACACATATTAATCAGTTTATCCATACAACTAGACTGACCCCATACCCACTTAAAGTGACTTCTTTTTTTTTTTTTTTGTTCCTTCCCCTATTTAATATAAAAATAGGCAGGACCATCAATTTTTAATTAATTTTTGAAAGTGTTACACTAATTTAATTGAGTAAATATAGGTTAATTTTGTTGTTAATTCAAGAATAGGAACATCATTTTCCAATAAAAATTGATAAAATCATAGATGGGACATTTAATTCATTTACCTAAGAGCACAGAATATATATATATAGGTATTTATATACATGGACCACTTAATGTTAAAAATCATATAGTTATGTTGGAGGCTGGTGCAAATGCTATGACAGTTCAATGATATACAGCTTCGAAGTGAAATTCTATCCAGTATACATGAACTTGATTGATTATAATTTATAGTTTTCGTTATGCTATCCAGTATGCATGAACATGATTGATTATTAAGCTTTGGTTATGTTGGGGCAGCTATTACAACATATTTTAGACTCTTTTATGTAGGCTCATGATGATGATGTTAAAGAAAGATGTAAGAAATAAGTAAATTTTCAATTAAAAAAAAACATCCTAAGCCTAGAAGCTCCCTTAATCAGTTTTTTGAAATCAGTATAATC
Organism: Camellia lanceoleosa; assembly: GCA_025200525.1. Lineage (NCBI taxonomy): Eukaryota > Viridiplantae > Streptophyta > Magnoliopsida > Ericales > Theaceae > Camellia > Camellia lanceoleosa. Next base: position 185,414,841 of record CM045759.1, on the reverse strand, counting down.
TTGTTTGGTAGTGTTTATAAGTTAACTTATTTCGCTTATTTGATTTTTCCTTTTTTTTAAAAAATTGACTGATGTTATTTAATTACAATTTTAAATTATAACTAATTTGATTTTTTTAGTTTATTTGGCCAAAAAAACTGTAATTTTCTTTAGTTACAATTTGCAACCTCTTTAGCTCATTTTAAACCCTTAAGTATGGACAAAATAATCCAGTCTCTTTTTCTTTAATTATAACTTTTTATGGCATCTTGGCTATTTAAACAACAGCAACAAAAAAGTAATAACTTATTTAACCAAAAAAAATTTTAATTTAATTTATTTTGTTTACAAATTATGAAAAAGTACACCAATATTTACAATTTATTTTAAAGCTTTTAAGTTGATAATCTAAAAAATTATGATTATAAAAACTAATTTATAAGCTATACCAAACCGGCCCTCTAATTGGCCTCAAATCATTTTACCAAAAAATGTTATTGCAAATAATAAAAGCTAAAATCTTAAAATTACAAATTTTAAATTGCACTAAGCAGCCGCCATTATTGTTCTCACTGGGGGCGCAATCTCAATAATTTCGTACATATTTGGTATATTAATTTTTACCGTTTATGTCAGATGGGCCATACATAAATAGTTTATTTAAAAATATCTAGTTAGAAGATTTTTAAAAATATATATAACGATCACAAGAATAATATAAATATGTAACAACAAAGAGATGAAACCGAAAATTTATGATCTTGTTGCGAGGAACCATGAAACCATAGATTTGGGTTTGCCTTATTTGATATTTACATTTTAATATGAGAGAATTTGAGGGTCTATGAAGTTCATCAAGGATCTCGTTTTAATGATTTAAACAATTTATATGTTATAAACCTCTCAATGTATATTATTCATGAAAAAAATTAAATCGATCCGATAATCGTAACTTTTTTTATTTTATCATATTTATCTCTAAAAATTGAATGGTTTATTTTCAAAAATATATTTGGCGTCCATCTTTTCGGAGACAAATGCAATAAAATGAAAAAGTCATGTTTATTTCTAAAAAAATGAATGGTCTATTTTCAAAAATATATCTGATGTTCATCTTTTCGGAGACAAATACAATAAAATGAAAATGTTATGATTATCAAATCAAATTAAATTTTTTCATGAATGATATATATTGAGAGTCTTAAAAATGAATTGTTCAGATCATCAAAACGAGATTTGTAGTAGATCCTTTGAACCCCTCAAATTTTTTTTATATTGAGATGTGAATATAAAAAAGTTCAATCTAGATTTAAACTCAACCCAAACTTAGATTTGTTTTGAAACAATCTTTTGGGACATTAATTGAGACAGCCACCGGAGTGGGTAAAGTGTTTTGAATCTCTAATTGAGGGTGGTGAAATGGGAAATGAGACATTTCTTATAAGGATTGGGCTTTTCTTATGTGGAGATCTTAACATAAGAGAACTTGACTATAGGGCCCATCACGAGTCTCGTTTTAATGATCTAAACTATTCATTTTGTAAGGCCCTCAACAGATAATCTCCGTGAAAAAATTTAGGTCATTCGATAATTGTAACTTTTTTATTTTATAGCATTTGTCTCTAAAAATAGATGATCTATTTCAAAAATATACTTGTCATCTATTTTTTCAAAAACAAATGCAATAAAAATGAAAAAGCTAAAATTATTGGATCGAACTAATTTTTTCATAGATATTACACTTTAAGAACTCTACAAAATGAACAATTCAGAAAATCAAAATAGGACTTGTGGTGGATCCTATAAACCACTCAAATTTCTCATATTAAAATCTCAACATGAATCTTTCTCGTAATTTAAACCATTCATAAAAGAACAATATGTTTCCTACATGCCTTGTAAACACTAATCCGTTATGTAAAACTTCATCAAACTTATATTCTTAATTTAGTAAAAGGAGGAGAAAAAAAAAAAAACCAAAATATGATGAAAATTAATAAAAAAATTTCTTTTTACAAATAAATACGTCATTAATTTTGAGTGAAAAGTATAGTAATGCGATTAGAATAGAAACAAAAGAAACTTAGACAAGGTGGTTGTTACGAAGATTGTATCTCATCAAGTCATACCTTGAAAAATTAAAATAGTGATTTTTTATTGCAAAAAATTGTTAAATGCACAACATATTATGCATGTATTCACAAAGTCTACTCTATTTGGAAGAGTATAAGCAAACCTACTTATATGTGGTATCATTGACAATAGTCTCTTTTTTGGATGGTAAAAATGATATAATTGAATCAATGAGAGATAATTATTGTTTATTTAATCTCATTTTTGAATTTCTATTAACGGATAACATTATTTAAAAAAGTGTGGCTGTGATGATACTATCATTAAATTCCTTTTTTAGCAGTTTTTTATCCTAAAAATGGGAAATTTTAAAGATCAAAAAAATTAAAATAATTGAATTTTTTTTCTATTGTTTTTGTCAGTGAACTTTTTTATGGTTTTTTTTTTTTTTTTTTTTTACTTCTAAACTTTTCTAAACTAGAAGACTTAAAAAGTAAAAAAGAAAATTATATAAAAAAAAATTTCAGTGATTTTTTTTCCCCCCCTCTTACCAAACCCAATCTTTGTGGTCCACATCATGTTAACCATCCATCTGTTTGTAAGGCCACCACCACATATGATAAAGAGATTGAAATGAAGTTAGAGAGTTGGATTATATATATAAAGGAAACCCTATATATATAAATCGTAGAAAGGTCTGGAAATCAGGCCACTGGGGACCGTTTGATGATGTAGATTGATTGATTAAGTTTACAAGTCCTTTTGTTAGGAATTGAAAGCCAGTATATTTCCCTAGCAGCAATCCAATGACTTGTACCACAGGACAATTTGTCCAAAACGAAACCAATACGTTCTTAAAATATAAAATTATTCAAAAATTTTACAATTGACCAAAAAAAAAAAATTTTAATTCAAATACCCTTTAATAACAAAATAAAATTATTATATTATCCTTATTTTCATCCAGTCATCACCAAATCCCTCTCGCTATATCACCATAATATTTTCCAACCTTCTTCAATAACACCAAATGCTTGTATACAATAATGGTGGTTCTGATCAAAAGTGGAGAGTGGTGCAATAGTCGGATAAAGTAATATTACTAGTTGAAAGAAAGTAGAAAATAAGAAATGTGAGATAGAAAAAAAAATTTTAAATAAAATAAAGTGTTTAACTTTACAAAAAAAGGTTAATATAGGTATTTGTGGAGGAAAAAAAAATTGTTACTAACATCATACACTCTATTAGTTTGATTTATCGTTGTTTAAAGAAGAGAGTCATTTATTATGTGATTAGAAACCTCGAAAAATGAGATAATTTTTCACAAACATAAAAGGAGAATTTTTATTTTTAATAAATCTCAAAAAATAAATTTATAATTTTTTCCTAAAATAAATATTAATTGATTGATATGGATCTTTAACCGTGAATATTGATTATGAAATGGAACTCTCCATTGCATCCATAAAATGGGAAGGAATTCAATGCTATATTATTATGTGATGCTTTATATCATATCATCTATCATGTAATTGATTTTAAATTTATTTGAAAAAAAAATAAACAATAATTTTATATGGAATTGATGAGGTAATATATTTTTAGTAACATGTAAAATATTTTATTAATCAAAATGTGCGTAAGTTAATTTAAATATTCAATTATCACAAAAACAAGATGTAAAGTATCTCATTAAATGGCATCCAATTTTGTTATAATTCTAGCATTGCTTTTTGTCCCAAATTTGAAAGTTTTCGTCAACTTACTCACGAGCAACGTAAACAAGTATACCAAAGGGAATAAACAAGTAATAAGACTTGTTATTTTAACCAATAATAATAAGGTGGTGTTTTGTTTTTTTTTTTTTTTTTTAGGTCTCCCAGGTATCCCCGCCAATCATGGAGACTAATCCTTCACGGGTTTGTAGGCACCTCAAGGCGTGACAACGCCAGTGATTTAAGGTCGCCCATGCCCAAGGTGGGAATCGAACCCCCGACACTTGGTTAAGGGAGGAGGAGTCCCTTCTACTCCACCACACCCCCTGGGTTAATACGGTGGTGTTACATGCATCAATTAGTGTACACATTAATATGTCAATTAGTGTTATGATATTATTATTAATCACATTTATTATACAAGTTATAAACATTTAAAATGATACAAATGATATTACAGCATCTATTAATATATTAATATGTATATTAATTAATATATATAGTATTGTTCATAATAATAAGGCTAAAGCACAACCTAAATTTACCTTGGGACAATGAATAATTTCTCCTATCAAAAGGCCATTTTGAAAGTTTTCATTAACACATACTCATGAGAAACGTAAATAAGTTTCCCACGAGGGCCACGTGTTTTTTTTTACCCCAATAATCTCTTATTTTAATCAGCAATTTTTTAGAGAAAAAAAAAAAAAGTTATTCTAAAAATAAGAAGAAAAACAAGTGTGTGAATCGAATTACGGACGCCAAGTTATCAAAAACAAAAGTATGACTTAAATAAAATAGATCACCAAAGTAAAATTAATAATGAACTTCACATGTCAAACTAAATAAATTAGTGGTATTATAAAACAATCAAAAATCATTTGATTTGAAATGGACTTGTATTCGATTTGTCTAAAGCGTGTTTGAGATTTTCTTATCATGTCAATAAATCAATTTAAACATATTTTAAAATTTATTAAATTTTAAAATCAATTTTAATCAACTCATTTTATTCCATTCAATAATAGCCAATATAAAGAATTAACTTATTTAAACTTAACTAGTCTCATATTGATTAAAAACTCGTTTGAGGTTATCATAAATAAGTTAATCTTAAAGCTAAATTAAAACATAATATTTGAGATGAGACGATTTTTACCCAAATGATCAGGTTCGATGTCCATAATCATCAAACATAGATAATAAAAAAGAAAATTAAAACAAACAAAATGACAGTCCATTCAAGTAGTGATGACACACTACTTTTGTACCGTGTAATAAACCAGATGAGAGATGGATATGCGTATGCCTCGTGTGTAGCAACCCATTCCACGTGGGTGACTTATTTTATTTGTAATAATTGTAAACTCACTTCTCATCTCTAGATACAACATACACACGGAGAGAGTGTGTGCGCCCACATGGCCATGGTACCGAACTGGTCTTGCAATTAAAAAGAAATAATGAGTGAGTTTGATTTTAATTTTTTAATTTTAATATTTTAAAGATTGAGTTTTTTATTTTTTATTTTTAATGAGTATTTTTAAAATTTTAAATAATTTTTTTATTTTCTTAAATGTACTTTACTTAAATATATCTAAATAGTAAAATATTTGTGAAATAATATTTTAAAAAATTAATAAATATAAAAAAATATATTGAACTTTCATTTTTTTGTATTTTTGGTATTTATTGAATTTTTTAAAAGATTTTTTTCACAAATAATATACTTTTTAAATATATTTATGTTAGGTGTGTCTAGAAATTTTTAAAAAATCTTTAAATGTTAAAAAAATTCATGAAGAGCAAAAAACTACGACAAAAAAAATATTTTAAAAAGTGTTTTCTGGAAATCAAAACCAAACAATAATATTATGAATTTAGATTTAACTATTTTGAAATTTTTTAAAATTATTATTTCTGATTTAAATTTATTCTATATATAAATTTTACACTATATAAATTTAATTTCAATCATACAATCACTCACTCAAAAAAATTGAATGATTCAAAAGAAAAAGAGAGATGGTTGGTACTATGTACATCTTTTTAATGTTTTTTAATTTGATATATATTTATAAGAAAAGATTATGATATACATATTATAATTAAAGAAAAAAATGACATATAATTTTAAATTTTTTGAGTTATAACTAAAAATTAAAAAAATAAAAAATCATAATAAAATAAAATATGAGATATAATTAAACATCTCATAAATTATAATTAAAATAAAATCATAATTAAAAAAAATAATATAGTAAAATTTTTCTATATTTTATATACATATAAGCAAACAAAAAAGTACAACACTGACTCCAAACTGTCAGTGTGATTGGAGAGATCTAGTTAGCTAGGTTTCTTAGTCCATATATGTTTTTTTATTTTTATTTTTATAATAATAATAATAGTAATAATAGTAGGTCAGATAAACAAGAAGCTATCAGGTAAATCTCGTAACTTTGTTCAACAGTGCTAGAGGCATCGAATACGAGGCCTTGAATTTGGCTCGAATGCCTTTTATTTATTTATTTTGTTTCCTGCTGTGTTAGTTAATTTTTTTTATTTTGTTTTTTGTTTTTAAGGGTGAGTTAAAATGTCTAATATAAAATATTAGACATTTCGCATCAACTTATCGTGTAAAATTATATGAAATTAATAAAATTTAACTAACAGTTTAATTGATCAGTTAATTTTATCACTTAATCAGTCCAACTTAATTGACTGATCAGTTAGACTGTTGGTTAAAATTCGTTAATTTCATATAATTTTGTACGATGAGTTTGTGTGAGATGTAGAGTTTTTTGGCACACCCCTACACATAACCACCTTTAAAAAAAAAAAAAAAAACCAACATAGCCTAACAAATAAAATAAAATAAAATAAAATAAATTGATCAGTCAATTTTATAACCCAATCAGTCTAACCCAACTCACTTGCAAAATGTCTAATTTTTTAGCACACCCCTTATACATAACCACCCTTGCAAAAAAAAAAAAAAAAGAAAAGAAAAGAGAGAAAAAATAAAAAATAAAAAACCAAATTAACACAGCTTTAGGGAAAAAATAAAATAAAAAAATCGAGGCAAATTCAAGCCCTCAAGCATTAATCTATTTATATGGAATCGGATTCTGTTTTGGTAGGAGAGATGACTGATTCTCTCCAATTAGGTCTATTCGATTTTCACTACCTTGAATCATTTATTTTGTAAACTTTTATACGTAAATTTATTCGTAAATTCTTTTTGATTGATTTGATAATTATAATTTTTTTTCCAATCATTCATTTTTAGAGAAAAAAATTAATTAAATTATAATTATGGAATTAAAATAAATTTTTTTTCATAAATTATTGACTGATACAAATTTTGAAGATGAATAAGTGGAATAATCAGAGTGAGAGGTATGCATAATAAAGAGTCCATGGGCCAATTGGACACAACCTGTCCTAGTAGAGACACTGGGCATATAATACATACTCCAAAAGGAGATATGTATCACAGAATTTCACATACATATATACATATATCATATATGTGTGTCTGTGAAATTTTGGAAGAACATGACATTTGTCTGGCCTCATCTAGCTTTTTAGCAACCGCATAGAATTAGAATACATAATGTGCATAAAAAGTATATTTTGGGATTAAAATTTATTTGAAATATAACTTCCATCACACTCTAAATAAATTTCAAGTAATACTAGGATCCCAAATTTCTATAGAGATTTGTAAAGGAAAAAAATGAGAAAAAATTGAAGTGAAAGATTTTTTTTGGTGTGTTGAAAGTCTTTGTTGATCAAGTAATTTAAGATTCAAAATTTCCATCTTAACACATAAAGATTTTCTCTCTAAAAGGACTGCTACTGTTGCTGTTTAAGGTGTGCACTTGGATGGGCTTTCTACTAAATGGGTCATGGCAGGCCTTAAATACTGGGCTTTCTGGGCATTAATTTCAAAAAATTACCATGTAGTCCTATGTAGGGGATCTATTTTCCTTCTAATCCCAATTTATTTTTAATAGAGTAATATGTCCACAATTTTTTAAGTTTTATACCTAGAGGTCCCGTTTTTTATTTTCGTATCTTTAAATCATTGTTTTACTCTTTGTTTTGAGATCTATATATACGTGAAAAATTAACTTTTTGTTCCGTTTGAAAAAAGGAAATCAAATCATCGTCTCTGCGATCTCGATTTCTCTTGGTTGTGTCGATCTCATTGTGCTGTCTGGTCTATCTCATTGTGCTGTGAGGTGGATCCGTTGTGTAATCAATCTCGCTGTACAGCGATATTTTATGCACGTTCTCTCTCTCTATCTCTCAGATTCCGTGATAGATATATGTATGCATGTATGTATCTGTCGATACATAGATATACATATATATGTATTTATATATATATATATATATGTTTGTGTGTGTATGTGGTTTGTATTTGTCGATACATATATGTATGTATATATAGATAAGCAAATTTATGGATATGTGGTTTGTATAGCGACCTGCCTTTTCCCATTTGATTAGTGTATCCTGACTTATGTTCCAGAGATTCCGTTGTTATCGATTGTTGTTGTCATCCTTTAATTCTATTTGATTGAGTTTTAGGATGTGTTTGGCGTGTTTTAACAGTGGGTTGAATCGAGTCAAGATGTTTGTCGCTCAATTTTAGCCTTCCGCCGAGCGACATTTCGCCGAGCGGAGTTTACACCCTTCCAAAGATTTTTTTTGGTTCCGCAAAACTTCGCAGTAAGATTCTACGCCGAGCGGGCATATTTGCGCCGAGCGACATTGTTTTTAGTTCTTACGCCGAGCGGTGTTGTACGCCGAGCGGACCTGCTCGAGATTTAAAGGCAAAGAATGATTTTTAGGCGCTTTTTCATTCTTTTGATCTCAAACCCTAAAGTTCGACTTTTCTTCTTCTCTAAACACCTTTTACCCTAGGTTTGATCTAGTTAGGGTGTGTTTCTACCCTAGTTCCTTTACAAAAAAGGTAGAAGAGAGAGGGCTTTCATTTAATCTCGAGCATTGTTGGATTTGGAGCACTTTGAAATTTGGGCAAACATCTTCGCTTCTTCTTTTGGGTTCATCGCTTTGAGGTAGGGATTTCTACCCTTGTATAATGCTTTTAATCCTAAGTGTTGGTGTTCTAGTATGTGGGAGGTGGTTTAGTAATTCGGGAGAAATCTTAGGGTTTTGTCATAGATTAATTCATGTAATTAATTTAAAAAAAAAGGAATTGTGTATTGGGTTAAATTCATGAGATTTGGGGAAATTGAGATTGGTTGATGTAGTTGAATATTTAATCACCATATGTGGACTTGATAACGATATATATTGTGATATTTATTTCTCGCTAGAAATAATCGCTTGGGCTATCGGTGGAGGATAGCCATTGATTGTTGTAGACCTTGCGCGCTTAGGTATAATCGAACTAAGTCACATATGTTGACCGTTGAATTAGTACGTAACATTACTTGTATTGATTGTGTGTTGCATATGGCAATTTGTATGTTTCATTGCATATGCATGATGTTTGGAGGAGATAGGGATGAACTCCACGGTTTAGGGAAGATAGGGGATGGACCTCTAAACCGGATTTGTTTGGAGGAGATAGATGAACTCCACGGTTTAGGGAAGATAGGGATGGACCTCTAAACCGGATTTTGTTTGGGAGGAGATAGGGATGGACTCCATTAGCATCACTTTTATGTGTGCTTATTTATATTGAAGTGTTTTATTGATACAAAGACTAAAATGTGTATCAATTGGAGAGTATGGAAGTGAATTGATTATGATTGATACAATACCAACTCGTGTATTTGTTATGATTAGGTCTAACTTGAATTGTTATTCTGTGGAATTGGAAGTGTTGTTAATAAAAGATGAAACCGTTGAGTTATTTGGCCGTGTTCGAGCCATAGATGAAAAGTAAGATGTGCCATAGACAATGTGTCATAGGCAATATAGACATTCGTGTCATAAAAAGTGTAATCGATTATAGTGTGTTAACCATGTGTTAGATGCTAATGCTTTAGTTATTTCTTATGCTCGGCTTAGTATTTCATCGGGTCAGGCTCACCCTATATGGGAACTTCATTTTCGTGTTCAAAGTGTTCATTACCTCCAAGGACATAGCTTGGGAGGATGTGGACTTGAAGACTTGCTTTATATGTTTTTATTTATCTTTATTTGAACTATGTAAATTTTCAAGCCTAGGGCTTTATTTGTTTTGAGTTAGAACTCATGAATTTGTGTCCAAGTGTTGGCTTGGCTTATAAGATGTAAGTCTGTAGGGCATTTATTTGATGTCTCATTCTATATTACTCGATGATTTAAATACTATGTCAGATTCTTTTAATAATGCATGCCATGTTTCGGTTTAATTTTGAGGCGCTATAACTTGGTATCGAGCGCATCGGTTTGAATACTTTGGGTACGTGGGAAGTGATTAGAATCACAATGGGTTCGCCTCGCTTGATAGAGACTTAGTGTAATGATTGCATGCTTATATGATAACATGTTTATGTGACTATGTGGGTATGGAATGTAGTTTCTAGGATGTTGATTGACCCTTGAGTCTCTCGAATGTCTTGTTGGAAAGGCACTTGATCAATGTTGTTTCCAACCGAACTTTAGCGACGCCCTCGGACCGTCATTATCCAGAATGAAATTGAGGTGCTTATGTGATTATGTGCTTACGTGGTGTGAATTATTGTTGTCCAATGTATTAGGACGCAAGTGTTATAATTTTGGCACATTATTTAGAGTGCTAACGCCTTTGTTTCCTTCATTAGGATGTCGTGACGAGGGCACAGAGGGTCGTGGTAGGCGTGCTAGGCAGAAGTGCCTATACGGAGGAGATACCGGCAGTAAGAGGGTGTTGGCTAAGCCAATGTGGCGAGCCATGGGCAGCCAGGTATGGGCTTTGGCCCAAGAGATAGCCGGAGCTTTTAGGAATCGCTGGGCATTCTTAGGGCTCGTAATCGTGCTCAGTGGTTGTGGCGTATGCAGGCCTTCTTTTCTCGAAGAGGGAATTCTTCCTGCCTCAACCGGACGTGTTTGTAGGTGATCCTAGCGAGCCGCTTAATGCGCATTTAATGGCTCGAATGCATAACTAAAACGCTTGAGATGCTAGGCATCGAAGACGAGGGTTGAAGGTGACCTTGGCATCGCTCCAAATGCGGAGATGCGGTCGCTGGTGGAAGTTCACCAAGGGTCGATTGGAGTTACGTGGAAGGCTTTTGTTGATGCTTTTCAGAGAAGTACTTGTCTCCAAACTGCTCAGAGAAGTTGAGAGATCAGCCGCCATCTTGAGCGTAATGCTTATCTGTGGCGAGTTTGAAGCGGCATTCACTAGTTTGTCGTGTTTGCACCTCGAGTTGGTGGCAACCGAGGAGCGCCACGCATTGAGTTTGAGAAGAAGTTGAGGCGTGGCCTCACGCCGAGAGTTGTTGGGTCTATGATTAGGGATTTCGGCATTGGTTGATGCAAGCCCCACACCGAGATTATGATGCAGAAGAGTGGGAAAAGCGAAGGCTCCAAGAGGAGTCGATGGCCAGAGTGATGGCAGAGGCGAGAGGTTTCACCTCAGCCTCGTGAGTAGTTTTTCTAGATCCACTTTTCCCCGCCGAAAAGTGCTAGTTCTGGGAAAGGCAGTCGTGAGACATTACTGTTTAAGTGTGGTCACCGGGCCACAAGTCTCCGCTTTGTCCTCGAGAGGAGGAGTTCAGAGGGCAAGATCTTCTTCTACCGATCTCGTGAGCTGTGAGTCGAGTAGAGGTCACCGCCCTCTTGTTTTCAAGTAAGGTCACCGGCACATGAAGAGGTTTTGCCCATTTGGGTGGCACACCCTGCATATCGGTTCGAGGCAGACTCAGAGTCGATGCCTACTCGGCGGCCTGTCAGCCTTGAGGGCCAACCAGGGGCTTCTTCGTCCCAATCAGGCAATGCCTTCGCCCGAGGTGAGCGAGTTGATCAGAGGTCATCCGCTGGCGTGTATCGTTATCTGCAAGCAGATCTTATACCACTCCATCTGTGGTTAGAGGTACCTTTTTGTTTTGCAATTCAATTGTTAGTGTATTGATCGACACGCGGCCTCATTCCTTTGTGTCTGGCCGATTTGCATCTATTTTGGAGTTGGAGTTAGCTCGCTAGCATCTCCTATTTGTGTAGTGTCGCCTTGGGGTGAGTTGATTTTGAAACAAGGTGTTAGGGTTGTGATATAGAGGTCGATGATCATAGAATCCCTTTCTCTTTGTAGTTATGCCCATGAAGGGCTTCGATGTTATTTTGGGTATGGATCGTTATCATCATACCGGCATTTATTGATTGCTACCGCCGAGGGTAACTTGTTGTACGCTTAGCGGAGAACGCTTTTCATTTTCTCGGGGACAGGTTGGTAGTGTTTTGCCACCGAGGTATGATCCATGAGGCGAGAGTGAGCTTAGTAGTTTACTTGCTAGTCTTGCGATTAGTGAGGATGTTGAGACTGATTGTGTTACCGAGGGTGGTTTGTGAGTACTCTGACGCCTTTCCCGAGGATCTAGTCGGCTTACCACCGATCGAGAGATTGAGTTTTCTATTGACTTAGTGCCTGTGACGGCCGATTTCTATGGCACCTTATCGTTTTGCCCGCCGAGCTAGTTGAATTGAAGATTCACTCCGTGAGTTGTTAGATAAGGGTTATATCCGCCCTAGTGTTTCACCGTGAGCGCCAAATTTTCGTTAAAAAGAAAGGTGGTGCTTTGAGACTTTGCATAGATTACCAAGTTGAATCGGGTGACGGTTAGAATAAGTACCGATGCCTCGATAGATGATTTGTTCGATCACTGAAGGGTTCCGTTGTTTCTCTAAGATAGACTTGAGATCGGGTTATCATCACGCTGAGAGTCGTGAGGAGGATATTCCAAAGACGGCATTCCGTGACGCCATGGCCACTACGAAGCTTCGGTGATGCCGCTTGGGCTCACTAATGCACCAATGGTGTTTATGGATTTGATGAACCGAATCTTCCGAGAATTTTTGGATCGCTTTTGTGGTCGCTCTTCGTGACTACATTTTGATTTATTCATCTTCGTAGGAAGAGCACGAGGAACACTTGAGAGTGGTGCTAGAATTACTTAGAGCCCATAAGCTTTATGCTAAGTTTGGGAAGTGTGAGTTCGCCAGAAGAGGTGAAGTTCTTAGGCCATGTAGTTTTGAAGGGGTGTCTGCTGATACATCCAAGACGGAGGCAAGGCAAGATTGGGCACAACCTAAGAGTGTATTTGAGATCCGCAGCTCGATTAGCTGGTATTACCGGTTTGTGAAGGATTTCTCCTGTTAGCTTCACTGCTGACTAGATTGACTCGGAAGGAGTCAAATTTGTTTGGAGTGAGACTTGTGAAAGGTCATTTCAGAGTTGAAAGTTAGATTGACCACCGCCCGGTTTTGATTATTCCTAGAGAGGGTTGGGTTATTCATCGTGACGCCTCACGAGAGGGTCTGTGTGTTGATGCAAGAGGGGAAAGTGGTTGCCTATGGCTCACGCCGCTGAAAATTCACGAGAAGAATTACCCCACGCATGATCTAGAGCTAGCAATGTGATATTTGCCCTAAAAATTTGGAGACATTATTTGTATGGTGAGAAATTTGAGGTATTCTCCACCATAAGAGTTTAAAATATTTGTTCACTCGTAAAGACTTAAATTTGAGGCAGAGGAGGTGGATGGAGTTCATTGAGGATTATGACTTCGAGTTGCACTATCATCCGTGAAGGCCAATGTTGTGGTCGATGCCCTTAGCGTAAAATCATGGTGACGCTGCAAGATAGCCATCCCGAGTGGGAGATGTTGGGTATCGCTGGGGAGTTTGATTTGCATTTGGGCGAATCCGCTGAGGTCATGACCTTGTTTTCGTTGTTGCACGCCTACACTTGTGACTCGAGTGTTAGAGGCTCGAGGGTGATCTTGAGGTAGAATCTCTCCGAGAAAAGATTTCCATTGGGAAGGTTGAGAAGGGTTTGACGGTATCCCGACCGAGCGTGAGATACCGAGATCGCCCTGTTTGTACCGAATCTTGCCGTGAGGAGGTACTCCGAGAGTTTCATCATTCGCGCTTTGCGTGCATCCGGAGGTACTAAGATGTATCGATTTGGGCCGCCAGCTTTTGGTGGCGGGGTATGAAGAGATGTGGCGCCAGATCTAAGTGCCTTACTTGTCGCCAAGTGAAGGCCGAAAGCATCGAGACCCGGGTTTGTTGCAACCCTTGCCTATTGCCGAGTGGAAGTGGGAGCATGTCACTATGGACTTCGCTGGGTCTTCCAAGACTCACGAGGTAGTGATGCTATTTGGGTTGTGGTAGACCGGCTGACGGTCAAGACTTCATTCCTATGCGTGTTAGAGATCCCAGAGATCATCTTGCCGATTTGTATGTTCGGGACATAGTGAGGTTGCACGGGTCCCAAAGGACGATCGCCTCCGATAGAGATCCTCGCTTCAACGCCAGTTGTGGCAGAGCTTGCAGAGTGCTTTAGGCACTAAGTTGACCCTTAGTACGGCTTATCATCCTCAGACCGACGGACATCCGAGCGCATTATTCAGATCTCGAAGATATGCTTCGAGGTCGGTTCTCGACTTTAATGGGTCGGGAGAAGCACTTGCCATTAGTGGAGTTTGCTTACAACAATAGCTTTTCTAGTATCGATGGCACCGCTTGAGGCCTTATATGGCCGTAATCGTAGATCTCCGGCTTGTTGGGCCGAGGTGGGTGATGCACCTTTGTTGGGTCCGGAGTTGGTAAGGAAACGACGGAGAAGGTTGAGCTTATCCGTAGGAGGCTTGTTATGAACCCAAAGTCGCCGTAAATCTTATGCCGTAGGAGGAGACCTTTGTTGTTTGAGGTGGGTGATCATGTCTTCGAAGATATCACCCAAACGAGGTTTGATGAGGTTTGGGAAGAGCGGAAGTTGTCCTCGGTTTATTGGGCCTTTGAGATCCTTGAGAGGATTGGCGAGGTCGCTTATCGCTTAGCTTTGCCTCCGCAGCTTATCCTGAGTTCATGACGGTTTCATGTGAGTATGCTTAAGTATGAGCGATCCGCTACATGTACCGGATTGGACCGATGAAGTTGTTGATGAGGATGTCTCATATGAGGAGAGACGGTTCGAGTCTTGGATAGGCGGGATCAAGCATCATGCGTGGCAAGACTATCCCTTTGGTGAAAGTTCTGGAAGCATCACGGAGTGGAGGAAGCCACTTGGGAATGTGAGTTGGAAGTCCGTGAGAAATATCCGGATTTATTTATTGATTTGTAATCTTGTATCTAGATTATATAATATTGTTGAACTTAAGAGCTTTATATATGTCTTAAGTTGGAAAACATTGAGAAATGTTTTGGTTTGTGGAATTATTTTAAAACTTGCCATATTTTGGAAGTTTATTGAACATTGCATATGTTGGTTTGTTATTGGATATCATGGAATTAATTATGATATGAAAATGAGAATCTTGTATTTCAAAAATATTGAACTTGAAAGGAAATTGCATACCGCTAATGCAAAGTTGAAAGATATACTGCTTTTTACATATTGTGAGATGCCTCTTGATAAAGCGATGAAGTGACCGTATTGGGTCAAGTTGTTTATTGCGTGTTTTATATCATTGGGAATTGGGAAAACTCATTTTACAAACCTATGCTTAATTTCGGGACTAAATTCTTTTAAGGGGAGGTTATAGCTAATTCCGCCTTTTTCCCATTTGATTAGTGTATCCTGACTTATGTTCCGTAGATTCCGTTGTTATCGATTGTTGTTGTCATCCTTAATTCTATTTGATTGAGTTTTAGGATGTGTTTGGCAATGTGGGTTGAATCAGTCAAGATGTTTGTCGCTCAATTTTAGCCTTTCCGCCGAAGTGACATTTCAAGGCCGAGCGGAGTTTACACCCTTCCAAAGATTTTTTTTTGGTTCCCGCAAAACTTCAGTAGAATTCTACGCCGAGCGGGCATATTTGCGCCGAGCGACATTGTTTTTGTTCTTACGCCGAGCGGTGTGTTGTACGCCGAGCGGACTGCTCAAGATTTAAAGCGGCAATGATTTTTAGGGCGCTTTTCATTCTTTTGATCTCAAACCCTAAAGTTCGACTTTTCTTCTTCTCTAAACACCTTTTACCCTAGGTTTGATCTAGTTAGGGTGTGTTTCTACCCTAGTTCCTTTACAAAAAAGGTAGAAGAGAGTGAGGGCTTTCATTTAATCGAGCATTGTTGGATTTGGAGCACTTTGAAATTTGGGCAAACATCTTCGCTTTCTTCTTTTGGGTTCATCGCTTTGAGGTAGGGATTTCCTACTCCTTGTATACGTTTAATCCTAAGTGTTGGTGTTCTAGTATGTGGGAGGGGTGGTTTAGTAATTGGGAGAAATCTTAGGGTTTTGTCATAGATTAATTCATGTAATTTAATTTAAAAAAAGGAATTGTGTATTGGGTTAAATTCATGAGATTTGGGGAAATTGAGATTGGTTGATGTAGTTGAATATTTAATCACTCATATGTGGACTTGATAACGATATATATTGTGATATTTATTTCGCTTAGAAATAATCGCTTTTGGGCTATCGGTGGAGGATAGCCATTGATTGTTGTAGACCTTGCATGCGCTTAGGTATAATCGAACTAAGTCACATATGTTGACTTGAATTAGTACGTAACATTACTTGTATTGATTGTGTGTTGCATATGGCAATTTGTATGTTTCATTGCATATGCATGATGTTTGGAGGAGATAGGGATGAACTCCACGGTTTAGGGAAGATAGGGGATGGACCTCTAAACCGGATTTGTTTGGAGGAGATAGGGGATGAACTCCACTTTAGGGGAAGATAGGGATGGACCTCTAAACCGGATTTTGTTTGGGAGGAGATAGGGATGGACTCCATTAGCATCACTTTTATGTGTGCTTATTTATATTGAAGTGTTTTATTGATACAAAGACTAAAATGTGTATCAATTGGAGAGTATGGAAGTGAATTGATTATGATTGATACAATACCAACTCGTGGTATTTGTTATGATTAGGTCTAACTTGAATTGTTATTCTGTGGAATTGGAAGTGTTGTTAATAAAAGATGAAACCCGCTGAGTTATTTGGCGTGTTCGAGCCATAGATGAAAAGTAAGATGTGCCATAGACAATGTGTCATAGGCAATATAGACATTCGTGTCATAAAAAGTGTAACCGGATTATAGTGTGTTAACCATGTGTTAGATGCTAATGCTTTAGTTATTTCTTATGCTCGGTTTAGTATTTCTCATCACTGGCCAGGCTCACCCTATATGGGAACTTCATTTTCGTGTTCAGCGGTTCATTACCTCCAAGGACTTAGCTTGTGAGGATGTGGACTTGAAGACTTGCTTTATATGTTTTTATTTATCTTTATTTGAACTATGTAAATTTTCAAGCCTAGGGCTTTATTTGTTTTGAGTTAGAACTCATGAATTTGTGTCCAAGTGTTGGCTTGGCAAGATGTAAGCCCGTAGGGCATTTATTTGATGTCTCATTCTATATTACTCTGATGATTTAAATACTATGTCAGATTCTTTTTAATAATGCATGCCATGTTTCGGGTTTAATTTTGAGGGCGTTACAGTTTGTGCTTGGCAAATTTTGTTTGTTTGATTTTGATTTTGTTGATTTTGTTTGTCGTATAGTGTAATGTGTTTTGAAGTTGTATTTTGGAATTGTGAATTCTGGTATTTTGATACTGATATGTTGTAAGTGTATAATTTTGCAGTTTGGAATTGTGAATTGTGCACTATTGGTATTGATATGTTATAACTGTATAATTTTGCAGTTTGGAATTTGTGAACAATTGTTTGTTGGTTTGTGATTTTGTAGTATGGAGGGGTGTTTCATGTTAATGTGCAAATATAGTAATTGTTGTGCTGCTATTAAGATTAGTGAGGGATGTAGTTATGATGAAATTGTTGAGAAAATATGTGGAAGTTCAAGGAGTTGAGTGTTGGTAACTTTTGTTTGTTTTTCTCTGTTCCTGGATATTCTAATTGTATTGTTGAATGTGATGATGATTTGGGAAATATGCTGTCAATGGTAGGTGGTAGTGGTTGTCATGTTGTTGATGATATTGTGGGGGATAAGAGAGTGGTGGAGGTTTATGGTAATTCTTGTAGGATTGATTCTCAGAATTTGTGAGAGTTCTTTGTGAATGATTGTGATGATATTGGTGGTTTGTTGCGTAGTTTTTATCTAGAACCGAGAGAGTTTTATCGCCCCGCTAGTTGGAAGGATTATACATAGTGTTGGTCAAGAATTTGAAGGTGGAGTGCCAGATTCCGCATTGCATTGGCTAAGTATGCGCTTGAGTGCGGTTTTGCAAAGGAATTATTTGAAGAACGATGCAACAAGAGTAACCGAATGTGTGATGAAGTCGCTACGTTGTAAATGGTTTGTGCATGGAAGGGTGTTGATGGATTCCGGTTTTTTTTATAATGAAGTTGGATAATGTGCATACTTGTGGGGTTGCTCAGAGATCTTGTAGCAAAATGGTTGGTTCTAGACTTGTGTCCGATATTGCAAAATGATATTAGTGATAATCCGCTGACTCGCCCTATTGAAGTTAAAAAGTTGAAGAAACAATATGGTATAGATGTTTTTATGGGGTTGCATGGTTAGGAGTTGATAAGGCAAGAGATGGGTTGTTTGGTGATTTTGCAACTTCTTTTGACCAGCTTTGATGGTACCTTGAGACGGCTATGAGAACGAATCTGGGAAGTGTGTTTGAATTAGATGTGGATGAAAGTAGTGGATGTTTTCGGAGGTTGTTTGTGGCATTTCATGGATGTTTGTATGGCTTTCAATTTTGTCGTCCGGTGTTGTTTGTTGATGGTACATTTTGAAGGGCGTTATAAGGGCATTTGCTTGCAAAGAACCTCAAAGGATAGTAATCAAGGTATATATTTATTTGCGCTAGTATAGGTTTGGTTTGTCGCTGTGTTATTGTATTGTGAGTCTGCTAATTTTTGCAGTATCATGAGTTTACGTTCGTATGTCTGATACCTTTGGCTTTTGCGATTGTTGACGCTGAAAATCAAGATAATTGGATGTGGTTCTTAAGTCAGTTGTTAAAGGCTGTTGGTTCAGGCCGGAGATTGACTTTTGTGTCGGACCGTCAACATGGATTGTTAGATGCTCTTTCGGTGTTTTTCTCCAATGCACATCATGCTTATTACTTGAATCATTTGAAGAGAAATTTTATTGACAAATTGGTGGGACTTCGTACTACCTATAAGCTGTGTTTGATGAAAATATTAGTTAAATGTGCTTATGCGCCAACGGTTGCTTCTTTCCAACATTATATGGAGAAATTGAGGCGTATTGCTGGGAATGGTAGAGTTGATAATATGTTGGATGGTTTGCAAAATGATAAGTGGGCCAATGCATTTTTTAGAGGGAAACGATATGGTGAGATGTCATCTAATGCTGCCGAGTCTTACAATAATTGGATTGGTGGGGCCCGTGAGTTGCCTATTACTTGTATGGTTTATATGATTAGGGTTCAAATCATGACTCAATTGTCGGATAGAAGAGCTGAATCTAGAAGATGGACTACGAAATTGTGTCCAGTTATGGAAAAGAAGTTGGTGGACTCTTTGGAGCTAGCTAAGTCTTGGGATGTGATTGTTACTAGTGATACTGTGCTTGAGGTTCATTCTTCTATTTCTTTTTATGTTGATATTGGTAGACAGACTTGTTCTTGCCATGAATGGCAATTGAATGGTTTTCCTTGTTGTCATGTCGCGCATGCTTATGAGTAGTGGTAGAGATGTGTATGGTTTCATTAATCCCTTTTTTCATATAGATTGTTTTAGAGAGTCATACAAGGAATTGCTTATCCAAAGGCCTTCAAGTGAGAGATTTGACTTTGATGGTGCCAAGAGTTCGGTTATCAAACCTCCTATAACGAAGAAGCAGGCGAACAAGAAGAAGAGGATACCTTCTAGGTGAGAATGTGAAGCAAATCAAGTGTGGAGGTGCTTGAAATATGGGAATTGCAATAAGAAGACGCAAGGTCGCTATTTGAGGCCACAATCTATTCTTTTGTATTTGTATTTAAATTTGAGGAATTATGATAATAAAAAATGTGATACTTGGTATTATGGAAGTAATGAATAAAGTTGGTTGAATTGTTTTTGTTTGTTGATGTGTTCTTTACTTATTGAAGTTGTTTTGTAGCACTAGTTTTGTTTTTTATTTTGTGGAATGCAGAGAAGGTTGTTGAAAATTTCTTATTAAAACAATATAATATGTAAATGCAGCTCATATTTTATAGCGACAAAATCAGATAATTTTGCGCTTTTAAGAATTATTATAAACAACTCGATGGAACCGCATAATTTTGCGCTTTTAAAAATTATTAGAAACAAGCTGATGAAACTGCAAAATTTTGCAGTTTGAAGAATTATTAGAAACAACCTTTACTGTATGAAAATATATGCAACCAGAAACAAGTAGACAAACAATCAGAAGAACAACCACAATAATAATAACGAGAAGAAGAGCAACAACACCATCTATCATTTTCACCATAACCATAATAACCAGAAAAAGATCATTCCCAAAAGTATATAAAGTACTTGTCACATGTTAAAAAAGAAAAATAAAAAAAAGTACAAAGATATGTTCCCTTGAATATTTGTATTGTCAAGAAATTTGTTCATTGTTTCTATGGTTTGTTCATTGTTTCTATGGTTTGGTATGTTTTGTCAACATTTGGTAGTGCTCGAGTTTCCAAGATCGGTTCTCATCATTGAGGAATTGATTGATGATTCGTGCTCAAAATTTGACCCACTCAGTTGGACGAAGTTTTTTCTGCACAGGTTGCCAGTTGAGATATTGGTTGATAACATTGCAGACAGCGATTGCACAATCATTCCTGCAGTGTTTGAGATGAAGTTAATTAGTTAGGTGAAACTGCAAAATTTAGCATATTAGAAGATTAGTTTATGGATTTTGTATCTTACGAGTGTCGGGTTTGTTGTGGGCATTCCTCAATTGATGCAATTTCTGTCTCGCACTCTTGAGATGATAACATGTTTCCCTGTTTACTGAGTAATGCTTTATTCCATCTTAGTTGATGTTGTTGCTACAAAATAGTTAGTGGGTGTTTTTGTTAGTTATAGTGATGAGTTGATATGTTTGTAAAGGAATGGAAATAAGTATGAAATTTTATTTTAATTTACAATTTGCTTTGCAATTTCAAAGTGCTTGTTGTGGCAATCTTTTGCTGGTCTCAAAGAGTCATAGTGTCTCCATATTCCATCAGCATTGTCAAAGACCACAATTGTCCAATAATTGTCATGGTTGATTGGGAAATGGATATATCTGTTTTTCATTGCTTCTGAAAAATGGCTGTCCATTAGTTTTTCTCTCAGTGCTTGATCTTGGTTTTGTAGTGGAGTCTATAAGTTATATATATGTTTGAAATATGTTATAAAACTATGTAGTAATACATGTTGAGAAAGTAGAAAATTTTGCAGTTGTAAGGTATATTAAGTTTTGCTTACATTGATGAGTGTTGAGAAAACGTAAGATCTTCCAGCATATGGATTGCTTGCAAAAACTAGATCGTTTTTCTCAAATTCTTCAATGGTTGGTTGGAGTGCCAATTGCTTTTCTGCGAAGGCATCAATGACCAAACATGTTATATATGAGAATGTGTTAGGTTTGTGGAATAGGTTATTGAATATGTACAAAAACCGTAAATTGTGCGCTTGGAGACCTACATTCCCATACAAGGGTTCTTTGTTGGTCAATCAAGATATATCCGAAAAGTATATGCGGTTTTCATTTTCACGCCAAACCGCATATAAGCACTTGATTGTGTGTTGTTGATGAGTTGAATTTGGTCTTGGTCTTTTTTAGATAGGCTATGCCAAACCTTGTTTGTTTTGCGGCATGAAATGGCGAGTGGCTTGTTTGGGATTGATTCTTCTTGGAAATCATCATCACTTTCCAATACTTGAAGTTTTGTCTTCTCTTGATTGGCATGCTGTTTTGGGTTTGTTTCAGCAGCAACTACTTTCTCTTGGCCAATATGTTTTTGCATTTTTTCTTTCTGCTATTGTTTTGTTTCATGAGCACCCTCTTTTTTGTTGTCATTCTTCTTCTCTTTTTCTTCATCGGTACCCTAGGTTGGTTTGGGTACATCAGCAGCAGTTTGTGTCTTGTTTCTTGCATCTTCTTTGGGTTTGGTCATTGGTTGGTATTCAAAATCTAGGTCATGTGCTTGTTTTCTTGATTTTTGTTTGATTCTCTTGACCATGGATCTTTGTTGGAGACTGCCAGTTTTTTTGGTGGACATTTTCTTCAATTGATCTTCTTTTTTACGCAATTCAACCATGAATTTTTGTTCTATTTCTTGCATTTGTGCTCTCATGGCTGATATGAGCTTGTCATTGTCGTCCTTTTTGGTTGGTGTTTGTGGTTGGTCATGACCTATAAAAATGTTGGATTGTATTTTGGTTAGTTTAATGAAATTTTGTAGTATGCTTTAGTATTAGACAATAGTTTACCTTGTGCATGAAATATGTCAAATTTCTTTTGCAGTTCTTCTTGTTGGTTTGTCAGTTCTTATTCATTGACTTCTTCTTGTTGGTTTGTTTGTTGTTGTTGTTGTTGTTGTTCTTGTTGTTGGTCTTCTTCTTCATCAAGGTCTTCTTGTTGATCACATTTTGTTTGTTGTCTTTCTTCTGCTTTATCATTGTCTTGTTGTTCATCAGGTTCTTCTTGTTTTTCTTCTTGTTTTTCTTCTTCTTCAGTTTCAGTTTCTTCTTCTTCTTCAGTTTCTTCTTCATCGCTTTCTTCTTCATCACCACTTGATTTTTTTCATCATCACTATTTTCTTCTTGTTCATCACTTTCTGGTTCTTCTTATGGTTTTTGCTTTCTTCTCTTTTTTTGTTGTTGTTCTTCTTGTTCTGATTCTGATTCTGAATGATGTTCTTCTTCAAGAAAGTCATCCTCATCACCGCCTAGAAATCTCTTTTTCTATTGCTTTTGTTTTTTTTTCGCTTATTGTCCTTTTTGTGGTCATGTTTCTTGTCAAGAATCATTGATGTGCTTTTGATTGATATGCAATAATTGTATTTCTTGTTCAATTGGGGTTAAAGCACTTTGGTTAACCTGCATTGGAACAATGTGGCATATATCAGTAATACGGTAAATTTGGTCAGTATCATAAGATGAGTTGTACTGTGAGTAATGTGGGTTAAGTGTCGAAATATTTTTTTTGAACCGAAAAATGTTACGCTTCATAACATGAGTGATATTAAATAAGTGTGTGCTTTGAAACTAAAATTTTTCACAGTTTCATAATATGATTTGTACTACAATGAATGTGAAAGGAGTGTTGAATAGATTTGTGCTATGATAGTATAGAAGAGTTTGGATACCTTTTCAAAGTGAGCAAGTCTGATGTGTTTCCATTTGGAGTACATTTTGCCAAGGTTCCATTTTATAAACCTTGGGAAGCCTTCTTTGTTGGATGGTCGGAGGAGTTTACTGTGCTCACAAGATTAGTATCAGAAAAAAAAAAAAAAAAATGAAATATGTTAGATAGTTAGAAATAGGTGAATGTCTCGATATTTTTGTGGGAAGTTGTCGAGTAATGTATTTACCAAGAGTAACATGATGCATCCAAAGGACATGCCTTGGGTTGTTGTTTGCATTTGCCATTGAATTCATCGTGTCTTTTATTGCCTCAACCCAATTGTACTTCTTGATGTTGTTGAGATTGTCAACATAGTTGAGGAAACTCCAACCGAGTGTATGGCCTGCTAGGCATGAGAAGTTTCAAGCACAAGTAAAGGGTTATTACCCTTGCAAGATCTTGATGATCATTGGTTGATTTTCCTTTTTTGTTTGTTGAAACATTTTGGTCAAAGACTTGCCATCCAATCTCTTGACCGACGGCATCTTCGCTTGTAATGGAAGCTCAAAATCCTTTGGTCTTGCATAGGATTTCGTGGTGATGTCAGTTTTCCACAATGATACCAAAATGAGCTTGACATCATCGCTTCGAAGTTTCATTTTTGCCAAGTACAAATGATCTTTTTTTTTGTTGTAGAGTGTTGTCATTTCGCTACAATGGAATTGTAACATCTGCACCAAGAGGCCTTGAGTTGTGTTGAGGAGAGAGCATTTATAAGGGCCAAAAGGGATTTTTTGCATCTCTGTTGTGCTTTTGTGAATTTGACCCCTTCAACAGCTTTGATTATCGCTCCAATGTTGGAACGATAATTAAATTGTTGGACTCTTTGTAGGACCGCCGCTTTTTTTTCCTTTTAATGCCTTGGTTTTTGTTTTGGGAATTGATTGGCTTTCTTGGAGCTTTCTTTTTTTGGTTGGAGGAACTTCTTTTTTTTTTTTTGTTGCCTTTCTTTTGTTTGTTTTTGTGTTGGTTGGAGGTGTGGTTGGGGTTTGTTGTGTGGGTAGGGTCTGTGGTGTAGTTCTTAGGCTTTTTCTTGTAGGTGGCGTGGTTGTTTTGTGGGTTTTTGGTGGGGTCATAGGTTTGGTTGTTTTTGGGTGTGGTGGTTTGGTTTTTGTGGATAGAGATGGTGGTGGCATTTTAGTAGATACAGGAGATGGATTTTTAAAAAGGGAGATGGTTAAATCCCTTATTGGATTTGTGGGCATATAGGTTTGTTTCTTCCAATATCTTTCAACAGCTATTTCTGAAAAAATGAAAGTGACAGCAGGGTATGAGTAATATAGTGACAAACGTATAATTTTGAAGTTTTATATGCGCTTAATATGAAGTTATATATATTTTGTTGGTAATGCTAGGAACCGATAATTTTACAGCTTGATTTGCACTTTATAATAAGTTAGTTATTTGTTTTGAGTAGTGGTTAAACCGTAATTTTGCGCTTCATTTGCGCTTGAATAAATTTAGATATGTTATTTGTATATTGATGAAATGAAACACTATGATGTTGCAGTTTTTATAAACAGTATGAACAATAGGAAGAGGCCATTGTATTTTGTAAAAAGCAACAATAATAACGAGAAGATTAAAAATTCAAAAATAAGAATAAGAGAAGTCAATATTGAACAACAAGAATAAGAATAAGGTGTTGAATGTGTAAAAATAGGGATTTATGTTTAAAAACAGTGTTTATAATGTTGAAAAACAGAGGACTAGAATGTTTGAAAACAGGGGATTATATATAAAAGAGGGTTTATATATTTGGAAGTATGTAAAATGTGTCTATACGAAATATGAAAGAATGATGTACAAATGTGAATGAAAAATAATGAATAGGTGAAGAGAGATGTTACTTTTTTTCCCTATTTTTGTGAATCGGAAGTTAGGAACTATGAAATCTTTTCAGAGTGGTGATAGTTCTTCGTGTTGTTGAGAGTCGCCGATTGGAGAATATGAAGGGTTTTGTGTTGTGTTGAAGATGAACGGTTTGGTTTTGTGGTTAGGGTAGGGTTTCAGAGGGAATGGAGTCGAACGGAAGAGAGATGGAGGACGGAGAATGCGATTTCGAGCGGCGGAGATATAACAGTGTACTGATCAGACTGAGACGATTGTGGGTGATGAAGATGAACGGTTACGTTTTCTGGTTAGGGTTAGGGTTTCAGAGGGGATGGAGTTCAACGGAAGAGAGATGGAGGACTGAGGAGTCGATTTCGAGCGGCGGAGACGTGACAGTGTACTGATCAGACTAAGATGATTGGGAGTGGGTGATGGTTGCGCGCGTGTAAATTGGATGATATATTGTGGGTATTTTCGTCTGATTGTTAATTTGAGGACTTAATGGAGTATGAAATTTGTTTTGGGCTTAAACGGGGTATGATATTTTGGGCTTAGACCTTTGAGTCAGTTCCCCTAATTTCAATTGCCTACAGTTTGACTATACCGCTTTCACAAAATTAAATTTTTTATTTTGCATTTGTTTTAACTTTTAGTAAAAAATTTTAATATTTAAAAAAAAAAATTATTTTTTAGATACACCTAACTTAGATATCAATGGTGTTACATACACTAATTGGTATATTAATTAGTATACAAACATATACTATGACTAGTGGCAAAGTCAGAAAATTAAATTAGAGCGGACACTTATTAATTATAATATCGAAAATTTTTACAAAAATATTTCACGCAAGTTTTTACGATTGATTTCGAGAAACATCAGAAAAATAATGTTATTTATAATTAGTGTATCATGGATAATACAAAAAAAAGTATGAATATAAGTCTTAAAATAAATTATATAATGATAAAAAAAAAATTTATACAAAATTTGATTAAAAATTCAATATAACGGTAATACCACGTCATCATTGATATGTGATATCACCAACTAATAGTAGAGGTGCAACTCGGACGGGTTCGATCGAGTTGGAAGGTTGTCTAGTCCTAGCTCAAGTTGTGCTGAGATATGCCCAAGCCTGAATTGTAACCCAAGATTAACTGCCCAAGCCCAACTCGAGTTAAATTCAAATTTCCCAAATTGTAAATAAAATTTAGTTTTATTTTATTTATTTATTTATTTATTTTTGCAGTTATATTATTAAATTATTAAAATTTGACTCTATTTACATTTTTTTTTATATAGAAAATCATTAATACCATCAAAACAAAATAATTTATATAATGTAATAAATATGCCGCCATAATAGTCTTTACAATTTATGAGTGAAAATAAAAAATAAAAAAAGATTTTATGTTATTTGTATATATAATATTTATTCAATATGATTTAATAATCTAAATTACTTTAATATCATGTATTGACTAATAATTTATATATATATTTAATATTTTTATATATCTATATAGGTATAATTCGGGTTTCAGGTTACTCGAGTTGTTTGTCGTCTTTGCCCAAACTCGTCCAAATTTAGTTCGCTCTTTTAAATTTTTCCCCAAATTTCATACCGAATTAGAAAATATCTTGTCCAAGACCTAAAAAATTCAAGTCGAGTTTGAGTTGCTCGATTGAACCCTAAATTGTACTCCTAACTAATAGTACATATAAACCTCACATGTTAAATGTAACTAACAATCCAATAAATTTTATATATATATTTATAGTGAGATTACTTATACTTGTATGTCAATAATAATGACATTACTATTACATTCAAAAATTTCATAGATAATATGATTTATAATAATATCTTCATTTTCAATTAAAACAATCATTATTATTCTCATAATTTTTAAAATGCCATTAACATTTCACCCTAAAAGCCTCACCTCCCTCCGCCACTGACTATGACATTGCCACTTCATTATACAAGCTCCATAGACCCAAAACTACTAAATTTATGTGACATTACCCGTTAATACCTTAATTAATATACCTATTAGTACGTATACCTTTACCCTTTAAATACATTTAAAAAATATAATATTTATAAAAAAAAATCTTTAAAAATTCATTCAATACAAAATATATAGATATATCAAATTATTGTTTATTAGTTGAATTTTTAAAATATTTTTTTTAAATATTTTACTTTTTAAATGTATCTAGAAAGTTTTAAAACAAAAAACTACTTAAAATATGAAAAAAAGAAAAAAATTACTAACCAACAAAAAAAAATATATATATATAACAAAAAAAATTTCAATTTTCAAAAATCAATCAAAACCAAATATAAAGATAAAAATTATCAAATTTTCTTTATCACCAAATACAAAAATAGAACAATCAATCATAATAAAAAAATGTGGAACTCATACCCTTGTGTATAGTAAAAGTCCTAAAAGAGCAATATTATATATAATTTCATTTCTGATCTCATTTTCTCAATATTAGATACAAAACAAAATGTATATAAGACCTGTTCACTTGTGTCTTAAGAGTTAAAAAAATATAAATAAAAAATAAAATTATATATAACATTTTCCTCTAAAAAATAATCACCTGCATCTATGACTAACAACGTTTCCTAATTGAAGTTAGCTCCAAAAGCAGATTTTGGAAAGTTTCTTCAAATACATTATCAAATCAATAATACTATGATGATCACATTTTTTGTCACGTGTTCACTATCTTATCCGGGAGCCATTGGCCCAACTTAAAACTTCGCTTGTACAACAGGATTTTTTCTAAAAGAAAAAACCCAAACAACTCCTACCGCAAGAGGCCTTATCACTACAAAATTTTAATTGCTATTAGAAATTAATTGATACAAAACTGAGGGGATAAACCTTTCACCACACCATTTGAATAATTAACAGCTAGGTAAATAAATCATACAGACTGTTTTTTGTTTCTGTGGCCATCATCCTTGTCCTTTCCCTTCCTTTTCATCCCGCCTTTAAATCCTCTCTTTGGTGCCTGAGGAACAAGAAAAATCCAATTCATAAGCAATCTGCAATGGCAATCTTAACCTACCAATCAGCAATTTGCAATCAACATGTCGCTGAATCATGTAAAGATAGTTTATACATTAGCCGTTTGATTAATAGACAAGGCTATACAAAATTTCCTTCGAAGATCCAATTCATCTGGAAGACTAGTTCATGAATTAATTTCCTGGAGAACTTATATACATGCATATATCTATATGTTTAGTGTCTTTCTAATTTTCATACGGCTATTACATCGAGAAACAGGGGAAAACAAATCTTTAAAGAATCTCTACCACATCAAGGGTTGTTTTGGAAAGTGACTATGTTAGTGGCCTGAGCAATGATTTATGGCTCTAAATTTGGAGCTCTTGCTCTAATGATGTAATGAGGAAAAAAAAATGATTTATAGCTCCAAATTTGGAGCTCTGGCTCTAACGATGTGACGAGGAAAAAACACATACATCAAATCATTTATGAGTGGGGGCCACTGTTACTAAGTAGAGCTCTCATTAGAGCTCTACTTTTAGTCCTCTTCAACATTTTTGTTAGTTGCATTTTTAGTTTTTAGTGAGAGTAGTTAACTTTTTTATAGTTACTTTTTGACTATTGCATGTTGCCAAGTTTCTAGCAGACCCCTCAGTTTCTTTTTTGGTGAAGAGAAATTTCTAGCAGAGTTATTCCCATACAAACAAAAGGCTCTGGGAACTAAGCGAAAAAATTAGCAAAGAACAGTCTCATACCTCAGCGGAGAAGGATTTAAGAGGATTGCTGTTTTTTCGGAATTTACCCTTGAATCCCTTACGATGACCAGAATTAGTGTTACCCATGGCAGCTCTAGCAAGCTTGATAACCTTGCTTGCCTCCTGAGTGGTTGGGTCCAATAGGTATTCAGGCACATCACGCAGGTGAGGAGCTGGGGCCTTCTTGCTCAGGACCTTGTCATGTTTCAAAAGATCTGTCCAAATATGAGTATAACATTGTTATCTTCAATCTATACATGTAACATGTAACATCTATACAAAGTGCCTGTTTGGCACAGCTTATAATCAGCTTATTCCAGATTTCAGCTTAATTTAAATTATTTTGATGTGTTTGGTTTAGCTTATAGCTTATAGCTTTTTGAAAGTCAGAAATCAGCTTATTCTTTGAGTGGGGCAGGAGATGCTTTAAGAATAAGCTGGAAATCAGCTTAAGCTGAAAGTTATAAGCTATAAACTGTTTAGGCATAAGCTATAAGCAGTTTCCCACAGCTCTACCAAACAGCACTAAAACTAACCAAAATATCCAAATGATGCGTTTCATTACCCAAGTCTCGTGGATTATCTTGAAAATGAGCCTTCAACCTGAAAAGATTTATAGTCAGCAAACCACATACAAACAGAAGTGGTAAGAAAGATCACAGTGATATGAAGATGTCAATTGCAAAGGGTAAAGTCAATGCTGTGTGTGTGAACACACGCGTATGTTTGGTGGCTTGGTTGCAATTTTGACAATGGTCCTATGGTCAAACTGGTCTGTGTCAATGATTTCAAATCACGGCACCATTTTACAGATATGCAACAAATAACTGATGCAAACAGTATATGATTCTATGTACTTTACAATTGGCATTAAGTTTTAGTTGGTCAGGTAATATGCTAAATATAAAACCTTGAGCAGTAGAAAAGACCTAATTTGAATTCCATGTGATATAGACAGATAAGATGTTTAAGGCAAGAAGACCTTGAATATTTCAGAAAATACTGCTACTGCTAGAGTCAGTAAATAACTCACTTTTCAGAATTTAGAATTTCGCTCTCAGATCCTGGGCCCGTGATTCTCTCACAGCAATTTTTGTCACGCTCCTCGCAACATCCTGTGAAGATCAAAGTTTTTTAATATGGATTTCTTTTTGTACAAAGGTTGGTCCCTTTCATGGGCTTTTTTTAATTCAAATTCACTAATAAAAAATAAATGAATACATCAGAGCTCGGAAACTGATATATTTCTTGGTCATATATCCTTAAATAACCATAAGAGGAGGTTTAATGGAGCACAGCCATCAATCAGAATATACATGGAATTATAAATTATTCACCTCAGCTCTATATCGTAAGGACTCCACGGCATTCTTAGTGAGTAATGGAAATGGTGCAATAAAATTTGAGTCCCTAGTTTCATCTTCACCCAAAGCAGATTTGATTTCTTCAAAAATTTCCATCTCTTCAGGAGAAACCTGTTGACAGGACAAGCAACAAAAATTGCTAACAAGCCTGAAAAACCATATTAACAACAAAAGATTCTGGTTTTAAGTCAACATACCTTAAGAATTATACAATTGTCATAAATATCTACGTACATATGCAATGTTTTAAATATACACATTATAAAAATTAAAGGGCTCAATGTTAAATCTAATTATAGTAATTCAGTAAATATTCTTCAACATAGAAGAGGACAAAAACAACTTTGTTTCATTAGTGGCCCCTGCATGAAATTAACCATAAATTTGTCTTCATAAACGTACCAGAGAGACAGATGCACCAGTATTATAGGCTCTTCCAGTGCGCCTAATTCGATGTATATATCCTGCACCACTCTGAGGCATATCAAAATTTATAACCTGTTGAAAAGAAGTACAGCAGCTGTGGTTAGATAGCAACCAGTTAAAAGAGAGCATTTATTAGATTAAATAAAACAAAATGTTACAATGAGAGCAAACAACTTGGACCAAAATCAAAACTTAATATCCAGCTCAATGATGAAAACAAGTCCTTGAAAAATAATAATAATCATTAGCCTTGCACTGGCAAAGCAAGACTGACGGAGCAACATCAAGTCTAATCAACAAGCAACAATGGGTTAGAGAAATCCTTCAACGAGAAATTGCTCCAAATTATGAAGACTTTTGCTTTGGGATGGAGGGGAGGCCAGACTACGGTAACAATTCTTCGGTTTGACAACCAACATTCTACATATGCAATAAAGGATAATTTTTAAGAAAACGCAGCAAAGCATGTAAAAAAATGGATCTTGGCTTTCACCATTTTATGTTCATCAACAATCTCCAAAATAGTCTTTTGTGAGGCAGGATTTCATGAAACCTCATATTTACTTTCCATGGTTTAGAAGATTAACATTTCATTAATATATATTTATATATATAAGTGAGCAAAGATAATGCAATGGAACTGTTAGGATAAATCATGCTAAATCATTTCTGTACCGTGTGCACATTTTTGAAGTCAATTCCTCTCACAACTCCAAATTCAGAGTCCAATTTTCTCTTGGCATGCTTTCTAGATTTTTTTTGCTCAGCGTGACTCTCCACATCAGCTTGTTCCTTCTTTGATTGGTTGTCATCAGTTGCTATCAAATAATCAAAAAGCCCAGCATTGACTTCCTGATAGCACAAGAACAAGCAAAAGAATTAGAACAAAAACCCTACTTTGATCATAAATCAGAATGTAAAACTCACAGCAACTCATCAAATTTATTCTTTATCAAGTTTCTGAATACATGAAAAGTGAAAACTTAATTGGCATACCTCAAGGATGTAGAGAGAATTTTGAGGCAACTCAGAATTTAAAACAGCAGACTTGATTCCTAACTGCCACAAAATATAAATCAGAATCCACAATATGGAATCAAATGAACAACAAAATAACATTGAAATAAATTATCAATATCAATGAGCTTCTTACAGTCTAAACTCTAAAATTTTGTGTTATATATATACACCAGATGGGTCAGGTGAGTTTAGGTCACAAAGAATAATAACCTTTCAAAATAGATGAAATAACAGTTGATTATTTGCCATTGATAACTTTTTTTTCATACTTTCTATTATTATTATTATATATACTTGCAATAAATGACTAAATGTACAGACAACCTCCACATTCCACATGATATACACTACATAAGTCAGGTCAACCAAACAACAATTAGAAACAGATTCCGTTGAGCTTGAGATCATATTCAAAACCATATCAGTATATATAGCAGGAGCCCATAAAGATATCTACCATATTTTCCACTTAGAGATCATTGGATTATCAACAGAGACCAGCTTCATTTCTAAATCTATATATTAAGTTCATTTGACTTCAGGGTTCTGCATACATGATTTCTACAGAAACATTCACATCTATGAACATCCTTGCTTGACAACTGAGCTTGAGAAGTCTAACCATCAAGAGGTAATTCAACTCCACCTTCAAGTGGCTTGGGTTTGGGCGCCCCAAAGGAAGACCTAGATACCTAAGACAGAGGCCACCTGCTGGTGCCACACCCTGATGAAAACAGCCAGCCCAGTCAACTTATCCTTTGGACCATTGCAAATGAGTATAATGCTATCCATTTTGGTTTCAAGACATCTACGCCCTAGGTTTGCATTTTAGAAATCTTAAGAACAATCATCAAGATTAAACTTTTGGTATCCGCTGTCCGCACTTAAGGATAGAATTAGAAAAGCTTTTTCCTTTCCAAGTATCAGAGAGCAAAAATAATTCCAGAGAATATAAAACAAAGTCAAAATACCTGTTCAAGAAAAAGTTTCAGTCTAAAACCCATGTCAATTGTATTAGTAAATATCAGCACTTTTTTCTGGACCAGCTCCAACTTCAAAAGAGTGCAAGGATGTAAACAAGCTTGTCACGGCACTGCATGAAATCTTAAAAACAAATAATAGTAAGGCAAGGAACACAAGCAATAAAACATATATATGAAGCTATCACTGAAGACAAAGAAATCAAGATATTCAATGATGCAGAAGAAGACCTCAAAAATAAAAATTAAAAACTAATTCTTTAAAATCAAAAAATAATTCACCT